>WOAB01000738.1:0-1200000 GCA_027886185.1 Rheum nobile | reverse complement strand
ATTACTGTGTTGAACTGTTTAGTTAGCACGAGTGTTCGTAGGAACACTATGTACCTTGCGAGGTTTAGTGGTTTCTTTATAACTGGTGCTAGGAGGATTATTCCTCTAGTACTTTTCCGATCATGACCATACCCTTACTCAGGGTACGTGCACACAGCTGGTGCAGCCATTTGGGATTTATTCCCCGTGATATCTCTGGTATGGAGATCTGATATCTCTTGTGAGGAGATCTTAAAAGCTTGTAACGTGAATGTTCGTTTTGGAATTAAACAAGATAAGTGCCGTTGTGCACATAATTAATATACCCTTTGGCGAGTAGTGGAGCTAGGAAATAGTGCAACTAGGAAAACTCGTCTAGACTTTGATCATAGTAAAGTTCTCTTTCCAATCTGAATTCGCATTACGCGGTGAGGTTGGTCGTGAACCGAAACATCAAGTCGTTTTAAACGCTTGTGTGTAATTATAATGTTCCAGACATTTGTCATACTTTCCGATAAGACTCAATTCGTTGGAGTCTTCTCTTCATATGTTTCCTTAAGACTCATTCTCTCAGAGTCTTCTCTTGATCATGTCTTTTCGTATATTTCAGTAGGAGTATGGTGGTTGACTATCGTCATCGACTATTATTCGGGAGACGATGAGTCTAACTGTTGGGCCTGGCTGCCCCTGGGAGAATGGGTCGAGTAAATCAAGCCCAAGCCCATGATAGATCGGAAGAACAAGGGAAAAGCCCAGAGGAGGCGTCGAGACTTCTCTGGTCGAATGCCCTCCGACAGGATCGCAAGAATCTCGCCATACATTAAATGCCCAGATCACGCAACGGCCACAACATTCAAGCCACCATAATTACAATGATTTAATGGCATAATCCCCGTCATTACTCTCAGCATTGAAGATAAAATATACGATCAAGACATAACGGTAAGAAGAGTAAAAAGACTTACCATATTTGGACGAAGAGGAAGATAAGAAGGATAAAAAACACAAATTACGCCACACACAAGCATTCTCGCTCAGAAATACATCAGAACAACATATCTGCTCCAAGCTTAGCTCTCCGAGAGTCATCCACGCTGATTCGTCACCTATCGCAACCTGAAAGCCACCGGTCGAGTCCTACCCGATCTCTTGTCTTACTACGATAAGTTGTATCTCGATTCAATCCGATTAACACGGCATCTAATAAAATAATCTCGCTATTCTACATTTATTCTTTGTTTGTCTATTATTTATTTGGTTTGGATTGTTTTCTATCACCCGATCGACTAGTTACCCCGTCTAAGGCGATTTAGGTCGTCCGATCTTTTCGCCCCAAAACAATTTGGCGCCCACCATGGGGCAACTTGCCGATCACCCTTCCGAAACTTTCCAACCATGACTATCGACCCACCTACCAACACCGAAGAGCCAAGCCTCGGAGACAACACCCAAGTTCAAGGAAACATGACCCCTACTGAAAATCCTACTCCGACCCAGTTCCAAGAACTTTCCCAGAAAATGGCCACCCTTCAAGAGGAACTAGCCCAGCAACGCCAAAAAGACTGAAACCTTAGCCGCCCTGTCGACCCAATCTGAGGCCGAGATCGCACAACTAACCCGTGAAAATGAGTCTCTTAAGTCGCAGGTACAATCGATGGCCTCAGGGTCCAGGAACATGCCAATCCATGGCAGCGTTCGAACACGCCTCGACATGGACAACGTCAATCCGACACCTCCGAGTATACGACGGCCCAGACACACAGAGGGTACATCTCGAACTCCTTTTTCTAATCCATTTTCGACTAACAATGGCACCTTTTCCACACTGATCGGGTCGGCAGGGGCTCGAATCGACGAACCGCAGGTTACCAATCCGCCAAATTTCCTAGCCCTTTTCCAGCAGACGCTCGACCGACACATGAAGACGATCGACGATCGCTTCAACAGGCTCCCAGGAGTCCCACAACCGATCGAGAGGGAAGCGATCGACGGATTCGAAGAATCCCCGTTCATTGAAGAAATCGCCAGGGTCGAGATCCCCAAGAAGTTTCATCTTCCCAGCATGGCGACATTCTATGGCACCAGCGACCCAGATGACCATATTTCTATATATAAACAAAAATTAATGGCTGCATCTGTTTCAAGGGAGAACCGCGAGGCCGTCATGTGCAAAAGCTTTGGTACGACCCTCGCAGGTTCCGCACTAACTTGGTTTATGCGTTTGCCTCACGGAACGATTGCATCGTTTGCGGATCTGGTCAACTCCTTCAAAAGTCAATTCGCCAGTAGTCGGAGGCTCGAAAAACAGTCGAGTGACCTCTACCGAGTCACACAAAGGTATAACGAACCCCTCAGGAATTATCTCAACAGGTACAATAAGGAGAAAGTGGCGATCCCACACTGCGACGTCACAACCTCCATCGAAGCCTTCAGACAAGGACTGATCAAAGACAACAACCTTTACGACGAGATTACCAAGTACCCATCCAAAAGCTTCGAAGACGTCCAGGCCAAGACCATGGCCGAGGTAAGATTGGAAGAGGACCGTGAGTCGCATAAATCCTCACGCGGATCCGATCCATCCGATCGAAAAAATCCCTCCGACAACCGTCGAGACAGGCGTCCTCATCCCTATTCTCGTAATCGAAATGAACCAAATCAGGTAAACTCTTTCCAAGACAGGTCACAAGATTGGAGAGACGGTCCGGCGTTGCCTCCTAGAGTCCAGTCTTATAACTTTAACGTTTCCGTGTCGGAGCTCGTCAAGAGTTTCGACAAATATGGAAAAGAGGTAAGATGGCCCCGAAAGAGCGACCGACCGGACGTCAAGAAGGACATGAGCCGATGGTGCGAATTCCATGGCGACCACGGGCATTCGACCGACGAGTGCATCACCTTGCGAAAGGAAGTCGCTTGGCTGCTCTCACAGGGGCTCATGCGCGACGTAATCTCGGAATGGGCAAAATCTACCATGGAACGACGAGACCAGGTGGATCGGACATATGTGGAAACACATACTCTGTGGCTAAGCGGCACGCCAAGGAAAGCAAGGGCGACAAGCCCGAATCATCAGAATTCAAGCTAAAGAAGACTTCCAACCTTCCGACGGTCACATTCGACGAGTCCGACTCCGACGGGTCGGATAGGCACCACGATGGTCTGGTAATCTCTTTATCCATTGGTAATTGCTTAATACGGAGAGTACTAATCGATACAGGGAGTTCGACCAACCTCTTGACCCTTGACGCTCTTAAAGAAATGAGTCTAACTGAGAACGACCTAATCAAGAAGTCGACCCCACTGGTCGGGTTTAGCGGTGAGGTCAAGCATACGACTGGCGAAATCATTCTAACCACATACGCTGGAGGAATCAACCAACAGGTGAAATTTTTAGTCCTGGACTGTCCGTCTCTCTATAATTGTATTCTTGGCAGGCCGTGGATACACGCTATGAAGACAGTACCTTCAACATATCATCAAGTCATCAAATTCCCCACTGAATGGGGAGTCCAAGAAATCAAAGGAGATCAAAGGACCGCAAAGGAGTGCTACGTCGCTTCTATGAAGAGCGCAGTCAAACACAAGACCGCATAGCAACCACAGAGCGGCGAAGGACCTAGTCGGTACGTCGAACCAGAAATGGAAAAACTCGACGAGATCGCACTAGATCTTTCAAAGCCAGATCAAACGGTAAGGGTCGAGTCGGACTTGGATGACTCGACCAGATAACAACTCCTTGACTTTCTCAGGACCAATGCCGACTGTTTTGCATGGTCGCATGAGGATATGGTCGGAATATCTCCAAACATTATTACTCATAAATTAAATGTGGATCCATTTCATCCTCCTGTCAAGCAAAAACGCAGGAAGTTCGCCCCCGAGCGGAACAAGATAATCGACGATGAAGTCAAAAGCTTATTGGAAACAGGAAAAATAAGAGAGGTCCACTACCCTGAATGGCTAGCCAACGTGGTCGTAGTCCAGAAGAAGAATGGCAAATGGAGAGTCTGCATCGACTTCACAGATCTCAACAAAGCTTGTCCCAAGGACTCATTCCCACTACCCCACATCGATGCCATGGTCGACGCCACAGCAGGGCACGAAATGCTTACTTTCATGGACGCTTTCCGCGGCTACAATCAAATCCTCATGATACCCGACGATCAGGAAAAAATAGCATTCGTCACTAGCCAAGGTATCTACTGTTACAAAGTAATGTCCTTTGGCCTAAAAAATGCAGGAGCTACCTATCAGCGACTAGTCAACAAAATGTTCAAAGATCAAATCGGAGACACGGTGGAAGTCTACATAGACGACATGTTGGTCAAGTCCAAAAAGAAGAAAGATCACATAAACCATCTACGCGACAGCTTCGAGGTGCTCAAAAGGTACAACATGAAACTAAACCCTACTAAATGCTCCTTCGGAGTGTCGTCAGGAAAATTCTTGGGGTACATGGTGACACAAAGAGGAATAGAAGCCAGCCCAGAACAGATCAAGGCTCTCATCAACCTTTGACCCCCCGATGCATCAAAGACGTACAGAAACTTACAGGTCGGATAACAGCTCTGAACAGATTCATCTCCAAATCGTCCGACAAGTGCAAACCCTTCCACGACACTCTCAAGAAGAACAAATCCTTTCAATGGACGGGAGAACACGAAGCAGCGTTCCAGAACTTAAAAGAGTACCTGGCTAGTCCCATGTTGCTGACCAAACCTAAAGGCGACGAGCCCTTATTTCTATATCTTGCAGTGTCAGAATCAGCCGTAAGCGCAGTATTGGTCAGAGAAGAAGATGGCAAGCAGTCACCAATATACTACGTCAGTCGGACGCTGTTGCTAGCCGAAACGAGGTATTCGTCACTTGAAAAGCTCGTGCTATCATTGGTAATGGCTTCGAACAAACTCAAATCGTATTTCGAATTCCATACTATTACTGTTCGCACTAATCACCCCATGAGAGCTATCATGAGGAAACCTGAGTTCACAGGACGAATGACTAAATGGGCTATACACCTCAGCGGTTATGACATCGAATATGAGCCCAGGACAGCGATCAAGTCGCAAGCCTTAGCCGACTTTGTGGCCGATTTCAGTCCGACCCTAGAGCAAGAAGCCATAAGAGAAGCGACACAACTACTCGCCACGAATGAAACAGGCACATGGGAGCTCCACACAGATGGAGCGTCAAACGCCAGAGGATCGGGGCTAGGGGTCGTACTGAAATCGCCGCAAGGGGACAAGATAGCTCAGGCCGTCAGATGTGAGTGGGACGCAACTAACAACGAAGCTGAGTATGAGGCACTCATATTCGGACTCATCCTGGCTCGCGACCTAGGGGTCCGAGAGATCGAAGTCATTTGCGACTCCCTTCTAGTCGTGAACCAGATACAAGGGTCGTACAACGCTAAAGACATCAGAATGATAGCCTACCTCGAGGTAGCAAAGAAGCTGATCGGACAATTCCAAGCATTCGACATCAGACAGGTACCCAGGGATCTTAACTCCCAAGCTGACGCACTCGCCAACCTAGGGTCCGCCTTAGACCCGAAAGAATTTCCGTACATACCATTGGCCCACATCATGACGCCAGCCGTCCCAAGGACATTCGTCGAGTCAACAACACCGCTTGAAGAACTCGTCGCCATGGAAATAGGCGACCAACCAGAAAAAGACATCGTCGACACCAATGACGACTGGATGCTACCTTACATCAGATGGTTAAAAGACGGCATTCTGCCCGACGACAAGACAGAAGCAAAAAGGCTCAAGGTACAAGCACTCTCTTACGATATCATAGAAAACATCTTGTACAAAAGATTTGTTACAGGGCTACTCCTACGATGCCTCAAGACCCCAGAAGTCGGACGTATCTTGCAATCGTTACATGAAGGAGAGTGTGGCAACCACACCGGCGGACGAAGCCTCTCGGGAAAAGCCCTATGAAACGGATACTATTGGCCAACAATGAACAAAGACGCTATGGAATACACCAAGAAGTGCGACGCCTGTCAGCGGCATGCACCCATCCATCATCAACCCTCAGAGCTCCTCCATCCGGCTCTGGCTCCATGGCCCTTTATGAGGTGGGGAATGGACATTGTCGGGAAGCTTCCGCCTGCGTCGGGACAAAGAGTTTTCTTCCTTGCCATGACAGACTACTTTTCTAAATGGATCGAAGCAGAAGCCTACAGAGAGGTAAAAGATCAACATATCATTTCATTCATAAAATACAATATCTTGTGCAGATTTGGCATCCCATCAGAAATCGTGTGCGACAATGGCTCCCAATTCATCAGTCATAAGACTCGAGCCTTCTGCGACCAATGGAACATCAAATTATTCACGTCTACACCTCGGTATCCGCAATCCAACGGACAAGCCGAATCCAGCAACAAAATCATTATCAACAACCTCAAGAAACGCCTCACTGGGGCTAAAGGCAAATGGGCAGACGAACTCCCACTCATTCTCTGGTCCGACAGGACCACTCCAAAGAATGCGACCGGACAATCACCTTTCTCTCTCGTCTACGGGAGTGAGGCGGTCATCCCGGCCGAGTTACTGGTTCCGACCACTCGTTGCAACTTTCATACAAACGAGCAAAACGACATCGAACTAGCACACAACCTGGACACAGTGGACGAGATCAGAGAAAGAGCCCGAATCAGGATGGTCAGATTTCAACAACAGGTCGCAAGGAGTTACAATAAGAACGTCCGGATCAAGGCATTCAAGGTCGGAGACTGGGTCCTAAGGAAAACTTTCCAGAACACCAAGAACCCATCCGACGGAAAGCTAGCACCACAATGGGAAGGACCTTACTTAATCACCGAAGTAGTCGGACAGGGAGCATACCAATTAGAAGACAAGGACGGACGACCGATCCCGAGAGGTTGGAACGCAGCACATCTAAAGCTATACCATTTCTGAACCAACGAGGTAAAAACATCACACAATTTTATACATCGCTATCTATCGCATATGCATCGCTATCTATCGCATATGCATCGCTATCTATCACATATACATTGCTATATATCGCATATACATCGCATCTTATCGCATGTACATCGCTATCTTCTTTTACATGTTATCACCTGACACTAAGCGAGGACTTCCTCCTTACAAAAACACAAATGCAGAATAGCATTTACATTGGATCCAGTCATCCGCAAAAAGCGCTTACATTACATTACACAATCGATCGGAATACGGGGAGATGACAACACAGGCACGTCGGCACACCGCCTGCCTTACACAAAACATAAGGTACAACACCTTATTACATTTACGCAATAAAACATATTGCTTACCTCCCCGGCATACAGTCATGACTAACACACATACGAACGTTCACAGGCCTGTTCTACACACATACATACGGGGAGCCCCACTCGACGGAGCACACGGGCGAAACCGACACATCAAACACAAAACGTCATCGACAGTTCTCTTGAACGTCTGACGACATGTACAAAACGAGCAAACGTACAATCTTATATGTAAAGACAAATTGCATTAAATAAAAGTACTAGCATTTTTATACAAATACGCGACCCATGATGGTGGACGGGTCGCCAAAACACATAATATTCAAACCCACACACAGGCGGGGCAAACGAAGTCAAACTACGCAAAGAAAACAAATCAAGCGTCGGGGACAACGACATTACCTTCGGCATGGGCTGGCTCCAGAGAGGCTACCTCGTCAGTCGGCTTGACATCGCCAGAGTGGGCCTCGTCCTCATCGACGTCCTCATCCACGACTTCTTCTCCGACGCCGGCCAAGCAAAACAACTCCTGACCAGGATCGCCCTTTGGGAACATGGAGTCCAAGGTCTCCTTCTCTGCCTTCAGATCTCAGAGCTCATGCTTGCCTTCGTTGAACTCCTCGATCATCTCGATGCGTGACTTCACCGCATAAAAGGCCCCAACGTCACCAGCAATCTGGCCATCCGCAATCCGATCCCGCTTCACCTCTTCCTCAACGCCTGACCGGCACTCTTCAAACTCCTCTCCGACGCTGGGACAGCTAGGACAATCTTGGACAAACCTTCCGATCGACTGCTCACTTCCGAATCTTCTAGTTCGGGAACTACAAAAAAGAAAAGTTAAGACAAAGAGTTAAGACGCATAAAACAAGCAAAAGGGAAGACAAATACATACTCTCAACTCGCCACTCCGTCAACAAGAACGGACATTCCCCCTCCTTCTCCAGAGAAGAACGTTCGACAAAAAAGAACTTCGACCACCATCCGCGGTCGTTGACATCCAGATTCTGCACCAAAGGCTTCCGACCATGTCGGATACGCAACTGAACGCGAGAGGAACTCTTCGATCCAATGAAGTAGTTATACCACAGAGCGTCAAAATCAAAATCGGCCCCAGATCGAACATTTACAAGGTCCAAGACCCTTAGAACTCTCCACGCCTGAGGCATTACTTGGCATGGCGCCAACGCCAGAGTAGCTAAAAAATCCCTAACAAGGGGAGAAAAAGGAAATTTATGCCCTATTCGAAACAGGTACGCATAAAAACAAACCCATCCTTCATAACGAGCATCAGCCCTCTCATCTGGATGAGGCAACCTAGCGATCGTCTCCGGGGGAAAGCCCCCAACTTGAAGAATCTGATCCAGTTCTGCCTGAGACAAAGTTCTAGTCAGCACATCCGACTCCTTCAAGATGAAACGAGGAGGAGCTTCGCCTTCATGCGGATCAGAAAGAGTCTTCGACAACTCGGAAGCCTCGCTAGAAACCATTTCGAGAATGGAAAGAGAGGGGAATCAAAGATCTATGACTAGAGAAATCAGAAAGCTTTGGCGAGAGAGACCGAGAAGCTTACCAGAAGAAGCTTGCAAAGGAAGATGAGATGAAGACTAATCGATTCCCTCTGCTCCGAATTTATGAAGGGAAGTGAAGATTTGCAGAGGCGTCGCATCATGCCCCGATCACACGCCACGTAGCCCTGAACAAACGCGCCAAAAAAGGATGGAGGAGATCGTGTTTACGGAAGTTGCCTCAGATTCCACTTTCCTTGTTAAAAACCGAAAGCCCAAGGCAACTTGGGGCTATTGTTGGGCATGGCTTCCCCTGGGAGAATGGGTCGAGTAAATCAAGCCCAAGCCCACGATAGATCGGAAGAACAAGGGAAAAGCCCAGAGGAGGCGTCGAGACTTCTCTGGTCGAATGCCCTCCGACAGGATCGCAAGAATCTCGCCATACATTAAATGCCCAGATCACGCAACGGCCACAACATTCAAGCCACCGTAATTACAATGATTTAATGGCATAATCCCCGTCATTACTCTCAGCATTGAAGATAAAATATACGATCAAGACATAACGGTAAGAAGAGTAAAAAGACTTACCATATTTGGACGAAGAGGAAGATAAGAAGGATAAAAACACAAATTACGCCACACACAAGCATTCTCGCTCAGAAATACATCAGAACAACATATCTGCTTCAAGCTTAGCTCTCCGAGAGTCATCCACGCTGATTCGTCACCGGTCGCAACCTGAAAGCCACCGGTCGAGTCCTACCCGATCTCTTGTCTTACTACGATAAGTTGTATCTCGATTCGATCCGATTAACACGACATCTAATAAAATCATCTCGCTATTATACATTTATTCTTTGTTTGTCTATTATTTATTTGGTTTGGATTGTTTTCTATCACCCGATCGACTAGTTACCCCGTCTAAGGCGATTTAGGTCGTCCGATCTTTTCGCCCCAAAACACTAACCTAATACGACTACTTAGAACCTATCTGATTTTCCCTTGCATAGTCTTTCATTAGACTAACCAACCGATTATATTCCAATGCATGGTTGGCTGGTGTCATCCGTCTCATACGGCACATCAGATAAGCTGTTGTTCCAATGAAGGCAGTTGAAATTTTGAAGAGTTTTACCAGGTTGAGATTCCTTGGCGGGTGATCGTTTCGATCAAGACCCTTGTGTTATTTATTTTTAAGACTTCCGCTGTGTTAAACATATTTTATATCAAGACTACTTTGTATTTCAGTTGTATTTCAGATTATGGATGTAATGCCGAGACAATGATTTTAATCGAAAGTTATGATATTTTGTATTATAACTGTTGTTTGATGAATTATATCAACGGGTTAAGCCTGGGGTGGCTTCGGATGTGAAATCCGAGGTCACTGGCGATAATACCTTTCAAGTATATATTTGAGGGTGTTACATGCCTGACCGCGGGCGCGGTCAAGGCCAAATTCGGCCTCTTTCGCCCACTTTTGTCCGGGAACATGTATGGGTATGGTTTTAACCCCGGAAATTATATGTTTGTATCCAAACAAATTATCTAAGTCCCGAAAATACATCGAATGTATTTTATACCACTAAAGGAATTTATTTCGGATCTTTTAAACGTTACGGAAAATCCTAAATTCTCTGAAAGCGAAAGTAATTACCGAACGAAGGTTGGAAAAATTACCCAATTGTCCTTATGAAAATGAGGGGTATTACAAGGCATGCTACACTTCACTGCATCTATGAGCTATAGCAATAGAAGATTTGTTGTGGGTATGACAGTATGTAAAGTGGTGATGGACTTACGGAGCTTAAACTGTTTTCTTTAACGCTACGAAATTGATAGAAATTCAAATTGGACTGTATTTTGCACACTTTTTCCTTATATTTAAGAAAAGGTATTAATGTCACGATACACAATATTGCGTTGTGATTTAGAATATAATGTGATAATAGGCAATCATGATAATGAATTATCATTTTTAATTGGTAATTTAGGAAGTTTCTAAATGGTGATCTTCATAGATAAAGAAAAAAGAAGATAACTCTTATCAAAACAAAATAAATGAAAAGATAAAGAATAACAATAAAGGAAACACAATATGAGGTGATGTGAATCGTTCCATATACATAGCATGTAAGCCACCAAATTTTATTTTCTTTGATTTTTTTAGTTTTTTTTACATAACTCTCGAAAAAATATGAGCGCGACACGTGACAAATTGAATATAGAGACGCCATGTGGCAACATAAATTTTGGTTTATTGTGGGGGTGCCACGTGGCGTATTCATTATTCTGCTTTAGTAATTATATAGTAGATTAGGGTTTGATCAAATATAAATGAGTAAAATAATAATGAACCTCTACTATTAGATGAACTCTTATTTAAGAGTGGTGATTAAAGTTTAATTTAAGTGGTTATGTGTCATGAACATGATCACTTAAGTAGGTCAACTCAGGTGTTGACCGGTCAACTTATTTTATTTTCTAGGCGATTTTTTTTATACAAGCCAAGATTTTCTATGCACATTTAGTGCAAAATTTATGCACATTCACACAAGATTTTATGCACATTTAACCGGCATTGACTTGTCAACTCTGTTTTTTCTTTTTTTTTTAGAGAGAATTTTTTTGTAAGCCAAAAAAAATATGCACATTCACCCAAGATT
This sequence comes from Rheum nobile, assembly GCA_027886185.1. Classification (NCBI taxonomy): domain Eukaryota; kingdom Viridiplantae; phylum Streptophyta; class Magnoliopsida; order Caryophyllales; family Polygonaceae; genus Rheum; species Rheum nobile. Next base: position 1,188,568 of record WOAB01000738.1, on the reverse strand, counting down.
TCATGCACTTTTAACCGGCCAAGCTTTTTTCGCTCCTAAAATTGTTCTCTTTGGGGTCATATTTTTTCATGCACATACAGTGCAAACATTATGCACATTCACGCCAATTTGCATGCACATTCAGACATTCAGTGCATTACGTGTGAAGTGCATACATTTATGCGTGTATGTGCATGGATAATCGCTTGTATGTGCATCTGATTTGTACTAGCACATACAGTGCAAATATTATGCACATTCATGCCAATTTGCATGCACATTCACTCATTCAGTGCATTAAGTGTGAAGTGCATACGTCTATGCGTGTATATACATGTATAATGGCTTATATGTGCACCTAACTTGTACTAGGTGTGCATGTATCGGGTTTGTATTGAAAATGTGCATGAGTTTTAGACCGTGTGTAAATGAATGTTGAAGTGCATACGTTTTTGCATGCATGTGCACATAAATTAGTCAACATGTGCATCTATATTTTACTAGTATGTGTAATTCATTTAGTTTTTTAACATGTATTGTTTTTTTAAAAGTGTATGAAATCCTGCTTGAATGTGAATAACTTTTGCAACCATCCATAAAAATAAATTGGCCCAAAAAAGATATTTCACCCCAAAAAAATGGCTCCAATAAAACAAATGACCAGTCAACGTCGGTGTTGACCGACAATAGGAGGTTTGACCAAGGAATCATGTGCATGCCCCTTTTAATGAAAGTGTAAACTAAGCCCTTGGATTTGCCGCCATCCAAGGGCTATGGAACATTCTCATTTACATCATAATAATCATTCTCACTTGATTCATTCCCAATTAATTATTATCATTCACTATTATCTATATAGGAAACGGTTCACACGAGAACTGTTTCTCCGGTAAAAACGCCCCTCCCTTGAAAACAGGCCACACGGTGACATTTTTTAAAATATGTCCAACTTTTAAAAAATATTCAACAAGTAAATGAGCCTATTTTAGAACATAAAACTCACTTACTGCAACTAGTTCAAGGGGAGAGTTCGAATCACCCGCACTCCACCCTTCTTCTTTTTATTTTAATTCCTCATTTCACTTTTTCCTTAATTATTTAAGTGCATGTAATTGTGGATTAATTAAAATTCTAACACAAATATTTTTATATTTACCCAAAATACTTTTTTATTTATTTTTTAAATTTCTCATTTCTCTTTATTTTCATCCAAAATACTTTTCAACTATATGTGCATTTGGTTATAATGTGATGTGATGTGCATTTGGTTATAGCGTGATATGCATTTGGTTATATCGTGATGTCATTTGGTTATAACACAATGTGCATTTGGTTATAACACGTACTTAATGTGCATTTGGTTATAACATGATGTGCATTTGTTTATAACATGATGTGAATTTGTTTATTACGTGATGTGCATTTGGATATAACGCGATGTGCATTTGTTTATTACATGATGTACATTTTCATATAATGTGATGTGCATTTGGTTATAAACTTATAACATGATATGCATTTGAATTTTGTAGGTGCAATAGAATATAACTGAATGTGCATTTGTATATAACTAGATGTGCATTTGAATATAACTTGATGTGCATTTATGAACTATACATGCATTTTTCTTTTGGGGTTTTTGCGTCAAACCACCCGTTATATGGCCGATTTTGCATAAAACCACCCGTTATATCGATAAATATTTTAAACCATCCATAAATGGCATTTCGTTAACAACGAACCACCCACGAGCTTCATCTGTTAGTTTCTCCGTTAAAAAGTGTAAAAAGACCAAAATATCCTTGTAAATACATCAAATTTTCACAAAAATGCCGTTCTTCCTCCACCCAATTACACGAAAAAAAATTGCCCAAAAAAATTGAGGATTTGAGACTTGACGGAGGAGTTGTTGAAAAGGTTATATGTGCTTAAAAATTACCTCACACTTGCCATGGTTTGAGGGATATGAGAACCATGGATGATTTAGAATGGGTGAGAGGGTGGAGCTCGTGGGTTATTGAACCAGGGAGGATTTGAACTTTGTCCGCTTGATCAACGCTACTTTGTAGTGTTTAACTAGGAGTTGTTACCAGAGTTTTGGGTGCCATTTGTATGGGTTTAGAGCATAAGTTAGGAGAATGGAGTTGTGGAGAAGGAATGTTGATTTGGTGGTTTCAAGAGCTTAAATGAAGACTTGTTGAAGATGGAGGTGAAGCCACGAAAGACGACCACAAGGCGAGAAGAAGAAGAGCCACAGAAGGATTTCCGCGGGCGCGGAAATTCCAGCCGCGGTCGCGGAAATACGTAGAAGACTACAGAAAGTTTTCCGCGGTCGCGGATATCTTGCCGCGGTCGTGGACACTGTTCATACGCGCGATCCGGATTTCCTTTTCGTCCGATACTTCGTTTTATTTTATTTTATTTCTTTTCTTTTATTTCTTTTATTTCCGTTAGTTTATTTTATTTCCTTTTAGATTTTATTTCTTATCTTTTTAGTATTAGGTTTTGCTAGGGTTATAACCTAGTTTAGTTGGCAGCCTTTTAATTCATTCTAAGTTACACATTATCGTTCAGTTTTTCCCTGAGAGTTTTATGCTTTGAAGACTATGAAGAACTAAGCAACTTTTGCTTAGTCCGACGATTGAAGCCTTCGTTTGTATTTGGTTGTGTGATTATAATTCTATTTCTTTTCCTTTGAATGTATTGATTCTCTTGTGCTTAATCCCATTGATTCTTGCTGATTTGACTGGCTTGATCATCTAGTTGATATTAGTAAATATCTATTGCTAGGGTTTGGTTATTTCTGTTTGAAATACCTAATTCAGAGTAGCAACTGCGATATTCTAAGAACTGTTTGGACTGGTTTATTGTAGAGAGAATTGATTGCATGCATAGTAAGACTGTTTGTTGCACTTGCATGTATCTATTGAAATTCCTGTGCTTATTGCTGCTATTGGATTGAATCTGGAGGTTTTCCTGGTTATTTGATAGTTAGTATTCTCAGGGTCTGTTTGTCCTGTTTATAACTTAAGAAAAGGATTAGGAACATTCATTGGTAGGAATTAGAGATAATCAATGATCAACCAATCAAATTGAATGGTGGATATTTGTCTGGCTAAGTTACTTCTCACCCATAGATTACACCTTTTGATTTTATTTACTTTGTTTACGTGACAACAAACCAAAACCCCATTTTGTTACCATTGGCATACAACCTTTTGCACTTAGAAAGATTGTTACCTCCCTGTGGGATTAGACCCTTGCTTGCCTACTATACTTAGTTAGGTTTTTGAGGATTACTTTGATAGGCATAACGACTTTAGCCTCGTCACCGCCATAGCTTGGCGATGTTGTCGACGATGACCAGGTTGGAGTCGAGGTAGATCACTCACCGGATGCAAGGCTCGAGGAGATCGGCGAGGTAGTTCCGGGCATAATTATGCAAATGTTCAAGCGCATGGCGAACATAAGTTGAAATTAGGGATTGAACGATCTTCGACTCAAAGTGGGAGGAGGATCGGATGGCCTCGGCCGGTGGGAAAGACTGGCGCGAGGAGCAGAAGAGGATCATGACCATGACTAAGGAGAAGAAGCCAGAGAGGTCGGTGAAAGGGTCATCGACGGAGGGGTTGTGGTGGTGGCCGGTGGGAAGGACTGGCTTGATTTTTTTGGGATTTTTTTTCTGTAATTGGGTAGAGGAAGAATGTTTTTTTTTTTGAAAATTTGATATATTTGCAAGGATATTTTGGTATTTTTATACTTTTTAACTAAGAAACTAACGGAAGAAGCTCGTGGGTGGCTCGTTGTTAATAGAGGGTCATTTATGGGTGATTTAAAATAATTATCGATATAACGAGTGATTTCGTGCAAATCCGGCCATATAACGAGTGGTTTGGCGCAAAAACTCATTTTCTTTTTGCATTTTGGTGTACATTTGGACATGAGAGAAATCGTTTTCATAAATGATAAATATTTAATATTATATTTATTAGAAATGACGGGGATCATGTGATTTTTTGCTTGGAGAAAGAAAAAAAAATGTTTTTTTTGAAGAAAAAAAGCGTAAGACTGCGAGAGTAAAGGGACCCCATTTTTTTATTAAAAAATAGGGGACCATAATTTTTTTTTGAAAAAGAGGGGATCATGTATTTTTGGTTGGAGAGAGAAATTTCTTTTTAAAATTGTATTACGAGAAAGCGTATGTGAAATATTGAAAAGAGGGAGGAGGGACTATAAAGAAAAATAATTTATTTTATTTTTTTACACAATGCGCGCATAGACCATGCGCCACATATCTTCACGAGAACAAACTCACCGTTCTCGCACGGGGGAATTTTCACCCGGTCTCCCCCAATATATATAGGGGAGAGTTCTGGTGAGAATACTTTCTCAGACGATAATAAAAATTAACTTGAGAAATACCTATATGTGAACATGGGGGTGATATGCATTTCCAAAATACGATGTTTTTTTCTTAAAAATATCTTTTTATTTGCCTTATAAATTCAAAATACACATATATGTACAATTCCATTGCACATCTTTCTACTAAAGAAAATAATGCACATCTAATATAACATTTTAAGGCCATTTTCGTTTGCCTTATAAATTCAAAATGCACATATAGAACGTCTAGGTTGAATTATATGTGCATTTAATTTGGATTGTACCGTATGTACTTTTGAATTTAAGAGAAACACAAGATATCTTGAGCGGAAAAAACTTCAAATGTGCATTTTGAATTTGGAAGACAAACTCACGTTTATCTCAAAATGCACATATAATACAATTCAAATGCAAATATAAGTATTTCTCAAGTTAACGATTATTATCGCGGGAGGAGGTATTCTCACAGAAGTGTTTACTATACATACTAAAGTCTTCACCCTGTAATATATCATATATGTCAAGTAGAAAAATTTCAAAGTCCATTTACAATGTTTCTCTTCTCTTATTTTGATATTTACACATACTCTATTTATTTATTTTTACCTAAAATAACTTCCCTTAATCATGCATACAAAATCATATTAAAGATATTATATATCATATCCATTTTCTCCCCTGAAATCTGAGCTGGATGAAATGAAGGAGATGATGAAGCGCTTCTTGATAAAAGGTGGCCCACAACAAGTTAAGTCATGCAGAATCTGTTATGATACGCTGCACTCCACTGACGAGTGCCCAACACTTCTTGAACCTGAGGCTGAGGTAAACGCTGTAAAAGGTTTTGGTCCACAGAGGCTGAGATATGACCCGTACTCTAACACCTACAATCCAGGGTGGAGGGATCACCCCAATCTGAGATACGGGAATCAACAATACCCTCAACAAGGCCATGATAACCAGGAGTTCAATCCAAGCCAACAACAGTTCCATCCGCACGGCAATCAGCAACAAGACGGGCAACCATACGCGCATAGACCACCAATACCAAATCCGAGTTCCTCAATGTCTACTGAGGACATGATTCGATCTCTCACTCAGAGCATGATACAACATCAGCAAATATTGATCCAACCTCAGCAAGAGACGAAGTCTACCATTCAGAACTTGGAGAATCAGGTTGGGAAAATAGCTCAAGCAGTTAGCAAGTTGGAGGCCAGGGATTCAGGGAAGATACCATCTCAAATGGTAGTGAATCCGAGGGAGAATGTCTATGGGATGACACTGAGGAGCGGAACACAAATGAAAGAAGTGACGGAGGCAAAGGATGAGGAAGTTCGTGGACAACAGAAAGAAATCCGCGACCGCGGAGAGCACAGCCACGACCGCGGAAAAACCCCAGAAGGAGAAGCAAAAATCGGTGAATTTCCGCGACCGCGGAAATGTTTCTGGAGGGGACGAGAATTTTGAAGCAAATCCGCGACCGCAGAATACAATTCGCGACCGCGGAAATCTCCCTGGAGGCCCATATTGCCCAGAAACCCCCGAATGCTTCGACGTTGGTCCGCGAACGCGGGCCCCCTCAACCGATGACGATTATGTTCGTCCCTATTTCCCTCCGCTCGTTTCGCTGAAACCGCACGCGCCCTTCCCTGAAGCACTGAAGGATACCAGAAGGCTGGAGAATGACAAGGAGATTTTTGAGACCTTCAGTAATTGCGAGGTAAACATTCCTTTGATCAATCTAGTTAAGAGCATTCCTCATTATGCAAAATGTTTGAAGGGACTGTGCAAGATTAAGAGGAAGAAAGTTGTGAAAGCGAAGAAGAAGGTCCAGGTAAGTGAGAATGTCTCCGCTATGCTGCAAAAGCGGTTGCCAAAGTAGTGCAGTGACCCAGGCATGTTCAGTATTCCTTGCAAGATAGGTGACACCACATTCGATAAAGCCATGCTGGATTTGGGTGCATCTATAAATGTATTGCCTCTCTCACTATACGAGTCTTTGGAGCTTGGGCCATTACAGAAGACGGGGACTGTGATTCAATTAGCGGATTCGCCCTATGTGTATCCCAAAGGAGTTGTGTAGGATGTTCTGGTAGAGGTCGATAAATTGATTTTCCCTGCAGATTTCTTTGTGATGGATACGGGGTAAGACAAACACGCAACCTCTGTGATGCTAGGTAGGTCGTTCATGAAAACGGCGAATACAAAGATTGATGTGCGTAGTGGTTCGCTCACCATGGAGTTTGATGGGGTGAGGGTCAAGCACAACATTGATGATGCAAAGAGACACCCTCCTGATTGTGACCCCGAGTGTTCGGTTGATGTGAGCAACCTGAGTTGAGTTGAGGAGCATTATGTCGAGCCACGACAATAACCAAGGCGCTGCTCGGGAGGCAACCCGAGGTAAGTAATTCGTTTCATGTCTTTTCGTTTCAAGTATTTATTTTTATTGTTTTCGTTTTTAGACTAACCTGCAGGTAGGAGACCAAGGACAATATTCGAAGATGGTGTTCAACTCGCACCAGAAGCCTTTCCGCGACCACGGTTTCGCCACTATAAGTCCCCTTACCTAAAAAAAATCGAAATAAATAAATAATATTTCGGCGATTTTCCACGACCGCGGCCTTATTTCCGCGATCGCGGCCCAGCTGTCAAGGAGGAGACATTAGTCCGACATTTTTATTTGGCACCGATGATGGCCCGACATTCGACAACTGACGAGGAAGAACACCAGAGCCCACAACACGATTACACTTGCGCTCCACTTCTGTGTTCGTTAAAGGCTCGTGCAACCCCGTTTTCTTTGATGTACCACTACACCTTATAGTGGATTTATTTGGTTGCACGTGGAGTTTGTTTGAGTAGGACCTCACAACACCAGCGACTTGTGTTTTCAATGTTTTACCGCTAGCACCGACATCCATATCCAGGCCACCTCGGCGACGGTGTGAGTACTTTTCTGCTTTTCCATGTGCTTCATCTTTTTTGTCTTTCATTACATTGAGGACAATGCAATGTTTAAGCATGGGAGAGTGATCTATATTTGCTAGTCGTCTGAATTAAAAAAAAAATGAAAAAGTCAAAAATATGGAAAAAAGACGAAAAAATAAATCCCGGGCTAAGTCGAAAACCTGAAAGGGCAGCTTAGGTAATAAGCAGGTGGCTTGGACCAGCATTAGGCTGGGGTAATATGAGGTCGAGAGTGATATGAGTTTTTGTGAGCCCATCTATTGAAAAATGAAATGAGTGGCTTGGTGAAAACCCGAAAGGGCGCCTTGGCAAAATGAGTGAAAAGAAGAGGAGTGATTATTAGGTTTCCTCATTTTTTTCTGGCGTGGTGACATAAGAAGAGGTGATATAAGGAGGTTTCGGGTAGGTCACTCTCGGAGGTATAAGAAGATAGATGGAGGCTAGGATTAGATATTTTTATTCACTCTATGGTGTTCGGGATAAGCTTGGGGGAAGTACTCTGCTTTCCTTTAAGCTTGGTTGTGTGTTGTGTTGATTGTGTTGGTACTTAGAGATTCATGATTAAGTGATGTTCTTAGTGGAGATAGTTTTGTTGTGCTTCCTGAGACCTTGGGTATTTCATTGGAAGAGTAGGTTTCTATTAGCTTACTCGAGGACGAGCAAGGTTTAAGCATGGGGGAATTTGATCAGCGCTACTTTGTAGTGTTTAACTAGGAGTTGTTACCGGAGTTTTGGGTTCCATTTGTATGGGTTTAGAGCATAAGTTAGGAGAATGGAGTTGTGGAGAAGGAATGTTGATTTGGTGGTTTCAATAGCTTAAATGAAGACTTGTTGAAGATGGAGGCAAAGCCACGAAAGAAGACCACAAGGTGAGAAGAAGAAGAAGGGCCACAAAAGGATTTCCGCGGGCGCGGAAATGCCAGCCGCGGTCGCATAAATACGTAGAAGACAGAAGACTACAGAAAGTTTTCCGCGGTCGCGGATATCTTGCCGCGGTCGCGGACACTGTTCATACGCGCGATTCGGATTTCCTTTTCGTCCGATACTTCATTTTATTTTATTTCTTTTATTTTCGTTAGTTTATTTTATTTCCTTTTAGATCTTATTTCTTATCTTTTTAGTATTAGGTTTTGCTGGGGTTATAACCTAGTTTAGTTGGCAGCCTTTTAATTCATTCTAAGTTACACATTATCGTTTAGTTTTTCCTTGAGAGTTTTATGCTTTGAAGACTATGAAGAACTAAGCAATTTTTGCTTAGTCCGACGATTGAAGCCTTCGTTTGTATTTGGTTGTGAGATTATAATTTTATTTCTTTTCCTTTGAATGTATTGATTCTCTTGTGCTTAATCCCATTTATTCTTGCTGATTTGATTGGCCTGATCATCTAGTTGATATTAGTATTTATCTATTGCTAGGGTTTGGTTATTTCTGTTTGAAATACCTAATTCAGAGTAGCAACTGCGATATTCTAAGAACTGTTTGGACTGGTTTATTGTAGTGAGAATTGATTGCATGCATAGTAAGACTGTTTGTTGCACTTGCATGTATCTATTGAAATTCATGTGCTTATTGCTGTAATATCCCTCATTTTATAAGGATAATTTGGAATTTTTCCAGCTCTCGTATTACAAGTAGGATTAAATTCAGAGAAGTTCAGACATTCGGTAATATGTTTGATCTCTGTAATATTTTTTCTGAGTGATATAAAATATAGTTGACGTATTTTTGGGGTTAAATAGTCATTCGTATACGAATATATTTAACTCGGGGTTAAGAAGATTAACCCAAAGTCAAAACGGTCAAAAAGGGTGAAGAATGGCCTTGACCGCACCCCGCGGTCAAGTGGCCGCACCCGCGGCGAAGGCCAAATTTGGAGGCGGCAACAGAGTCGCCACCGCACCCAGCGGCTACGCCACCGCACCCCGCGGTGGGATATTTTCTTCGACGTTATCGTCTTTCCTCTGCAGAAGCAAGTGGCTCCACTTGTTGTCTCCTTGTTCCCTTGTTCCCGGCTTGTCCCCTTGCTTGTTCCCTCTGAGGAAGCTCGATTTGGGGCTATAAAAGGGATCGAAATCCGAAGTCCAAGCTTCATCTTCTTCTCCCTCTGTTTTCTCTGTTTTCTCTGTTTTCACCATTGTTGTCTGAGCTTTGAGCTTCGTGTGAGAGTGTTCAGAGTTCCCTTTTGAGTGATAAGGGTGATCTTGAGTGTTGTTTGAAGGTTTAAGGTGTTGGGAGATCAAACCAAGAACGAATCAAAGTCGAACGAATTGATTTGGGTAAGTTCTCCATCGGAAATCTGTCACGACCTTCGCCACTGTAACTTGGCCGCACCCGCGGCGAGCCTTGTCCGAGTGTGTGTTCTTGGGTGTTTGGCTTTGGGCGAGGCTCGGATCCTTCGATTCTTTTCGTATTCTTTTAGATTCAATTATGTGGATATTGAATCTAACTTAGAGTCTCGTTATGGGGCGTTTCTTAGGGATTTATTTTCCAAGATTTGTCCCAGTTTCAGACCCAGGAGCCCGTTGTCTCTAAGCTTTGCTAAAGCTTTCGTCGGATCTAAGGCAAGTGGCGGTTCGCTCTTGCTCATCATTCCATACTTCAATTAATTATCAATTGTTTTGTTGTTAATTAATTTGGGATGATTTCTTGTTTATGTTGGGAACAGTTTTGTTAAAAGGATAAAATGATTAAAAGATTATATTAATAGGTTGTATTTCTGCTAGAATCAACGCTATTATAAATATGTGATTAGTATATGATATTATACTAGGTTGTATATCTGCTAGAACGACGCTAGTATAGATATATGTTTATGATGTGGGCCATGTTGGCTTTGACGTTAATTTACCGTGTGCTTGAACTGTTATGTTAGCACTGGTAGTTAGGAACACTGGACTCGTTGTGGTCTAGTCATTTCCTATTATGTTAATACTGGTAGTTAGGAATATTGGGCTCGTTGTGGTCCAGTCGTTTCTTGAAAATTATGGTGGAGGGGGTGGCGGAAACCCTCAAGCCAAACCAAGGATCATGATCGTCCTCTATCCGAGTATAGAGGTGGTGCACTTAGCCAGTGTCACAACCGTTGGGAAAGATTCCCGTCAATATATGTCCCTCACGGCAAAACATATATTTAAAAGCTTGTAACGTGATGTGGTTTGATTTTGGAATTAAATAAGATAAGTGTTGTTGACGCACACAATTAATATACCTTGGACGAGTAGTACAGCTAGGCGCTAGTGCAGCTAGGAAAGCTTGTCTTAACTTTTAGTCGCTCGAATGCGATACTGTGATTCTGTGATTGTGTGTAATTAGTTAATGTTCCCCAACATTTGTCATGTTTCCTATAAGGCTCATTTCATTTAGAGTCTTCTTTTGGGATTGATTGTTGTGAGGCTCGGTCTCCAGAATCTTCTCTTGTGCATACCTCTTGTTTATTCCAGTAGGAGTATGATGGTTGACTATCGTCATCGGTTATTATTCGAGAAACGATGAGTCTAACCTAATATGACTGCTTCGAACCACTCTGCTTTATTCCCTTGCATAGTCTTTCATTAGACTAACCAACCGTAATTATTCCTTGCATGGTTGGCTGGTGTCATCCGTTCGATTCGGCACATTAGGTGTGTTGAAGATCCGAGAAGGCTAGAACGACTATGAGAATGGACGGTGTTTTGACAAGTTGTTTTGATATTTTATTTAAAGACTTCCGATGTATTAAATTCTGATGATGTATTTCGTTTTGTCTGGAATCATGTGTAATTCCGAGACTTTGGTTTTAAATAAAAGTTATGATATTTGGCATTATAACTGTGGTTGATGGTTATATCGTTTGGAAAAGCCTAGGGTGACTTCGGGGTTTTCGTCCGGGGTCATCGGCAGTAATACTTTCAAATAGTGTGAAATTTTGGGGGTGTTACAGATTTGATATCAGAGCTAAAAAGTTTTCGTAGGCTCTGTTACAGACTTGGTATCAGAGCCGAAAGTTTTTAAAACGGGTTTGGGATTTCATGAACCATTTACTCGTTTTGTTTGAAAATGTTTTCAAACGGCTCTTGTGAACTCACGGGCGGCACCAGTACCGGCACCGTTGGGTGGTTGGGTGTGTGATGTGGCTGGGGTAGCTTGGCCTGGGGATGTTACAGATCCGGTTTGAAATATTTTCACTCGTTTGAAATATTTTCACTCGTTTGAAATATTTTTGAAGGCTCTGAATTTTCGAATGAAAAATTATAACCGTTCATAGTCGTGCCTTCTTCTTTAGTCTGATATGGAAACAGACTTCCATATCTAGAAAGACTGATTTCTTCTTGTTGTTGTAAGACATAGGTGTTTGTCTATTCTTTTGAAAGGACTCGGAAGGTGCCGAGATGATTCTATCATCTCCAGTGAGGCTTGAATTCCCAGTTCCCTCGTTATGATTTAAGGTTGTAGAACCTAGTAGCTCGGGTTGAGTTCATCAATGAAAGTTCTCAAGTTTGGTCTAGTCTAAGTGGATTTTATTACGATAAGTATATCGGATGATGATTATGTGATAGAACCCTTGGAATTTGATCAATAAACAGATGGTGAACACGAGGAATACTATCCGTGCTGGTGATGGGCCGAGCAATGACCCCAGACCAAACGCAAGGAATGTTGCAAACCCAGTGGATGAACATGAGACTGCTTCTAACAATAATCCGGGAGGCAATGGCCAAGCACATGCCAACGCTCCAATGGTTTTCGATGAAGTGGCAGTCGCAGCTATTCGGGGAATCGTGATGCAAGCATTCGCCGATATTATGCAACCAAACGCACCACAGGCACAAGCTGTGCCAATTCCTCTAGCGATTCCTAGATTTGTGGAGCCAGCTGTCAATGTACCTCAAGGAGGAGCGATCAGGGATAAAGGCATCTATGGCCGAGCACTAAAAGCAATAAGTTCTATGAGGCTTGATTGCTACGACGGAAAAGGAGAGCCAGTTAGAGTGGCACATTGGTTTTCCCACATGGAGCGGTTGTTCCGCAATGTGGAGTGCACAGAAGTTGAGAAAGTGCATATAGCTTCCCTTCAATTAAAGGAAGATGCTAGTGATTGGTGGGAGAACACCGGTCTTGCTGATAGCCCTGATTTGAATTGGGCAATGTTCAAAACCAAGATGACGGATCGATTCTTCTCTCGGGCTATGAGGGAAGAAAAGCGCAAAGAATTTCTATACCCAAAGAATGATGGATTGAAGGTGGCCGAGCTGGCAACCAAGTTCAATCGCTTGTTACAGTATGCGGGATCAGAGATATCCAGTGAAGAACAAAATATCTGGCACTTCCATGAGTGGATGAGTCCAGATATTAAGCTAATGATGGTGCATCATGGATGCTCTACTATGGAGCAGTATGTGGATGTAGCCTATAAGTTGGAGGTGACTCTGGAGGAGTCGATTGAGAAATGTAATCAACAGAGGACAATGCAGAATCAAGGGAGTAGATTCAAACGTCCTGCGCCACCGTCCAACTTTGCCAAGTCTAGTAAGGCAAAGACAGATATGACTCAAGAAGGGTCAGCACAGCAATCGAGTCAGGGCAAGAGTCCGATCCAATGTCACAATTGTGGTAAAACTGGGCACAAAAGCTTTACGTGTCTGCAGGAAAGGAAGACGTGTTTTGGTTGTGGAAGAGAAGGACATTTGCAGAGGTTCTGTTGGCAGGGAAAGCAGGAAGGAGCGGAGTCACGGCAAGGGTCTGTTAATCAGAACAACCGACCCAGGTTTAAACCAGCAGAGACTCCTAGTCCTTCGATGCAGACAGCTGCACAGAACAGGGGGAAAGCCCCAGTAGCTTCTGGAAGTCAAGGTCAACGTCTTTACGAGATGCGTAAGGCGGATGGACACGACGCTCCAAATGCTTAAAGTGTTTATACCTTTTGTTGGTATGTTGTTGATTTGGGTGCTACCCAGTCTTTTGTTTTGGATAGTTGTGTAGTAAGTTAAGTTGTGTGTGCAACGAGGTTGCGAACCTTTTTGTTGAAACTCTTCTTATATATATGAACTTTTGGTTTGATACTGATAAGCACTACTTTGTAGGGCTTAAGTAAGAGTCATTAGAGGTTTTATTGGTGCCATTCGGGTAGATTTAGACACATTCATGTGTATGGCGTGTGGGGGCGAAGAAGCTTAATTAAGCAGGCCCGCGTGCTGCTTTTGATGATTGGGCCGAATTGGATGAAGTGTCGGCCCAATTGAAGGAAAGACCCGTGGAGATGAAAGGCCCAAATTGTGTTCGGCCCAAATGAAGAACCCACCGTGAAGAATACCGCGTGAGGATGCCGCGTCAGAATGGAAAGCTGGAGAATTGAATTCAATTGGATGATGACACCGCGTGACATCAGCCGAGCATTTGGAGAATTGTTGCTTGAATTGGAGTTGGGCCGTGTGGCCACTGTGTGATTGGGCCGTGTCTGCCACGCCGAGAATTGGAGAAGCCGAGCGAGAGAATGCGGGATTAATTTCCTTGCTTTTGTTTGTTTATTATTTTATTATTTCGTTTTAGGTTAATTTAGATTTTATTTCCTTTAGTATTTAAGGGTTGAGAAAAGGCTTGTTTGCCTCTTATCATCTAATCATCGAATCTTCGTTTTTCTCTTGAACCCTAATTCTCTTTTCTACGTTATGAAGAACTAAGCCTCCCTGGCTTAGTCAGACGCTGAAGCTTTCGTTTTGATTAAGTTGTGAGATTCTCGTTCCTTATCTATTGCATGGTTTTTATCTTTCTCTTGCTTAAGTTGCTTATGATTGATATTGATAATCTCTATTTGGACGCATCTAGGGTTTGTTGTTATTGATCTATTGCTAGATTTAGATTGTTACTGGTTGAGCATATCTATTTCAGAGTAGCAACTGCATCGTACTAGTATCTGGTTGTGCTAGTCTTATGCAGAAGAGAATTGATTTACATTCTAGGATAAAAGCTGGTTGTTTTATGCTAGAATTGTATCCAATTATATTCCTATCCGTAAAGCTACTGTTAAACTGAATCTTGATAGTTTCAGGGTTGTTTAATTAGTTAGTGCTAAGAGTATCTGGTTGTGTTATTAGTTATATCTGAAAAGGAATTGGAATCACCATTGCATGAGATTTTGAATGAGTATCTATGATCAACTTGTCATACGAATAGTGGATGTTGTTTGACTAAGTGCTTTTCCCCATTACTGATTTCATCATATTTTACTTTGTTTACTTTTGCATGCTTAGTTACTTAAAACTCACAAAACCCCCCCTTTGGTTACGTTTGATTGACGTACGAATTGCATATTAAGATAGATCCGTCTCCCTGTGGATTCGACCTTTACTTACCTAAGACTACGGTTTAGGGTTTGTTTGGATATTTTGCATAGCAGTTTTTAGAACGACGAAAACCTGTTATCAGATACCAAGTTAGTGTTTCGTTGCTTGGTATGGGGTGAGGTCTCGTGTTCAAGGCTCACCAACAACCTCTTGGAGATGGCTGCCTATTAATTAGGTGGAGCTACCAATGATGGGTTGAGATGTATGGACAACAACTCATGGCAACAGTGGACACTGGTAATGGCTGGGCCTGGGCTCGGAGCCACTAGTGGGCCGTCTGTGAACCATGTAGTGGGCTGGTCCAAGATGGTGACCATTTAGTTGGAACCAAGCGCCTTTTTGGAAATTCCGATTACCATTTAGGGTAAGGAGTTCGAGGCGGATTTAATTTGATTAGCCATGGCTCCATACGATAATTTCTCGGTATGGATTAGTTGATGCGTCATGGGGCGGTCATCGATTTAATTCAAGAACTGTGACGGTATCATCTGGGGGTCAGTGTGTATGCAAATTTAAGGGTCGGAATGACGCTGATAACGGCAGGCTCATCAATGTGATGGCTGCGTTTAAGCTACTTCGACAAGGTTGTGTCGGGTACCTTTGCCACCTGGATCCGCCCATGAGAGATGAACCATCAATTCTTGATATTCCTGTGATTAGTGAATTTTCGGATGTCTTTTCAGAAGATATTCCCGGTTAATCCGTAGCGTGACGTGGAGTTTATAATTGATTCTGAACCTAGTACCGCACCGATTTCTGAGGCACCGTATCGGATGGCTCCTGATTGAGATACAAGAGTTGAAGAAACAACTCAAGGATTTTCTTGACAAGGCCGAGTGCATCGCCTCGAGAGATGCCCCGGTTTTGATTTGTCAAAAAGAAAGATGGATCGTCCCGACTTCGTTTCGACTATTGTGAGTTGAATAAAGTCACGATCAAGAATAAATATCCATTGTTAAGGAATGATGATCTGTTGGATCAACTACGAGGAGCAAAAGTGTTTGCGTTGGAAATTGAGGTTACTTGGAGAACCTGGGAAACTGAGGCGGTTATACTTAGACGTTTTCCCAAGTGGTATTCGGCCAAGTTTCGGGGTCAAAACTTCTTTTAAGGGGGAGGTAATGTAATATCTCTCATTTTATAAGGATAATTTGGAATTTTTCCAACTCCCGTATTACAAGTCGGGTTAAATTCAGAGAAGTTCAGACATTCGGTAATATGTTTGATCTTTGTAATATTTTTTCTGAGTGATATAAAATATAGTTGACGTATTTTCGGGGTTAAATAGTCGTTCGTGTACGAATATATTTAACCCGGGGTTAAGAAGATTAACCCAAAGTCAAAACGGTCAAAAAGGGTGAAGAATGGCCTTGACCGCACCCCGCGGTCAAGTGGCCGCACCTGCGGCGAAGGCCAAATTTGGAGGCGGCAACAAAGTTGCCACCGCACCCAGTGGCTACGCCACCACACCCCGCGGTGGGATATTTTCTTCGACGTTATCGTCTTCCCTCTACAGAAGCAAGTGGCTCCACTTGTTGTCTCCTTGTTCCCTTGTTCCCGGCTTGTCCCCTTGCTTGTTCCCCCTGAGGAAGCTCGATTTGGGGCTATAAAAGGGATCGAAATCCGAAGTCCAAGCTTCATCTTCTTCTCCCTCTGTTTTCACCATTGTTGTCTGAGCTTTGAGCTTCGTGTGAGAGTGTTCGGAGTTCCCTTTTGAGTGATAAGGGTGCTCTTGAGTGTTGTTTGAAGGTTTAAGGTGTTGGGAGATCAAACCAAGAACGAATCAAAGTCGAACGAATTGATTTGGGTAAGTTCTCCATCGGAAATCTGTCACGACCTTCGCCACTGTAACCTGGCCGCACCCGCGGCAGAGGCTCCACCGCACCCGCGGCGAGCCTTGTCCGAGTGTGTGTTCTTGGGTGTTTGGCTTTGGGCGAGGCTCGGATCCTTCGATTCTTTTCGTATTCTTTTAGATTCAATTATGTGGATATTGAATCTAACTTAGGGTCTCGTTATGGGGCGTTTCTTAGGGATTTATTATCCAAGATCTGTCCCAGTTTCAGACCCAGGAGCCCGTTGTCTCTAAGCTTTGCTAAAGCTTTCGTCGGATCTAAGGCAAGTGGCGGTTTGCTCTTGCTCATCATTCCATACTTCAATTAATTATCAATTGTTTTGTTGTTAATTAATTTGGGATGATTTCTTGTTTATGTTGGGAACAGTTTTGTTAAAAGGATAAAATGATTAAAAGATGATATTAATAGGTTGTATTCCTGCTAGAATCAACGCTATTATAAATATGTGATTAGTATATGATATTATACTAGGTTGTATATCTGCTAGAACGACGCTAGTATAGATATATGTTTATGATGTGGGCCATGTTGGCTTTGACGTGAATTTACCGTGTGCTTGAACTGTTATGTTAGCACTGGTAGTTAGGAACACTGGACTCGTTGTGGTCTAGTCATTTCCTGTTATGTTAATACTGGTAGTTAGGAATACTGGGCTCGTTGTGGTCCAGTCGTTTCTTGATAATTATGATGGAGGGGGTGGCGGAAACCCTCAAGCCAAACCAAGGATCATGATCGTCCTCTATCCGAGTATAGAGGTGGTGCACTTAGCCAGTGTCACAACCGTTGGGAAAGATTCCCGTCAATATATGTCCCTCACGGCGAAACATATATTTAAAAGCTTATAACGTGATGTGGTTTGATTTTGGAATTAAATAAGATAAGTGCTGTTGACGCACACAATTAATATACCTTGGACGAGTAGTGCAGCTAGGCGCTAGTACAACTAAGAAAGCTCGTCTTAACTTTTAGTCGCTCGAATGCGATACTGTGATTGTGTGTAATTAATTAATGTTCCCCAACATTTGTCATGTTTCCTATAAGGCTCATTTCATTTAGAGTCTTCTTTTGGGATTGATTGTTGTGAGGCTCGGTCTCCAGAATCTTCTCTTGTGCATACCTCTTGTTTATTTCAGTAGGAGTATGATGGTTGACTATCGTCATCGGTTATTATTCGAGAAATGATGAGTCTAACCTAATACGACTGCTTCGAACCACTCTGCTTTATTCCCTTGCATAGTCTTTCATTAGACTAACCAACCGTAATTATTCCTTGCATGGTTGGCTGGTGTCATCCGTTCGATTCGGCACATCAGGTGTGTTGAAGATCCGAGAAGGCTAGAACGACTATGAGAATGGACGGTGTTTTGACAAGTTGTTTTGATATTTTATTTAAAGACTTCCGCTGTATTAAATTATGATGTTGTATTTCATTTTGTTTGGAATCATGTGTAATTCCGAGACTTTGGTTTTAAATAAAAGTTATGATATTTGGTATTATAACTGTGGTTGATGGTTATATCGTTTGGAAAAGCCTGGGGTGACTTCGGGGTTTTCGTCCGGGGTCATCGGCAGTAATACTTTCAAATAGTGTGAAATTTTGGGGGTGTTACAATTGCTGCTATTGGATTGAATCTGGAGGTTTTCCTGGTTATTTGATAATTAGTACTCTCAGGGTCTGTTTGTCCTATTTATAACTTAAGAAAAGGAATATGAACATTCATTGGTAGGAATTAGAGATAAGCAATGATCAACCAATCAAATTGAATGGTGGATATTTGTCTAGCTAAGTTACTTCTCACACATAGATTACACCTTTTGCTTCTTCTTTTTTACTTTGTTTACGTGACAACAAACCAAAACCCCCTTTTGTTACCATTGGCATACAACCTTTTGCACTTAGAAAGATTGTTACCTCCCTGTGGGATTCGACCCTTGCTTGTCTACTATACTTAGTTAGGTTTTTGAGGATTACTTTGATAGGCATAACGACTTTAGCCTCATCACCGCCATAGCTTGGCGATGTCGTCGACGACGAACAGGTTGGAGTCGAGGTAGATCACTCGCCGGACGCAAGGCTCGAGGAGATCGGCGAGGTAGTTCCGGGCATAATTATGCGAATGTTCGAGCGCATGGCGAACATAAGTTGAAATTAGGGATCGAACGATCTTCGACTCAAAATGGGAGGAGGATCGGATGGCCTCGGCCGGTGGGAAGGACTGGCGCGAGGGGCAGAAGAGGATCATGACCGTGACTAAGGAGAAGAAGCCAGAAAGGTCGGTGAAAGGGTCACCGACGGATGGGTTGTGGTGGTGGCCGGCGGGAAGGACTGGCTTGATTTTTTTGGTATTTTTTTCCTGTAATTGGGTAGAGGAAGAATGTTTTTTTTTTTGTGAAAATTTGATATATTTGCAAGGATATTTTTGTATTTTTATACTTTTTAACTAAGAAACTAACGGAAGAAGCTTGTGGGTGGCTCGTTGTTAACAGAGGGTCATTTATGGGTGATTTAAAATAATTATCGATATAACGGGTGATTTCGTGCAAATTCGGCCATATAACGGGTGGTTTGGCGCAAAAACTCCTTTTCTTTTTGCACTTTGATGTACATTTGGACATGAGAGGAATCGTTTTCATAAATGATAAATATTTAATATTATATTTATTACAAATGACGGGGATCATGTGATTTTTTGCTTGGAGAAAGAACAAAAATGTTTGTTTTGAAGAAAAAAGCGTAAGACTGTGAGAGTAAAGGGACCCCAATTTTTTATTAAAAAAGAGGGGACTATAATTTTTTTTTTTGAAAAAGAGGGGATCAGGTATATTTGGTTGGAGAGAGAAATTTCTTTTTAAAATTGTATTACGAGAAAGCGTGTGTGAAATATTGAAAAGAGGGAGGAGGGACTATAACGAAAAATTTTTTTTTTTTTTTACACAATGCGCGCATAGACCATGCGTCACATATCTTCACGAGAACGAACTCACCGTTCTCGCACGGGGGAGTTTTCACCCAGTCTCCCCCAATATATATAGGGGAGAGTTCTGGTGAGAATACTTTCTCAGACGATAATAAAAATTAACTTGAGAAATACCTATATGTGAATATGGGGGTGATATGCATTTCCAGAATACGATGATTTTTTTTTAAGATTATCTTTTTATTTGCCTTATAAATTCAAAATGCATATATATGTACAATTCCATTGCACTTCCTTCTACTAATTAAAGAAAAGAATGCTCATCTAATATAACATTTTAAGGCCATTTTCGTTTGCCTTATAAATTCAAAATGCACATATAGAACATCTAGGTTGAATTATACGTGCATTTAATTTGGATTGTACCATATGTACTTTTGAATTTAAGAGAAACACAAGATATCTTGAGTGGAAAAAACTTCAAATGTGCATTTTGAATTTGGAAGACAAACTCACATTTATCTCAAAATGCACATATAGTACAATTCAAATGCAAATATAAGTATTTCTCAAGTTAACGATTATTATCGCGGGAGGAGGTATTCTCATAGAAGTGTTTACTATACATACTAAAGTCTTCACCCTGTAATATATCATATATGTCAAGTAGAAAAATTTCAAAGTCCATTTACAATGTTTCTCTTCTCTTATTTTGATACTTACACATACTCTATTTATTTATTTTTACCTAAAATAACTTCCCTTAATCATGCATACAAAATCATATTAAAGATATTATATATCATATATCTTCTCACCCTAATAGGTACTTATAAGAAAAAAAAATTATACTTAATTATATTTAAACTTATCTATCTATCTAAAGCCTTAATTGTCTCTCCTACGTGTCAGTCCATGAGCTATGTGTCATGGCCTTGGGCCAATATTGTAAATGGGCTTTGGGCCTTATATTGTTGTATGTTGGTAACAGCCTTTATAAGGCATTTGGGTCTAATCGGCTGACCACGAAACGGACGAAGCAAATCTTCATCTCCTACCTTCGTCTTTCCCTTCTTCTGTGTCTCCCTCTCAATTTCCCTTTCTAATTCCTTATTCTCCTTTCCGAATCATTACAGTGGTATCAGAGCAACCGATCTCCGGCAATGGCAGATGGCACGCGTTTGAACACGGTGGAAGAGAGTCTCAAGCGGAACGAGGCTCAAATTGTGGAAATTCAAGAATTCATGATTTCGACTCTATCGTTCATGGATGACAGTCGGAAGCAACAACCCGACATCTGTAAGAGGCATGATGAATTCAAGAGACAGGCGGACGATCATATGAAGATGATCGAGAATCTTACCGAAACGGTATGAATTTTACTTCCAAAGGATTTGGGAGCGAATCAGGCAGATGAGACTCAGTTTGGGGCAAATCCAGTAGCACAAGGCGTCTTGGGAATTCCGAATGAAGCAGATCGGTTATCCGGAGCTGGAAGAGCGGATAGAGTTCGCGAGAATGGAAATTCGGCCAATTGCCGTTCGGATAATCTGCAAGAACAAGACGGTCGGCAATCAATTAGGGTCAGCAATAGCAGGATCGGCGGGAATCAATTACCAAATATCGATTTTCCAAGTTTCGACGGCACTAATCCAAGATCTTGGATCCGCAAGTATGAGCGGTACTTTTCAATTTTTGCGGTTCAGGAATCACAGAAAGTTGAGGTGGCGGTCATGTATGTCAATGGAAGGGCTGATGTTTGGTTACAAGGGATATTCTTGCAAGATCGATTGAGTTCTTGGGAAGAGTTGAAGGTCGTGGCACTGATGCGATTTGGGAATGAGCATGGTTCGGATGTCGTCGGGGAATTTAACAAATTACAGCAAGGGGATGATCTTGAGGCATATACGGAGCACTTCGAGGATCTTAGGACGAGTATGTTAATTCAAAATCCTCAGTTGCCAGATTTGTACTTCGTTTCAAGCTTTGTTAGTGGATTACGCAAAGAAATCCAACCTTTAGTGAAGATGGGGAAACCAGTAACATTGGCAGAGGCAATCGAATTGGCTCGATTGCATAATAACGCAGTCCAGGCAATCGTGCAATTGAGTCATCCTTCATGGCGTTCTCAACAGCAATCATCATCATTCTGCTTCGATGCTTCGGAGCCTAAAATACCGGTTAGCTCTTTCTTGCCAACAGCTACAAACACTATGAGTAGTTCGGGTAGCAAACAAGGTTCCTCCAGTTCCACTGCTCACATTGCAGAATCTAGAGAGCAGAGGCGGGCTGTCGGTTTGTGCTATCGATGTGGCGACAAATACTATGTGGGACATCGATGTAAAACGCATACATTACACAGTATTTTGGTGGAGCCAAATGCAGAAGACAATGACACATATATGAGATTGGCCTTTCCAGATGATGGGAAAGGGGATCAAGAAGATGATGGCGCGCCAGAGATTTATGTTCATGCTCTAACTGGGAGCAGTCCACTGACAACGATAAAAATTAAAGGCTCAGTGAAAGGCAAATCTATTATGATCTTGATAGATAGCGGAGCTACTCATAGTTTTGTCGATCCCCGGGTCATCAATGAATGTGGATTGGAATTACAACAGGCTTCGATAATGGAGGTTGCAGTCGCAAATGGTCATAAACTATACAGTCATCAAGTCTGCAAAAAGTTTCCATGGGAGATGCAAGGGAACCGATTCACATTCGATCCGCGAGTGCTCAAATTAGGGGGTTGTGATCTTGTTTTGGGCGGAGATTGGCTTCGAGATTTCAGCCCGGTTCTATTTGATTTCAAAGCCCTTAACATCTCTTTTTTCAAAGATGGAAGGCGTGTTGAGGTGTGTGGAGTTAAAGAGGAAGGCAGTCTCAGGGCAATGTCAGGATTAAAGCTTCACAAGTTATTACGCAAGCGGGTGCCATTGTGGGCTATGCAAGTGGCTCGACTATTTTCAGTTGAGGGAAACACACAACCTTTACCATCTTCAGTGCATCAGCTACTGTTAGATATTGCATAAATTTTCTAACTTTCTTGGTCAAGCTTGTGGTTGTTTCAGATTGTGGGGCATAACAAAATTCGGTTTCAGATTAAGTGGGGTTCATCTGATCCTGGAAATGGCATTGAAGTGTTGCTCAATTGGCTGGCTGCGAGTATTGGTCACATTTCAACTGACGCTTGAGGACAAGCTCTTTTTTCTTCGTTGGGGAGGTATTGTCATGGCCTTGGGCCGATATTGTAAATGGGCTTTGGGCCTTATATTGTTGTATGTTGGTAACAGCCTTTATAAGGCATTTGGGTCTAATCGGTTGACCACGAAAATGACGAAGCAAATCTTCATCTCCTACCTCCGTCTTCTTTCCCTTCTTCTGTGTCTCCCTCTCAATTTCCCTTTCTAATTCCTTATTCTCCTTTCCCAATCATTACACTATGCCACATAGGAAAATCTCACACTACTACATTTAAGGCATATTGAAACGGTTAAAAACCGTTTCATAAAGCCTCAAAACCGTTTCTTTAGGCCTAATGAAACCGTTTTTAACCATTTTAGTTGCTGCCATTGCATTAGACCTAATGAAACGGCTAATTTAACCTAATGAAACGGTTCATACAAAGTATAAACAAACCGTTTCATTACTATACAAAACCGTTTCATTACTATACAAAACCGTTTCATTAGGACTCTAGCTAATGCAACTCTTTTTAACATCTATTGAAACGGTTTTTCATGATTCAATGCAACACAAGCACATGATAATGAAACGGTTTTTATGTTCTTAATGAAACATAATAATGATACGGTTTTCAATTTTCACTGGATTTATAGAAATTATGCAATAATATACTATTTAGTGTTTCAGCTGCATAACCTACATAAAACAAATAATTTTTTGCTAAATTGGTAAATATATTAAATAGAGATTATAGAGTACTTACAAAACTTAACTATGGTTAAAGTGCAAAGTTCAAAGTATATATCTTACATCTAAAGACATGTAAAGATTGCTCCAAAAACTAAAATCATCCAAATGAATGAACATGGAGCAATGACAAAACAAAATGGCATTGGAGAATATCCAAAATAAGCCAAATGCACCTCTGACAGAACTAAAAAAGCCTAATTGAAGTTTCTTAAGTAGCGGAATTCAGCAAAATTAAGCAACACACTTCAGCAGACATCAGCCCATCATCACCATTACAGCACAAGTTGAGCAAACACCAACAAACAAAGCTGTATATCCATCAAACCAGAAGATGCATCTTGTACAGCAACAAAAGACGCAAAACATCTACACCATGCAACAAAAAAGGCAGAAAAATCAGCAAAACAAAACAATCACTACTAGAATATTATATGAGCAAACTTGGCACATAACAAGAAGAAATGACACAAAAATAGCAAACAACATCAAAAGACACATCAAAATCAACAAAAGGCATAGTAGAATCATCTTCATTAGATTCAAAGAGCAAATTGAAAAAAAAAATCCTGTAAACACCAGAAGAAGCATCTCGTACTGCAACAAGAGATGCGAAGGAGAAAAGACAAATGATATACATCAAGCCTTCAACTAACTATGAAAGTTCAGAAAAATTACACACTTGCACAACAACGTTAAGCCAAAGTTCAAGTTTCAGAAGTAGGACAAAAAATCTGCATAAAACTATAAAGCAATATAGTATACTTGGAGTACTATGTGCAAACATATCAAACCTTTTCTTATTTAATTTATAATGGTGGACTAATGCCTTAATTTAGGACTTGGGTGACAATTTTCTGTTTTGAGCCTTCAATTTGAAAAAGGATTCTACAAAATAATGCTTGGGCATATCGACATGTTTAAGCCTATATTACGAATATATGCCCTTTGTTCAAAGATAACAAGTTGGTCCTGACAATTTTATGCAATAATAACTAAAAGAGATGCCCACCTTCCTAGTCCCACTCTCGCCCACTCAAGCTAGAAAACAAGCAATAAAAAATGTAATGAACGACAAATATTTATATGTAAAAAGATGGAGTGTCATACTTGGAGAAATATCAGGAGCTATCAAAGCAACACGTTCATTAGCTTGAAGCTACACGTTGGGCACCCGACTTGGTTATAAAATTCACTTTAGTGTAAGTTAGTCCGCACAAAAGTAATGCACCTAGCATAGAGCAACCAACTAGCATAATTAGGACCAAAAGCCATGATCATTATATAAATAACAATCAGGAACCCATTGGAGAAAATTAAGATTGAAAAAATGCAAGACAGACATCATTTAATTACATTGACAAATAATACAATTTTAGGTATTAAACAAATAAGAAAGTATATTTGTAAGTACATAACTAAATAGAGATGGTTAAAGCCATCTAATTGATATAAGCTAAACGTACATAAGCAAGTTAGAAAAAATAGCCATGACCTGATATTTAAGTGAAGGTTCGGTCTTAGTAGCAAGTAAAAGTAGCCACAAATTTATTAAGAACTTGTTTACATACTTAATAAATTTGGAATTAACTAATAAATTTGAGCAATAGAAATGATATCGGTATCCATGGTGAATTTTCTTGTGCAAGTACTTTGTGTTGTGTGTTCTGAGATATGAGCTAACAAATTAAGTACACGTTGATTCAGCTCATCTTATGTTTTTAGATTTGGATTACATTATTTTGTTATTTTAGAGCTTATCATCTAACCTTTTTATAATATATAACCTTCGTTTTTGAAGTTTGTGTCAAATCACATGTTTAACCCCACCTCCCATCTGCTCTTTGCTAACCCCCCCTACCCCACCACATGACACACCTTTTCTTGCCCCTTGTTCTATATGAATATGCCTCTCCAACCTCACAAAAAAATGGAGAATAAAGAAATGAAAGAAAGAAAAAAATCCACTTAAACACTCAGTAAAGTGATCATGGAAGATGATGTTTTCTTTGCACTGAACAGGCAGATCTCTCTTTTGATCATGGACGACGACGATGACCCGGTTTTACACTCCCTAAAGTTTCTCTTCAGGTAAATAAAACTTATAACTAGGAATTTTTTTTTTTTTGCTAATGAGAAATTAAATTAAAACATGTTGTTTGAAATTTGCAGGCTTTTCCACAAGCAATTTAGCATCCAATTTCCCTTGCATTCTTTCATCCAGAGGATTTGAGGAGGGAGATCAAAGGAACTGGAGTATTCATTCCTAGGTTGTCACAGCCAAGAAGGAAGAACATGCAAGGAAGAAGGCATCATAACTCTTCAAACACCAGCAAATCTAACAATACCAGAGGTGTTTCTCAAGTAGCTTATAGTAGTAGTAATAACAGGTGTTGATCTTCATATATATTATATATATAGATTATTAATTTGAAGGTTTTCTATGTGTTGATTAGTACTGCATCTTAGGGGATTGGCATTTTTCAGAAATAATGGTTTTCCAGATGGGAAAATTTTAAATCAACAAAGGGTTGAATTCACCTTTTCACACTTCAGATGTCAGTTTTAATTTTTTTATCAAACAATTTATGGGGTTTCACAGTAGCAAAAGTGTAGAGATGTAAAATTTGAGAATCAAAATAGAGCATCAAAATTCTGTTCAGCAAGAATTAAAAGAAGGAGAAGAATATAACCTCAGTTGATGGAGTGGAGATGGATGAAGGTTTGATCGTCCTCCTCTCCCTCAAGACAGCAGTCGACCTTCCACTTCCTCCCGCCGGCTGCACCCAAAGCTATGTTCAACAAGAATCCGCCGCACCCAAAGCTCTGTTCAGCGAGAACCCGCACACCCGAAGTTCCTCCCGCCGGCTGCACCCAAACGACACCCGAAGTTCTTCGCTCAAGAGTTTCAGAGAATGAAACAAACAATTAGGGATTTGAACCCTAAACCCCGTCCAGGAAAAAAGAATTAGGATTTCAAAGGTTATTTTAACTTTTTTGGGGTTATTCATAGGTTTATTTTAATTAATAATATACAATAATTTTATAAGTGCGCGGATATAAATTTTTAGCTTGGCTCACGGTATATTTATTGAAACGGTTCCTAAAAATCGTTTCAAAAAAATATAAAAAACCGTTTCAAAAATTATAAAAATTGTTTCATATTTAAAAACCGTTTCATATTAATGTTGCAAAAATAAATTTTGTTTGAACCGTTTCTAAAACTGTTTCATTAGGTCTGACTGTTTCAATAAACCGTTTCATTTTATAAAACCGTTTCATTGAAGCGTTTCATTATAGCTTAATTGTAGTAGTGTTAATGTATAATTACAATTTTATCCTTCACTAATATTGATATTTACATATTCTACTTTTTTATATTTAGTTTTTACCTAAAATAACTTACCTTAATTATACACATACTATCTTCTCAAATATTATTTATATCTATTTACCTTATTAGTTTCTTCTTATTTGTAAATTAAATTTTTTATAATATATATTACCTCTTTAATTACGTTACTTCTCATTTGTAATTAAAATTAACCATTTTGAAATAAATATGTGATATACATTAACCATTTTAATAAACTTTACTTTGAAATTAATATGTTATATAATTTAAACATTTTTCTCTTTTAAATAATTATACACAATTAAACATTCCCATTACTTAAATCAAATTTATATGTTTTCTTATTCAGTTATTTCTATGAAATTCCTAATTTATTTTCCATCTTTGTATACAAATTCACGTTTATACTTTCAATTCTAATCATACAAAAACTTTATCACCATATGTTTAAGAGATTAGCCTTATAATTTACCAGTTAGTTTTCATAAATATTTAATAGTATTTGAATTTTGAATTTTGTTAACCAAACCCATGCAGGGCACAAGACATATGCCAGTTTATAATCTATAAATGTAAGACCAAAGATTGAAAGTTACATTCCATAAACTTACTTATTTATAAACTAATATATAAATTCATATATGAGAATCTATGTTTCAGTAATATCAAAACAACGTTTTTGTAAAATTATATAGCTAAAAAGTAAGAACATAATACTTATGTAATTTTCAATATTTATAATTACACATCTACATAACGGATAATATACAATTTATTATGTAAAATTGATAATATTTATTATATTATTAAATTTTGAAAAGATTGTGTAGTATAATGTAAATTTCTTCTTCTTCTTTTTAAGTAATTGTACGAAATTAATCATTTCCAATTACTTAAATTTTATGTGTTTCTTATTCGATTATGTGGAGACGTATCCCACATATGAAATTGTGAAGAAAAACAAGATCACTATAAAAGTTACAAGATCACTTGGTTTTGGGTTTGAAATCTCATGGGCTTATGTGTTGGTGTAACGAATTGGGGGAATAGAAGGGGTTGAGAAAGTAGAGCTCAAAGAGAAGGGGAAAGAGATAGATGAGGAAGATGATGAATTTTGTTCTGTTCTTCGATGCCCTGCACTCCCAAGGCAAATTGGCTTTAAGCCAATACAACAACTCTAATCCAACAGAAGGGCCTAATGGCCCATAATACATCAATGGCTCATTGCTCTATTATGATACATGACAAATCCTTCCCCTCCAAAATAAGGCTTGTCCTCAAGCCGTGATGATTTCAGCAATTCAAACTACGCAGAATCAAATAAAAAATGCAGCAAGTGGAGCATTTTCAGTCAGCAATTTGCTTCATCCAGGATTGGGCTTGGATCAGGTTGTCCTTCAATTGAACCAATGCAGCCTCTCGATCGTATAACCAATCACTGATGGAAGCCTTGGAGGCTGCAGATGCATCGACGCCCAATTGTGGTATAATATTGCCAAGTTGAGTTAGTGAACTAGAAGCAACACTGAAGTATCGAACATGGCCTAAATTTGCACTCTTGTACAACTTGGCATCACCCTTTGCACAAGTTCTGCAATTTCTCTACTGAAGCTCAAAAGTTCAGCAAGCAACAATGACTCAAAGTGCCGAACAACAAGTCCCAAAACAAAAAATGCAGCAACAAGCAAATTTATGAAGCAACAACAACACGACCTTGATCAATACCCCTTGTATTTGGAAATCCACATTTAGCACACATCAAGAAAGCAATCAAACTTTCTCTAGGATCCCACGGTATCCCTTGATCAACAACTAGTCCAATTAGTAGCAATACCTAAATCATCATTCAAGTCAAAGACAAAACTAACACCTCCTAACTTGAGCATTGAATCACCCACTATCATACCAACACAGCCACATTCTTGCTTTGCTAGAGCATCAACTTTAATTGTGTGAATACCAGAACTACCAAGTGACCAAGATAATCATCAATGCTCTTTCCAGGATCAAATACAAACGAGCTAATCGAATCCATTGACTCGAAATCATCTACAAGAGTATTCATCCATTCAACATAATCATTCACATTTGTCATATCTTTCATTTGCATTTTCTCAAACACCTTATGTGCAATATTAATTCCCAAATTTCCAATTGAATTCACCTTGACATCATTCGAACCAATTCCAATTGATTCAACAATATCAACAACGCATTCCCTGATTTCCTCTGATTCGATCTGAAAGGCCATAAAATCTAATAAAGAGTTGGGAATTACCTTCAAATCTCGTGGATAAACAATAGGTTGTAGGGATCGTTTTTTAGGGTTTCTTCTTCCTTAGTGTCTCTCTTGAATTCACTGTCGTCGGAGAAACTACGATCGCCGATTTCGATCGGTGCTTCAAGAACTGGTTGTTGATTCACTGTCGGATTTTCGGTTGAATTTGGATGATCTTTAGGCATCAACGATCGCACCATGTCAGTGAGATGCTCCATCATCTGCTTTCTTTCGATCTGCTGATCGCGAATTACTTCTTGAGAGTTTTCGCCATAAATTCTCGGCTCGAAGCCATGAATTGTTGTACGTAATTCTTGGATTTGCGTTACGTTCCTTCGAATATGCTCCTCCATTGTTGTAAGTCTCGTGTCGTCTGCCATTGTCGAGGACTGATCGCTCTGATACCACTATAACGAATTGAATGAATAGAAGGGGTTGAGAAAGTAGAGCTTTGAGAGAAGGGGAAAGAGATAGATGAGAAAGACGATGAATTTGGTTCTGTTCTTCAATGCCATGCACTCCCAAGGCAAATTGGCTTTAAGCCAATACGTGAGCAGATGGGCCTAATGGCCCATAATACATCAATGGCCCATTACTCTATTCTAATACATGACAGTTGGTTGGGTTTTATGTGTGAATGCGAAGAAACAAACACATCCTCCGTGATTCGCTCACCGAACTTTAATAAATTATTTATATGAAAATATAATTTATTTCTCTTTCTTTCTATATAAACTCGCATATTTATACCTTCGATTATAATCATACGAAAAATACTCTTATAAAAGATCGAACCTACAATTTATCTGCTAAGTATTTCTAAATATTCGACAAAGTTATAAATTTATTTTTTATTAATAAAGTCCATACATTACACATGAACATATAACTACTACTACTAGTGATAGAGTGTTTAGTCCGTCGAATAATCGAGTAACTAATGGGCAATATGCGAAAACATGTTTGTGGGAATTTAGATCGTCACTAGCCACTTAGATCCGAGAAGAAAGATTTAGAATATCGTATTATTAAAAGCGAGCATGAAAAAAACGACAAACGTATTTTTTATTTATTTGAATTTTTAAATATAATATATTAAATTATATTATTTATATTAAACTATTATATTTAATGTAAGATAATAAGGGATTTTTTTCCCAAACTAGGCACAATTTAGAAACTTATTCTTCAAATAGGTGCGGATGCAAAATTATTCTGAAAATAGGCTGGCACTATAGGTCCGGGCAAAGTCGTTGTACCGCGCAGCAACTAAAGTGAAATGAGAATAATAACAAAACAGCGACTTTCGTCGGAGCTAAAGTGATTTTGTAAAAATAAAATAAATAAGTCGTTGTCCAGAACACCGACTGAATTGTTTTAATATTTAAAATTACCGGATTAATTTCATAAAGCAGAATAAAATTAATAATAAATAAGTCGTTGTATAAAGGAACGACTAAATCAATCTTAGTCGTTGTCCAGAACAGCGATTCTGTTTTTTAATTAAAAAATTGCACAGCAAATGATTCATGCTTTGAAATAGCACAAGAATATTTTTCCAGCCTTTCAGTCGAATATTTTCAGGAATATCGTCTAGCAGTTCAGCTGGATTTGACTTGGCGTGGAAAAAGGAAAGTCGTTGGGTGAGGTTGTGCTTCTATAGAGTCGATGTGTGGACTTTTGCCTCTGCTGAAGTGAGCCATTGTGTGAAGCAGCGACTTACCTGCCAATATATCAACCTTCCTTCAACGATTTTGTTCTTGAATAAAAAAAAAAGAAATAGAAATCTGCTTTGATGAATTGATGAAGACGGAAGGGCTGTTCCACACCAACCTGCATTTATGTATCTCCAGTCCACCGCATTTATATTTCTTCATCAGTCAAACTTTCCCACCATAAATGCATCAAGGTCTTTAAAGAGCCACAACTCATCTGTTCACCCACAACTCTTTCATCACTTCAGACATTCTGATACGGGATTAGCCGTGTAGGAGATGGATCTAGGCAACGGACCTCAAAACAAAGAAAACACGAGAGATTAGAGAATGGCGGAAGTGAAACAAATGAAGGATAATTCGAAAGAACCAATAGAAACGACGAGAAAACCCGCTTGCTTGATAGCAAGGAACCTTGTCGAACGATCTACCAACCCGATCTCTACAACGCCACACAACCAAGAATCGCTGACGAACTTGGAGCACGGAGAGGATTGCTTATGATGTACGAAATCACCAACTCCAGAGGGACTTGACAAAGACGAAAACAACTAAGCAGGAAAGAACAATCGATTGAGACTCTCACGGGGAGCCGAGTTTTCAAAGCAAAAACCAAGCTCTGTTTTTGTGTTTTAACAATATGAGAAATCTAACTAATGAAGAAGACAAGGGCGCCTTAAATACCTAAGAGGTGGCCGGCCCTAGCTTCCTAAAACGGGCTACAATTGTTCCAAAAATACCCGAAAATAGAAAGCTGAAAATAAATAAATAATAATCCTAAAAATATCCAATGCAGAAATTAATAAGATTAAACATATGTAACGTTGACCAATAAAGTCAACGCCTTGACTTTGGACTTGTCCTCTTCGTCATGTGATACATCATGTGCCATAAACGTCTCCAGCTCTTGACGTAGTTCCTTCAATCTTGACCTAGTAATCGGTCCATCAAAGGTTGGCACTAATGGCGGGGATGATTCCTCATCATTCTCCCCTTCTTGAAAAGGACTCGTCCTCGAGTCATCAACATCAGCGGCTGCATAAGGGGTAAGATCACCGACATTGAATATCGGGCTCACGCCATAGTCATCGGGCAGCTCCAACACATAGGCATTGTCGCCTACTCTCTTCAGCACCTTGAACGGTCCATCACCTCTGGGAGACAGCTTCGACTTCCTCTGCTCCGGGAACCGCTCCTTGCGCAGGTGTAGCCACACCAAGTCGCCGGGCTCGAACAACACTTGACGCCGGCCGTGATTAGCTCGGGCTGCGTTCTTCGCTGCAGTAGCTTCCAAACGAGCCTTAGTTCGCTCGTGCAGCTCCTTCATGAACTCAACTTGTCTATCAGCATCAAAGTCTACTCGTTCCGGTAAAGGCAACGGCTTAAGATCCAAAGGGGTTAGGGGATTCAAACCATACACACATTCAAAAGGGGACATATTAGTAGAAGAATGAATAGTCCTATTATAAGCAAACTCAACATGTGGTAAGGCTTCTTCCCAACTTGTCAGATTAGATTTAATAACAGCCCTAAGGATAGTACCCAATGTACGGTTAGTGACCTCAGTTTGTCCATCTATCTGGGGGTGACTAGCAGTAGAGAACAACAACTTAGTACCAAGTTTACCCCACAAAGTCTTCCAAAAGTAACTCAGAAATTTGGCATCCCTATCACTCACAATAGTACGAGGTACACCATGCAACCGAACAATCTCTCTAAAGAACAAATCAGCAACATTCCTAGCATCATCAGTTTTATGGCATGCAATAAAGTGAGCCATCTTAGAGAACCTATCAACAACCACAAATATAGAATCTCTCCCCTTCTTAGTCCTGGGCAATCCAACAATAAAATCCATACTAATATCAACCCAAGGAAAGCAAGGAATAGGCAAGGGAGTATAAAGACCATGCAGTTTTGCCTTAGATTTAGCATGTAAGCACTCAACACAGCGTTTGATAAAATTATCTACATCCCTAAGCATGTGTGGCCAATAGAAATGAGTATGCAACATGTTATAAGTCTTATCTCTACCAAAATGACCCATCAATCCACCTCAATGGGACTCATCAACAAGTAACAACCGTAGAGAAAAAACAGGAATGCACACCTTATCAACTCGAAACAAGAATCCATCAAACAAGAAAAACTTATCAAATGAACCCTTTTCCACACAATGCTTATAAATCACTCCAAAATTAGCATCCATATTATACAACTCCTTAATATAAACGAATCCAAGGACCCGAGCATCCAAAGTAGTCAAGAGTGTATGTCTCCTAGAAAGGGCATCAGTTACAACATTATCTTTTCTTTCTTATACTTAATCACATAGGGAAATATTTCTATGAATTCCATCCACCTACCATGCCTCCTATCCAACTTATCTTGACTCCTAAAATGCTTTAAGGACTCATGATCAGTTTTAAGCACAAATTCTCTAGGCCAAAGGTAGTGTTGCCAAGTTTTCAGCACTCTAAACAAGGCATATAATTCTCTATCATAAGTAGAATAATTCAAGCATGCACCTTTCAACTTCTCAGAAAAGAAGGCAATGGGCTTACCTTCTTGCATGAGGACTCCTCCAATACCAATACCAGAGGCGTCACACTCTACTTCAAAGGGGCGAGTGAAGTCAGGCAGAACCAGCAATGGCGCGTGTGTCAAACGATCCTTGAGAGTCTGGAACGCCTTTTCTTGAGCTTCACCCCAACGGAATGGAGTATTCTTCTTTGTGATCTCTGTCAGCGGGGCTGCAATGGTGCTAAAATCTCGAACGAACCTCCTGTAGAAGCCAGCCAGGCCGTGGAAACTGCGCACGTCACCTAGGTTCCTCGGTTCGGCCAGTCACGGATGGCTTGCACCTTCTCTTGATCCACATGCAGTCCATGAGCACTCACTACAAAACCAAGAAACACAACTCTGTCAGTGCAAAAATCACACTTCTTCAGATTTCCATACAATTGTACAGCTCTGAGAGTGGATAAAACTTCCCTGAGGTGCTCTGCATGTGCTTCCAAAGAGTTACTGTAGATCAGAATATCATCAAAGTAAACTACAACAAATCTACCAATAAAAGATCGCAAGACATGATTCATAAGACGCATAAAAGTAGAGGGGGCATTAGTCAAACCGAAAGGCATAACAAGCCACTCATACAAACCAAACTTCGTCTTGAATGTTGTCTTCCATTCGTCTCCTTCCTTCATCCGGATTTGATGGTATCCACTGCGAAGATCGATCTTGTTGAAGGTGGAGGCGCCATGGAGCTCATCCAACATGTCATCGAGCCTGGGGATCGGGTGCATGTACTTGATCGTGATGTTATTAATAGCTCTGCAATCAACACACATACGCCAAGTATTGTCCTTTTTGGGGACGAGTAAGACAGGCACAGCACACTGGGATCGGCTCTCTCTAACATACCCTTTATCTAGAAGGTCCTGGATTTGGTTCTGGATTTCCTGGGTCTCAGTAGGGTTCATCCTATAGGCAGGCCGGTTGGGTAGGGTAGCACCGGGAATCAGGTCTATCTGGTGCTCAATGCCTCTAATAGGGGGTAGGCCAGGGGGTATCTCATCCGGGAAAACATCAAGGAACTCAGCTAAAAGGGTCTGGACAACAGCTGGGAGTGTAGCTCGGTCGTCATCACCTAACAGGGTATAGGCCTGACAAAGGGACATGAGGGCGACGTCCGGGGAAGGTAATCTACCAGGTGGTCTCTGCTGGATGCTAAGAGCACTCGGCTAGGGGTAGAGGCGAGGGTGAGGTCGGTCCGTGTGGAGGCAGTGGATGGTTCGGCTGGGGACTTACCCTTACGCTCGGCCTCTCTTTTCTTATCATAAGCCTCAGCCACTTGAAGCGGCGTCATCGGTTTCAACACCACTTTCCTACCACGAAACTCAAAGGCATGTTGGTTAGTACGTCCATCATGAATAACATGTCTATCAAATTGCCAAGGACGACCTAACAAAATATGACAAGCTTGCATAGGAACAATATCACATAAAATTTCATCCTCATAAGTTCCTAGCTTAAGTGTAATCTTAGCTTGCCTATTCACCTTGAGTTCACCACAATCATTCATCCAATGAAGTCTATAAGGTCTAGGATGCAAAAAAGTAGGGAGTTGCAGTTTATTAACTAATTCAACACTAGCAATATTACAACAACTACCACCATCAATAATCATGTTGTAAACTTTCCCTTTAACAAGACATCGTGTATGAAACAAATTCTCACGCTGATTATCATCACAAGGAGCCTGATTAACATGCAAAGTCCTCCTAACAATCAATGAATCACCATGCTCATATTCAATAAAATCTAAATCATCATCATTGGCATGCTCATTCATATCATGGCTAGCAACTAAATTTTCATGCTCAGTGTCAGACTCAGACTCTAACTCACCCAAATGATTAATCATCAAAACACGAGTATTAGGACAATCCTTCATGTAATGACCCTTTCCTTGACATTTAAAGCAAGTGATATCTCTAGCTCTAGGAGGAGGGTCAGCAGGGTTACCTCGTGTAACTGCAGGGGCGGGCCGTGTGGGCTGCTGTGGTGCGGTGGAGGTAGAGGGGTACGCACCACGGGAATTTTGCTCATTACCGCGAGGCGGACCGGTTGCTGGGCGGGATCTCTGGTGTCCGGTGCGGCCCTGCTGCTGGTCGGGACGCCAGCTTTGGCGTTGTGGCACCGTGCGGTGTTGTTGGGTATAGCTGGACTTGAATTGTCTCTCCACTTTAATTGCTTGGTGTAGCAAATCTGTCATGGTAGAATAGGGATACAATTCTATAGTGTCAGCTAAATGAGGATGCAAGATACGTAGATACCTGGACATAGTGGCCTCTTCATCTTCGACGACGTTGCCGCGTGCCATGGCTATCTGCATATTGTTGTAGACCTCTTCAACACCTAAAGAGCCTTGCCTCATAGTCTCCAAACGGTTGCGGAGAACTCTATTGTGGTGGTGGGGAACGAAGCGGGCCCTCATCATAGCTCTCATCTGGTTCCATGTGTTGACCGGAGGGTCCATGGCTTGTCTTCGAGCCTTCACAACAGAATCCCACCAAACCAAAGCATAACCAGTAAATTCAAGAGCAGCGAGTTGTACCTTTTTATGTTCAGGGAAATTATGGCAACCCCAAATCTGCTCAATCTTCGTCTCCCATTCAAGGTAGACATCTGTATCACACTTTCCATCAAAAGCCGGGATCTTCACTTTGATCCGTCCAATGCCGTCTTGTTCGGCTTCACGGCGGCGGGGCTGTCCGCGGTCATTCCGGGGGCGGTAAGGACGCCACTCATTACGCTCCTCGCGCTCATAGTCCTGCATATCATCATCACCCCATAAACTAGAACGTATCGACATAGGAGGGGACTCAGACCTATCACGAGGTGCGGGATGCCGAATCGGGCGTATGCGGTCGGTGCCAGTGGCTCTCGGTTGGCGACGCTCGTCCATCGCCGCTTGGTAGGCCGTGGCTTGGTCGACCAAGGGCTCGGTGGCGGGAAGCGGTGCGCTATGCGATGGACCAATGTGTTCCTGCGCAGCCGGGAGTGGGTTGGAGCGGGTCTCCAACGAGTCAAACTTCACAGACAACTGCGCGACTGTAGAAGCCAACTGTTGTAGCATCGCCTGCATATCGACATGGGAACCATTTGCAGTAACTTGTTCATCACCGGAACCTGTCATGATCACCACTTAGACGAACACAGAAAGACGTTAAGGTTAGGAAAACCAAAAAAAACTCTCAAGTGTTTGCACTCGGTGATTGAACAACCTGCGAAGTTAGGCTCGTAAATGACAAGTTCTCTATGTGCTCAAGATACGCAGCAAATCAAGGTCAAGCAGAGATGTAGTAGACAAGACAAGTAGATGTACGACGAAAAATGACTCAAACAAAAGCGAGACTAGAGAATGACTCAACAAGGAAAGCGACACAACTATAGTCACAAGAATGAAATGCAACTAAAGATGGGGCTATATATGTGTTTCGAACTCAAGAAATGCGAATTGCAAGTCAGAAAGACGTACCTTTGTCGACTCGGAACGAAGTCAATTGGAGCCGAGAGTGACTAACGGGAGCGGAAGGGTAGAAAGGGGTCAGATAAGAGGGGGATGGGGCGGTGGCGGTGCGTCTGCAGAACCGGCCTGGGTGGGCGAAGGCGACGGCGACACCGGGGCGCGAGGGAGAAAGAGCGCCGGGGCACTGCAGAACCGGGGCTGTGAAGAAGGCGGCGGTGGGGCGTTTCTGCAGAACCGGGCTGGGCCGGCGAAGTCGACAGCGACACCGGGGTGTGAGGGAGAAAGCGCGCCGGGGCACTGCAGAACCGGGTCGGAGAAGAAGGCGGCGGTGGGGCGTGTCTGGGCTGTGCAGAACGTGACGCGAGGGCGAGGCGGTCGGTCTGACGCCGAGAGGATAGCGGCGACGACAAGGGTTGGGGGGGGGATGCGACGGCCGAGAAGAGGGAACTGGCGGCGAGATGGTGAAGGTGAGGCTGGGGAGACGGCGGCCGAACACAGGAAAAAAAAAAAACAAGCTCCTCTTCCATCTCTTGTTTCTCTCCTCACTCAAACACTCCAAACCCTACGTAGTAACCAGCGAGCCAACCACCGGCGAGCCAACCACCGACGAGCCTACCACCGGCGATCACCTCCGGTGAGCCTCAAGGAGCCACCGACGCCGACGTTGCTAGTCTTCGACGTTGCTTCTCTTCACCCCGACGCTGACGTATAACGGATTCACTTGGTTAGTCTCTTCACTTGTTTCTCTTCCTTTTCTGATGTTAAATTTTACATATTTGAACTTGCATGTTGTTAATGAGGTTTTGAATTATCTTTTATAGATATGAATGTGCATTATGTTTTTAGTGTAGATATTGCTTTTTTAATTAATTATTGTAGTGTATATATCCGAACGTGTATATATCTTTTAATTAGTTGATATTCTTTCCTAGTTTGTAGGATATTTTGGGTGAAATTACTTATTTATAGAATCTGTTACGAAGGAAATAAAACTAAAATTTTGGGTCAAATATCTTTTAATTAGTTGATTTTTTTAATCAGGAAATTATGTAACTGAATATAATTTCACTAGTTAGGATACCGGTTAGAAAATTATAATACCATATTTAGTTAAAGTTAAACATATATTATTTTTTGTTAAAACCGTATTTAGTATAATAACTATACTAGTTAGGATACCAGTTAGGATATAAGTCTAGGAAATTATGGGAAAGTCGTTTGGCCTATGCAAAGTCGTCGTGCGAGATTTCGCCTCTGCACAAGTGAGCCTTTGTTTGGCTCATCGACTTAGGTTCCAATAAGTGCATGTTCCACCGATTCGGGAATACGGCAGTCGCTTACAATATGTGGTGAATTTGAGTGAAATGACATGCAATTGTCAGAGATGGAAGAATTTGAAGGTTCCTTGTCCTCACGTCTTAGCAGGGTGTCGGGCTAAAAGCTTCTCATATGATGCATATGTTGATCGTTTCTACACTACAAAGACACACTTGATGACATACCATATGCCTTTTTATCCTGTTGGGGATAAGGTAGATTGGCCGGTGATTGAGGGTCCTCCATTGAAACCAGATCCGACAAAGCTTCGAGAAGTTGGTAGACCTGGTAGACGACGAACAACTCGATACAAAAATGAGATGGACTTCAGTGTTCCGGGGAAAAATTATTATAGTGTATGTGGACAAGAGGGACACAATAAGAGGTCTTGTGCATCACGACCTAGGACTTCTGGTCAATAGGATTAGTTTGTTTTTTTATCATGTTGGTTGTATTAATGTAGTGTTTGTATTGATGTATGTGGACAAGATGTTGTTATTTGTATTAATGTATCGTTTCTATTAGATGTTGTTTAGAGTTGTTTATGTAATGAACAATGCAGGACCATTTTCAGTTTTATATGTTATTTTGTTGCACCTATAACCGTTTTTTCTCTACTTGTAAAGTCAATACATTGACTACGATATGGAGATTGTCCCAGGTCCATTGTCATCTGATGTGCTCTCTAGACAACATGAGCTCAGGTCCACTGATGTGTGGGCACATGCAAATTATGTAAGTGTAAATTTGTCAGATTACTTGTAATGTGTTTATGTACAGACAAAGATAGCTCTGACACCCAGACAACACCTTCAGGGGTGGTTTTCACCTCATGAGAGAGTGTTAGACTATATTCGTCGTGTTGGGTTTTATTGTATACATCGCCTTAGATCGGCACGTTTTACGATGGATATGGACCTTATTACATCACTGGTTGAGAGATGGAGACTTCAGACCCACATATTTCACTTGGTTGTGGGTGAGGCGACGATTACACTACAAGACGTTGCAGTGTTGTTGGGACTACGAGTGGATGGACCCGCAGTGAGTCAGTGAAAGGCACTGCAGCTTATGATTGGACAAACGTGGTTCAATGTCTCCTCGGTAAATATGATGAGAAAAAGTTAAAAGGCTCATCTTTGAAAATCTCCTGGATACAGGAAAATTTCCAGCACTTGCCGGAAGATGCAGATGAGGAGACAATGAAATGTTATGCTAGGGCGTACATACTTATGATCATGGGCAGAGTGTTGTTCCTCGATGCTAGTGGGGGAGATTTACAGCTACTCTATTTGCCATTATTGGCAGACTTAGAGGTTATCGGAAATTACAGTTGGGGAAGTGCTACTTTAGCATATCTCTATCGACAATTATGCAGAGCAGCTGGAAGAAACAAATATGAAATTGGAGGATCCATAATCTTACTACAGGTATATAATGAAGTTGAATATAAGTTATAATTATTATATAGTGTACTCATTAATATCATTCATGTAGTTATGGGCATGGCAGCGGATCCCGATAGTAAGGCCAATATGCACTTCTATCCCGTCAAGCGAGACAGATCCAAAGAAGAAGAGGAAAAATGATAGGATGTTTGCTAAGGCAAGTCGGTTGGCCGGTTCACAACTTCCTCCATTTGGTGATCAGTTTCAACCTGGTCAGGATTCACTAGCTTTGAGGTAACACCCCTTACCTATTTTTTTTTTTGTTAATGTCCTAAAAGTTGCTTATCTATTTCCTTTCATTTTAGGTGGTTGGGCTGTACATATTCATATGGGAATACACCCCATAGCCTAGCATACTATCGAGATGTATTGGATAGGCAACGGGGTGATCAGGTTAGAGCAATTATTCTCATATGAAAGAATATATTAAAAAGCTGTAAAATATTTACTTTATTCTAATGCACTATTTTTTCTCTAGGTTATGTGGGTACCCTACGAGGATGATGTATTGGCAAGACTTTCTGACATTTTTTGCTCGGGATCTAATGTGTGGATGACCCAAGCCCCTTTGATATGCTTTGACATAGTAGAGTGGCATCGACCGAGCGTGTGATGCGGCAATTTAGATATCCACAACATGTGCCTGGGGGTTGTGATAACTATCTTCAATTGCATAATGTGGATAGAAGAGGGAAGCATCAACATGACTGGGCTACATATCATTCAAATTTTGTAGAAGTATGGAACAAACGTGCAAACCTAATAGTTGTTTCTTCTGTAAATGACCCTGACCTCTTAAGAGTTGAGAAAAACTACATGTATTGGTATAAAACTATTACACGTCTATTCATCAGCCCCCACACTCGTACAACAGTAGGGGAATACCAACCATTGGCTCAAGACTTGTACATGATGGTGAGTATGTCTACAATAGATGTTTTAAACTACTTACTTATCATTGATACTAACACATTTAATTTTTTTTGATTTTTTAAGGGACAATATGTGTCTACTCAGGGGAATGATGTGCTTAATCGAATGTCTGTAGACCATTCCTTCTTCTGGCGCCATCAAGATATGAGTGGAGCATCATTTAGTTCGGGATTTCCGAGGCCATCTGCACACCCATCGTCGTCTATGTCGCATCAGTATATGTCGCCACAACCGCCTATGTCATCGTCTCCTCCACCCCGTATGTTCTCGCCGATGCCACCGCCTATGTCGTCAGCACCATCGTTGCCACATATATCCCCTTATTCAGCATTTTCGGAGTTTGGTGGTGCTTTATTTACACCTCTGCCCCCTTATTCAGGATTTTGTGGTTTTGTTGGTTCTTCACTATTTTCAAGTGCTCCGAACTTATTTACTTCGACCAACGCTCCAAACGTATTCATTTCCCCCCACTAGGCCGACATCTAGAGGTGTTGTGCAAGAGCGTACTGGCTTTGATCCTTCTTTATCATGTGTAAGGGAGCCAAATGAAGAGGAGGAGGAGGAGGAAGAGGAGGAGGAGGAAGAAGAAGATAAAGAGGAGGAGGAGGAGTAGATGGAAAATGTTGTATAAATTTAATGTTTTATGAACAACGGTGAAATTTTATGTGCTACTTTTTATAATATAATATGTATTTATATAAGTTCTATTTTCATTGGATAAATTTTAATAACTTAAAACAATAACTCCAACATTTTAAATATAACTATTCAATCATATACTACAATAGAACTCAAAAAAACTACATTCTTTTATAAAAAATAAAGTCGTTGCACAATACAGCGTCTTATACCTATATATTTTAATTTTTAAAAATAACGCTTAAGAAAATATTTTTTTTAAAAAATAGAGTCACTGCACAGTGCAGCGACTCACGTCTTTTTTATTTTTTTTAAATAAAATTTTAAATAAAATGATTAATGGATTAAAAAATAATAAAAGTAATGAGTCTTTGTCCGGTGCAGCGACTCACGTCTTTTTTTTTTTTTTAAATAGCAGCTCTGCCTCGGTTAAAGTCGCTGATTGGGATGTATTCTCATTGGTGTTTAGTCTCTGTGTGGTACAACGACTTATCCCGGAGCTAAATAAGTGATGCGTTCATGCTTGTGATGCCGGATCTATGATCTTGGTGGAAAGTCGCACACGTCGAAAGTGGGGTCTGAGAAGGTGGAACGCGTTGTTGGATTGGTGACTCGAGATGGAGAGCGAGGCCATAGCGTCGGCAGCGGAGGAGATCGACTCGAAAGATCTAGTGAGGGTCGTAGCGTCGGCAGCGGAAGGGATAGACTCGAAGAAGATCGAGTGGTGGCCGTAGCGTCGGCGGCGGAGTGAAAGAGATGAGAAGACAGAATTTGGGGGTGACGCAGATCTAAGAAGATGGAAGCAAAAGCTCTCGACAAGTGATCTTAGATTAAAATTATGCGTAACCTAATACAGAAGGTCGAGTTGACCTTTTATAAGAGATAGCGGGACTCGGATGGGCCGAGTCTCGCTTAATGGACCGGCCCATGCGACACGCGTGGAACACACGCCCTAAAAGAAATAACTAAAATAATAATGTTTTTGAAATCACACAATACAAAGATCGCGTTCAGCTAAGGGTTGAGAGAATGACAACAGAGAACATGTTCTCTATACTGTGTTGAAGGCTTCTAAGGGAGAACGTGGTCTCTTGCGTTCCTTGGCTTGCGACGACGCGAACAATCATTGATTGTGTCGCGTCGGCAATTGCTTTGGCACGCGCTCGTGTTATTGGCCCTTCTGAGCGAATGCTCATAGCTTTCTCTTCCTCTGTAGCAGTCATGATGGGCAGGGGCGCATCACCCTCCCCCACTTGGTTGTGAAGCGTCCCCGCTTCACCATCATCGAACTCTGGCTACACATAAGGCTCCAAGTCGGCAACGTTGAAGGCCGCGTGGACACCGTAGTCTGGTGGAAGCGCAATCTCGTATGCGTTGTCCCCAATTGCCTTCACAACACGGAAAGGGCCATCACCACGTGGGGCCAGCTTGGATTTGCGTTTAGCTAGAAAACAGCCTTTGCGAAGGTGCACCCATACCAAGTCCCCGGGGGCAAATATAACACGGCGGCGCCCACGGTTGTGCTGTTTGGCATATTGATCAGTTCGGCGTTCCAGTTGCTCCCGTGTTCGCTGATGTAGATCCTGGATCATTGCGGTGCAGTTGGCCGCGCTAGGGTGCTCATTATCCTTCAGAGGACGCGGCAGCATGTCCAGCGGAGTCAGTGGGTTTCTGCCATAGACCACCTCAAACGGAGTGAGCTTCGTCGCGGAGTGCCTGGATCTGTTGTAAGAAAACTCAACAATAGCAAGTAAGTCCTCCTAACGCTTTAGGTTGGATTTGAGCATGGTCCGAAGGAGGGCTCCTAGGGTTCTATTGGTGACCTCAGTTTGGCCATCTGTTTGGGGATGGTAACTAGTGGAAAACAAGAGCTTGGTACCCAATTTTCCCCAAAGGGTTCTCCAGAAAAGGCCTACAAATTTGGTATCGCGATCACTCACTACAGTCCTTGGTATCCCATGTAAACGGACCACGTTGTCAAAGAACAACGTGGCGATCTCACTAGCGGTGTGTGTGATCTTACACGCGATAAAGTGGGCCATTTTTGAAAACCTGTCCACAACTACAAAGATTGAATCTTTACCCTTATGAGAGAGAGGTAAACCTGTGATGAAGTCCATGGACAAATCTTCCCAAGGGCCTAATGGGATGGGCATGGGTGTGTAGAGACCATAGGGATAGGAGGTAGATTTTGCGCATTGACACGTGACACAACTGGTGCAATAGCGCGTCACCTGGGTGGTCATGCGCGGCCAAAAGAAATGCTCGCGAAGAGCAACTAAAGTCTTGGTAACCCCAAAATGACCGCGTCCTTCATGGGCTTCCTGTATGAGGAGTTTCCTAATAGGTGAGCTAGGAATGCACAAGCGCCCTGCTTTGTACAGGTACCCCTCATGAAAGAAATATGTCTCAAACTCGCGGTCCCTAAGACAGTGTTCTACAATAGGATTAAAGAAGGGATCAATCAGATATAAATCCTTAATCAACGCGAAGCCAAGAAGTTTAGACTGAAGATGAGTAAGGAGAACATACCTGCGAGAAAGGGCGTCGGCGACCACATTCTCCTTACCTTTTTTATGCACGACGACGTAAGGAAACATCTCCATAAATTCCACCCAACGAGCATGGCGGCGGTTGAGATGGGCTTGACTCTTTAGATAGCTAATGGCCGTGTGGTCCGAGTGGATCACGAACTCGCGTGGCCATAGGTAGTGTTGCCATGTCTTGAGGACGCGAACAAGCGCGTAGAGCTCCTTGTCGTAGGTGGGGTAATTTAAAGTTGCCCCAGTGAGCTTCTCGCTGAAGAACGCGATAGGCTTCT
This sequence comes from Rheum nobile, assembly GCA_027886185.1. Lineage (NCBI taxonomy): Eukaryota > Viridiplantae > Streptophyta > Magnoliopsida > Caryophyllales > Polygonaceae > Rheum > Rheum nobile. The sequence goes on along the minus strand of WOAB01000738.1, from coordinate 1,144,664 downwards.
TCTCTTGGTGGAGGACTCCACCAATCCTGTAATACCTCGACAGCTTAGCAGCCCGGCCCATCACAGGGCTGCAGCCCAAACACCCCAACCCCTCACTAGCCCATATTAAATGTAGCGTAATTGGTGACAAGTGATACTTTGGCAGCTTGTTAAAGCGTGAGGTCTCGAGTTCGAGACTCACGAACAACCTGCTGTGCGCCATTTAATATGGGCTAGTGAGGGGTTGGGGTGTATGGGCTGCAACCCTGTGATGGGCAGGGCTGCTAAGCTGCCGAGGTATTACATAAAAGTACACTTTGAATGAGAGGGGCTCCGACCTTATCGGGCCAGCCATTTCTCTATCCATGGGCCGCAGCCCATGTACCCCAACCAAATCCCCATGGCTGGGAGGTTGTTCGTGAGTCTCGAACACGAGACTTCACGCTTTAACAAGCGGCCTAACGCCCACTTGTTACCAATTGTGCTGCAGCGCAATTGGTGACAAGAGAGCGCAAGGCTTCTTGTTAAAGCGTGAGGTCTCGAGTTCGAGACTCACGAACAACCTCTTGGAGATGGCTGCCTATTAATTAGGTGGAGCCACCAAGGAAGAGTTGGGGTGTATGGGCTGTAGCCCTGTAATGGGTCGATCGAGAGATGGGGGATGTTACAAAAAAGTACACTTTGAATGAGATGGGCTCTGACCTTATCGGGTCAGCCATTTCTCTATCCATGGGCCGCAGCCCATGTACCCTAACCAAATCCCCATGGCTGGGAGGTTGTTCGTGAGTCTCGAACACGAGACCTCACGCTTTAACAAGCGGCCTAACGCCCACTTGTTACCAATTGCGCTGCAGCGTAATTGGTGACAAGTGATGCTTTGGCAGCTTGTTAAAGCGTGAGGTCTCGAGTTCGAGACTCACGAACAACCTGCTGTGCGCCATTTAATATGGGCCAGTGATGGGTTGGGGTGTATGGGCTGCAGCCCTGTGATGGGCCGGGCTGCTAAGCTATCGAGGTATTACATAAAAGTACACTCTGAATGAGAGGGGCTCCGACCTTATCGGGCCAGCCATTTCTCTATCCATGGGCTGCAGCCCATGTACCCCAACCAAATCCCCATGGCTGGGAGGTTGTTCGTGAGTCTCGAACACGAGACCTCACGCTTTAACAAGCGGCCTAACGCCCACTTATTACCAATTGTGCTGCAGCGCAATTGGTGACAAGAGAGCGCAAGGCTTCTTGTTAAAGCGTGAGGTCTCGAGTTCGAGACTCACGAACAACCTCTTGGAGATGGCTGCCTATTAATTAGGTGGAGCCACCAAGGAAGGGTTGGGGTGTATGGGCTGCAGCCCTATAATGGGTCGGCCCAGAGATAGGGGATGTTACAAAAAAGTACACTTTGAATGAGAGGGGCTCCGACCTTATCGGGCCAGCCATTTCTCTATCCATGGGCCGTAGCCCATGTACCCCAACCAAATCCCCATGGTTGGGAGGTTGTTCGTGAGTCTCGAACACGAGACATCACGCTTTAACAAGCGGTCTAACGCCCACTTGTTACCAATTGCGCTGCAGCGTAATTGGTGACAAGTGATGCTTTGGCAGTTTGTTAAAGCGTGAGGTCTCGAGTTCGAGACTCACGAACAATCTGTTGTGCGCCATTTAATATGGGCCAGTGAGGGGTTGGGGTGTATGGGCTGCAGCCCTATGATGGGTCGGGCTGCTAAGCTGTCGAGGTATTACATAAAAGTACACTTTGAATGAGAGGGGCTCCGACCTTATCGGGCCAGCCATTTCTCTATCCATGGGCCGCCGCCCATGTACCTCAACCAAATCCCCATGGCTGGGAGGTTGTTCGTGAGTCTCGAACACGAGACCTCACGCTTTAACAAGCGGCCTAACGCCCACTTGTTACCAATTGTGTTGCAGCGCAATTGGTGACAAGAGAGCGCAAGGCTTCTTGTTAAAGCGTGAGGTCTCGAGTTCGAGACTCACGAACAACCTCTTGGAAATGGCTGCCTATTAATTAGGTGGAGCCACCAAGAAAGGGTTGGGGTGTATGGGCTGCAGCCCTGTAATGGGTCGGCCCAGAGATGGGGGATGTTGCAAATCCCTACATTGGACACGTCACATTCCACTTCAAAGTGTTTGGTGAAGTCTGGGAGTTGAAGTAGCGGCGCGTTGCACAAGGCATCTTTCAACGCGTTGAACGCGTGATTGTGGTTGTCGTTCCAATTCACCGCGGCGTTTTTCTTTGTGAGCTCATGGAGGGGCGCGGCGATGGAGCTGAAGTTGCGAACAAACCTCCTGTAGAAGCCTGCCAAGCCAAGGAAGCTTCTAACCATTGTCGGTGTGGTGGGTGTTGGCCAATCCCGAATGGCCTTCACTTTGTCTTCATCTACGCGGAGTCCATCTTTGGAGACCACGTAGCCCAGAAAGTTTGTAGTGTCGGATCCAAATCGACACTTGCCAAGATTGGCATACAATTGTTCGCGTCTCAAGCACTCTAACACAAGCCTAAGGTGCTTTACATGATTTTCAAGACTACGCGAATACACCAGAATATCATCAAAGTAAACTACCACAAATTTCCCTAGAAATTCCCTCCACTAGTAGAAAAATGGCTTTTGACTACGGTTGATTTACCACGGTTGCGTTTTTTTTCCGAGTTAAATATGTTAGATAGGTGAAATTACCACGGTTCATCAAATAACCGTATTAATTTAACAATCGTAATACCACGGTTGCGTTTTTTTTGTGGTAAATTTTTTTGCTGCCTAAAATTACCACGGTTGAACAAATAACCGTATTAATTTAACTGCAATAATACCACGGTTGATCAAATACCGTAATAATTTAACAATAAAAACACCACGGTTGCTTTTTCTATGTTAAGTTACCACGGTTGATAAAATAACCGTAGTAAATTAGCCGTCTTTTTTCGAGGTAAATATGTGTACTGGGTAAAAAAGCCCATTTTCATCGTCTTCAATCTGGAATTACGGCTTCAACCAGTTAGACGATTAGGGTTCCATAACTGAATATCAATCGCTGCTCCACCAAGAGGAAATTTGGGGGTGTTACAGATTTGGTATCAGAGTCGATTTTTTTTTTACGGGTGGGTTTTAAAACTTTTTCTGGGAATGAAAATTTTTATAAACCGTTTACTCGTTTGAAACTGAGAAATGTTTTCGAAGGCTCTGAATTTTCAAAAGAATATTTTACCGTTCATAGTCGTGCCTTCTTCTTTAGTCTGATATGGAAACGAACTTCTATATTTAGAAGGACTAACTCTCTTCTGGTTGCCCCGAAGAGTATGAGTGCTTTCGTTTCTCTTCAGAAGGACTCGGAAGGTGCCGAGATGATTCTATCATCTCTAGTAAGGTTAGATTTCCCTGTTTCTCAGAGATATTTCGAGGTTGGAAGACCTAGTAGTTCCCTCGAAGGTATCAAGTATGTGCTTCCTGGTAGTACTAATATCCTAGTGATGTAATCTCTGAGTAATTGTGTGAACGCTCGGGAGATTAGTATAGATGAATCTTGTGCTCTATGTTCATAATTCATCTATAGAATTACCAAGTTGATCTATTCTAAGTGATTTTATTACATTGATATATGGGATAATTAAGGAATCACTCTTAGGAGATTTGAGGTCTAAGTATGATGTCATAGTCATTGACATTCATTGTTGAGAAAACGAATACGAAGGATTAATGCTCGATGCAGTCGGGATTTGCCTCCGTATGAGAATCCGTGGGTTGAACCTAAGATAGAGTTCGTTGAGCCGTTAAGGTAGGCCAACGAAATATTGTAATAACGACGTTTAAATGGAAGTGATTTCCAAGGGAACTCTAAGGAAAGTCCCGAGGAAAATCCTGAGGAAGATCCTCAAGGAGAGGAAAATTCTAGGGGAGATCCCGAGGAAGATCCTCAGAAGAAGGAAGATTCGGAGGAAGATCCTCTAGAGGAGGAATATCATGCGGAAGATCCTTAGAAGGAGGAAGATCCAGAGAAAAACCCTGAGGAAGATCCTCGAGAGGGGGAAGATCCGAGGGAAGATCTGGAGGGAACTTCCGATGAGAACCCGGAGGAAGACCTCGTAAGGCAAGGCTAGAAGAGTTTGATGCATAAAGTGTTCATTTATGAGTATCTTTGAGGAATATAAGGATTTTAAGTTAGAAATAAGTCATTTAAGTCGGTACGAGTTGTTGGACTCGATAAGTGGAATTTCCAGAGGATGAAGAGTTAGTACTCTTGGGAATTTTCAAGGATTGACATCTTGTGAGTATGTCATCTATAAGGCTTATGATATCACTCTCTTTGAGGAAATAGGAGTAGTATCGTATGTGATTCATTTCGAGGAACGTAGGAATGAGATGTTATGATTATGTTTGGAGAAAGTTAAGAATCTTAAAAGTTTAAGTTATAAAGTGATTTAAGGAATAGGTTAAGTCATTACCGAAAGGATTTAAGTTAGAGATTGTTTAAAGAGATATGTTAAATTATTCATGTAAGGATTTTAAGTTAGAGATGGCATAAGGCCGGTTATGATTAAGGATATTAAGTTCAGATAGTAAGTTGTTGTTGAGGCAGGTTCCTCATTGGTGTAATGCAAGTTTCGGGGTCGAAACTTTTCTTAAGGGGGTAGTAATGTAATATATCAGATATTTATAAGGATATTTTGGAATTTTTTCAACTCCCATATTACAAGTCGGTTTAATCTCAGAGAAGTTCGGACATTCTGTAATGTGATGGATCTCTGAAATATTTTTCCTGAGTAATATAAAATACAGTGGACGTATTTTTGGGGTTAAATAGTCGTTTGGATACGAATGTATTTAACCCGGGGTTAAGAAAAGTCAACCCAAAGTCGAAAAGGACAAAAAGGGTGAAAAAGGCCTTGATCGCACCCCGCGGTCAAGTGGCCGCACCCGCGGCAAAGGCCAGATTTGGAGGCGGCAACAGAGTCGCCACCGCACCCAGCGGCCACGCCACCGCACCCCGCAGTGGGATATTTTCTTCGATGTTATCGTCTCTTTGTTCCCTTGTTCCCGGCTTGTCCCCTTGCTTGTTCCCCCTGAGGAAGCTCGTTTTGGGACTACAAAAGGGATCGAAATCCGAAGTCCAAGCTTCATCTTCTTCTCCCTCTGTTTTCTCTGTTTTCACCATTGTTGTCTGAGCTTTGAGCTTCGTGTGAGAGTGTTCAGAGTTCCCTTTTGAGTGATAAGGGTGCTCTTGAGTGTTGTTTGAAGGTTTAAGGAGTTTGGAGATCAAACCAAGAACGAATCAAAGTCGAACGAATTGATTTGGGTAAGTTCTCCATGGTCGCTGTCAAGCTTTCCTCTGCCACTGTAACATCACCGTACCCGCGGTACGAGCTTCACCGCACCCGCGGTGAGCTTGTCCGAGAGTGTGTTTTGGGTGTTGTGGTCTTGGGCGAGGGTTGGTTCCTTCGATTCTTTTCGTATTCTTTTAGATTCAATTATGTGGTATTGAATCTAATATTAGGATCTCGTTTGGGTCATTTCTTAGGGATTTATTATCCAGATCTGTCCCAGTTTCGGAACCAGGAGCCCGTTGTCTCTAAGCTTTGCTAAAGCTTTCGTCGGATCTAAGGCAAGTGGTGGTTCGCTCTTGCTCATCATTCCATACTTCCATTAATTATCAATTGTTTGTTGTTAATTAAATTGGGATGATTCATCTGCTTAAGTTGGGAATAGTTTTGATAAATAATTTGATAAAAAGAAGTGATGTTATAATAGGTTGTATATTGCTAGATACAGCGCTATTATGTTCATAATGGTTTTGTTGAGGATTTTAAATGTGAATTTCATATGAAAGATTATAATAGGTTGCATATACTGTTAGTAGCAACGCTATTTTGATATATATAGATTGATAGATCTATGATGTTGGCCTTGATGGCTTTGATTTGATATGATGTTGACTGTGTTGAACTGTTTAGTTAGCACGAGTATTCGTAGGAACGTTTACTGGGGCCCAGGAGGTCCAGTCGTTTCTTGATAATTAAATGCAGAAAAGGGCATTGAGACCCTAATACCATTGGTGAGTCATGACTAACCTCTATACTTGGGTATAGAGGTGGTGCACTTAGCTAGTATCACACATATCTCGGGAGCAAATCTCGAGAGTTGCTCCCAAGAGATCTTTCGTCTCGGGACGAGTTGATCATGATAAAAGCTTATAACGTGATGTGGTTTGGTTTTTGGAATTAAATCAGATAAGTGCCTTTGTCGCACATAATTAATATACTTTCGGGCGAGTAGTGCAGCTAGGTAATAGTGCAGCTAGGAAATCTCGTCTTGACTTTGATAAGAGTAAAGTTCTCTTTCCAATCTGGATTCGCCCTGGGGCGGTGAGGTTGGCCGTGAGCCGAAACATCAAGTCGTTTTTGAACGCTTGTATGAATATTATTAATTAAGTTTCCCAACATTTGTCATGCTTCCTATAAGGCTCATTTCATTTGGAGTCTTCTGTTGGGATTGATTATTGTGAGACTCGGTCTCCAGAATCTTCTCTTGATCATGCCTTTTCTTGTATTCAGTAGAAGTATGGTGGTTGACTATCGTGATCGACTTTTATTCGAGAGACGATGAGTCTAACCTAATACGACTACTTCGAACCACTCTGCTTTGTACCCTTGCACGGTCTTTCATTAGACTAACCAACCGAAATTGTTCTCTGCATGGTTGGCTGGTGTCATCCGTTCGATTTGGCACATCAGGTATGTTGCTATTCTGTGAAGGCTAGAACGACTATGAAGATGAACGGTGTTTTGACAAGTTATTTTGTCGCTTTGTTTACAAGACTTCCGCTGTGTTAAAAAGGTGATTTTGTGTAAAGACTTCCGCTGTAATAATTCTGATATTGTATTTTAAAGTATTTGGAATCATGTTGTAATTCCAAGACTTTGGTTTAATAAAAGTTATGATATTTGGTATTATAACTGTGGTTTGATGGTTTATATCGTTTGGAAAAGCCTGGGGTGACTTCGGGATGTTATATCTGAAGTCACTGGCAGTAATACTTTCAAGAGGAAATTTGGGGGTGTTACAGAAATGGGGTTGGAATGGAGTGTTTCATAGATTAGTTAGTATGTAGAACATTTTTGCAGCGTTTCATACTTTTTTTTGCAACATTTTGCACTTAACTTAGTCAACCAAGTTTTCCAAATTATGCTTGTGAGACTTTATCCTTTTGAATTTATGACAATACATTGATGTATGATATTTTTTGATATTGTTTGATCCATTTTAATAATTGACAATGATGTGTAATGGTATAATATGTATTATAAATTAGGTATTAAAAGAGGTGCACATTTATCTTGGTTTATGCGGTTGTAATGATTTACCACATTTCGATCAAATTTACTACGATTTAACTTTACCGCGGTTATACAATTTTACCACGGTTCGAAGAATTTACTACGATTCATAAATTGTTACATTTTTACCACGGTTGTCCCATTTACCACGGTTCAACAACCGTGGTAAATATGCAAGCGTTGTAAATGTGCAACCGTGGTAAACATGTTTACCATGGCCAAGTTTACCACGGTTCTCTCTTCTCCTTACTAATAACTGGAACGGGGAACGAAAGTCCTTACCTTAAAAGAGCAATCAAGGCCGGGTGCCTACAATCCCTCTGACTATTGAAGTGAAGGAAATCATCCTAAAAAGCCTTTTTTCCACTAGTGCTCAACACATGGTTCATGAGTCGCATGAAGGTGCTCGGCGCGTTGGTGAGACCAAATGGCATTACTAGCCATTCATACAGCCCATATTTGGTTTTGAACGCGGTCTTCCATTCATCACCCTCTTTCATGCGAATCTGATGATATCCGCTCCTCAAGTCAATCTTGGTGAAGTGTGTCGCGCCATGCAACTCATCGAGCATGTCATCGAGGTGCGGTATTGGATGTATGTACTTGACTGTGATCTGATTTATGGCACGGCAGTCGACACACATGCGCCATGAGCCATCTTTCTTTGGGACCAGGATCACTGGGACCGCACAAGGGCTTAGAGATCTGGGCCGCGATCCAGAAGTTCTTGGACCTGGCGCTGTAGCTCCTTGGTTTCATCTGGGCCAGTGCGATAGGCAGCGCGATTGGGAAGGGAGGCACCAGGCACCAAGTCAATTTGGTGCTCAATGCCTCGCAAAGGTGGAAGTCCCTAGGGAAGCTCCTTTGGGAATAAGTCTTTGAACTCATCGAGCAGCTCAGAAATCGCATTCGGCAAAGCTTCCTGGCTATGGATCTTTGGGTTGCAACGCGTGGGCACTAAGAGGAAACATGGGGCCTTGCCATTCAAGGGGGCAGTGAGGTTGCTTGGTCGCGCCAGCAGCAGTCTGTGCTCACAAGTGCCTTTCAACTTGGTGGTTTTTGGCGTGTTCTTCGGCCCTTCATTGGAACGCGTTCGATCAGTGGACGCATTGTCGTTGGTAGCGACTTCGTGTCCAGTGGACGAACGTGTGCTACTTGGACTCTGGTTCTTGGAGGCTTCCATCGCCTTCTGTCGATCACGCTCAACCTGGTCCTGTAAAATCTCATGAGGAGACATAGGTAAGAGCGTGACGCATTTCCCGTGGTAAGTAAACACATAAGTGTTTAAATAGCCATCGTGAAGAACGCGTCTGTCAAATTTCCATGGTCGCCCCAACAAAAGATGTGTGGCGTCCATTGCAATGACATCACAAAGGACAGAATCTGTATATTGACCAATGGAAAAGGAAATTTGACAATGACGAGTTACAGTGTTACCAGAACTCGAAGAAATCCATTGTAGCCCATATGGTTGTGGGTGAGGAGTGGTCTGGAGGTTGAAATGATTAACCACCCTTTCATTGATTATATTGCAACAGCTTCCTCCATCGATGATGACGCTCAAGGACACGGTCTTGACCAAGCAACGCGTGTGTAAAAGGTTCTCGCATTGGTCGCCAAGAGTCGCTTCCTTGACAGTGAGGAGACGTCGCGTTACAAGGCTCAGAGGTATGCCTTCATGTAGCGCGGTGGCTTCACAGGTGTAAGCCTCCTCGTCATCTTCGAAGCCTTCTTCGATGGTCTCAAGGGTTGTGTCCTTGTCCTCATAAGACTCATATCCGGCGGAGATGCTGGAGAAGAGGACATTCTTGTTGTTTGGGCAATTGTTCTGGTAATGCCTTCTTCCTCCACACTTGTAACATTCCACGTCACGCGCGCGTTCTGGAGTTGGTGATGTGCCCTTTGGTGGCGGCGCGCGAGGAGCATGGCTGGGTGTTGTCGCAATCTTCCCTTGTCTGTTTTAATTTGACGTGGTGGTTCCTGTGGATGGACCGCGCACATTAGTGGAAGGAATTTGACTAGAGTTAGAGTCATACCTTCTTTGGCCATAGGGTTGGTAGGGTCCTTGACGCTTTCGCACGATTTGATTGTGGAGTTACATCGCCGTGTGTGTGAGCGTGTTGAGGTCCTTGATGGGAAGGATCTCCAATTGGTCTCGGATGTTGGTGTTGAGACCGCTCAAAATTTTCGTCCTCATCGTGGAGGGAGCCACGCTAATGGACATCTTGTAGTACATATCCTCAAGTTGCGAGAAGAACTCAAGGGGGGTCTTCGAACCTTGTTTCGCCATGGCAATGTCCAGGCGCATTTGGTTCTTGTAATCTTGGGGCACGTACTTGAGTGTCATCACATACTTGAGTTGGTGCCATTCATTGAGAGGCACCAAGTTTCTCCTTATCCGATCATCCATAAGGCGGTGCCACCAAACCCTAGTTGCGCCACGGAAGTGAATTGTGGCAGCGGCCACGTGTTCCTCTTCTGGGGTTTGGAAATAGAGCAAGGTATACTCCGTGGCCTGCAACCATTCAAGAAAAACTGCAGGGTTGTATTCACCAAAAAAGAATACAATTTTTACCTTGACTTCGTGGCGATTGAGCCTGGGAGCATTGGCTTGGGGCATTCGTAGCAAGCGCGGCGCTGGAATGTCCAAGGGAGCATATTGGTGGCCTTGGGCCTGTGGAAACTGGGCATGCCCCAGTTGGTGCCTTCGCGCGCCATCATTGCCGCGATCGTTGCCAAACGGAGCCTGTTGCTCCATCCCTTGGGTGCGTCGCCGGCGCTGGTGTCCTTGGTGGGGCGCGTCACGGCGAACATCATAAGGCATGTCATGCCTCTTCTCCATGTTATCGCGTCTGTCGGAGCCAGCGTGGGCCATGTTTGCGCCTTGGGTGAGCTTAGGTGGAGGGATCCAATCGGCGAGGCGGTTTTGCAACTCCATGGGGTCGCCGAGTGGGGGATGGAAATTCCTTGTATTGATCATCCCCGAGTCCTCCATCTCTTCATCATCAAACTCCTCGAACTCGTCTTGGTGGAGATGAGTGTGGGAGAAGTAGCCATCCGAGCCATAGCGAGGCATTCTTGCACTTTGGTGGCCCAGGTGGTCCTCCACGTTGAATGGGACTGGGGTGGGGGCATGGCGACGATGGCGCGGCATAGCGTCTGGGGCACGATTGGATCGTCGCGGCAGACCTGAGTCGCGTTCTTCTCGTCTGGCTCTGCCGACAAGCGGTGTAGAGGCAATCTCGCATTGGCATCGTGTTCCTCTGGCTTCGTACCTGTCATTGAAGTCATAAGGCTCAAAGTACTCACCATGGGAACCCTCATCACGGTCGGAGTCGCTTTCATAGCCGGCTGGTGTCGCATGTGGTGCATAACGGTCACGATGTGACACATAGCCTTGGCGGCTTTCTATCATCGATTGGATTCTTTGAAGACGCGGTTGCAAGTTGGAGGTGGAGGGCATCACTCATTTGCCCTTGTCAATGCGTTGTTTACTTGGCCCGGCTTCAGTTTGACGCGGCGCACCCAGAGTGTCCATTGGGACCATCAAGGTTGGTGTGGGTTGGGCCAGCACAGCGCGTTGCATGGCTTGAAATTCGGCAACTTGGCGCCTAAGTTCTTGGATCTCGCGTTGTTCCTCCGAGAGTTTCAGAATGGGGTCTTGTGGGGGAGGATTGGCGAGTGAGACTACTTCATGTTGCGCGATGTGTTGTGGTACTGGGTGGTTGTTGCCTTCTCCTTGTACATTCCCACCGGTGGGTGCCGTGAGGGTACCTATCATAATGTGACCAGACATCGCGAGTAAAAACGAACAAAAGACAAAACAGAACCAAAGAACAAGCAAGCAACTTAGCAAATAACAAGTGTTCACGTAGGAGGGCGCGTTCTTTTGGCCGTGATGGCGGCTAAAGGCAAGCAAAGCAAGTGTGATATGGAAGCACAAAAGCAAACGAAACCAAAATAAAGAAGTCTTAACCTCTTGCGTAAACAACGCGCACACTCAAGACACACTTCCAAGCGTGACACTAGACGGTGGAGAGATGAAGAAGATGAGCCTAGCCGTTGAGGGAAGAAGGTTGCCTTATTTTGGCTTTACTTCTCTTTATTTTTGAATGTCGCGTTCTTTTTTCTTTTTCTTTTTTGAAATGCGACTTTTTTTTTAATTTGAAATTCAAATCCGAGATCTTAGTTTTGATTGAAGATCAGATAAGAATTAAATGAAATAAAATAAAATAAACGGCTAAGTAACTTAGGAAAGAAATCACGTAATTGTCGCGATAGGAGAGAGAAAAGATTCGTTGCAGATTTATAACGGTCAATCACAAGTAAATATGGCAAGATATGCAAGCGAGATTTACGCGATTTAATTAAGGAAATCTTTGAATTAATTACGCAGATTTCATGCAAACAAATCACACAATTTTCGCCAGGGATCAAGCAATTAATCGGCCAAGAGATTCTCTTGTACAAACCGAAAGGTGTAGCATGTGTATGAGAGAGAGAAAATTTTGAGTGATTATGGCGGAAGCAAGGATGATGGGGGAGAAAAAAAAATTGTCAACAAATGAAACTTGACAAGCGACTTACAAGATCAAAGGCTCTGATGCCAGTTGATGCGTTCCTGCTTGTGATGCCGGATCTATGATCTTGGTGGGAAGTCGCACACGTCGAAAGTGGGGTTTGAGAAGGTGGAACGCGTTGTTGGATTGGTGACTCGAGATGGAGAGCGAGGTCGTAGCGTCGGAAGCGGAGGAGATCGACTCGAAAGATCTAGTGAGGGTCGTAGCATCGGCAACGGAAGGGATAGACTCGAAGAAGATCGAGTGGTGGCCGTAGCATCGGCGGCGGAGTGAAAGAGATGAGAAGACAGAATTTGGGGGTGACGCAGATCTAAGAAGATGGAGGCAAAAGCTCTCGACAAGTGATCTTAGATTAAAATTATGCGTAACCTAATACAGAAGGTCGAGTTGACCTTTTATAAGAGATAGCGGGACTCGGATGGGCCGAGTCTCGCTTAATGGACCGGCCCACGCGACACGCGTGGAACACACGTCCTAAAAGAAATAACTAAAATAATAATGTTTCTGAAATCACACAATACAAAGATCGTGTTCAGCTAAGGGTTGAGAGAATGACAATAGAGAACGTGTTCTCTAGACTGTGTTGAAGGCTTCTGAGGGAGAACGCGGTCTCTTGCGTTCCTTGGGTTGCGACGACGCGGGCAATCATTGATTGTGTTGCGTCGGCAATTGCTTTGGCACGCGCTCGTGTTATTAGCTCTTCTGAACGAATACTCATAGCTTCTTCTTCCTCTATAGCAGTCATGATGGGTAGGGACGTATCAATAAGCCAGTCTATTTCCGGAATAAGTTACAAATCAAACGTAATTTAAGAATAAAGTTTCTTTATAATGCCTAGTTAGGTAAACAAATTCGATAATAAGGTGCACTTGTTAGATTAGGACCAGACATACTTATTCACAACTTTGTTCCTATATATGTTTAGCAATCTATATATATTTATTTAGCAATATGTATAGAGTTGTGAGCGAAAAGAAAGATGTCAAAGTTGATGAAGTAGACGTGCCGGAAAAATCACCGTCAGCGACAGATTATACGAATTTTCTAGAAATGTGACCATGAAAATATTATCAAAGTCAGATAAACATGATAATTAACCAGGTAACAAAATCGGTTACCTCTCCTCAAAATGGCCTAATAGTTTAAAAAAATCATTAAAAAAGCTATAATTTAATTAATTAATGACTTCCCTATTCTAAAATCCACATGTATACAGATACGATATAGATTTACAGCTGTATATAGCTGATATCGTATTAAAATTGAAGACCCAAAATTGACTCGATCTTTATGGGATCTTCCACTTGGATTAAACCCGCATAGTTCCAACATAAGACGTCAAATCTATTTTTTTGGGTCTCTATATATGTAGTCATTTGTCTTCTACTTGTGTCAAGCTATTAAAGTGATTTACTTTAACAAAAAAAAAAAGCATCAACCGATCAAATTAAATAATCATTTTGCATGAAATTTCACCCACAAACGTAAAGCTGTATATCTACTGTCTGCATAGATATATGATATGACCACCTGCTAATTATTAAAGGTAATCCAACTTGACATAATTAGACTTAATTTAATAAGAGAACCTTTTTTGGATCATTATATTAATACCTTAACAATAAATTAAAAATAACTAAAATCAAAGTAATCCAATAAAAATTCTAACTCATTATTACTAGTGTCAAATCCTATCCATGACCTAATAAACGATAGTGATAAGTAAACGTATGGTAAGAGCATGCGAAATTTGCTGATTCGACAACCAATATGTAATAAAAAATGTTAATATATACCTAAGTTTCTCACCACCTTTAATTAAAAAGTCAAGAAACTTCATTTCGATTGAGCAGTTTCAAAGTGGGTTGCATTATACATGGCCAAATCAAAATTAGCTTTCTCTATATAAAAATGTACGTACATATATATAGCTATTTGTATAGTTACGCGTATGTGGTGATAAGTCGCATTTGATATGGAAAAAAACCACATATAGGAGCAATTGCATTTCACCGTCATAAAAGACCACTAAATTTTATTCAAATGTGAAATTCCTTTGGCTCTTTGAAGGGTTGAAATTGAAAGGCTATTTTGGGTTGTAAGTTAAATCTATAGCTTTACCTTGTCAAGTTGGCCACTTGATGTGTAAAGCCAAAATGTATAGCCACATCTTCAGCTAGAATGAGCTAGGCCGATCATGGTGGTGGTGGCCAGTGCTGGTGTTGGTGGTGGTGGGGCCGCCTATGCTGGACGTGATGGCAACATATGTTGGTGATGATGATGGTGCTAATTCAGGCGTGTTTGGGATTTACTGTAAATCCCAAGTCGAAATTGTGAGAAATACAAACTTAGTATATAACTAGATGGGATATTTCTCTTATTTTCAATTAATTTTAAGATAAATACATGTTGAGTTTATGCGATGGGCCTAACGGTTGGATCCAACGATTGGGCCCCTACAGATATCTCCCTGCACCTACATGATTTCTTTGTCTTATTAATTTCTGGTCATGGTTGTAGACTCGCCCGATTATAACGACTAATACTACCACTCTATGTCAGGACTGAGTTCTATGGAACCCCCATTTGAGAGCTTGACCCTAGCTCCCAATACCGGTGTCTTTATACACATTGTTAGGAGGATTCAGACTTGAATATTTGGACACCAGATAAAGAATACGTCTAGCATCTCAGTTTTCACTAGACCAAACCGATATTGATTTCTTATCTTATTTTTTTTCGTTCAAGTATAGAGTTACCTATTTACAGTGCGTAACTGCCACAGACCCAAAAACATTTGCACACAGACGAATCGTATACAAGATCTCCCACTAAATAAATCGTTTTTACATGCAATTAATGAGGTTTTACACCACTATACCAATCCATTGGAATTGATTTTTTTTATCTTATTAATTGGTTGGTATGTAGTGAAATGATAACGTGTTGATCGAAGTCGATAATTATAGTATGATAAAAAAAGTTTTGTACTTATAGGATGTCTCTTTTAATGTTTGGATCGATCGGTCCTTTTCTCTTCCTTTATATGAGTTAGGTAGGGTGTGGTGATCAAGCACATATAGTACGTGTACATTGAATCTTTGATCAATGGATTTTGTTAACATGTTTAAGAATCATATTATCTATCAATTCCAAATGTCTAATCATGTTAGTTATTTTTGCACTCTTTGCATTATACATTAATTAGAGGTTGAATTTGATCTTCATAATTAAGGGGCTATACATATAAAGTTGAGATGATGTCTATTGATAAGTAATTTAATGGATAAGTATACGTTGGTTCATAGACACTGGACAATCGTACTCATCTAGCTTTAATTAAGTCAGAATGCGACTTGACTTGAAATTACTTGTCAGAGTTGTAATGCTAATTTATGTGATGGATCATGTAATTAGTCGTGGCAAAATCTGACCCGATCTGAGAAAACCGTCCGGACCGTCCGATTCAAGACTCGACCGATATCCGAAAAAAGAAAAAAAAATCAATATCTGAAACCAATCCGATCCGACACGATTTGACCCGAATATAAAAACAATCCGATTTAAAAACAGACTGAACCCGCTTATATCCGAATAGACTAGTCCATTGTCAACCCGAAACTCGATCAACCTGAACCCGAATATACCCGACACCCGAAACAACTTGAACCCGAAACAACCCGAACCCGAAACAACCCGAACCCGAACCCGAAACAACCCGAACTCGAAACAACCCGAACCCGAAACAATCCAAACCCGAAATAACCCAAACTCGGGACAACATGAACCCGATTATCCTGAACTCGTAAAAACCCTATTATACCCTACACCCGAAATATTCGAACTCAATTAAACCTGACTTTAAAAAAATTATAAGTTATTCCACTTGTTGAAATATATGTTTATATATCCGAGTATGACTATTTTGCCAAATATATATCGAATTGATTTGGAGCTAATGCAATCTTGATAAGAAATAGTTGCACAAACTCAACAAATAGCAATAATGAATGATGAATAATAAGTAATTTTGAAAATAACAAATCCTAATATTGATTATTATATTTATTTTGAAAATAACAAATTCTAATTTAATCAGTATGAAATAATATTGATGATTATATTTATTCTATTGAATAATCTCAGCTCTGAATAGTTTTTTTTTTGTTTTAGTTTTCTTTTTAATTTAAGACTCGATAATAGGTAAAATAAAGGTAAATGATATTAAGAAAAGGATCTGATAAAATATAATTTACAGAATAAGAAATAAATTGAATTTATTCCAATGGATAATAACATAAAAATATTACAATCTAGATCTCGAAAGCTAAAATGAGCAATTACAATTCTAACAAGGAGCATTCAGCAAAAATATATAGATCCAAAAATTAATCAAATCCTGTACACTCCCCCTCTCTACTTCTAATACAATTTAACCCATTCAAAAAAATTAATCAAATCTTTATGAAGTTGAACCATTAATGGTCAACAGCATTGTATATAGTAGGCCGGGGACGGTTCAACTGGGATCGGCGATCTCGGCGGTGGGAATTGTCGGCGATCTCGGCGGTAGGATTAATCGACGGCGAGCATATCCAGGCGGCGGAAATCAACGAGTAGATCTGGGCGAGCACGACGGCGTTGTCAACAAGGGTGGTCGTCGGTGCGTGTTCTTCTGTTGGGTGTCGTCGACATACTTCTTTCCAGGAAGACATGGAGGAGTGAAGTACATGGGAGGAAGATTGAGAGAATCTGAGAGATGAAACTGATATTGATTATTGAGGAAGGAGGCAGAGAGAGTTTTTTGGTAAAGGAAAGGAGGCAGAGAGATCGAGTAGGGTGGGAGGAGAGAGAGGTTGGTTTTGTTATAACATAGGAGGGTGGATGTGTGGTTCAGATTTTAGTTTATGTTGAAATGGACGGATAAGATGTATGGAGTTGTGGATTGACTGATGATTTTCCTTGAATTTGATTGGTTGTTGCTTAGTTGACAAGGATTACTCTATGGGCCGTTCGATCTATACTTGAATCAACGATTCCGATTAAATTTTATTTTCAGCTTTTTCTTGGTAAAAAAATCTTATTCTTAGCTTATACTCTCTCTGTCCCGAAATATTTGTCCTAAAGTACAAAAAGCTCTTGGATTAAGAAAATTAACAAAGTACAATTGGGGACATGACCTGCTACAATGAAAATTAACATTAAGGCAGAAGGGGACATGACCTGCTACAGTGCAATCTGTGGTTATTTACCACAGATGAAATTTCAGCCAATGAAAGACTGATTTTAGGGGCACACAGATCACTTACAAATTTTGGGGACAGAATTGCCCTAAACAAAAGGGGACTTAGGGCATAATTGCCCTGACAAAATTGCCCCTAAACAGTACCTAAAAGGGGATTACAGCATTCTCATCTAAATTTACAGAATTTACATTCAAAGCTTCAGTAAATCACAGAGAGAAATTAAGGACAGAATACAATCTCTGAATCACAGCCTGGTGGTGTCATGGCCTCAGCTTTATGGGACTTAAATGAAGCTCCACTTCCAGATGAACAGTACATTTATGATGGAGAAGAGTTCGAAGAGGGACAGTCATCAGGGGACATGGAACAAGATAGTGAACATAGTTTTGATCTCAATCAGGAACCAGGAGATGAAGAGGGACAGTCATCAGAAGCAGAGCACAACACAGAGGCAACACAACATCATCAGCCAACACATAATACCAGGCTCAGCAGTGATCAAAAAATGCACATATTGAATGCTCTGCTAGCAATATCTAGAGAGGGACAATTACCACATGGTGAAATAAAGAAAACTGCAGAAGAGTTCAAAATATCAACAAGGTGCATAGGCAGACTTTGGAACACAGCAAAGAAACAACATAATGCACAGCAGAAGTACAATCTAAGCACAAAATATCACAATTGTGGTAGAAAAGGAATTCAAGTAGAGATGGATTCAATCACAGCACTGGGCATGAGAGACAGGTCATGCATTAGAGACTTAGCTAGCAAGCTTAGTCTTTCAAAGACCAAAGTGCATAGGATGGTCAAGCAAGGTACAATAAAGCCACATACAAATCCAATCCATCTTGGTTTGAGTGAGGGACATAAGAAGGCTAGGTTGGATTGGGTACTGAAGTTACTTTGTGGGGATACAGTAGAAGAAAAATCAGTGTATTATCCAATGTTTGATTTTGTACACTTGGATGAGAAGTGGTTTTTTCTATCAAAGAAATCACAGAGAGTATATCTAGCACAGAATGAAAGGGGCAAGTACAGAGCTGCAAATTCATCTAAATTCATTCCCAAAGTTATGTTCACTGCAGTTGTAACAAGGCCTAGATTTGATGCAGAGGGACAGTGCATTTTTGATGGGAAGATAGGAATCTTTTCATTCACATATCAACAAGCAGCAAAAATGTCATCCAAAAACAGAGAGAATGGAACACTAGTTACAAAGCTAGTTGAATCAGTCAACAAGCAAGTGACAAGGAACATGTTGATAAACCAAATCATTCCAGCAATCAAGGCAAAGTGGCCACAAGATGGAGCTCAACGAGTTATATTCATACAACAAGACAATACAAAGGCCCATATAACTCAAAGAGATCCAGAATGGCAACAGGTATACATTCAGGATGGATTCACTTTCATCTTAATACAACAACAAACTAATAGTCCAGATGTAAACATCTTAGATCTAGGATTTTTCAGAAGCATTCAGTCACTCATGCACAAGAAGATGTCAAAAAGTATTGATCATATGATAGAAGCAATACATGAAGCATTTTTTGAATTGGCCCCTACAACTCTAAGAGATGTGTGGATGACACTACAATTTGTTATAAATGAAATACTTAAATGCAAGGGAGGCAATGAGTATGATTTGCCACATGTAAACAAGAAGAAATTAATGGCTCAAGGAAATCTACCAAGAGAGATCAAGACACCTATGTGGGCTATCATAGAAGCATGGGACATAGTGCATGGGGGTGCACAACAAGCAGATTAAGCATGAACATCAATAGCAGGTCAACAGAGTCAACAAGGGACAACAGAAGTTGAAGATCAAGACACTGAAGAAACACTTGAAGACAGTCAGTTTATTTAGCAATATATGACAAATATTGAACATTTTGTGTACAGAGCAAGAACTTTTGTAATTTTGTAAACAAGCACAAGTAATGGCACAACAATGACAATGCATTTCTCAGATGTCCCTAATACCATCATAGACACAAACCCATTCACAATACCTTAGCATACACATAAGCATCAATCAATCATTTGACTGTGTTCCAATGGCACACTAAGATAGTGAACATGCTGGAAATGCATCTCAGTTTCAAGACTTCATCATAGATAGACTCAAGGAGAATAACACAACCAATCACAAGAGCTTTTAGAACTTTAGGACAAACATTTCGGGACAGACAAGGGAAATGCATAAATAATCTCAAATGTCCCCATAGCCATCATAGACACAAGACCAATCACAAGACCTTAACATACACATAGGCATCAGTCAATCACATGTGAAAGTGTTCATATGGCACATTAAGGCAGTGATATTAAGGTCTTACATCTCAGCAAAAAGACTTCATCATTGAAATGCACAAATAATCTCAGATGTCCCCATATCCATCATAGACACAAGACCAATCACAAGACTCAACATACACATAAGCAACAATCAACCACATGTAAAAGTGTTCCTATGGCACATTAAGGCAATGACATTAAAGGTATTGCATCTCAGTTTCAAGACTTCATCATTGAAATGCATAAATAATCTCGGATGTCCCCATAACCCTCATAGATACAATACCAATCACAGTACCTTAACATACACATAAGCATCAATCAATTACATGTGACACAGTGTTGCCATGGCACATCAGAAGTCCAGTGAACATAAAGGTTTTGCATCTCAGTTATCATGCATCATCACCGATCACAACACAGAGGCAACACAACATAATCCAACATCAGAACAGCAACACCAAAACATAACACCAATACACCAAAACAGAGAATCAACTTAAACAGAATACCAATGTCTTAGTCATCAGAACATCAACAACAAAACAGAATACCAATGTCTCAGTCAACAGCACAACAAACTCATTCAACAACATGCATAATTCAGAGCAATAATCTCAGCAAAAGTACCCATGCATAAACAACTAAAAAAGAGTGAGACTTAGCTAAAAATCAGAATTAGAGGCAACATCACCATAACCGGGGACGATTCATCTCGCAACTTCATCGTCAGAGGAATCAGGGATGAAGATAATCTCAGGGGAATCAGGGAGAACGACGATCTCAGGGGTAGGAAAGAGCTCAACGAACTCAGGGGTAGCAGGGAGCTCAACGATCTCTGGGGGCTCTTCCCGCAGCTTCCCCTCCACAGTTTTCTCTGAGCCAACAGGAGTGAAGCTGTGATCCCCAACACAATCGCCACCCCACTCGCACTATGGAGCTTGAGAGCAAGCAACAAAAAGTGCATCATAAGTCCAGGACCCATCGGACTTAAATAGGTCCGAATCACCCATTTTTTATGCAAACAGAGAAGGGAACCCAGGGGACCGGGGTTTTCAAAGCAACGATTTCTGAGATTTAGGGTTTTTTGGGCGGGTTTTGGGAGATATGGGTAGATCTAGACGAGGAGCAAGCCTTTTCTGTGTTTTGGGGACAGCCGGAGCAGATTAATCATCAGCGAGCAGATCTGCAACAGATCGAGATCATTTTTGATGAGTTAGGGTTTCAGAGAGAGCTCAGACGAGAGAGAGAGCTCATACGAGAGAGTAGAGAAGGAGAGGCACCTTCAAGGAGAGTGAGATGTCAAATGAGAGCACAAAGGAGAACTAGAGGTGAAGAGAGCTCAGACGAGAGAGGAGACGAGAGAGCTCAAATCTAGGGTTTCAGAGAGAATGAGAGAGGAGAAGAGAAGAGAACGGCGAAGAGTGAGACGAGAGAGTGAGGGGTGAGAGCTCAGATTAGGGTATTTAGGGTTAGGGTGGGAAATGGGCTGGGCTGGGTAGATTAGGGTTTCGGTTAATTGGGCTGGGTAGATTAGGCCGGATTAATGGGGTAGATTAGGGGTAGGTTAATATGGGTTAGGGATATTGGGTTAGGTTAAAATATGGGTTTGGGTTAGTTTGGTTAAAAATATAATTTGGGTTAAGTTAATGGATTTAGGAGTAGTTTGGTTAATTTTGTTAGTTTAATTAATTAATTAAATTTTTAATTAATTAGATTAATTAGGTTAATGGAATATGGTTTATTAAGTTTTAGGTTATGGATAAAAATGGTGGATATTAATGGAGTTTGAGATGGATGAAGATGGTAGGTGATAATGATTGGATGTGAATGATTGAATGTTTTTGAATGAGGGATAAAATGGTGTAAAAGATGGAATGAATAAGGGTAATATTGGAAAGAAAAGATGGATAAAAAAGGAAAGTAGGACAAACAAAAAGGGACGCCCAAAACGAAAACAGAACGAATATTATGGGACGGAGGGAGTACATTATTTAAAAATATTTGTATCACGTTTTTAAATGTAAACTACACTCTAATTAATTGAGAAAAATAATATATTTAAAAACTTTTATATAAAATTGATACATAATAATTAAACCAAAATTTTACAAACATCATATAGTATATGTACTCTTTCTAATTATATGTGTTGGCACATTTTATACATACCTATAAAACATGTTGTATATCAGACTATCAGTATATATACTATTACTTGTTGAAATCTATTAAATTTAATTATTATTTTTTAACTATTTATAAAAATCTAAATAATATGATATTATATTAATCTAAAATAAATTGACAAATAATTTTATATATTTTATATTCATTTAAGATGTAAGGTTCTGATATGAACTCATAAGTTTTTATAAAGTCTTACAATTGTAACACCTTATTATAGGTTAACTTAGAATTGCTTATATATTTATGTTTATATGTATATTTTTATTCATAAATTTTAATTTTAATTTTGAATACTTGTTTATGATAGATATGCAAACTACTATTATGGTGATAACAATAATAGTGAATAGTTATTTTGGATGAAAAAGGGAAAAAACATACATAATTTTACTTCATATTTAAAATAACTTTTTTTCCAAATAAATTAAGAGTATTTATTGCGGCAAAAAAGCTAACTTTTAATATTACTAGTGGTGATGTTCGTGCTACACACGAGAGAACTAATTTTTATGTATTTTTTTGAGGATATAAGTAGTTAAAATTTTTTAGTTTAGTTTTTTTGTCTTATTAATTGGTTGTGGTTTCTATATATCTATTTTTTTTTAAATGACGTAGTTTTTTACTTATGATTGTAATTATTTTAAACTGTTTTTTTAATATCATTCATACCTTTCAAAAAAATCATTCATAGATAAAGCTCTAATTCATGACCATTTTTTATTTAAAGCTTTTCAGTATAATAGCAATTCTCTCATGAACATACTTTTTTTTCTTTTTATATTATTTCGTCTACTTCTCTTTTGTGTTATAGAATTCCTAAGAAAATAAAACGGTCATTCATTTTCATCAATTGAAATATATTTAACTTATAGTATGCTTTAGTATCATTTACTTCGCTCATTACAATTTTCATAAGTAGTGCATATCTCGAGATATTACATACTTCACATACTTTTCAAATAGTATCTAAAAATTCATTAATACATACTTTATTTTGATTAAACAAATAAAATTACGATAAAATTCTTTGCATAACTCTTAATTTTTACGGTAACAATTATGTTTTAAAAACTACTATTTTTTTCTACTCTCAAATCAAGGTGAAATTGAACACTACCGATCTTCGAAATTGGTTTGCAAGTCTCAAAAGTTCTTTAAAGATTTCCCATATGTGTTAGTGGACCCAATATAACATGACAAATAGTAGTTACACTTTTGAATAGAGATTTTAGTAGATTATTACGTTTTGATTTATTAATGGATTCAATTCATACTAAATATGTTGGTGACTGTTACTATATAGGGGTTACATGTTAAAATATGTTAAATGTTACCATATTTCATTTGTCTATAATTAAACATTTTAAATGCATTAGAATTGTTACAAAACTCAAAAGTATATTACACAATAAATGATTGGTTAAATTCAAAAATGATAGTTGGTTGTTCTAAAACTATTACAAATTACTTTTTCTAATATATTTATTTGTTGTATATTAAAATACAAATCAATCATTTTGAGTTTTGCTTTGAAAAAACATTTTGAATTTATAGGTATAATTCTAAGTTTATAATAGATGAGTTGGTGCATTGATTATCCTAAACCTTATATGTATAATCTTTTATACTACATAATTGTTGATATAAGATGGGTATTGATTATAAAACTCTACTCTATATGTTAAAAAAAAACATGCAAGTGTTATGTTTTCACATGCATTATAGATAATGTTATCCTCGTTTTTATTATTTAAAAATAGTTTTTTTCACTGAGTCAAATAAATATAATTCTAGGTAAAAGTTTTGATCCACATAAATATTGTACTACATTGTGTTTGAAAGCATTGGACAATATATTATTTTGTGATCGATGGTAAAAATGTAATGAGTGTTTTTCCAATAGATATAATATAGAAGATATTCAAAGTGGGTTTCATGAATTGGTTTTCTATTTTAATTTTTTATTGTAACATTTTGAATGTGAGTTGTAGGTAAAAGAAGATGAATTAATGACATGTGTTATTAATTGTTCAAATACTCTATTTTACATTATATATAGATATAGATACATATATATTAATTAATTATTTAATATATAGATAAATAGATATTACTGTATATTTATGATAAATATACAAATTACTAATAACAATAATAGTGAAAAGTTATTTTGGGTAGAAAAAAGAGGAAAAAACACACACAAAATATTACTTCATAATTAAAATAGTTTTTTTCCAATAAATTAAGATTTATAGAGGTAAAAAAACTAATTTTTAATCATACTAGAATTCGGAGCCCGTGCTTCGCACGGGCCGTCTGAATATATATAGACACGTAAATAAAATAGCGTATAGTATATGGTTTGTAGTCTTGTTTTTAACGTGAGACATATATTATTTGATATTTCGCTAAATTTTATATTTATGTAGTAAATACTATGATTGTAGTTATAAGGCGGTTTTTTGTTGTTGTTAGAAGTGGAACCTAACTCGTATTTAATTTTGGAGTGTGTTTGTGTGGTTTTTTTGTTGTTGAATTTTGTTATCAATATTTTACAAGTGTATATGTAATAAATAGGCTCAAATGTTGTGAATTAAGCGTGCTCACCCAATAATATATGTAAATGAAACAATTTTTTTTTTTTGATGAAGAAACAAAATATAAATTTAAGGAAACCTAATTGCTTATATTAAAAGGTACCGTGTTGTATCAAGCGGTTGCTAAGAAAAAACTCTAGCATTTACTTTTAAATGTATGTTTAACCCTTTAAAGTTATTTTCTCATAAGGTATAAATCATTATTTCTCTGTTTTCTTCTGTTTTAATTACATCTTAGAATAATTTCTATTTTTTAATCTAGTTATATATTCTTTCAGTAAAGGCACTGTGCTTTTTGGGTTAATTCAATGAACCTACTCTCTGAGATCTAGCTTGATGAAATGGCACCTGAGAGCCCTGCAGTTTCTATCTGTCTCTTTCTTTTCTCTCCCTTTCAAAATATGGTACCCTCTGACATGCAGAGTCCCTCTTTGCTGTATGAACCTCTCAAAGCATTTGTTGGAGGGAATACTCGTAGAGATCCCAATTCGTTGTGGAAAGTGAGGGTAAGCCGGATTGGAGACTGGATTTGTATTCTCTGAAATTTGTCCAATTTATTTCTAATGGTGGTTTAGTTTAGGAGCGAGCTTCAGAGATTCAATCTTCCCCAGTTTTATACTTCAAATCCCCATGGTTGATTCGTGATAACTGTTTCGTGGAATCAGATTTGCAACAATGGAAGTCAGCGGTTGAAGGAAAGAAGGAATTCCTAAATCTCGAGCAGGGGGTAACGCATCCGTATTTCTCCCTGAAACTTGCTAAGCTGACTACACCAGGTCAGTCTGCATTAAACTTTCGTTTGTTTAGTGAAATTCATTGTGTGTTGTTTTCATGAGAATCGCGTCTTTTGGTTATTGTAAACCCTAGCTGGACGGATTGAGTGTGCTTGCTTGTGGAGGGGTTAAACGATATGAGATGTTTTGAAATTGGTGGATTCTATCTGTTTGGCGGATGAGCATGTGGTCATGTGGCCTTGTAGAATCATGTACTTGCCTATTTTTCATTGTTTGGCTTTGTAAGACGTAATATTGAATGTCCATTTGTGTTTGTTTTTTTAAATGCTGATGTGTAGTGATGTTTGCTGAATGTTGGATGCTGAACCGTTTTGGAGGAGTTAATTGACTGGTCTATATTTGTCTTTGTGAAGAAGTGCCATAGTTAGTGAGTTAAAGGTTTTTCCTCTTTGTAGCTCACTTGCATCAGTTTACTGTCATCTAACATCTTGAACCCAGACATGAATCTTAGCAGTCTTTTAAACTACATAAACAGAGGTTTAGAAGTGTACAGTCTTAGTTAGGCTTCCCAACTCTGAAGCTTCCCTTGTTTCAACTTTCAATCCAGTTTCTGCTTCATAGTTGCTACAGACTACTATTGCTGGAAGGTAATTTGAAATTGATGCTGGAAAGAATTGAGAGATACAAATAATGGATGTTGCAGTGAAGGTTGGGCTATTGACTGAAGTTTTCTTGTCTTTTGGATGCAATTAATACATGCTAGAAGAAACGCCATTAAACCATGATCTCAATGCCGAAATTGACTGAAGTTTTTCTGTGTCTTAGCAGAGGGTCTGTCTAAGTGATTGAATGGAGGTGGCACAGAAATTACTTCAATACGTGATGCAAGTATGGTTTGGTTACTATTTTTTATAGATTTGCTTTCCCAATTATGTTAAATGCATGTGATGTGGCTATTTTCTTTGGGGAGAGTAAATATCCTTGGCCATATATTTTGAAATCTAATGCATGTGATGTGCCTCCCTGGTTAGTGCTACAAATCATTAGCACTATTTCATTAGTTTATTATCTTCACCAAAAGAACCAAAGCTAAGTTAAGGTTGAGAAATACCTTGCCACTCCTTCACGTGCATATCGGGCAAAATGAGTAGATAGTTGGGCTGTGCCTCAGCATTTCGCCGGACAAACTCATCGCATAGACTACCCCATAGGGTGACGCGGATCTGTCTTCCTCTGCAGAGGTAAAGAATGTTATGGGTTGTAAACCCGTAATGAGACCTGAAGTTGAATGTGCTAAAGTAGTTATAAGTATCACATGCATAAAATTATAATAAAAAGCACCTTTCATTTTGAATGTGGATATCAAGAAGTTGAGAATTATTTCTAGTGGGATTGAATGTGCTAAAGTAGTTATAAGTATCACATGCATAAAATTATAATAAAAAGCACCTTTCATTTTGAATGTGGATATCAAGAAGTTGAGAATTATTTCTAGTGGGATTGATCTGGCCAATACGACACACAACTCCGATGACATCTGCACAATATTGCACCAAAAAGTTAGCATTGGGAGCATGATGGCTTTAGGAAATTCTGTTTTTACATTTAACAACAGATTTGTGGTAGATATATTAAGGGCACATTAAATGTTTCAGGTTGAAGCGAAGGGAGGTACCGAGAAGGAATCTGGATCCATTCGGAGCAATCTCTTCAAGGGGTATGAGGTCAAACGGGTAGCGCTGAAACAGGGATACATCACAGTCGAGGTGCTTCACAACAGTGCTGGCCTCCAGCTGGAGGCTGTGTTTATCCTGATTTCGCAACCGGAACTTGTCTTTATTGGTTTCACAGTAAATCCTTTAATAGCACAACATTCACCTTCCTGCAGTGTTGTGGTAAAACGATGGGCAACTCCACTCCAAGCCGTACAGTGTATAACGCCGCCCTATTGAACAAACAAAAATCAGCATAGCTAAAAAAGGTATGCTGAACTACAAAAGGGTAAAGTGCATTAAAATAAGTATTGGTATTTCAGGTATAATACATGCTCATCTGATATAATATAGTCTGTGCTAATGGGTTTGTCTTTCAAGTCCGTCGATTCCCACTTACGACAGACCATTACACGTACTGTGCAGGCCGTCCCGAAGGTGAGTTGGCCCAGAGGCAGGTACGACTCTGTAGCCTGTGCCACTGATACAACAAATGCCTTATTGTTGGGGGGGGGGGTCGCGGGTCCAGTAACGGTATTGGTTTTTCCGGCTTTCAACTTGCACATGGTCGAAGCAGCAGACCCATCTTTGGCTTTGATCTCGGACATGGTTGATGCAGAAGACCCTTGCTTAGCTCTGGACGAAGTCAATGTCTATGTGATGGGAGCAAATAAGAAGTGAGGAAATCTGAGATGCTGGGACAACCGTATTTATAGGGTCAGAGATGAGGAACGACATTGATGTAAGTGCAGGTGAAAGGGCGAGCGTTCACTTCCTTCCTTGCCTCTTCGTGGTCTCTGGTTAATTGTGTTAATTATAGCTCTTAATTGTGTAAATTATAGCTCTTTAATTGGAGGCAGGTGTAGCGCTTACTGATTAGGATATTAGGTTTAGTCGTACGACCATTGGTTGTTCAGTCAATAGATGGTGGGCCAATTTTGTTGGGCCTTACATATGTCTTGTTGTTATTCAGCATAAAAAGCAAATTTTGTGCTTAGCTATGGAATAAGTGTTAAGTCGTATGCCCATTTTTGTGTTGAGCCAACAAGTGGTGGGCCTATTTTGTTGGGCCTTACATATGTCTTTATATATCCTTGCTGTTATTCAGCATAAAAGCCAAATTCCGAGCCCAAAATTGTGAAGAAGTCATTTAAAAGGTGACATTAACTACACCTGAAAGCTAACTTTTAGTTATATATAGATATATTTATTAGGATATCAAACCTTAAACCATAAATGTATAAATTTGAAACCTTTAACTACAAGAATAAAACCTGATATCTACATTACAAAATCCACACACTCTAAATTATCACATTTCATTTCATGAACCCACTTTTATATGGTATCATTATATATTATTATAATATATATTTTATATTTTCAAAAAAACAAATTATGTAAATTTGGAAAATCTTAAAATTTACCAACTAATAGTCAGTTGAGAATAGTGGCTATAACCGTGTTTAAATTGGTGTCATAATTAATATTAAAATTTATAAATTTGTTATTAATAAAATATTATTTTGATAGAGATCATACTAAATAGACGCGAATTTTGACGTGGCTATATTTGTGACTAAGTCAACCATCAATTTAGCCACAAATTATTCGTGTGTATATTCGTGATTACTTTAGAAACTCCATAGCTAATATTTAGCCACAATAAAAATATGGCTAATTGTTGTGACTAAGCTTTTGTGGCAACATATGTAGCCAGTTTGGTAGCTATTTAGCTACATATAGGTGTTGTGGCAAAATATACGTGGCTGTTTAGCATTTTTTGGTACGTACCAAAATCTTATTCGACCGAAATCTGATTATACAAATTCAATTACGCTCAAAATCCGATTCGACCAAATTCGATTACGCTCGAAATCCGATTCAACCAAATCCGATTACGCTCGAAATCCGATTCATCTGAAATCTTATTCGTCTGAAATCTGATTCAACCCGAAATCAAAATAAACCGAATGAACCGAAAACCGACTTAGCCAAAACCGGGCTCAACTGAAATCTGAAACAACCCGACCGAGTTTGACCCGATAATCTGACTTCTCCGACTATAGGACGATCTGAACCGACCCGATCTGACCCGTCTTGACCCGATGTTAAATCATGCACGACATTGATCTGAACCCGAAGTGACCCGAAATCCGAATTATCCACCCAAAATCCGCCCGATCCGCCCATTTGCCACCACTACATGTAATACACTTGGGTAGTAGCTGGAGATGGTGATGAGTGAGTTGTAGAGTTGAAATTACGAACTCATGCATAAGTCAATTAATCCTATCTGAATTTGAAGCAATATTCTTCAACTTTTGCATGTCCAAGTAATCCGTAAAGAGAGAGATATGGGAATATTTTTCTGTGTTATTTCATGTACGGAGGTAACCATATATAGTTTACAAGTATATCTTGTTTCCCAAGATAAGTATCAAACTAAAGATTACATATGACTAAAAGATAGATCTTATCTATCCAAAGTAGTTATCTTATCTTATATTAATACTCCCCCTCAAGTTGGAGCATGGGATCCAGAATGCCCAACTTGCCCAATAACATATTGAATTGATGACGTCCAAGCGACTTTGTGAACAGATTTGCTGGCTGGTCGGATGTGCTAATATAGGATGTGGCCACCGTTCCTGACTACACATGATCACGGATGAGATGACAGTCGATTTCATATGCTTGGTGCGTTCATGAAAGATGGGATTAGCTGTAATATGCAAAGCAGCTTGACTATCACAGTGGAGGCGCATAGGGGAGTCGTGAGAGACCCCGAGAGTCCGGAGTAAGCTTTTGAGTCAAATAAGCTCACAGCATGTGGATGCCATGGAGCGGTATTCTGCCTCGGCTGAAGAGCGGGAGACAATTTGCTGCTTCTTGGTCTTCCAAGAGACAGGCGAATGACCAAGCATGATGAAGTAACCTGTAAGGGAACGACGAGTCAGGGGACATGATGCCCAGTCAGAGTCACAATAGGCAACCAGTTGTAACGAGCTGGTGGCAGAAAGAAGAAGTCCTTGTCCCGGGTGAGACTTCAAATAGTGAAGGACCCGTAGGGAGGCGTTCCAGTAGGCAACCTTCGGTGCTTGCATGAATTGTGCAAGTGTATGAACAACATAGCATATCTCTGGTCGTGTGATGGTGAGATAAATCAGTCTACCCACCAAGCGCCAGTAACGATCTGGGTGCTCGAACAAAGGGCTCTCAACCGTGGCTAGCTTGTGTTGTTGCTCCATGGGGAAGTCACACGGCTTGGCTGCAAGGAGTCCGGACTCGGCCAAGATGTCCAGTGTGTATTTCCGCTGACATAGGAAGAGACCTTTGGGGTTTCGCGCGATCTCAATTCCAAGGAAATAACAAAGGGGACCGAGGTCCTTCATGTGGAAACACGAGCTCAGATAGGTCTTGAAGCGAGTAATCGCCTCAGAATTGTTGCATGCAATAATTAAGTCATCAACATAGATGAAGACGTGCAAGATAGTGTCCTTACGCTGAAAGGAGAACAACGAGTAGTCGGCATAGCTCTGGGAGAATCCGAAAGCACACAAGGCAGCCGTGAGCTTGGCAAACCAGTTTCGTGGTGCCTAACGGAGGCCATATAGTGATTTCTGCAATTTGCAGACTTGATTCGGGGCAGAGCTAGATAACCCAAGAGGGAGACGCATATAGACCTCCTCATCAAGATCACCATGGAGAAAGGCGTTGTGCACGTCCATCTGATGCAGCTCCCAGCCTTGAATAGCGGCAACTGGATAAGAAAATGCAAATGGAGGCCATTTTGGCGACAAGTGCAAACGTCTCTGTATAGTCAATACCCTCTATCTGACGATTTCCGAGCATAACAAGGCGTGCCTTATGGCGTTCAATGCTGACGTTTGATGCATACTTGATGTGGTACACCCACTTGCACCCAATGGCGTGCTTAACAGGCGAAAGAGTGGTGAGGATCCATGTCTTGTTGTGAGCTAAAGCATCAAGCTTGGACTGCATGGCGGCACACCAGGTGTCATGACGAGCAACCTCTGAGTAGGAAGACGGCTCGTGGCTAATGGTAACAGCTGCTAGAAAGGCAGAGTACGAAGCATAAAAGTGTTTAGAACTAACATAAGCAGCTATAGGAAATCGAGTACCTGAGGATAGTGAGTCCGGTTGTGGCGTGGGAAAAGCAGGGTAAGTAGTGGGGGCATAAGCAGTGACGGTGCTACAGACAAAGTCGCATAAGAGAACCGAGGGTTGTCTAACCCGCGTGCTATGACGGGGTGGAGAGGCCGTAGCCGGTGGCTGCGGAGTCGGAGATGCCGGAGAGACAAGAGGTGTAGAGCTCCCCCTGTTGTCGGACGGGGTCGGAAGCGACAGATGGTCGTTGTAGGTGGTCGAAGAGACGGAGGAGTGGAGACTGGAGGGTCGGTCAGGGGAGCAGCAAATGGGAATATCGTTTCAAAGAAAACGACATCGCGACTCATAAACATAGTCTTGGACTCCAAGTCATAAAGATTCCAGCCTCTTTTACCCTGTGGGTACCCAATGAAGATGCATTTTCGGCTCCTAGTTGCAAATTTATCGGGATTACGGGGAACTTGAGATGTAAAGCACAAGCATCCAAAGACCCAGATGTGCGTATATGAAGGTGGACGACCATGGAGCAGCTCGAATGGTGCGCGGCCTTGTAGGAGCGGAGTCGGTGTGCGGTTTATTAAATGAGCAGCAACCCGAACACATTCTCCCCAAAATGCCAGAGGGAGATGAGCATGGAAACGTAGTGCCCGAGCGACATTGAGTAGATGTCGGTGCTTGCGCTCGACCCGGCCATTCTGTTGAGGTGTCCCAACACAAGACGTCTCAAATATGATCTCCTTTTCTGCAAAGTACGGGCGTAGAGGGAGAAATTCAGTACCATTGTCTGCACAGACTCGTTGAACCGATTTGCGAAACTGAGTTTGAGCAGTAGCACAAAAGTTCTTGATGAGAGTGACAACAACAGTTATCTCAGCAAACAAGTAGACCCAGACGTTGCGAGAGTAGTCATACACAATGGTAAGAAAATATGATGCTCCTGTAACGGAACGTGTACTATATGGGCCCCAGACATCACATTGAATGAGTTCAAACAAATCTTTGGCTTTATTAGAACTTACGGGAAAAGTTGAACGACACTGTTTAGCCTTAAAACATGTATCACAAGGCTGAATAGAATGTAAACTATCACTACTGATTTCTAAATCTGAAATAGAAGACAAAATCGAAGCAGATGGGTGACCTAGGCGTGAATGCCATAGAGCTGCCGAACTGGGAGACGAACGAGTCGTCGATGCCCGGTTTCCTGCGTCAAATGCTCGAAGCCAGTAGACCCCACCACATTGCTCACCCACGCTAATCACTATCCTCGAACTGATTTCCTGTAAAACACACAAGTTGGCAGTGAGAAGAACAAGACAGTATAGGGCCAAAGTTAGTTTCGCAAACGAAATCAAATTACAACTCAAATTGGGAACAAATAGCACATCAGGCAAGTGTAAAGAGCCAAAAGATAAGCTTCCTGCTTGTAAGGCCGTGGATCGTCGGCCATCAAGTAACTGAATAGTCACCATATCAACTGTATGAAGGTCACAGAGCAGGTGTTTGTCACCTGTCATATGATTTGAGGCCCCAGTGTCTAGAATCCAAGGAAGAGACAACATACCGGAGTTGTCAGAAAGCGAAGAGTTAGACTGCAGAGAGTTGAAGAGATTCATGATGGTGCCCCATTGCTCATTGGATAGAGCGGGACCAAACGCCCTTCGATCCTGGTCAGTGAGAACTGAAGCAGTAGAGGAAGACGCAGAAGCACCGAGCGGGGGCTGTTGGACGGCATTGGCAATGGACGTGAAAGAGTTGCCACGTCCACCACCGTGGCCTGCAGGTTTGGAAGACTCGTTGGCGGCGCGACGAGCATCTTGCTTTTCCTTGAGCCATTCAGGAAGGCCATGGGTACGAAAGCAGGTAGAAGTATCATGCCCCGATTTTCCACAGTGGGAACATGTCAGATTCTTACGATCACGCGAGTCCTGGGACAGGTTGGGACGTCGCGCAGCCAAAGCGAGCGAGTCATGGGACGGTGCGTCGCGCGAGGAGATAATTGTCTTGTGGCGTTCCTCCTGAACCACAAGAGAGTAGACACGGGTAAGTCCCGGAAGAGGCTCATGAGACATGATTGAGGATCGCAGGGTACCGAAAGCGGTATCGTCGAGGCCCATCAGGAATTGATGAACACGTTCATCTTCGCGCTCCCGCGAGAGACCTTCAGTGAGGCGACATTCACACTTCTGGCACGAGCAGATACGCGGAGGAACATATTGCTAAAGTTCCTCCCAAATCTTCTTCAGGGTAGCATAGTATGAGGAAACGGACTGACCCTACTGACGACAACACGCTATTTGATGGCGTAATTGAAGTATGCGAGGTCCGTTTCCCACTGAAAACCGCTAGCGGAGATTGTCCCAAATCTCCTGAACGGTGTCGAAATAGGTGACCGAGGATCGAAGAAGAGGATCGATCGAGGTCACAATCCAACTCACGAGCATGGAGTTGACGTTGTACCAATCATCAAGCTTCGGGGCAGCAGCGGGACACTTCAGAGAACCATCGAGGAAGCCAAGCTTTCGTTTGGCACGAAAAGAGGTACGCATGGCAGTAACCCATTCTTGATAGTTATCACCCTTCAGAACAACCGAGAAAATTTGAAGACCCGAATGATCAGAAGGATGAAGGTAATATGGAGACGTGTAGTCGAGGGTTGCACGTTTGGAGGTGACGTCGTCGCCTGGCATTGGAACGAGATGGCGGAAGACGATGAAGGGCGGCGCCGCTTAGAAGGAAGAAGCGGCCAGAAAAAATAGAGTTTTAGGGTTGTGTCTTGGTTTGGCTCCGATACCATGTAAAGAGAGAGATATGAAAATATTTTCCTGTGTTATTTCATGTACGGAGGTAACCATATATAGTTACAAGTATATCTTGTTTCCCAAGATAAGTATCAAACTAAAGATTACATATGACTAAAAGATAGATCTTATCTATCCAAAGTAGTTATCTTATCTTAATATAATTCAATTAACATTTTTTCTTGTGAAAGTTCCTGTGCCAAGAGCTTCACCTTTTTCCTCTGACTTTTCACAACTCCCGTCAATAAAACCTAATTGGAATTTGGCTTTAAGAGCCAATTTCACCGTATGACTCTAATTGAGATAATCCCTTCCATCAAACGAAGTTTAAACTAACTGAGCTCCATGATAATCCGAGTTGAATATAAACAACTAATCGTTAAACGAGTCATTTGTGATTGACCTTCTCTTATGACCATCAAATCTTCACAAAAAAGAAGAAATTGAATACGGTCTTACTTGTTCTATTATGAATCAAATTTTTACTCTGATACCATATGAAATTTCAGTAATAAATCGAAACAAGAACATCGAAAGAAAGAACGGGAAAGAAAATAAAGGAGAAGACAACCTGTTATTTCCCCCAAGATTACAATTACATAAAATCGTTAGAGGCTTTATACATCAAGGAATTGAATAGTGTCATGTGACAACTAATCTGAAACCTAACCAAGCTTAATATGAGTTGGCGAGGAGAGTTTGGTTAGCGAGTGATTAACACCCCTAATGCTCACAAAAACTAATTAATAATAGTAAAAATAACCCATCAATCAAGTATTTATATAATAGACATTTATATCCAACTACTTTTAATATAGGATGGATGCTACATTCCAACATTCCTCGATCTTCATTTAGTGTACGTGATACATACCTATTACCTACACGTACGTATTTGACTATTTGTATATACACGTGTAATCTATTAAATCTTAACCCACTGATCTAGAGGTGTGACTTGTGTGAGTCCTATTGTCATCAATTTATAAGATAACGTGGCTAAGCGTTGGAATATATATAGAGAAGTTTGTGATATCACTTCAATAGCATATCGATCAAAATTCTTATATTAATTAATTCATCTCATATTCTCATGCTTCAATGGCATTTTTGCGTGGCTATATAAGTGTATTTTTCTTAAGATTTAGGTTTAAGAGGTGAGTTTTGCCAAATTTTAAAGTAAGATGTAATTCTACATAAAAAGTAGCATAAAGAATGGGTGATTTTGGCTGATTTTTTTGTATCTTCTATAAATAAATATATAAAGTAGACTAATGGTGCAATTAATGTCTAATAAATTAATATGAGAAATTATCTTTTATTTTTTATTAATCTTTCATTATAAACTAAATCATCTAATATAGCTCAATGGTTAAAGACACTCTCATAATACAAGAGGTCTAGGGTTCAATCCCCCTCTTTAACATAACTTTGTTTTATTATTTTATCTTTCATTAACAATAACAATAATAATAAAAATACATTGTTTGTTTTTTTTCCATAAAACCTACATTCTACTCTCTTTTTTCCTTTTTTTGTTTTTTTGGTTAATTCCTACATTCTACCTACATATACATATGATGTAAACAATTAAAATATTTTTCAACTTTATCATAAATTAGTTTACGTACCAAAAAATATAACTACAACCTATCATACCATTCCTTTATCCATAAAAAATATATTGGGTTCAAATCCCATTAGGGTGTGATGGTTAAAAAAAGTTATGACGAAATTTTACATAAAAAAAATGTTGAATTAAAATTCAATTTAAAAATAACCGTTACATGAAAGCATTTAAATGGTCATTCATAATTTATTATGACTTTATTACTATAATGAAAGGTCTTTCAAACTCCAAGTAAGACATTTTTTCTTTCAAAATGTAACGCGAGGCTTTTAAAAATTCTAATTGTAGATTTTATGAAAGCAACTTAATTATGTACGTAAACAAGGTTTGTTGTGGGTTCACAATTCAATCATATATATAGTTTGCAATAGAAATTGTTTCAATCGCCAATATGCCAAAATCAAATATCATAGTTTCTGATTATTGTAGTTTTTGACATATGTATCTCGGAATGTATGTATTTGCTAGCTTTACCTAAAATTTTGTTTATGGATTCACCCTTTTTTACAATAATGTAAAATCAGTTAATTTCTTCGAATTTGGTTAATTTGTATTCAAATATTTTTGCAGGTCTACTGAAGAGTCACTACTCGATCAATCAATCCTCACAAAAAAAAATATTCGAATTCACTGTATGTCTAAGTTTTATTTTTGTTACAAGCTTAAACTATATAATTATTCTATTGCAAATTCATTGTATTTGCAAGTCTACTAGAGTACACTGATGCGTTTATTTTACTTAGGCCACTAACAACCGATTGTTGGCAGATAATGTTTTAACGATTTAATTTTGTTTTATTCTTAAATGCCATATTTTATTTAGGCTCATTTACAAATCTATACCAGTTTGGTTTTAAAATTTGCAAAGTAGTACTTCTTTTAGAAGATATTACAATAATATCCTAAAGTGATTTTTTACATTTTTTTAATCTTTTTTTTTAAATCAAAAAATCTGAAATTGAATTTATTTTTTATAAATAAAAAGATAAAATAAAATTAAAAATATTATAATAATCAATAAAATTTTAAACAAATTTCCCAAATCAGAAATTGAAATTGAAATTGAAATCGAAATCAGCTGATTTCGTTTGCCCCAAATTCAGAAAATCAGATAAAGCCCTAAATTCAGATTTCGTTTTCCCTATTCATCATCTTCCCCGTGTTGTTCTTCCTATTCATCATCTTCCTCCTCTCTCGCTTTCTCCACTGGAACCAGACGAAGAATCGATCAACGCTACAACGCCGCCTTACATCGCCGGCCTCTCGACTCCCTCCTCGTGTTGTTCTTCCTATTCATCATCTTCATCCTCTCTCGCTTTCTCCACTGGAACCAGACGAAGAATCTCCGCCTCCCCCACCAACGCCGTCTCCACTGACTCGGCCCGGATCCACCTCATCTTCCTCCTCTGTGGGCCAGATCTCGTCGGCCTCTCGACTCCCTCCTCTCGACTCCCTCTCGTCGGCCAAATCTCGACCTCGATCTGGCCAGATCTCGTCGGCCTCTCGACTCCCTCCTCTCGACTCCCTCTCATCGGCCAAATCTCGACCTCGCTCCCCCCGCCGTCAACCGCCTCCCCCACTGCCTCCCCACCTCCTCACCTTCCACCTTCAAACCCTAAACCTAAATCGAAGGGTTGAACTCCATCTCCCACAACTCGCCGGCGACCTCCCCCGGCAACCTCCCTCTGCCCCCGACGACCTCCATCCTCGAATTGCAGTTTCCAGCTGCCCCCGGCGACCTCCCTCTACCCCCGCCTCAAGTTCTCCCCCCGGCGAACTCCATCACCCTCCGCCTCGAGTTCTCCTCCCTCTCCCCCCGCCTCGAACCCTAACCCAGCGAACCCTAACCCAGATCTCTCCCACATCTCTCCCAGATCTCTCCCACATCTCTCCCAAACCTAAGAAAATATATTTTAAAGAAAAGATAAATTCAAAAACTAATTTACCTTTTCTTTAAAATTTCGAAATTGGGTAATTTTACCAAAACACCCTTATTTGGGTATATTTTTGGATATTGCATTCATATCCAAAAAAAGAATACCTACTTTGTAATTTTGGGCACCAAAATGGGTATTTCTTGACATTGTTTCTTTTATTTATTTGTTTTTAGGCTGTATGAAGAAGAGAATAAGAAGACAAACAAACAAAGAAATGCCAAATCAACTGATCGATGATTTTTTTGAGGTATTGATGTTAACTATAAATAAAAGGAGTTGAAAATATCTATATTTTGACTAGCTATATGAATTAGCTTAATATATAAGATCAATATTGCTATACAATACTAACAAGTTTTAAAATAAAAATGTGCTTACAACAAAACATTCAAATATAACTGGCGTGCAATAGAAATAATATAAATTCATGAGTATACACTCAAAGTTGCATGTATATAACACAATGTTAGTGATAGAAAAGTCAAATAAAAATCAAGTGGTATAAAAACTTAAGGTTAAAATTTTGAAATAAAATGCATGGATGATAGAATTGCTAAAATGGGTAGCATAGTCCCTGTTGTTAGATTCTTTGTGAACCATTTTTGTATTTGGCTCATCCATCAGAATACATTAGGATGAACTACTACCAGCCTTGCAGATACTTAGTTATCTTAATTACTTTCTTTTATAAAAAAATAGAAAAATGAAATAATGCAAATAGCTTTCGTACAAAAATATTATTTTTTAGGGGGGTTGAATACAAGAATACTCTATTAGGTTAGAGATATATAGCTCTCATTAAGATGTTACAAGAGTTATAAGTATATACTTCAATTAGTTTCAAATTACCTCAAATTAGTCCAAACAAATAGTACTACTAATGTATTTTCTTATAATTAATCAAATAAATTTTAATATTAACATCAGTTGATATTCTACTTATCTGGCTAATGTAATGAATTATATATATCAAAAAATATCAAATTAGTATATAAATGATAATTTTACACATTAATAAAATGTTATAAATAATCTAGATATTTTAGAAATAGAAATACAAGAGGTAAGATGTATGGTAGATTTTAACCCAAAACTTTGAATTATTATTGGCTAGATTGGATTGTTCATAAAATCAACATAATATATATGCTCATTAGCATCAAAAGTACATATAGATTAAATTGGACTGTGGATTATTTTTTAAGTTAAGAGAATTAGAATGCAAATCAAGAATCACATACTCACAATTAGAAAATGTTGTATTGTCATATAAGCTTAAGACCTTTTCATTTCTTCTGAATCTTAATTTGATAGTTTATAAAATTGGAAAAAAATGACTCAAAATAATATATCCGCTCATTACTCATTAGCATCAAAAGTATATGTAAAATGTTTTTACGTTTAGAAAATTAGAATGAAAATCAAGAATCAACTATTTTTTTATTGGAAATTGGTTATATTTCAAGCTTGAGACCTTTTGACTTTATTTGTTATGTTAAAAAAATCTTATTTTAACTAATAGATTATGTAAATGTAATAACAAATTATGGTCCAAAATGTTCTTTTGTTAGCATTAAAATTCATTCAATGGGATAACGTTAAGTTTTTTTTACACAACACTATTGTAAAATGAAAATGAAATGAAATTAATTAAGATAATTATAACATTTTAGACGCAATAATAAACAATAATGTTTTGTATGAACAATTAATACTCACATAGTCACATGTAAGACAAACTTGATAACAAAAAGAAATATGATAACATCAATAAGGTATTTTGGTAATGTTTTAAGGGATTAAAGAATCTATTTACAACAAAATAGATATGTGTTATAAAATCTTTACACATTGCATCAATTATAATACTTTTTTTTATAGAAATAAGTTATAATAATATACTACAATATGTCCCGTGCGTAGCGGACATGACCACTAGTATAGAAGATATTAGATCATTATAACGGAAAATAAAGATTCAAACTCGTGACTTCATGATTATGAGATGTCATGTTTACATATTAAACTGGAAAAAACTTAGAGGGTGATTCAGCGGATTCATCCTTTGAATAGTTTTCGTGTGATTGTGAGATAGGACATGCGCACCTTTATTTAAGATTTAGGTTTACTAGATATGTGGGGCTATGTACTTTCAATATTATAAATAAGGGGTGATTTTGGTTAAACGACCCTTTCATGTAGTTTGTGAGAATAGTACATGCATACTCTTTATTTATGTGTTATCCGGAAAAAGATCAGGTGAGGATGGCTGATTAGGGCAGGAATGAGGATGAATCCTGGCCGCTCCTTCTTTTCCCTCTCCATCTAATCCTGGCCGCTCCTTTTTTTTTTTCTGTTTCGATAAAACAAAATTGGCCGCCATTGTTCCTTTCTCAACTAATTCTTCTCTTCTTCGTGGTAATTCGATCTTTGTTTGCTGCTCTTGTCGTTCTATCGGCCGATCGTTTCGGTTATCTTTTTGTGTTGTCGCCGGTGTGCTTTCTCTCTGTTTTCGTTTTATTTTGTCGTGCTCTCTGGTTATCTATTGTTCTTAGTCGACATGGTTACTCCTTCTACTGATTCAGGTATAGATCTGTAACTTGTCATTGATTTGTTTGTTGTTTATGCTGAAATTCCAAATTTAGGTTTGTATACATTGCACTTCATTACACTTTCAACAGAATCTCTTAATTTTGGGGATTTAGGTATGTGCTTGGTTCAAATTTAGGTATGTGCTTGGTTGAAATTAAGATCTGTGTATTGCAATTTAATCAGATTCAAAATTCACTAAATTCAGTGCCTCATGCATTTTCTTACTAGTTCATGCATTTTTGTCCACTGGTTCATGCACCTTTATTCTTTATTTCATGCACTTTATTTCAGTCAGTGATGCACATAACCTAACCATTGTTGATTGTGTGACTAATGCATAAAACTAACTACCTCATGCACTTTAGTCCATTGGTTCATGTACCTTTATTCATTGGGTCATGCACTTTCTTCCAATCAGTCATGCACTGAGTAGCTCATGCTCTATTATTAATTTCACTCTTTCTTTTGTCAGGAGATGAACATCAAATGAAGCATAATATTATATCTGTTTCCCCAAGCATTACTATTGAATATATTATTCATGAGTGCAATGATGCATTGAAGCCGTATCTTGGGCAGCTTTTCCCAACTCTTAATGACGCTATCGTCTTTTACGAAGCTTATGCAGCGGCATGTGGTTTTACTGTTCGTGTTTGTTCTACCAAGAAAAACAAGGATGTATCGCCGAATGTTATTTGGAAGTACCTTTGTTGTAACAGAGAAGGATACAAAGTTGTATCTCCATATTCAGAGTTCAACCAGGCTGTCCCGACAGATGGAGATTTTGTGAAAAGGAGGAGAATATCTAATAGATGTGGATGTGAAGCTAAGTGTTGGCTCAAGTATGAAGGTAATGATGGTTACCGTGTTACAAAATTGGAGTGTGGTCATACGCATGATATGTTGGAGTTGTCTCATATGGTATTTTCAAAAGGGAAGAGGCAAGTGACTCCATTTCATCAAGAATTTATGATGAACTGTATTAAATCCAATATTGGTGTCACTAAGAGTTACAAAGTGTACAAGAATCTAGTGGGTTCATATGCTAACGTAGGCGCCACTGTTGTTGACTTCAAGAATTTTATGAGGGGTTTGAACTCATACATGGAAGGTAGTGACGCTCAAATGGTCATCAATGACTTTTTGAAGAAGAAAGAATGTTGTAATGCATATTACTTTGATTATGACGTAAACAAGGAGGGCCAGCTATGCCGTTTGTTTTGGTGTGATCCTATCAATCGGAAGAGTTTCTCTTATTTTGGTGATGTAGTGTCGGCTGATGCTACATACCAACTGATTAGGTAATTTTATTTTCATGCATTTACTTATGTAATCTGATTTTATGTATTTCAAATGGTTTTCCCATGTACCTTGAGTAACTCATGCACTTATAATGAGTGACTCATGCACCTATACTCATCAACTCATGCACTTATAATGAGTAATGCATGCACATACACTGAGTAACTCATGCACCTATACCTAGTAACTCATGCACCTATAGTCCGTCACTCATGCACCTTTACTGAATCACTCATGCACTAACATGCTCAAACTCTTGCACCCCATATTGCATATATAATATGGTGTTCATACCATTTACTGGAGTGGACAATCATAAGAGGTCTATTACATTTGCTGTTGCTTTGCTTTTGCATGAAGACATTGAGTCTTATGTGTGGTTATTTGAGAATTTCAAGAAGGAGATGGGCCATGAACCTCATGTCATTATAACTGATCAAGCTGCATTTGTCAAGGCTGATGTTGAACGAGTGTTTACTCGTTCTGTCCATCGGTTGTGCATGTGGCATATAATGATGAAGGTTGCTAACAAGGTTAAATTCCCTCCAAATACAAATCCTTCTATCATTGATTCGTTCCAAAAGAAGTTCAAGAAGATTGTTTGGAGTGATGAACTTACTCCAATTGATTTTGAAAATGAGTGGTTCTCGGTTCTTGAAGAATTTGGTTTCCAAGGGCATGAGTGATTAGGAGTAATGTTTGAACTACGGCGTTATTGGATCCCTGCATTTTTTCATGATGTGAGAATGTCGTCCCTATTGAGGACGACGTCAAGGTCTGAGAGTCAAAACAGTTTTTTTGGAAATTTCATAGGGTCTCAATCAAGTCTAGTGGTGTTCATGATGCAGTATAGTAGTGCAATTGAATCGCATCGGCATATTCAGAAGAAGTGTGATATGGATTCAGCTACTTGCACTCCACGGATGAAGACGTCTTACCAGTTTGAAAAGAACCTAGCAACTATTTACACTATCAACGCATTTTATGATGTCCAGGAGGTGTTTGTCAGTGGTACGTATCATTGCAGCCTTGATGAACTGAAAAAATATGATGATATCCATCACTTTAGGGTTGAAGATGAATTTGGTAGAATCTGTGTTGTTCAGAAAGTTGTTGCAAGGAATGAGTATCATTGTTCTTGCAATAATTTCCTCACTCTGGGCTTTCCTTGCCGACATATTTTCTTTGTTTTAAAGAATACTCATGCAACTGTTTTGCCTCCTACCCTTATCAACACTCGTTGGACGAAGCAAGCGATCCTACAACCAATTTTTGAAGTGGATGGTGCAGTGTATGATGCTAGTGTTCAAATTGATGAAAAGAAGCGGCTGTTGGCTGAAGTGATGACAAAAATGTACTCTTGCGTTGACATTATTGGTGATGACATGGATAAATTGAAAGACTTTTTAGCTATTTTAAAGGAACAAAAGGCAGCACTCACATGCCTCAACATCAGCTAGCAACTATAAGTTTGAGAAATTTGTAG
Organism: Rheum nobile; assembly: GCA_027886185.1. NCBI lineage: Eukaryota > Viridiplantae > Streptophyta > Magnoliopsida > Caryophyllales > Polygonaceae > Rheum > Rheum nobile. The sequence continues at coordinate 1,102,098 of WOAB01000738.1, read as the reverse complement.
GCCCGTTATCGGATCAAGTGAAGGTTCATCCTCCTGAAATGGCAAAGAACAAGTTCAGGAAGATGCGCATTAGAAGTGGCCAAGAGGTTGGAATGGAAAATTCCAGGAAGAAGACAAGATTATGTACTATTTGTAAAAGGTCTGGATACAACATCACGACTTGTCCTCAATATGTTAATTAGGTGGTTCAAATTTTTTATGTATTCAGATATTAAGTAATGCACTTATATATACTCACTCATGCACCAAAATACAATGACTCATGCACTTTCCACATACTACCCATGCACCAATACAAAATCACCAATTATGTTCCAAGTTCCAACACATAATAACTCATGCACCAACAAACAATGACTCATGCACTCCGTTTCACTTAGTCAAGCACTAGCATGCTCAATATTCAACGCTTGAATGAGATGTGACTCACTGGCACCTCCAACTCACACCAGCCATATCACAATAGTAGCTATAGTTGTGTGAGTGGGTCACAGTTCAAACAAGCGATGAATTATGAGCATTTATCTTTCAATGAGAAACACAGAAGAAGTGAAAACGACAAACACTTAATCAAATTTTCCTGAAAACCAAACTTGTCTTGCAAACAAACAAATACTTATTATTTCCTGAAAACATTCAAACCAAATTCCTACAACCATTACCTAAATTGTTCACTAGATTACCCAAATTACATTGAAACATTCCTACATCCTATTCTTTTTTCCACGCCCACGCTCACGACCACGCACATCTGCTGTTTGTTGTCTGATTTCCTGAGCGCTAGAACCAGCTACATTTCCAGCTTTCTTCTCTTGAATAATTTGTTCAACTCTAGCCTTCCTTTCATTAAACTCGTTGGTTAGGAGGGCATAACAATACTTGATCCTAAGCTTTGCCAACTGGCTTTTGTCTCCCATATTCAGTTTAGACTTCCAGCTTGACAGTCCATTGCCCATATATGTCTCCATGTGTCTTATTAGAAAGACTCTACAGTCAACTTTGTTGTGTTCATCCCTCCATTTCATTTGCAGCCTTTCATATGGGACATTTGCAATGTCTTTAATTGCTTTAGCTTTTGGCTTCCATATCATTATTCCTGAAGAAATTGACCATCATAGTTCTCTACACAAATAAAGCGGTTAAATTCTATCACATTTCTGTATATGAAAACTTTTAATTGTTATAAAATCATTATACTCAATGTCTACTCACCATAGTAGATGGTACTTTTTCATACTTGTCATCTGCCCCACTTGATGAGTTGTCTATGATATGGAAACTTGGGTTCTTGACATTTATTGTAATCAAATAGTAATGCCCATGGTTAAGAATTGGGCAAAAGAATTGTACAAGTAAAAGAAAAACGGATTGTAAGTTATCTAATAACAACATGGACTTACTCATGCACACTAATGCAGTTATCATGCACATATAGCCACCCCCTCATGCACACACAACTATTCCTTCAAATTAACTTACTGATTCACCCAGAACCACTGGTTCATGCACTCTGCAAACAATACTTCATGCACCTGTAAGCATTGGTCCATGCACTTTTGTGCACTGTCTCATGCACCAACATACAATCACTCATGAACTTTAACCTACTAACTGATGCACCAATAATAAATAACTCATGCACTTTTATAAAAATACTCATGCACCAGCATACAATAATAATACATTTGCCCTATATCATAATCCCAAATGGTGTAAAAGCTGAGTGTAAGATAATTACCACATTAACATTTTTAACTGTGTAGTTTTTGTTCTTAAAACCCTTGACAACAGCAAATGTTGCTAGCATTGTCTCTGTGAATAGGGTAAATCTCTCCTCAAGTGAGTATATTGAGTCAATATAAGTAAAAGTCTGTGAATACCAAAAATTGGAAATTAATAAATTAGAGCATCAATTAACATAATATTGTTGCAAAGCTGTGACTTACCATAGCTATTGATGGTAGAAAGAATCTCAATGGTGACATACGACTCCTATATGCTTCATTTTCATTTAACATGATAGTAAAAGCATCAATTAATTGACTGTCTACTTTAGCATTTTCAGTCAATGTAATCAAGTCCTTTTTCTTAAGAGCGCTATCATCCATTCGGAAAACTTCCTCACTGCAACACATAAAAAAAAATCAATTCGTTAACTAGCTATATGTTATTAAATTTTATAACCAAATTCATAGAATTAAATATGTACTTACTTTTCCTCTCCTTCAGCAGTTATCCAATTGTAAAGGATCTTTTCATCAGCTGTTGTTCTTTCTGAAATGTTAACTTCTCTCTCTTTAAATGGTGAAACTGTGTTTTCAACAGGAAAAATGTTCCTTTTCTCTGATGGTCTAGCTTCAAGATTTGGATCAGAACTGCACACAAATTTCACCTAACAAATCCCACATTCACAAGTTTTTTAATTAGGAAATTGTTTAAAATCAATACCACTTAGTTAGACAATGAATAATTCACATATAAACATCTTATTTTCTATACCTTTTTTGGTTGAACATCTTTCTTATTTATATTAGCCTCTTGGACTTTTTCCTTGGTGATGTTCTCCTACAACACATACACACAAAAAAAGTTAGTAACATATGGATACAATAGATATGCCTCATGCACCAAAAAGCATTCATTCATGCACCAATATTTATTAGCTCATGCACCCACAGTCTTTTGAGTCATGGATCTCACCTATGTAGTTTCTTATACACCAACATAAAAATGATTCATGCACCAACAAGTACTCACTCATGCACCAACAATGATCCCACCTATGTAGTCATGGATCCCATAGTCTTTCACTCATGCATCCAACATAATCACACAAATTTTTTATAAGTCTTTTACCTGTTCTCTGTCCTTCTTTTCCTTTTTCTTCTCAGTATCCTTCTCTTGATCTACCTCCTTGTCCTTTTGTTGTACAATCTCTTCAGCCTCCTTGTCCTCTTGAGCTACTATATTTTCCATCCCTTTCTATGTCTTCATTCCTTCCTTATCAGCAACGTCCTCCTTCTTTGTCTCCTCTGTCTCTTTTTCTTTGTTGTTCTCCTTGTCCTTCTCAACAACGTCCTTCACAGCAACGTCCTTCTCAGAAACCACCCCTTCTCCATCAACCTCCATGTGAACAACATTCTCATTAGCATCTTGCACCTCATTCTCAACAGCAGTTTGGTTTGCCAATTCCTCCTTCAAAAAACAATATGTTTGTTAGAAACTCTATTACATGTAACCTCAAACTTTATATACAATCATTTTAAAGGCGATTTACTTGTGTATTCATTGATGATAGTCTCAAAACTAGGGATTTCTGGACCCATCTGCAATAATAAAGAAAAAGCATCGGTGTCATACACTAAAGCTTAATGTCATTCATGGAGAATCATGTACCAAATAATTTCGTATAGTCACTTACCCTCTTGTCTCCATCAACATTGCTTGTAGAAGCCCCCCCCCCCCCCCCCCCATTTTCTTTTGTGATTCTATCAATAAAATCTGAAAATCCTGAAATAAACATGTTTCCGCTGTGTTCTTTTTGTTCATTAATTGTCTTCTCAACCTCCTCCATGCAGTTCATAGCTAAATCCCAGAATTCAGTATCTTGGGTTGCTTGTTGATCTTCCTCCTCAAACACCTCATCTTCAATTCTTGAGGTAAGCCTTACATTGATAATTTTTTCAACTTGGTTGTTCACTGTCTGTAAGACACTGCTTCTTTTCAGCTGTGGGGGGATTTATTTCTTCTTCATTAAAACTGCTCGTACACTTCGAGCCATGCCTTCTATCTCTCTCAAGTAATCCTCCATGAAAGCCTTCGTTTGCTCGTCTGTTTCAACTAGATTTGTTGGTCGAGTTGGAACTTCAACATCTGCTTCTTGAGCTTCATTCACAATCCTGCTCCCGCTTGCTTCTACATGGTCACTAAAGGTTGGTCTACCTAGTAGAAATCCATTCCCAAAACCACCATGCAGGATCTCCTGATCCTCCCTATCCTTCAACATCCTCGTGTTCCAGTTCCTGATTATTGGGAATTTTCTTTGTACATTTAGACCTTTCCACTTAAGTTTATCGATGTAAATCAATTGGAAAACATAATTCAAAAAGAAATTAGTTATATAATAGTTGTAAAGCAAACACCTATATTACTAGATAATGATTGACTCATGCACTCAGTGGCCTTAACTCATGCACTCATATTCACTGACTCATGCACACAGATATATTCATGCATCTAGAAACAAATTTACTTATGCACCAACGTTCATTAGCTTATGAACCTATAAACACTTACTCATGCACGAATCCTCTTTCAGTCATGCACCTATACAAATAGGCTCATACATCTACACACTCTTAACTCTTGCACCTACATACACAGACCAAGGCACCTACACATATAGTTACTCATGCACCATCACACACTAAGTCATGCACCTAGAAACACTTACTCATGCACCAACCCTCTTTTAGTCATGCATCTACACACATTAACTCATGCAGTTATGCAAACAAAACACCAAAATGGGAATATTTACCTGCAGTAAAAGCAAGCTCCCATTGAAAGTCTTTTTTTGTTTATTTGCCCATTCAACAGAGCAATTAATAAGTGACTTGTAGAGGAAAAGAGCTCCAATTGAAGTTCCTTATTTGATCAACATTCTCCGGCAATTGAAGAATCTTCAAGTTTATTTTCCCACTGGAATAAGATTGAACAATTGTGTTGACAAACAGCATAATAAAATATCTCTTAAATCATGGCCCTCCATCATATTTTTTCATTTTTTTCAAGATGTCGGTCGCTGTCAGATTCTTGATATCCCTCCTTGGAAAATCAGTTGTCAGTCTCTCCAGAATCTCTTCATTTGTAAGTGCTTTAGGTAACTCAATTTCAACCTCTCCCTTTGGAACGCCGAGATAATCATATCCATCAGTCTCTGTAACTGGTATCTTCCTCCCATCAGTAAGTTTGATTGTAGAATTCAGAGGGTGAAACCTGCTACAGACATACTGGCCTAGCCGCATAGGCATGTCTTTGATATCCCAATGAATCACATTTTGAAAGCCCATTTCCTCTACAACATTTCTCTGGTAGGGGTTGAAATCACATTTTGAAAGCACGTACGTGGTAATAACAGACGGTGATGTTCTACACACCAGCATTTTGTAGTCCTTCCTCAGTTCTAGTATCCCTCATTTGTTCCCCACCTTAGGGATCTTGGATTCTAAAATAAATACCTTCTCCTCCTTCTCTCTATTGCCCCTCACCTGTTTCTTTGGATTCTTTGTTTTTCTCTCCTCGTGAATCTCCATATTGGCTTTCCCTTTTCTGTCTACAACAGCTTTTTCACCAGCAGTCTTCCTTTCTTCTACAGCTCTTCTCTCGATTTTCAAAAGCATTTCAGCAATAGGTATATCCTCGTTATCACTGTTATCTTCATTTAAGACCCTTGGCTTTTTTGATTTCTGAGGGCCTTTTGCTTGGCTCTTTTTTCTTTTCTCTGTGTTCAAAACTCAAAAGCATTAGATATTAATTAACAAATGCATGTTGATTAAAAATTAAAGAGATATAATGACCATTAGCTTACCAGCCAGAGAAGTGGGAGGTTGTGCATCTCCATGCATTGTAGAAGGTTGCACATTTTTTTGTGCTTCACTCTCTGTTAATTCATGGTGCATAAGAATTTGTTCATGCACACATTTTTAAACACAAGCACAAGCACTTATTCATGCACCTTTACAAACATACTCATGCACCAATAAACAACCACTCATGCACTTTCACAGTCTCAATCACAAGCAAAAGCACTTATATATGCACCTTTACAGACACACTTATGCACCAATAAACAAACACTCATGCACCTTCACAAACATACTCATGCACCAACAAGTAATTACTCATGCAATCTCACATATTAAGTCATGCACCAACACATACCAACTCATGCACCAACAAGAAATCACTAAGAAATAACTCATGCACCAATAAGAAATAACTCATGCACTTTCACAAACACACTCATGCACCAATAAGAAATAACTCATGCACTTTCACTTATTAACTCATGCACCAAAACATACCAACTCATGCACTTACAATCAATTACTCGTGCATTTATATTACTATTTTGACTTACCAGTGTCTATATATTTTTGTGATCTTGTTACTCTTTTGGTTATTGATGGTGATGGCGAAGTTGTATTTGTAATAACTGGATCTAGTTGTTTTGTTTTAGCTTGAGATCTGGATTTTCTTTGAGTTTTGCTTGGTGATGTAAGCTGGACTGGTGTTTGACTAATGATTATTGTACCATATCTTAACTCCTTCACTAGATGGGGTGGATTCTTGTCATCACCATGTTGGCTTTTTCCTACATATTATACACATAAATCATTCATAATGGACAGTATTATTCACATAACCACATGTTAGAGAAAAAGCACCGAGTCATGCAGTTTTTAATGATCTATTCATGCACACAGTTATATCCAGTCACATACATAGAAGTAAGTTCAAATCAGAGTATTCTCTATCATCATAAACTTTTGCGATTATGTATTTAGACAGAAATCTCTACATCTACCTTTGCATATTGTATAAAATGCATACATATTCATCAACTGAACAACTTATGCACCTACAATCAAAATACTGTGATGAAAATATACCTTGTGTTCCACTCGCAATCTTAGACCTCATTTTCTTCTTGTTTGTTGTTGATTATTCTTCTTCTTTGTTGTTTTAGGTTGTTGCTTCGTGTAGATGTAGCCGAAATCGCGACGATCCGCCTCTTAATGCTTCGAAATCGCGACGGAATCGCCTGGAACTCTTCGGTTGCCTCTTCTAGGGTTTTGAAGTTCAAATCGCAGGAAATTGCCTCTATTCTTCTTGCTTTTGCCTCGAAAATGCTTGAGAGATCCTTTGTAGGTGCAGCGGAAGGTTGATTTGAGCAATTGAATAAGAGAATCGAGAAGAGAGCGAACGGTTTTTTGGAAGCCCGCTATTTTTCAATGCTTTTAATTTCATTTGGGAGTAAATGCGCGTGAATTTGGACATTGCACGCACGGGGCCCACACCTCCTACAAAGTAGCTTCTGGCCTTTGGATCAACTTCATCCTACGGATGAAGTGAATCCTTATTCTTTCTCTAAGAGGGCTTCCTCACCAGAATTTCGCCCGTGTTATCCATCCATTTTTTCAAGTATATATAATAGCTACATATTCGATCTTCGTCGCAAGAAAAATAAAATAAACTCGTGTTGTTTCACAAATAAATCATTTTGTATCCAACATGATGTTGGTCACCAACTTATCTAGACATAAAAAATAAAGAATTTAAAAAGATCGAATTTTTGAATTCTATTAAGATTTTGTTTCAGCATATAAAAGCTATTCCAATTGTTTTATAATTCAATCATAACTTATTTAGTTACTTGATCGATTATTGTTTTACAACTATTATTCCCCCACTAAAATTAAAGCCTATTGTCTAATTCTTATCAAAATATGAGTACAATAATTTTATCATGAAATATCAGCACAATGTGAGAAACAAAACAAGATCATTATAATGAAGGGCATTATGATAAAAAAAAAATTGGAAGAGAGGAGTACTTCTTTTTCTAATAAAAATAAGTATGATAGTTAATATATAATATATTCTAGGGTATGCATTCATTTCATGGAAAAATAATGTATATTTAATTCCCATTGGGTATGCTGAATTAGTAGTGGAATCACATATAAGAGGATGCACTTAGGAATGTAATTGCTAGAAATTCGATCAAACCAATCCTTATTAATCTATATGCTACTTTTCTACTTTTCCTAAAGTGACCGATCAAATATTAGGTAAAGTACTTGCATAAAAATGCAACAATTAATTTTATATATAGCATTTATTACAGCTGTTGTGTTTCTTATAAAGATTTATTTGTTTTTTAAATATGTAAAATTTAATTTGGTTTTATCCGGAAGTTCATGAATAAAAAGGAAGACCACGTCATCAACAAAACTAAGCAAGGTTGTAATTCTCATCCGTAAGGATATTATAGATTGAGAAATCGACTTTTTTGTGGTTTTCAATTTAATTTTTACCTTTTCAAAAAAAAAAAAAACAAGACCACTACATTACATCTGCTATGTATGTCACATATATGTTTGCGCAAACAAATTAAATGGGATAAATTTGAAAAAAACAAAAACAAAATGGAACAAACAGTATAGTCTGTAAATTAAAATGATGTATATATATTTTTAGGTAACTTTTTAGGTAAGTCGTCCCATTCAGTTAACACTCTCTCTATGTCTAGATTGAAATATATACATTCATGAAAAAATAGACCTTTCACAATGACAATATATATCATCTTACACGCCTACCAAAAATCAAACTCGAAATCAACCAGCTATAAATAAACACATAAGAAAATTTATCGTCAAATCATTGAACTAACTAAATATTAGTAATGATATCGGCTAATTAATCAATGACTCTCTTATACATAAAGTATGAAAAAAAATTAGTGGAAACGTCATATTTCTAATTGTCTGTATTCTCATAATATGTATCTGTAAATAAGTATTTAGAAATTTCAAATAAATAAATCCTTTTGCTAGAAAAAAATGTGAAAACTTAATATATCATGGAGCATAGTCCATAGTGCTTTATCATCTTTAGTATACAGATCAACAGTATACAACATTATATATTTCTCCTTCTTAAAAAATTATAATATACTTTATAAGGTATCCCTATTGCATGTCTATAGAAATAATTTTTTTATTGAATGAAAGTGATGGTGTTCCCCACAGCCTCCAAAGCTATAAAATTGTAGTATAATTTTGTGTTAATATATTGTGCTATCGATCTTTACCTAAAAAAGTATGGTTCCACTTTAGACAGCATGTATACAGAAATTCTTTTATTTTTCATGTGATCGAGCCGGCGTGAACATCATGATCGATTTGGAATCGGAAAATAGTGGTGCAATTAACAAACCAAATTTGTATTGACATAATTTTATTAGCTGGAATTAGTGTACGTATGCTATTTCATTTCTCCCGCGCTATCTTTACAATATCAAACATTTATAAACAACATGGTCTTTGAACAGTAGAGTTGGAACATCACTTGTGAGTCCCTATAGTAGTATCAATTGAATGACAATTTTTTATATGTGAGCCCTAGCACAATATATAAGAGATTAAATGTGGACGATTTTTTTTTTTTTTAAATGTGTGGAGATAAAAGTTATCACACATAGAAAATTGAGATCAATATAAGACTATACTAGTATACAAGGTTGGTGGACTAGCTACTCTTTATACTGATCAATTGATTTTAGGATGAAACATCACCACACTTATATGCGCGTGTGCGCACAGACTAACATGGTATTAGAGCGGATTCTTGTATGGGTTCGTTTCTTGGTTTGTTTGGGCTTAGACTGTCATAAGAGCGTGATATAGATAACTCGTTCGACTTGTCGGCCTTGAGACATTGTTTGGACTTAGTCCGCCATGAGGGTGTGATATGGGCTAGCTCGTTTGGATGGTCGGCCTTAAGGTATATTTTCAAGTATCAGCTGGTCTAGAGAGTTGTACCTAATGGGAGCTGATCGATGTGAAGATGAAGGTTATATCGTATCGGAAATTGAGACTAAAATAAGACTAAACTAGCATATAAAACTGATAGGCTACTCCTACCTATTAACCAATTGATTTTAGGATGAAACATGGTCTTATCGTATATGTGTGCATGGACTGACATATCCCAGTTTATCGAACTACAAAACCGGACTTTAAGAAAATGATATAAAACTTATATTGATAGATTAAATTAATAGTCCCTTTATAAAAATCTCCGGATATATCCAGAGGAAGAGAGAATGAGATCGATCATAAATGACTATCAAGATCAAATTTGGGTAATTTTACTTACACATGTAAATTATAATCAGATAATAATTTCAAATTAGGTTAAGAAATTTAATGTTTATAGATTCATGTAGTTTTCTTTAAAAATGTTCACCTTTAAGTTCATGTGCACCTATCACCTATACTTGCTAACACTAAAATTCCGATCCAAATCATTTTTTACCTCTCCAAATCTGTGTGTATTCGTGTTGTATGTTTTAACTACACATCTGTGATTATATTTGGTCAGCTGCAAAAATGTGCAATAGTATGAATCTGAATTTTAGGCTTCAAATGAAAACAAAATTAAGTTCAAAAAATGCAAGCATTTGCTGCAAGCTGGAGCAGGAGATTGTGTTAGTGGGCTTGCAAAATGCAAAAAGCAATCAAAATCAATCAACATCAGCTAGCACCCAACCTAGCTTATGACACAATGGATACAGCAAATGATATCGTATTAGATCATACTTTCTTTCCTTTTTTCTTATTTTAACTTCTTTATCAATTATCAATTGATAATTTCCATTTTCTTTTTTGGAATTTCATTGATTTTTTTTCCTTTCAAGTACCTGCACGATCAATAGTCATGTCAATTAAGTTAGGTAGATTAGGGTGGGCTTGTGTAGTCTCCATTTTAGCGCCCTTTCAAAAATAAAAATTTATTTATAACTTACAACTTATGTACTCCATTATAATTACTAATTCAAGATATTTAACATTTAAAATTTTCAAATTTTAAATACCAACAAAACCCAACATATCTTGTTCAATGCTTCCCTCCTCTATAAATACATCTTCTACTCTTCTTCTCAGCTTGTGCCAACAATCAAAGTGTGATTACCTCACCAACTTACTCATCCACTCTTGCATTGAGAAAGCCATCAATCTTCAAGCAACAACTCATTTGCCATGGATGCTTTCGAGGTCTCGGTTTCCAAGGAGGTACGTAATATTTAGTCGATTATGGTCTCATTAGACGCGTCAAAACATGACCCATTTTTTCGTGTACATCTTCAACGTACAAAATAAATGAAGTCTAACTAATTTGGAAATGAAAAAACTTGCAGATGAATTATGTGAAGGAAGCAGAAGAAGTGTACACGCTTGATGGCTCGGTGGATAAGCATGGCAGCCCCGCCCTTCGCCACAAGACCGGACAATGGACTGCTGGGACCATCATACTAGGTTCGTATGTCGTCTTACAAGTCGTCATTGTATAGAAAGTTATATTATCGTCGATAATGCGCATAGCAGCTCAGTATATAAAATCAATAAGGTTTCATGTTAAAATCAAATAATTTAGATAGGACATCTCATCTTTCGATGTGGGATAAATATTTTAGAATTTTGAGTTGTTTAGGAGATGCTTGAGACGAAATAAAGAGAGACAAACTCATACGCAAGGCATACAAAAAGGAGATGAAGCAAGTTAATTACTATAAATCTACATGCACTGTGTATTAAAACCAATATGCAAACTAGCTTTACGTGCATTCTAACATTGATTATTTGCTAATGTCCAATAATGGTTGTCTTGTCCTCAATATTTAGGAGTATCTTTGAGTAGTGCAAATCCTCTGAAATTATTTAGGTCATAATAGGTATTTGTAACAAAATCATTATTTTTTATGCATAAACAAAAAAGGATGATTAATAACAATAAAAAAGAATTAGTTTTGTATGTTTGAAAAGTATTACAAACTCAGAAATTTTCAATATCTTAATTTCCCATTTTAGTATTTTTTTTAAAAAAAATACAAGGGTAATAACTTACCAATTTTTTCTTACAAATTATAAGCTAGTACGTTACTACCTTAGCCAAAAAGGTTACAAATTTGCTATTATGGCCTAAATATATAATTCCATGTTTTACAAATTCAATTTCATGACCCAAGCTTAAAATTAAAGCGAATTTCGCAAGCTAAAAAACAGAGCTATAACAACTTTGTTCACATTACGTACTATACTATGCATTAAAAAACAAGCAACAAAAACTAAAAGCAATCTGCAGCAACAGAATCTCTAACAATTCTTCTTCCTCAGTGAATCAAGGGCTTGCAACGTTGGCGTTCTTCGGCGTGGGAGTGAACCTAGTGATCTTCCTCACCAGAGTCATGGGGCAGAACAATGCAGATGCTGCTAACAATGTCAGCAAGTGGACAGGAACTGTCTACATCTTCTCCTTAGTAGGCGCATTCCTCAGTGATTCATACTGGGGCCGCTACAAAACGTGCGCCGTCTTCCAAGTCATCTTCGTTCTCGTAAGCATCATCATCATCTTTACATAACGCATCTCAATCTGAAGTTGGGACATAACTGTGAAATGACCGACGTACAGGGAGTTGGGCTACTATCCCTATCTACACACCTCTTCTTGCTCAAGCCAAGAGGGTGCGGAGACGTCAAGACGCCGTGCGCGGCCCACACGAGCATAGAGATGGGCTTGTTCTACCTCTCCATATACCTCATAGCGCTGGGCAACGGCGGGTACCAGCCCAACATCGCGACGTTTGGAGCGGATCAGTTCGACGAGGAGCATCCCAGGGAGGCGCACTCGAAGGTGTCCTTCTTCAGCTACTTCTACCTGGCACTCAACCTTGGGGAGCTCTTCTCCAACACAATCTTGGTGTTCTTTGAGGATGAAGGGCTTTGGGTACTCGGGTTTTGGGCGTCTACGGCGTCTGCTCTTGCTGCTTTGGTGTTGTTTCTACTTGGGACGCCGAGGTACAGGCACTTCAAAGCCAGTGGCAACCCTTTGTCAAGGTTTTGCCAGGTGCTTGTTGCTGCTTGTAGGAAATGGAGGGATGAGACACCCTCAGAAGGCGACAAACTGTATGAAGTGAGTGATAACGAAGATTCTGTCAACATAGGAAGGAAAATGCTGCATACTGAAGGATTCAAGTAAGCAAATTGCAACTTAAAAGTTCCAATTCTATTAGGGTTGTTCTTCGGGTTAAGTTTTCTTTTTTTTTGGACTCAACCGAATCGATTCTATTTGGTTCGCATGAAAACAATAATTGGTTTTCGGTTCAGTTCAATTCGTCCCGAATTTTGTTCATTTCACTAAAACCGGTTTCACTAACCTAATTTCAAAAAATTTATTTATTTCGGTTTATAACCAAACCGAATAAAACTGAACAACATATTCGGTTTCGGTTTCGGTTGGGTTTTGGACCTAGCCTAAATTATAAGCATCTTTCATATCAATGATGCTGATTCTGTTTTCTTGTTTAACCTGCAGAGTCCTAGACAAAGCAGCACTAGTGACAACAGGCGATTTGCCAGAGCAAGGCCTCGGACGCCGCAAGCAATGGCGCCTATGCCCAGTCACACAAGTAGAAGAAGTAAAATGCATCCTAAGACTGCTCCCCATATGGCTCTGCACCATCATCTACTCAGTGGTGTTCACCCAGATGGCGTCCCTCTTCGTCGAGCAAGGCGAGGCAATGAAAACCACCGTCGCAGGCTTCCAAATACCGCCGGCGAGCATGTCGAGCTTCGACATACTCAGCGTAGCAGCCTTCATCTTCATCTACCGGCGCGTGCTGGACCCGATCGTGAGCCGGATCCGGAAGAGCGAAGCCAGAGGAATCACCGAGTTGCAGAGGATGGGAGTTGGGCTAATCATTGCAGTACTCGCCATGATCTCAGCTGGAATCGTTGAGTTGTACAGACTGAAATATGCCCAGAAAGATTGTCGCCATTGCAAAGGGTCGAATTCGAGCTCGCTCAGCATCTTCTGGCAAGTGCCTCAGTACACGCTGATTGGGGCCTCTGAAGTGTTTATGTATGTGGGCCAGCTTGAGTTTTTCAATGCGCAAACCCCGGATGGGCTTAAGAGTTTTGGGAGCGCGCTTTGTATGACGTCGATCTCGCTGGGCAACTACGTCAGCAGCTTCTTGGTGTCGATCGTGATGCGGATCTCGACGGTGGATAATATGCCGGGGTGGATTCCGGGGAATCTGAATAAGGGGCATTTGGACAGGTTTTTCTTCCTTTTGGCGGCGTTGACGCTCGTTGACTTTTTTGCGTATGCGTTGTGTGCGAGGTGGTATAAGAGTATTAAGAGGGAAGGGAAGTGCGAGTTGGGAGAGGATGATTGTTGTGCGTAAGTTGGCTTGTGTGAATAAATAATTATCAAATCAATGTGGCTCTTTCTTTATTCTTTGTTGCTGTTTTAATGACATAGATGGTGAAGCTACATGTCAATGAAATAGCAAATGACTTGTTTTCTACAATCTTAATGTCAAATGAAATATAAATGACTTGTTTTCTACAATCTTAGTACCATCAAACCTAATGACGAAAAAAAAATGAGGGTCAGGTGAGAACGGTTGTTCAAGTAAGAACGGAGTTTCATATGGACACTTAGGGCTTGTTTGATTTGAATTTACGAAAACGGTAACAAAAAGAAAACGATTATAGTCCATTTTAACATCATGATACAAATGGTCAAACTTGAGCTCAAGTACGAACAGGGTTTCATATGCACACTTGGGGCTTGTTTAGTTTGAATTTACGAAAACGATAACAAAAAGAAAACATAGTCCATTTTGATACATTGATCAAAAAATTTATCTTGACTTGGGCCTCTAAAATTTGTGGGCCAAGAGAATGAAAAAAAGTAAATGATTTTATTATTTTAAAACTCACCCTAATAGTGAAGAAACAAATACCTTCATCATAAAACCAAGAGAAGTAAAAAAAGAAATAATTTTATCATTTTAATCAATGAATAATAACATTAAAGTGAATTAAATTCGTTTTATTTACGTTACCGTTTCCACAATTCAAACCAAAGAGGCCCTTAGTAAGAAAGTATATGCATACTTGCTAAGAAAACATATTGCATTGTTAATATTTTTAACGTGGTGATTTTTTTTGGCAATATGATCAATTTTTTTGCTATTGGATTTGAGGATAGAAAGCTAGGTTTATGAGGCAAAGGGTGCATGAAATACAAAGGCAACAACACATTTTTCATGGGAAGCAGCAATACAAACATAAAGAGTTGTTCTTACACGTGAAAATCCATACATCAAGTCATCTCAATTCCAATATAATTTTCATGAAAGTGGCTGCTGAAACTAACAAATACAACTAACAAAGTCACAAGCAAAGACAACCAATGGCATCATCAAGAACAAACAAATAATTTCAGCTTACTCCGTCTACCACAATAATAGAATAAAAACCTCGTAGGAGACGACCACTCTTAGCCTTGAAGCTTGCGCACTTGGATATGATGAGTGGATTCTTGACGCCAGATTGGTTGAGCGCCGCTCTGGACAATAGTTACATGTTGTCCTCCGTTTACCAAGCTCTTATCCTGAAGCGCGTGAAGTGACAACTCAGCATACATAATTTAACAAGAGAAACGTTTGGTCGAAAAAAATGTAGGCTTAAAGAAGAAGAATAACCATTAATAGCTTCATAGCCCGAGAGAAAGTCTCCTCTGCATCATCTGAGAAGTTCATGTATATTGGCGTCACTCCACGATACAGAGCCAGTCTCTGTTTGACCCTTTGGCTGATATACAAAAATAAAATTGGATTTAGTTAGTTACAAAAAAGATAATAATGTTTTATGAAAACAGTATGTTTCTGTAACTTACTCGTTGGTGAATGCAAAGATTGCTGAGGACGGTCGATAATGACTTAGAAGGACAGCCATGGAGCCTGTTCTTGTGAAAACAATGATGGGAGTGTCGAGAGTGTTGGCCATTGTGGTGGCGTGAAACGCAAACATTGCACCCATGTGGCTCTGAAACGACAAAACGAGTTTGTTAAGAAGAGAAGAACTGAATCAAATCATAGTACTCTTGTTATCAGCTATACTGTTTCACACAGGTTAACAATGTAGCTATAACTCACAAATTGCGTACCTTGTATGCTTCGGAATTTACTGGAGGGCTGACGTTTGTTGGTTTTAGGCTTGACTCGGTCCTGAGTGCTACGGTGTGCATCACTTTGACGGCTTTAAGAGGATACCTTGAGAAGACGTATACGTTTTTGGGGCAAGTCAAACAAAAACACGTGTAAAAAGAAGAGGAGCATAGCAAACAACATGTTGCATTGATTTCTACGTATTATGTTATCTCAAGTCACACTTCAAGGTAGTCAAGCAAATGCTGCCAATATCCAGATTATGAAGATGAATTTTACTTACTTTCCATGAGCTGTTTCACCAGAAAGCATGACTGCATCGGACCCTTCCCGAACAGCAATGGCAATATCAGAAACTTCTGCTCTGGTGGGTGTTGGGTGATTGATCATGCTTTCAAGCATGTTAGTGGCCACAATCACCGGTTTCTGCATGCTGTGGCATCGCCGAATGATTTCCTCCTGAATCACATGGTTCGAACATAAAATTAAATAGGAGAGAAGTAAAATACTACTTGCGCACACATCTAGAAGTTCTAGTATCGATCTTCACTAATGATGATTAGAGCAGCAAAGATTATTACAGAATATTGATTTTTGTTCTTCCACTGAAGTTAACAAGTCAAAAATGGTGCTCATTTCCTTTAAATGAAGCAGCAATCTTTCAAAAGGGATGATAGATTCTGTTTACTTGTTTACGAAAAGAATGATAACATCACAAAATGCATTACCTGCAAGAGAGGAACATCCTCGATAGGGAGCTCGGCTCCGAGATCTCCACGTGCCACCATTGCCTGATGGATCCAAAACAAATATTAAAACCACAATTAAAATGAGACAATCATAAATCGAAAATCAAGTCAGCCCATTAACTGAGAACTGGAACTACAGAGGATGCACTGCACTTGAATGGTCCATAACTTGGATCAGTAGTTGATTAATTTTAGGGGGGAAAGGGAACAAAAGTTGGCAACTGAAGTCATTTATGAAACCTATATTTTAAAAATGGTCTATAGATCATAAACAGAAAACTCTTAAGATCCATGGGATGATTGGAGTTACTAACATATACTAAGACAATACCAAGACTAAGAATTTGTACATGATTGTGCATGACAAACCAGCGTCTTTCGAACACGAATTCAAAATGCTTAAGATAGCAACATTGATCTCATTTGAAGTTTGCAGAGAGGCTGAAACCATGAAATCATTGTCAAACTGTTGTTAATATGTTCAGGTTATAAATGACTATTCATTCCAAATTCCATAACAGGCTAACAGCTAGTGAAGGCAGACACCAAACTCTATAAGGTATTTCAAATGCATACAAAGTTACAGAGGGTTACTCCACGTAATATGCCAAAAATAAAGTTACAGAAGGGTTTCTCTGGAACTGTTCAACTCTACAGGATTATGCAAGAAAAATGGAAAAGAAAAAAGCAGAAACAAACCCCGTCGGATGCAGAAATGATTGAATGAAGATTCGGAATGGAATCCGCACTCTCAATTTTTACAATTACACTAATGTCTGCGTTGCAGCCTGAAAATTGATACAAAGAACAAAGTGAGATATAGACGGGAAAAAAAACCCTTCAATCCCATGACATATGGAGAAAGTTTGACTTTACCTTTGAGATAATTTTTCAGTTCATGGACAACTTTAGCATCCTTCACAAATGAAACAGCATAACTGTCAACCCCATTGTCCACTCCAAACTTGATATCGTCCCAGTCTTTGTCTGTTATTGATGGAAGAGTTGCACTCTTTCCACGCACATTTAAATGGCGCCTTGATTTTAGCTCTCCTCCATCAACGACTTCACACTTAACAGTATCATTTGTCTTGGATTTCACAGCCAACGACATCATACCACCTGAAAAGAAAAAAACAGAGAGGACAAATGCATGAATACCATAGATAATCAAACATGCTTTAGTGACTAGGCTATAACATTCATCATTTCCCGGCATAACAATGACACTTGCAGATATGTGGACAAAGACAAATGTTACTTGTCAAAAGGAAAAGGGCGAAGAGAGAAAGATGGTCAGTGAACAAGCAGCTACCTGCTAACTCTCACGAGGTACATGGATACAGTTCTTCCAAAATTATAAGCAGTCATATGCAATATGCTAATCTACATACACTATCACAGGATTCACAGCAATATCCACTAAATGTAATAAACCCCTTAATTACCATCCCAGATCAAGGCCTTTCACTCCCCCATGGATCATAAGAAATATCACCAGAAACCGCAGAAAAATACTTTTCAGCCTCCTTCTGAGACCTAGGAATAAGGTAAATATTGGGTAATGATGGGGTTGAAGTTGCACATACTCTAGTAGCTTCCCTTTAAACATGCATACAAAAATTGTACTCAGCTATTAATAGCAAGGTTTGGTGAAAAGCTAGACAATAATAACTGTGATAGAGAATGCACAAATATGTTCATTCAAACGGGAAAAAAAAGATACACTAACAAGAAATCAGAAATGAGGTATAATTCAACAGAAGTACTATAATAGTATAATATAAAGTAACACTTTAGCTCTCAATGTCTTTCTTTAACAAAAAATAAGCAGAAAGCGGAGAAAACCATTACACAATTTTGAAATACATACCATCAACCAATAGAATATCTCCTGCCTCCACATCATTTACAAAGTCATCATAGTTTACACTGACAGTATCCACCGTGCTTACTCCTCTTTTGATAGTAAAACTGAATTCTTGGCCTTCCTTAAGTAAGATTGGTTGAGGTACATCTCCACTCCTAACCTCTGGACCCTACATGACGTCATGACATACTAAATTCATAAGAATATCCTTGAACTTCATTGTCAATACAATCATGTAGAGAATAATATGTAAAGCAAAACAAAATTATAAGCTACAGTCCGTGACCATACAACAAATCATGAAAACCATATACTAATGAGCAATGTATGAGTCTTAAAGCAAATAGAAATTTTCTTTTCCAGATAATGGATCATATATAAGTATATAACTTATTACAAAAACATGGATATGAACTACATGTTAGATCTTTATTCCTGGATCACCAACTCCGCATGATTGTAGCTCATTTTATTGTAAGCAGTACAATGGGCTATTAAGAGCAAAATCATGTGACATAAGATAGCGAGATCTAACACATTTATAAAAGCAGCCCTAACAATTTGTATCCAGTAACCCACATCCAAAATTTCGTCCAACGATAGTCTATAAAACCACATCAGCCATTTTGTAATCAACATTTGAACTTTTTTACCAGGTTCAATTGACAATTCTAATATACTATGCAGATGACCTGAATGGTGGGCAGATGAAATGAGATCATTTTGATGCTTCCTTCATTCAAGAGATATGGTTTGATATTAGTTCTGGGAATTAACAGTGAGGTTAGTAGGCTGTAGGACACATCACCGAATTCAAGTAAAGTTCATCAAAATACTGAAAAAAAGGACAGCTAGGCCTAAAAGCCTACTTGATTCTAAAAATGCTGCCTTTTGAGCTTGAGTAATCTAAAAGCCCCAAAATAATCTAGTTGGAAAATAGTTGGGTCAATAAAGATTAGCCATCAAACAACAGATAGATTTTTTATAACCCAAATAACAACATTCACTGCAGTAATCCTTACCTGGATTAAAAGAGTACTTTTATCACAACTCAATCAAACACATAGCTAGGAGAAACAACAAAAACAGTGCCGATCAAATAAAAGAAATATATGCTAATACTAAAGGAATAAATGATTAAATTAATAAATGGGCTAAAAGAAGAAGATGCTACTTATTCTAGAAGCTCAGAAACACTTGTAAAAAATTCAAAGAAATATATAAAAATGAAGTGAAACAACATAAGGCATTGATGGATATACCTTCGTATCCAACATGATGGCTATGACTTTATCCTCAAATTGAGCATTGTACTCTTTAACTAAGTCAATAGTCTTCTGATGAGATGCATGGTCACCGTGGGACATGTTTAAACGTGCCACATTCATTCCACATTCTGCTAATTTCCATATCATTTCACGTGTGCTTGTAGAAGGACCGATAGTACAAACTATTTTAGTTTTCCTCAAAGCATCTGCAGCTGTTCTTGATTGTTCTGTATCGTAATCACTCGATTGCAGTTTAATAGGAGCCTAAAATTGAAGGAATAATAAAATTTAAACCCAGAATAGAATTGGCAATCTTCATACAATCATACATAATACTACATACATAAACCTCAATAATACACCCATCCCTGTAACTAAGTAAAGTAGATCTGGAGACCAAGAAAAACTACAAGGAAACATACTCATGCTCTGAATATAATTCTAGAAATAACAAAAGAAAGCCAAAAATTCCATAGCTCTAAGAAATCACCATACTTTCAATTGGAAAAATAGCCCATGCTCTGCAGAAACAACCATAAGTTTTAGTTAACCATTTACAAGTACAGTGTAATATTTATTTCCTCTACCAAGCATTGGTTCATCCAGAAGGCAAAAGCTACGATCTTTATTTAATGAACAAAACTACAAGCACTTAACTTTGTCTTCAGTTAAACCCGGCAATAGGTGTATTCAGCAACGCAAGTCAAAAAAACGGAGCATGAGCTACACAGAGAGAAGGAAAGACTCACTGTACTAAGACCTCCATTAAAAGGAGCGAATTTAGAAGTTTGGCTCTGCTCGCCAATCTTCACAGATCGGACGGTGAAGGCTTCCTTGGAGATGCAGCGACTCCGGCTAATACGGCTGCTCTTGGCGGCATTCAACGACATCGAATCGCTGAAGCTCCTCGCCGACAACAATCGATCGGAGGCCTTAACCGCGTCGGAGCTCAACATAGACATTTGCGCCGTGGAGGAGAGATTCACTGTCGCCATTATCGCGAACGCAAAAGCAAGCAGCTAGCTTTGTATGTCGATTAAGCTTCTTCTCGGATTAGTGGCTTCAGAGATTCGATTGAGAGAGAAGAAGAAGAGCGCAACGGTGGCGGAAATTCCGAGGAAAACAGAAAGAGGAGAGTGAAGAGATTTTTGAGGGGTTTTCTTAATAATGGGGGCGGAGGAAAAAATGCGAGAACGGGGAGAGGTGGGGCCACGAGACGATTATTTGGTAGACCGGTTTTTTTGGGCTTGCATTTTTTATGAAAGCGAAATTGGTAAAAATCAAATACTCCAAAGGTAAGTGGGGCCCAGTTACGTACGCTAGAGATGGCATCTAACAACTGGGCCAGGTGGCATTTTCCTAATTCATTCTCAGTTTTCACTGAACAACATGTACTTTGTGTTTACATTGTTTCGATTAATTTGGAAATGAAGTAAACCTGAGATCTATAATTTTGGTACAATTTTTTTATAAATTGATATTCTAATTTCCATTAATTTTGGTAAGAATTCCTATTAAGAAAAATAAACTCAAATAAAAAAGGATGAATTCATTTTTTTAAAATTAAAAAATTTTAAAAACTTAACATATAATTAAAACTTTTTATGTAAGGGATTTTAGGACATAGGTTAGAATATCAATTTATAAAAATTATCAATGGGAATGATTTAGGATTATCATTATTTTTGGATAGGTAGTGTTTGTCTGTAATAAAAAAAAATGGAAATGAAGTAAATTAGTCTAGCCTCAGTTACTTATTTCGATTAATTTGGAGAAGTATTATATATATAATTTTTTAAGTAGAATATAAAAATATTTAGTGATGAATAATAATATATAAAATTTTAAATTATATTAAAAATATGTTTTATGAATGATAGTTTATTTAGGAGTTCAAAGAGATGGTTTTTTACTTAGTAGAAAGAATGAAAACATTAAATAAGGGGAAAAAACTATCGGTTATACGTAGACATGTCAATGGGGCGAGTTTAGGTTGAAAAGTAGTATCACATTCTCCATTTCCATTTAGAAAAGCATTTTTCGTCTTCGTCTCCATCTCCATTCCCGCCTCCATAGCGGGAGATATCCACCCCCATTGACATCTCTACAAGCCAAATGTAAGTTTTAAAATAGGCCAAGTGACTCATTCTTTTCTACAGACTTGCTTTCTTTTAATGGTTTAGGCAGATTTAAAATACTAATTTTTTTTAATTTAAAAAGGTATAGTTTTCTTTTCTTTGGTTGAATAAAAAAGGTATAGTTTTCTTTTCCTTGGTTGAATAAAAAGGGTATAGTTTTCTTTACAAGAATCCAAAATAAAAAATTCATAAACATTATTAAATATCAACAACATTTGAAAATTTAACGAAATCCTAAAATAAGCTAGTAAGTGGGAGAAAGCGTTTCTTCTCATAATTTTGGAGAAGATTTTAAGAGACGATTGAATAATAAGTAGTTAAAAAAGTGGTGAATAAATAAATTTATAAAAATAGTATAATGTCATATGTCATTCAAAGAAGAAGATAAATGTCAATTGTTAAATATGTCATGTGATGCAATCTTTAACAAAGACTTTACTTTCCTAATAAATTCAAGTTTTTTTTAAAAAGCCACACTTAGTATTCTCTTAAGGGAATACTTATATCAAATTTACTTAAATAACTACTTCTCTTTCTCACTTTCCACATTCCACCCTCACTTTTTTCACAATTACTTCTTCCCAACTAATACGTTAAAAATGACATGTTTAATAATTACATTAATAAATATATTTTTTTATGCAAAAACAACTTTCAATTTAAAAGAATACTTTATTATTATATTCATGACTTTCTATGCTATTATTCGTTGATGAATATATTGTTTGCTCTTTTAAAACAAAATAGCGTTGCGCTATTATAATCTTAGGGCTTGTTTGGTATCGATATCAAAGATATGAGATATCGGGTATGAGTATCGGTATGGGTATGAGTGATATCAAGGTATCGAGTATGGGTATCGGTATGAGTTATATTTTTAATATACTCATTATGTGGGAGATATCAAAATAACACTCTAATATAACTCTGATATCACTCATATTCATATCCTGATATCCATAACTCATACCAAACAGCAGATATCAATTTGATATCAATATCAGGATTATACCAAACACATATATGAATATGAGTGATATTCATACTCATACTTGATATCCTGATATCAGTATCAAACGGACCCTTAATTATATTAATATAATATTTTTTTTGTTAGACCCGTACTTGGTACAGAACTACACTACCTATACTTAATCGTATAGGTCGATCCTATTTGCACCGGAACAGTGTCTCTGACACACGCCGGCTGGCGCGCGGCAGTGGCTGCCGCGCGGAGGTGGGTGCCGCACGGCGGTGGGTGCCGGTGGTGGCCGGAGGTGGGGTGCCCGCGGTGAATCGGAGGTGGCCGGCGGTGGATCGATCGAGTCGTACAATTTTTCGGGTTGAGTTCGGGTCGGGTTTAGGTTAAGTCGGGTTCTTCTTCGATATTTAAAATTATATCGAGTCTTAAAAAATATTGAGTCAGGTTCGGGTCGAGTCGGGTTCTTAAAATTCACCGAAAAATTGTGATTGAAATCCACCGAAAGTAATTCATTCACGGACGCAACAATAATTCTGATTGAAATCCACCGAATGTTCTACCCTGAACCCTAAACCTTAAACCCTAAACCCATCACCGACGTCCATTAATAGTGAGATCGTCCATCACCGGCGAGATCATCCATCACCGGACGCAACAATAATTCTGATTGAAATCCACCGAATATTCTACCCTAAACCCATCACCGACGTCCATTAATAGCGAGATCGTCCATCACCGGCGAGATCGAACTCCCGATACCACCACCGCGCGACGGCACCAGATCGAACACCCTCCACGCGACGCCCAGGGGACCCGTTGTCGGACCCACCGCCGGCCAGCACCCACCATCGGATCCACCGCCGGCCAACACGGGGACCAGATCCACCGCCGGCACCCACTGCTGGTCGGCACTGGGTGCCGCGCGACATTCACTGCCGGCCGGCACTGGGTGCCGCGCGGCATTCACTACCGTGCGCCTGACACGGTGCAAATAGCACCGTGTGAGGGATCAAATAGCCTTCCCGATCGTATATTGTAAAATTTTGGTTATGATGACATTGTACTTATAGCATAAGCAATGGTGGATTTTTAACCTTAGTTTTTTAGCTTATTTTTCATTTTTACTTCATCTGAAAAACCAATCTTTTTTTTCCCTTACATTTATGGTTTTTTACTTGGGGTTTTTAGCTGTAACTTTATTTATGTATCAATCCATCATATATTATACAATATAATAACAACAATAACATACATACATCATTTTATAAATTAAAATAATAAAAGATATCATATTTATTATAAAATAATATACATACATCACCAAATCAATACCAATTTAATTTTTATAATAAACATATGCAATATGAATGTCTATGAATAGATAAAAAAAAGTATTGAAAGTGTAGATCTGTCATGTCTTCCGAGAAACAAACGCTGCGGCCAATTGCATCGCGAAGCTGAGTCAGCGGAGTTCCTTGGAAGATATTTAAGCAAATTTAGAGCTTTTAGTTTCTCATCTGCAAGGATGCTATAGACTGAGAAACTGTGCTTTCTGTGGTTTTCTAGTCTAATTCTTACTGTATCAAAAAAAAGTATTGAAAAAAAAAAAAAAAATATTAATATTATTCTTGGGCTACAAATTGGCTAAAAAAACTAAAATTCTTAACCCAAATTCCATGTGTGAGCCGTTCAAAATTGCTCGCTCCAAGGGTTGTGAGTACTTATGTCATAAAAGCCGGTCTTTTAGAGATTTCTTACTAAAAAACTAGTAGATGAGTTTTTTTTAGCTTTTTTATACTTTTATCAAAAAACTTAATATATTTAATTGCTAAAAAATCTCCATTGTGAGTGCTCTTAGTACACTATAAAATTTTGGTTATTACCAACATTCAGTTGGTCTAGTGGTTTGGCACTAAGCTCCCTTAAGCGTTCTATCCAGAGGTCTCGAGTTTGATTTCTGCTAGAGGCGTATATGGAGACACTGTTATTGGGAGGGGTCTACTACTTTATGTGCCAATAGTATCCCGGTCTGGACGTAGATCGGCTCTGACCGATCAAACTAGACAATCAAGACAAAATAAAAATAAAAAACTGGTTATTATGGCCTTTATGGGTGCACCGTAGAAGGTGGAAATTTTAGAGAATGATTTTGCAAACTAAATTGGTTGATTTGAACTAGAGTAATTGTTATGTCGAAAAATTAAATATCATAGCCTTCCAATTTTTCCATGTTAAGGATTTTAGTATTTTATTAGGTTGTAACGAAGAGTTGGTCTTTAGAGTCTTGTTACAGCAACTTGAATTGCGAACTCCCCAATACGACCATATATACATACAAGTACAAGTGTACAACATATTAATAACGAGCCTATGCATCGGTTTACATTGTTTCAACCAAATATAGAGACCCTGTAGAGTTATGTAATTGAAATATTCTCATCACATGTGTAGGGCTAAAATTTATATGATCAATGATGTTCTTAAGCATGTTTAATGGAGTCTTTTAGACTGAGTCTTAGGTCATGTTTATTAGTGAGACTCATATGGGGTTTTTAGGATTTTTGTTATTAAAAAAATGAAAAAAATTTCACGGGACCGCTTGGAGA
Source organism: Rheum nobile (assembly GCA_027886185.1). Classification (NCBI taxonomy): domain Eukaryota; kingdom Viridiplantae; phylum Streptophyta; class Magnoliopsida; order Caryophyllales; family Polygonaceae; genus Rheum; species Rheum nobile. Next base: position 1,076,677 of record WOAB01000738.1, on the reverse strand, counting down.
GTTTCAAGAAAAGCCATTTTCTTCGGACGAACCATATGAGGCTTTTAGACAAGGTTGTGTTTGGAAAGCAAAAAAAAATTGCCCAGAAACGAAACGAAACAATATCGTTTCGTAGCCCGGGCCAAACAGCACTCAGTGACTCCAACGCTGCCACGCGTCGCACTTCGATTCGCTGGCGCGCGCGCGATGCGTGACAACGGTATCGACGGTCAGGATTTATTCCTGGCCGTCGATATTTAATTTTTTTTTAAATATTTATCTTAAAATCGGTAATTTGAAAAAAAATTACCATTATTCTAATTTTATTTTTCTCTATCGATAGACACCTATTTTGGGTATATTTGGTTTTTTTTTTTTAAGTTTGTTGTATATCATTAAGTGAAAAAATCATATTATTATTATTATCGATTTTTTCGTCTGATACCCCTGAGGTAAGGCAAAAATCACGAGGTGCCCCAAAGTTTTACCTATTTCGCGCGGTATCCTCAAGTTTTTTTTTTCCCCAAATGCCCATCTATTAATTTTTTTAACAAATCCCTTAAAAAAAACCCAAAAAAAAAGAAAAATTGAAACCCCAAAAAAATCGTCTTCTTCTTGGACGGCGGCACTCTTTCGTTAGTGTTGGTGACGGTGGAGGAAGAGATCTATCGCCTCATTCTCCTCTAAAGTGGCCAACTCTCATAATGGAGAATGTGTTCTTTGTGGAGGCAAATTGTTCGTCTTTCTGGACTCCAGGGCTTCTTCAGAATTTGGGAATTTAATAATTTTGATTTTAGTTGTTGAAATTTCCCAAATCTATAGGTTGGACTCCATGGCCAAATTCTCTGCCCAGACGTCGATTTGACGAAAACCCTCATAATCGAGGTTTAATTGGATTCTTAAATTTCAATACCTTTTATTCACCTACAATGTTATTTTTTTGGGCTTACTTTTTAACGCATAGGCAAAATTGTCTTTCAGCGCATAGGGTCCTCACGTAACGTGAGAAGAGGCTCAACACGTAACGTGGGAGACGACTCCCCACGTTACGTAGGAACACGTTCCACACGTAACGTATGGAGCCTCTCCGGCTTTAAAAGCCAAACTTTCTTCTTCTTCTTCCTCCTCTACCCTAAACCGCCGCTCTCCTCTTCAAAAATCTCCCTTCCCACGTTACGTATCTAGTTTGTCTCCTCGTTACGAATCAACAAGATCCGCACGTTACGTAGATCCATATCCTTCAAAGGTTAGTAATATCTCATATCTTGTTAATTTTTATGTTAATTTTTTAGTTTTTTTGTTAGTTTTTGTAGATCCATATTGTTTGAGTGTAATTTCGAAATAGTTATTTGCATATGTTGGTTAATTTAATTAGTGTTAGTTTGTATGAAATGGTAGAAATTTGATAGATTTGTATGAAAGGGTTTATGTTGGATTTGTATGAAAATAGTCAAATGCAAGTGGTAGTTTTGTTGGATTTGTTTAATTAGTGTTAGTTTTGTTGGATTTTGGGGAAAATATGATGATTTTTATGGTTCGCCGGAAATTGGAAATCTCACCGGAATCTGGAATTCTCGCCGGAATGTCGCCGGAAATCTTACCGGAATGGGGAAATACAATTTTAGCCGTTACGTATGGAGACAGTCCACACGTAACGTGTGGAGTCTGTTACCACTTTACGTGTGGACTGTCTCCACACATAACGTGTGGATACAGTCCCCACGTTAAGTGTGGATGTAGTCCACACTTAACGTGGGGATTACATTCTGTTGCCAGAGTTTATTTTTTGGGGGAATTTTTGGTATACCCGGAATTGAATTTTTTATTTTAGGTATACTCAGAATTATATTTTTTGAGATAAAATGATTTATTGTTGTAGATGGAGCCCGGTGAGAGAACGAAGCGTAGAACCAGACGAAACCTCGTCTGGGACGTTTCGTTTCGGACTGAGGAGGAGGTAACCCTACGGGTTGCGGGCGGTAGTCAGGATGCTGGAGGATACGGGCAGGCGGGCAATGTTGACCCCCCTGTGTTGCCGTTTGTGTCATCGCCATCATTTCTTGTGGCGGGTGGTCGTGCGGACTCGGACCCGCAGTTGTACCCAGATTACAACGCGAGCCCGCTCTATGGTTATTCTGATACGATGGATCATAATAACTATTATGGCCCTCCATTTAGTCCGTCGCCCCAACAGAGCCCTTACCATCATCAGAGTACGACATCCCATCAGAGCCCTCACCTCCATCACACCCCGCTGTCCTATCACACCCCTCACCTCCATCAGAGCCCTCACATCCATCATCACAACCCCGTCTATTATCAAGGCGGCGTAGATGATCAGATGGGGTACAACCCATGGGAGAACCCGAGACTCAACCCGAACGCACCTCATCCTATGGTAAGTAGCCTTAATATATGAAAATATGAGTGTATGATAAAAATGTAATTACTTAGCATTTGTATAAAAAAAATGTAGGACGGGGATAGTCAGGCTTGGACTCCAAGAGGTCAACCTGATTATGCGGACGAGGAGCCACATGAAGCCACCTCTTCGCGGGCAAAACCTCCCCGAATGAAGAAAAATGGCAGATATGACCCTGAATTACAGGTTATAGTACCTGAAGTGTATTTTTTTGTCCATGTGTAAATTTGTATGCTTAATGCTTATCTTCCAATTTCCTTGTACAAACCCTTTCATATTTTTAGCATTATGTGAAGAAGGGCGGTATAGTTCATCTGGACATAATTGGGCCTTGGTTGTAATACGTATTCGATTAATGGATTATGGTATTATTTTGTTTTCTTTTATTTTTCAAATTAAACTTAACGTAAAAGGTTAAAAATAATATTTTTTTCTTTTTTTTGGGTTTTTTAAGGGATTTGTTAAAAAATTAATAGATGGGCATTTGACAAAAAAAAAACTCGGAGGTATCGCGCGAAATAGGTAAAATTTTGGGGTACCTTGCGAATTTTGCCTTACCTCAGGGGTATCAGGCGAAAAAACCGTATTATTATTTATGTTGGTAGTTTTTTTTTTAATGATTTTTTGACAAGTTTTGATATAATTAAGTCCAAATAAATACCTATGGTTCTGGCATGCATTTTTTTGGGTACCAGGTACGTGTAATGATATTAATGTTCTTGATCGATCTCTTGTTTTTGATGACGTTTTGCAAGGTAGAGCTCCAAACTTTAATTTCACGGTTAATGGACATGAATACAACATGATATATTATCTCACTGATGGTATCTACCCATCTTGGGCGATATTTATCCAATCAATTCGGCTCTCTCAAGGTCCTAAAGCCAATTTGTTTGCCCAACACCAAGAGTCTGTTCGTAAAGACGTGGAAATGGCGTTTGGAGTGTTGCAATCTCGATTTGCAATAATTCGTAACCCTGCACTCACTTGGGATTTTGTGAAGCTTGAAAAGATAATGAGAGCTTGCATCATTCTATATAATATGATCGTAGAAGATGAGCGAGATTCGTACACTCATCATGGATACAAAATCCCACAATTCGGTGAAGGAGTAAGTGGAGCGACTACATCGGTGGATAACCCGGATTGGACATACTCCACCAATAGACCTCCAAGTATGAACAACTTCATCACGAGGACGACTCGACTTTGGGACAAAAATATACACCGCCAACTTAAGGAATATTTGAAGGAACACATTTGGCAACGATTTGGCGATAATTAAGTTGTTCCGGTGTTATGTGTTGTTTTTTAATTATTTAAGTCATGTATCGTGTATGATGTTTGTTGTTAAGTTCGGTTATTTACATTAGTTTAAGTTGTTTTAATGTAATGTTTTTTCTTCAATATATGCATCCATCGTTGTTGTTTTTAATATGTATGTGCTTGTCGATAAATTCGGTTATTTACTTTTGTCGTTAATTTTTCTTAATTTTTAATAATATAACAAAACTCTTGAATTAAAATATACTAATTAATTTTATTTTTAATAATATAATATAAATATGTATTAATATTTTAATATAAAAGATATATTGATAATTTATTGTAAAAGGGTATAATTGTAATTTTCAGTAGGTTTGATGAGACTCTATTAAGTCATACTAATAAAATAAAACTTTTTGATGGGTCTCTTGAATAAAAAAAAGAAGGTAAAAGCCCTTAGAAGGGTCTCACCAATAAACATGCCCTAATAGGGGCTTTTAGGATAAATTAATTGCTAAAAGCCCCTATATGTATTGGGGGCTTTTATTTAGGGATTTTAGATTTAGTTTAAATTACAATTATATCATTTTGTTTATATTAAATTACCAATATACCCTTTATTATATTAAATTACACTTATACCCCTTATTATATATTAAATTAAAAAAAAATTATAAAGTAGCATACATAAAATATATTAATGCTATTTTAGTTTAATTATTTTGTTATATTATTGATTTAAAATTAAGAACGAATATTTAAAATCAAATGAAATTAACGACAAACATACATTGATATTAAAATCAACAAAAGTGATGCATAGATTTAAGAAAATACAAAACAACACGTTAAAACAACATAAACCAAAGCAAATGACCGAATTTAAAGTCAAACATCAGACGATACACGACTTAATAATTAAAAACAACACATAACACCGAAACAATCTAATTATTGCCATGAAGGTCCCAAATGTGTTTCTTCAGCCTCTGATGTTCTATCCCGAATTTGAGCCCTCCTTGTAATAACTGGATTGTTCATAATCTCCGGTCTATCGTTGGAGTATGTCTAATCCTGGTTATCCACCGATGCAGTCTCTCCACTTACTCCTTCACCAAATTGTGGGATTTCGTATCCATGATGGGTGTAAGAATCTCGTTCATCTTCTACGATCATATTATGTAGAATGATGCAAGTCCTCATTATCCTTCCAAGCTTTCCAAAATCCCAAGAGAGTGTTGGTTGATGAACTATTGTGAAACGAGATTGCAACACTTCAAACGCTCTCTCTACATCTTTACGAACAGACTCTTGGTGTTGGGCAAACAACTTGGCTTCATCGCCTTGGGGGAGGCGAATTGATTGAACAAATGTCACCCAAGGCGGGTAGATGCCATTAGCGAGATAATATCCCATCTTGTATTGATTTCCATTAACCGTGAAATTCACGTTTGGAGCTCTACCATTCAAAACTTCATCAAAAACAAGAGATCGCTCAAGAACATTAATATCATTGGTCGTACCTGGTACCCCGAAAATGCATGCCAAAACCACAGGTCGTATGATGCAACAACCTCCAAAATGATTGTTGGATGACCATGATCTCCACGGGCATATTGACATTTCCATGCAGTTGGACAATTTTTCTACCCCCAATACATACAATCGATGTTATCTAACATCCCAGGAAATCCACGAGACTCACCTACACTTAGTAGGCATTGTATGTCTTCTGCGGTGGAGCGCCTGAGATACTCATCACCAAAAAAAGGTAATTATTCCATCAACAAAATGCTCCAAGCAATGCCTTGCGGTTCCTTTAAACGAAGATACTCATCACAAACATCAGTATCAGTTTCATATGCCAACATACGTATGGCATTAGTACTTTTTTGTAATGCATATATACTAAGCCTACCTCTTGCATCTGGCCTTTGTTGAAAGTACTCCATTCCATTCCCTAGTCTTTTCACAATGCGCTTGAAAACTTCCTTGCTCATTCTGAACCTACGTCGGAAGAAATGATCTGGATAAGTTGGTTGATCAGAGAAATAATCTTTGTAAAGTTGTTCATAGCCTTCCTCCCTATTTCTTTCAATATACTTTCGACGACGTCGAGCACGTCCTGGCTCTGCATTGTTTCTGCGATGTCGAGCACGCTCTTGAAGTGCATCACACGCATCAAGCGCTTCTTATGTAATTCTTTGGTATTCACCATTTTCAAAGCTATCGCTAGAAAGTAAAGGGTTTGAGTTTAAGGAGTTAGAGGATGAACTAGATATTTTTAGAGATTTTAAAAAATGAGTGCTTATGTCATAAAAGGGTTGTGAGTGCTTATGTCATAAAAGCAGTGGAAGCCGCGCGCTAGTGTGGGCGGTGGCGGGAGCCGTGCGACGGTGACAGGGGCGCAGCAGTGGGTGTCGCGCGGCAGAGACCGACGAGTGGCGGTGGATGGAGAGCGGCGGTGGATGGAGAGAAGAGGTGGGTAGCGAGGGGTTGTGGATGGCAGCGTTTGTGAATGGTCGTGAGGAGACAAGAGACTATGGTGGTTTAAATTTAAAAGGAATTTAAAGAAACTAAAAACGGTTTAAAATTTCAAAGCAGGCCAATAAATCTGCAATGTAAAAAGGGCAAATTACACAAAACACTTTATTTTGGAGTGTTTGTAACAAACCATCTCTTATTTTGTTATTTGCATAAAATCACCTCTTATTACAATTGGTTTGTATCAAATCATCCATTATCTTGATTTTTGCACTAAATTATCATTTCATTTATTGTTAGGCATTCACTAAGCCTTAACTCTTTCACGCTATATTAATAATGGTTCTCTGTATTTAATAATGTGTCCCTCTTCAATGGTGACATCCTCTCTAACATCTTTCAATAGAGTTAAGCTTTCTAGGTCTATGACGAACTCTGAAATCACTGCATTTTTTGTCATCGAGGAGCAAGCAAATCATTGTCGTCATTGACTTATATCGAAGAGGTTGGCTCGGTTTAGACCCTTAGTTGAAGGCAAGATATAAAGATTTTAATTGAAGATAAAAATGAAAATTGGGTCATTGAATTTACATAACTCTAGCTTCTTTAATTTGGTGAATCAATGCAAGCAAATATAGGGATGAGAAAATGGACGAATTAATAAAAGCCTTAGTAATGAGCAATAGACCATCCAAGTGACGATAAATTGGACGAATTAATAAAAGCCTAATGAAAATGATTTATGGATGGTTTGATGCAAAGTAATTGTTATAAAGGGTGTTTTTCTGAAGAAAAAAAAAGAGATGATTTAATGTAGACTAATTGTTATAAGAAGTAGTTTTATACAAAAATCAAAGTAGAGAGTTGTTTATTATAAATACCCCAAAATAAAGGGTGATTTTGTGTAATTTACCCATTTGTAAAAGCTACAGTAAAACCCACATCACATATATACATAAGCACTTGTACGAGACCAATATATGAAAATATACTCTTTTTTTTGATATAATATATAAATGAAATTATACTTGCACTTGTACCACATCAATATATGAAATTTTATTTGAGTGTATTGATTATACGGAATTTTCACTCGGTATCCCTGAAATTTGGCCAAATTCGTAAAATCTCCACAAGTATTGACATTTTCGCGGAATGGGGCACGCTCTGGTAAAACGGAAGTTATGGTAAAACGGAAGTACTAATCTGGAGCGTCGGAATGATGTTGATGGATGGTTGGATTAATAGGTTATATGAGAGATATGGTAGAGCCCTAACCACCAAATCTAACCTAATTAGGATATTATTAATAAAAAAATAATTAATTTTGGTTGTTATAGGAGAGAGAAATTAAAATAATATTCTCTTTCCTAATCGGTTTTATATTTAAAATTTAAATGAGAAGAACATTTTAAAACGTTCGTGAATATCGTTAATGTATTCACGAATATCAATAATTTGTTAATGAATATCGTTCATGTTTGTTTGAATATCGATTTATATTGAATAAGTGAATATTAATATCTTAAAAATGTGAATATCATCACTTAAATCATGAATTTCACCACTTGGTAATATGAATATCACACTAAGTTACATGAATATCTCAATTAATCACATGAATATCAAATTCACTTACATGAATATCACCACTCAATTAGTAAATATCACTATCCATTTTGTGAATATCGCCCACCGCCCACCACCCAATTACATTAATATAGTCACCCAAGTACATGAATATTATCACCTAACTACACGAATATCACCACCCAATATCTTCGAAGCTTTGATTCATGGCGGTAAGGTTTAACAATGACATTGTCGCGTCGATTTTGGGTCGCACAATCGCACGATCAACCTGAATATCAACATTATTATAATGAATATCAACAACATTATATTGAATATCACATCATAAATTTTGAATATCGATTATTCAATGCATAAAACCTCATGAATATGAACAACATTATAGTGAATATCACATCATACAATTTGAATATCAATTGCAAATAATACAAAAAAAACCCCATCAATAAGCAATTTGAATACTATAATAGCGATATTCATTCCATATGTGATGATATTCACGTATTTTATACGCATAGTCATACAAGTAGTCAATATTCATAAAAACATCATACAAGTAGTCAATATTCATAAAAACATTGTCAATATTCAGAGTTTAATTTGCACATAATGATTATTTAGAATTTAGGTGAATATCACATCATAAATATACTGAACGCATGATGGAATACAATTTTGCAAAATAGTGTAAAAGATCAATTCAAATCTCGAAATTCCAAACCATCGTTCCTAAAAATCCTACCAGAAAAATAAGGAAGAAACGGCCTCCTCAGTACAATCACTACCAAGTACAGACAACCTCCTACACACCTAGGTTTACTCCTTGGATGAGTATATACACACCAATTGTCCAATTGCACAACAAAAATACTAGCATTCAGAATAAGATGAAGAGTACTGGCTAAATTTATAAAAATAAGAACTCCATCGATCTACCTAGCCAACATTGGTTGCCCAACTCTTGTTCACAACCGTAGCTTGTTCGAATTTCGGTCTCACCAATTCTTCGGCTATAATATCCTCCACAGCGTCCTGTTTCAAGTTCTCCGACGAGATCTCTTCTTGCCTAAAGCAAGATATCTTCCATTTCTACATCAAACTTAACAAATCGAGAGACAAATCAGACCAGAAAGATCAAACCACGCCTACTCTCCTATTATAAATGAAAGTTTTAAGCTTTGCTCACCCTAATTGGAAACCTCGACTGAGAATCGAAACTCCGAACGCTATGCGTAAGAGGCGATAACCGAGCCGGAAGGCTCTGAATCCTAATTCTCGATAGAGGAGGCGAGGTGAGAGGGCGATAAGAGGAGGCGATAACCGAGCCGTCAGATCTTCGCCGTCGCGGATCTCTTCGTAGCCATCGATGGTGATTGGAGGCCGTCGATGCAGATCTTGACCGTCGGCTGAAGAGAGACGATGCAGATCTGGCGAGACGAGGTCGATAAGCAACAGCGCCGAGACTGGTTCGAGAAGAGGAGACGTGGCGCGGCGGAAGCAACCCAGTGAGGCTCGAGGTGGGTGGAGTCGGGCCGGTGGTCTGGTGTAGGGCTCGCAGCGGTTTGATGTGGGTGCGCGAGGTTGAGCGGGATGGGGGCTGTGAGTGGTGGGTCAGAGGTGGTTGGAGTCGGACCGGAGAATGGTGGTCGCCGGTGGTCTGTGCAAGGGAGGAGAGGGAGCGATGAAATTGTGGGTTGAAGACGATCGGAAAGAATCGAATCGAGGTCTGGGAGTTGAAGACGACCTTGGAGGTTGGGTTGTGACGATCGGAAAGAACGAGAGAGAGGAAGCAAATTATAAAAAAGGTAACCGATAGATTTTTACCAAAATAGTGGGATAAAATCCCTAAAATTACGTTAATAAAAAAAATTCTGATATGTGCATCTCTATTTTAAAAATATGTACCCTTTGTGATTCAATCAGGACCATCGATTATCATTTAATCTAAAGGCTCTAATTTGTACATTCGTTTTACTCTAAGAGGCTGTTTTACTAGAACTAAAATCTTCTCGGAATAACCATCAAGTTTCAAATTGTTTTGTTAAATACCCCTCCGTTAGGTTCAACGTTAACTTAAACTAAAAAAGAGCTTTCTCTTTTTTTATTCATTTTTTTTTGGTGGAAGAGGAGAGAACGAAGGTTGAGCGGAGACGAAGGCCGATGCTGTCTGGACAGAGGCGAAGGCTGCTGGACTGAGGCGACGCCGCTAGTGTTGGAAAACACCGAAGGATGCTGTGAGGTCGTTGTTGCTTCTGTTGTTGGACGAAGAAAGGGGGCAGCCATTGATGCTTCTTTTGTTGTTATTTTCGCTGGTGTTAGACGACTCCGTCGACGACGAGGCTACTGAACGACGCCGAGGATTCTCACGAAGCAGGTATGTCTTTGGGTTTTTTAGTTACGGAAATGGTATTGTTTGTTTCTTATTAGGGATTTCTGGAATTTTGGGGTCAGGTAACCAATTTAGGAATTTAGATTATAGAATCAAATTAGGGATTCTGATTATGGAATCAATTTAGGATTCCGATTATAGAACCAATTTAGGGATTATATGTATGAAAAGTTGAAAATTTTCTATGTAACTGCATTGGGGCAGTTTTGCACTGTCATGATAAGAAGAAAATAACTCTTTCCCCTACCTGGTTTGACACATCCGAATCATTCATGTGACTCATTCCTTCACCAATGGCACTCTGATAGGACGTAGGGGGTCACATATTAATTCAAACCAGACTATATAATGTTTGAAACTAATTAAAGTTGAATCATATAAAAATTTGTTGTTTACTATGATTAGATGGGACAATGAAGGAAGGACATTTATTTGTGGGTATATCTGCACAATGAGATGATAATATTAGAGAGAGAAAATCAGCTCCACGGAGAATTTATTGAATTGTTCACTTTACCAATATGTTAGCACTTAGCAGTGGATAATTAGATCGGAATAAATTGGATAAATTAGTTCCTCTTGTTAGGTTCTTAATATAAACTTCAGTTTTCATGCTCAAACTTGTCTGGATGTCAATAATAGAAGCACGCCCCAATGTAATTACATGGAAATTTTCAAATTTACATACATACTCCCTCTGTTCCTTATTGATGTTTCCGTTTCGTTTTTGTACACTATTTTGAAGAAAATCTTTAAAATTTCTCCCAATATATAAGCAAAAACATAGTCATTTGGGGTCTTGTTTGATTCGTCTTAACGAGTACTTTGATAATATCAAAAAATTATTATTTTTATTAATATGTAATTAGAGATATTAACGATACAAAACTCGTCTCGACAAATGCGCCATATCAAATCGGGAAGATCAATAAGGGACGGAGGGAGTATATCCTTTCACAAGTTATCATTCCGACTATGACAAGATGCTTGCATGTTTTTTTTTTTTTTTCCCATCATATTCAATAAGTCTCCTTATTAGCCTTCCTTAACTTAACATGAAAGGAGACTTATTAAATCTAATTAGGGATTAGCCTTCTCTTTGTTGCTTGTAACTCGTCTCGAATTAGATTTTTTTTTTGCATTGATAATAAAAAGGTGTAGCCTAAAAAGTAAGTAATGCAGTACGGTAAGTAAGTAATGCACTAATGCACAGCAAGGTAAGTAATGCAAAATCTTATTTACTTGCTTGCTCTGAAACTAATCAACGTAGCATTTAAAAACAATCAAAATCTGTGTGTTGTTATCAAGGATTATATAGGGGCCAAATTTGATTGATATTGTCAATGGTTGTCCACTAATAAATTTAGGGGCTTACTTTTTAACGCATAAGTAAAATTGCCTTTCAGCGCATAGGATACTCACGAGAGGCTCTCCACGTAACATGTGGAACTGCGCTACACGTAACGTGGGGAGTCGTTTCCCACGTTACGTGAGGAGCATCTGCTCACGTAACGTGGGGAGCCTCCTCACGTAACGTGGGGAGTCTCCCCGGCTTTAAAAGTCAAGTTTCTTCTTCTTTCTCCTTCTCTACCCTAAACCGCCGCTTCCCTCAAAAAATTCCTCCCTTCCCACGTTACACATCTAGCTAATCTTCTCGTTACGCATCAACAAGATCTGCACGTTACGTAGATCCATATCCTTCAAAGGTTAGTAACATCCCATATCTTGTTAATTTGTAATTTAATTTTTAAGTTTTTTTTATGATTATTGTAGATCCATATAGTTTTAGTATTTTGTTCTTGTATTTGTTGTTTTTGTGTAATTTTGAAGTAGTTATTTTGTATGAAATTGTAGAAATTTGATAGATTTGTATGAAAGGGTGTTTAGGATTTATGTTGAATTTGTATGAATTGGTGTGAATATTTTAGTTAGATTTGTATGAATTAGTGGTATTTTAGTTAGATTTGTATGAATTAGTGATATTTTAGTTAGATTTGTTAAATTAGTGTGATTTTTTGGAAAATTTTGAGCAATATAATGTGCCCGGATTCTGCACAATTCGCCGGAAAGTCGCCGGAGTAGTCGCCGGAGAAGACGTCGGAGGCCTGGAAATGATCATTCCACACGTAGGGTTTAGTATTTAGGGTTTTAGGTTTTAGGGTTTATGGTTTAGTGTTATGGTTTAGGGTTTAGGATTTAGGATTTTGAGGTTTAGGATAAAAGACTCGTGACTACAGCTGTATACAGCTATATAGAACAACTGGTTATTGGCTGTCAAAGATTTGACAATCAGATTTCTCCTTTTTGAGGCTGGTTATTAGCTGTCAAACACATTGCCATTTCACTATATAAGAAGCATTAGGGTTGTTTGTTCACTACAACAATTCCAACACAAGCGACGCCTAAAGATACACTTTTGGGTAAGCTTCTTCTTCCAGTTTCTATCAATTTAGTAACCCTAATTTTTTATATCAATGGATTCATGATATTTGTAGGAAACCAAACACTACAACAAATAATGACATCTTCATCCAAATCATCAACAAACGCAGATAGGCTATGCTATTGTAATTTGAAAGCTGTTGTCCGAACTTGGGATTTGCAGTGGAACTACGGAAGGAGATATTGGGGATGTCCAGAAGTGGGGTGTTGTTTCAGGGAGTGGATTGATTCAATGTACGAGGACATGACACACGCGGTTATTCGACAACAATGGCAGGAAAAATAAGATCTTGTTAAGGAAAATCAAGATCTTGTTAAAGATCTTGATAACATTCGTAGGTATAACTTCAATATACTAAATGATATACATCGTAGGTGATTAATGTCGTATTTTTTGTGTAATGTTGTTTATGTACTATCAACCTTTGTAGGGAGCAAACAAATTTAGCAAAGCAGAGATATCATATGAAGCGAACGTTTATCAAAGACTACCCTAATTTCTTCAAACGCTAAAGCAGTGTCATATATTTTCTCTATTTTTTTCTAAGTTTATGATCAATTTGTATTCTTTTCTGTATTGTGTGCTAAATGAGGTTGTAGTCAACCAGCATAATGAACAATTTGTTTTATCTTTTAGGTTGATGATCATTTTGTATTGTTCTTATAAAGATTAGAGAAAAATTGGGCTACACAATGGGGGTAACCCTCCCCTAATATACATATTTAGAAACAATAGTATGGTTCATACACAATATTGAAACACAAATAAATACTACAAATAAACAATAATATGGTTTATACACAATATTATATAATGTTACTTAAGCAAAAAAAAAACACGTTACGTGGGGATGAGATTCACACGTTACGTGTGGAGGATAACCACACGTTACGTGTGGATCACAGTCACACGTAACGTGTGGATCTATTTTTTCCTCACGTAACGTGGGGAGCCTCTCTTCACGTTACGTAAGTACCCTATGCGCTGAAAGACAATTTTGCCTATACGTTGAAAAATAATCGTGTAAATTTATGTATGTTTTTAATCAAGTCTATTAGCTCAAAAAGGGAGAGCAATGTGTGATTACACATGATATGGATTCGAATCCCACGTAGACTAAAAAATTGGATGATGAATCTTAGCACTCATTTAGGAAAAAATGATATGCATTCTCATTTTTCTTTTTAGTTTTTGTTGAACATGTTCAATTCTCCTGGTTTGCTATGTTCATATTAGTGGTGAACAGTGACGGAACCAGAACATTTTAAAAGAGGGGGCCCAAAGAGGAGAACTGGAGACAGCGGCAGCGAGCGAAAAAGACAACACTGTAGATCGATCGGCTTAACTTTTAATTGGATTTTTTTGAGTTTTTTTTTTAATTTAAAAATATAAATCAAAACGACGTCGTTTTGATTTAAAAAAAAAATTAAAAAAATTCTGGAATAAAAGGGGGGGGGGGGGGGGTGCCCCCCCGCCCCCCCTCAGTTCCGCCTCTGGTGGTGAACGTATTTAGTCCAATGATGGACACGAGCTCAACAATATCTAGAGTTTGTAGAAGATAATTTGGTTATTAAAAAATCACTTGCGCAACAAAAATTGACTTTCTGGTCTTAAAGAGTTACGGATCATATACCCCCTCCGTCCCTTTTTCTTCTTCCTGTTTGATTTTTGGGCACTGTTCACCGTTGAAGAAGAACTTTAAGATTTCTTCCAATATGTAAGAAAAAATATAGTCATGTGGGGTCTTGTTTGATTCGTCTCAACGAATACTTTGATAATATCAAAAAATTATAATTTTTAGGTTTATGTAATTAGAGATATTAACGATACAAAACTCGCATCGACGGATGTGCCATGTCAAATCAGGAAAAATAAAAAGGGACGGAGGGAGTAGTTGTTACAATTACAGTAGGTGACTGATGATAAAATGTTGATCTAGCAAACTATGTGGGATTCGAACCCATATCATGTATAACATGTACATTCCTCTTCCTTTTAAACTAATAGGTTTTAAGTGATTTTCCAACTTTGTGCTAAATCAATAAGAGGACAAAAATAGACTTCGTGCTTGTAGAAGAACATAAATGATAAAGGAATTGAACTATGTCAAACAAAAAATATTACTACAAAAATTAACCACTGCCATAACTTCATGAATTGATGGCAATTCATGAAATTGCCCAACCAGCAAGTAAATAGGTTGAGGCTTTGACAAGCTCAATATAGCAAGTAATAGCTTCTCAAAACTAATACATGTCTTTTGGTGAAAATTTAATAAACTGATTTAGTGCATTATATGCTCTAAAATTATGATTAGGATTTTTCTAAAGCTTTTCATCATCAACAAATCATGTAGCTGAAGCAACTCTTTACTAATGAAACTTCAGATCTACCACTTAGAAGCTCTATCATCAATCTTACCAAATGTCATAGGACAGATAATTAGATACAATCACTGAAATGATAGATCACCACAGCTGCAATAATGCATTACCCAAAAATTCAACTTGCAGACTTTTAACCCATCAAACCTGACATCTCAAAGAGTTTTCTAACCCTGCTCAACTTGTAGTCTGCTCATTAGATGCAACTAGTATTTGCAATTGCACGTAATAAACAAGTATTGGATTGCAAAGATCACCTAAATCCCCAATTCTTAGTCTTCAATTTCCGAAATTTTATCCTTAACCCCTAAATGAATCAATCCTAATCTAGATCCCTAAATTGGTTCCATAATCGGAATCCCTAAATTAATTCCATAATCTGATTTTTAAATTAGTTCCATGACCCCAAAATTCCACAAATCCCTTATAATTAACAAACAATACCCTTAATTTCGTAACTAAAAAAAAATGGATTTTTCGCCTGATACTCCCGAGGTATGGCGAATTTCGCCTGGTACCCCAAAGATTGACTAATTTTGTGTGGTGTCCCCGAGTTTTAATTTTTTTTCGCCATATACCCTTACGTTAAATAGGTTAACAGAACCGTTAATTTTTTTTTAACCCCAAAAACCCACTCTTCACTTCGTCTTCTTCGATCAGACTCTCCACCCCGCTCTCCACTTCGTCGGCTTCTCCTCCCTCCACCCCGCTCTCCACTTCGTCGGCGGCGGCCATCCACCCCTCCACCCCGCTCTCCTCCACTTCTTCGTCGGCGGCCCTCCACCCCGCTCGTCTTCGCCCCTGCTCAGTCGGTTCGCCTCCACCCCGCTCGGCTCCACCCCGACTCTCCAGCGACCCTCCACCTCATCGGTTCGAGTCAGGTAGGCTTTCAAGCTTTCAATTTGGGTTTGAATTGAAACCAATGGTGATTTAGGGTTTGGGGGATTTAGGTTTTTTTTTAATCTGTTGATTTTGGGGGCTAATTTTGGGGATTTAGTTTTTTTTTTGAATATGAAGATTCTCCATATTAGTCTCAAGCATTTTCCCTGAGCTTGTTGAAACTGCACGTTGATATCCTGTTGTAAATGAACTCTGTTCAGCTACTCCTTGACTGATCATATGCTTCACACGAATCTAGAGGCATAAGTGCCATATAGTCGGGTTCAGATCAATTGATATACTTTATAGTGTGAAAATGTGGGTTGCATTTCAAGCGGGTAGTTTTCTCACATGAATAGGTCTTCCAACTAGTCAACAGGTAGTGGTTGATAAATTAGATCAAATGATTGCACAAGTAGCTTAACAAAGAATAGGAAGCAAAACTTACATAATCACCATAATTGTAGAAGAGCACACAATCTGCAGCCAAGTCATCTCTTCCAACACGACCACATTCCTAACAGAAAAAAATTGTATGAAGAGAATCTAGCCTACTACATAATGGATGCAAGCACTTAAGCTGCTATGAACATTCAGTTTGGTGCTATGGGGTGTACAACAATGGCCTTACCATTTTGGATCTGTGGTATAGAATAAATTTGTATGAACAGAATCTAGCCTACTATATAATGGATGCTACCAAAAGATCCTCTAGCTCTATTATTGTTTGTCTATTATATCTGTACCCCTTCTGCTTCTGTCTTGTGATTCTAAAATGTACCATACCAATGGAATTCAATGCATGGCTGCCTATTCTTGGGTCATTGGTGATGGACAGTGCAGTAGATGAGGTTCATAACGCTTCCTTTATCTTATTTGTCTGATTTTGGTTCTCGTATTGACTTGATTGTACAACCTGTTTCACACAATTTTAAGGTGGAACATCATCCGGGTGGGGGCCATTGGTTTGCAGCGGGTCTTTCTCCAAATGTGAGCTTGCTGATTCTTCTTGGTTTACATTTAGTTACATGTATAAACTTTCTAGATCTTTTGGAAATTGCTTTTTTTTTTTTAACTTCATAATATGCTATTGTTCAGATTTCAGGAAGGAACATAAACATGCAAAACAATTCACTTTTTCAAATGGTACCATATTCACTCGACAGTAGCTATGGCAGTATAGGAAGTTATGGTAGTTATGGTGATTGTCCAGCTTTTAGCAATAGCCATGGAAGCAGTGGGGACAATCCTAATACATTTGCATTTTATTCAACTGTTGGTCCTCCACCAGTTTATGGTCACTCAATGTCACAAGCTTTTCTGCCATACATGAATCATAATTCTTCCAGTCATGCTGATAAAGCATCTCAACCACTATATAGTGATAATTTCAAGTATAAGCTTATTGAAGCATCAATTTTTGTATAATTATCTTGTAGGCCGCATGATGAGATTTTAAGCATGATCTTCAGGCTTGTTTTAAAGCCTATTAGCTCAAATGGTAGAGCATGTGCTTTATGCACAAGATGTGGGTTCGACTCCCACATAGGCTAATACAAAGATGTGGGTTTTGCTACATGAGTAAGATCAAGATACACATATGCTTATCTATGTAAGAATTGAAACTATCTAAATCAGCTTTGCAAAACAATGTGTTTAAATCAGCTTTGCTAGGATAGCCTATGTGGGATTCGAACCCACATCCACATGCTTAAGCACGTTGCTCTACCATTTGAGCTAATAGGCTTCAAAAGTGTTATATGCAAAACCAACTCCAACAATATACAATAATGGTAGCATAAATAATGTTTGTAGGTATAGTAGTACATGAGCTTAATTTCCAGTTGCCCTCATTCAGATGAACATTTTACCTAAGCATAAGAATCAAGAAAGATCGGTGATATTCAGAGGCAAAACTTGTTTCAGACCTTCCAAACTAAGGTTGGTACTTAGTTTTAACAAGTATGTAGTTTCAATAATGATCATTCAAAGTATCATAAACAAAGATTGGTAACCCCAACAACAAATGGGGGAGGTTCTTGTAGTTCTAGATTGTTCTAAATACTAATTGATGGCAACTTAAACGAGCCTATTTGACATATATGTCCAACAGGTTTTGCAGAGATCTAGCCAAATTTCTAGTGACGAAGTTCTTGACCTCTTTTAAAGATGGTATGTAAGCATCTCAACTCAGAAGCTCAGGAGGTGATTTCATCACTCAATCACACAACTTGACTAATCAAGAGGTGATTTCATCACTCAATATTTGGCAAGACAACACTTACAACCTGAACAAAATCTCATCACTTGCTCAGATCTATTTATTATAGTCAGTTATAAAAACTAATTACCAAGTTGTTTATCTTTCTGACCTGCTAAAACTCCTAAAAGTACTACACACACGAACACAAAATTCACATACAGCTAAAACTCCTAAAACTAATTACCAAGTTGTTTATCTTGATTCAGTTATCATGCCCCCCTAAGATGTTGTTTGGCATGTTCATAAGGAAACTAGCAGTCAGTAGTTAAATGGTAGCAAGCAAGCCCAGTAGTCAGTAGTAGTCACAAAAGTCATTTTCGTTAAATCCACAGACATCCAAAACCAACCGAGTTAATTAGACAAGCTCAAGAAACTGATTCAAAAGCTACAATTTCAGTATAGTCAAGCTCCTTAAACTTGACTTGTACAATGTTTGACTGATAATCAAGGTCAATTAAGAGCCAATCATAGTAAGTGATGAAACATATTAGTTGCTCAATAATTGTTCAGTAAAAATGTCATAGAAAATTCAAGACATCCATTCAACATGTCAAGCAAACAAATCTTAACCCAGTAATCTCTAATCGGAACAAATCTTACCTGGCCAGGCGAGCTCGAAGGAGGAGGGTTGCTGGAGAGCCGGGGTGGAGCCGAGCGGAGGCGAGCAGGGTGGAGGCGAACCGAGTGAGCAGAGGCGAAGGCGAACCGAGTGAGCAGGGGCGAAGGCGAGCGGGGTGGAGGGCCGCCGCCGACAAAGAAGTGGAGAGCGGGGTGGAGGGAGGAGAAGCCGACGAAGTGGAGAGCGGGGTCGTGAGTCTGATCGAAGAAGACGAAGTGGAGATTGGGGTTTTGGGTTTTTTTTTTTTTTGAAAAAAATAACGGTTCTGTTAACCTATTTAACGTAAGGGTATATGACGAAAAAAAGTTAAAACTCGGGGACACCACACGAAATTGGTCAATCTTTGGGGCACCAGGCGAAATTCGTCATTCCTCGAGGGTACCAGGCGAAAAATCCGAAAAACAAATACATATCTGCTTCGTGGGAGTTTTCCATCACCTCGGCGTTCTTCAGCATCCTCGTCGACGACGACGTCGTCCAACACTAGCGGTGTCACCTCCATCCAGCAGCCTTCGTCTCTGTCCAGCCGGTGTCGACCTTCGTCTCCGCCCAACCTTCGTTCTCTCCTCTTCCTCCAATAGCCAACAAGACAAGAAAAGGGAACGCGTTTACAACTCCATTTTCCGAGGGGAAGTTTATTTTCTTTAAAGTTGACGTTGAAACTAAGATTGTTTAACAGAGTGGCATTTCACGAAATGGTTATTACACGAAAATGTCAATACTTGTGGGCATTTTGCGAATAAAGGGTGATTTGTGTAATTTACCCATTTGTAAAAGCTACAGTAAAACCCACATCACATATATACATCAGCACTTGTACGAGACCAATATATGGAATTATACTTTTTTTTGATATAATATATAAACACGATTACTTTTCGGCGCATAGGCAAAACTATCTTTCAGCGCATAGGCTCCACACGTTACGTGTGGTTATTTTAATATATTATAATGTTGTGGATGTTGTACATTGGATCTTTAAGAAGATTTTGATTTTGCTTTACAAGATCTTGATTCTCCTTAATAAGATCTTGTTTTTCCTGCCATTGTTGTCGAATAACCGTGTGTGCCATGTCCTCGTACATTGGATCAATCCACTCCCTGAAACAACACCCCAGTTCTGAGCATCCCCAATACCTCCTTCCGTAGTTCCACTGCAAATCCCAACTTCGGACATCAACTTTCAAATTACAATAGCATAGCTTATCTGCGTATGTTGATGGTTTGGATGAAGATGCCATTATTTGTTATAGTGTTTGGTTTGCTACAAATATCATGAATCCATTAATATAAAAAAATCAGGGTTAATAAATCGAAAGAAACTGGAAGAAGAAGCTTACCAAAAAATGTATCTTCGAGCGCCGCTTGTGTTGGACTTGTTGTACTGAACAAACAACCCTAATGCTTCTTATATATTGAAAAAGCAATGTGTTTGACAGCTAATAACCAGCCTCAAAAAAAAGAAATCTGATTGACAGCTAATAACCAACTGTAGTATATAGCTGTATACAGCTGTAGTCATGAGCCTTTTATCCTAAACCCTAAATAATATACCCTAAACCCTAAATACTCCCAAAAACCCTAAACTCTAACCCTAAACCCTAACCCTGATGCCCACACGTTACGTGTGGATGATGCTCACACGTTACGTGTTGATGATGCTCACACGTAACGTGTGGTTCAAAAGATTCATACTACAATCAGGTCATCCCCAGGAAACTTGACTAAGATGAAGCAAGTGTACAACATCATGCATGAGATACGAAAGAAGGGCATGGAAGGAAGAACAGTTGTGCAACATTTCTTCTATGAGTGCAATGAGAAGGGATACTTCGTGGAGCATAGATTCAATAAGGAGACCAACAAGATAACATATATCTTCTTCGCAAGCCCGGACCAGTTGTCGCTGCTGAAGGCATTTCCGTACATTGTGTTGATGGACTCTACATACGCAACTAACTGGTTAGTAACACACATATCTATTATATTCTTCACTTGTTTATGTGATCATTAGCATGCCATAACGCACTCATTATGTGTGTAGTTATAATTTGCCCTTCCTTGAAATTGTCGGCATCACATCTGTTTGGAAAAACTACAATATTGTCGGGGCGTTTCTGGAGCATGAGGACGAAGAGAGTTACAAGTGGGGCATAGGGTTGATGGAGTACCACGCAGCCGTTGCCCCAAAGAAGACAAGACGAAAGAAGAAAGTTGAAACGATCGATTTATATAATGACTGATGTGTATGAATTATGATGCAATGAATTTGACATATCTAATCCGCACGGTTAAGCACACGATTTGTTATCTAGTTCGTTAGCTTCACGTGAATTAAAATACGGTCTCATACACAATACGAAATGAAGACATCTTAATCCAAAGTTATAACATTCATTGTTGTCATAAAATACGATCTCAAACACAATACGGTCTCATACACAATACAAAATGAAGACATCTTCCTCGGTAATTGGGAAGGAATGGATACATTCGCTCCAATGACCTTTGTAGCGCCGCTGTTATTTCTTCACAGCTTCCTTCATGGTTGCGATGTGACTCAAGCTCATTGTAGCAACTTTCGAAGGCCTGCATCAACACAAATGATAAATATAGATAGAGTTAACCGAACATTAAACAACCTACAAATTAGTCAATTTCATACATGTGTCGCATCTTCAATGGTAGGGGGGTAAGGTTGACCAATGGATGTTACTGCAAGGATAACATGCAACTGCAAACGCCATGCGCGTGTCTGTTTGCCTCGTTGCTGAAACCTCAACGGTGGCACATGCTATAAATATTTGCATTTTTTAACTAGTGTAAGCAATCAATTTGACATATTTATATTAAAATGTGAAATGACAAGAATAAGGTTTTCCATGCAACTTACAATGCGCTGATAAAGGATGTACGCCACGTGATTGGCAAAACCCTTCAGAAGTTCGGGATTCTCCGGACCTCCATAGACTCTAATATGCAATTCCGGGTCATATCTCCCCTTTTTCTTGGTTCGGGGAGCTCTTGTAACACCCCCAAATAACCTCTTGAAAGTATTACCGCCAGTGACCTCAGATATACTGTCCGATGTCACCCAAGGCTTTTCCAGTTGATATAAATCATTAAACCACAGTTATGATGCAACATATCATAACTTCCATTAAAACCAAGTCTCAGAATTACAGCATAATTCCAAATACATCAAAATACATTATCAGAATTATTACAGCGGAAGTCTTAAATACAAAACATCATTAACACAGCGGAAGTCTTAAAATAACAACAAAAACATCGTTCGCCTTTATAGTCGTTCTAGCCTTCTCGGATCCGCAATTTATCTGATGTACTGAATCGAACGAATGACACCAACCAACCATGCAGAGAACAATTACGATTGGTTAGTCTAATGAAAGACCAAGCAAGGGGTACAAAGCAGAGTGGTTCGAGAGATCGTAACCGTTTACTATCATTGTCCCTCGAATAATAACCGACGGAACGATACATAACCCGGTACTTTCCCTGAATGAGTATCAAATAAGATATGCACTGAAGAGAAGACTCCCAAGGAAATGAGTCTTATCGGAAATATGACAAATGTTGGAGAACATTAATAATCACAGAATCACAGAATCACAGTATCGCATACGAGCGATTTAAAAGTTAAGACGAGGATAACGTTGCAGAAGAAAAATATCCCACCGGCGCCACTTGCAGGGGAAGAGGATAACGTTGCAGAAGAAAAATATCCCACCGCGGGGTGCGGCAGGGTGCGGTGGCGCCTAGTTACCGACTCATCTGTTTGGCTTACGCCGCGGGTGCGGCCACTTGACCGCGGGGTGCGGTCAAGGCCATTTTTCACCCTCTTGTCCGTTTTAAATCTTGGGTTAAATATCTTAATCCCGGGTTAAATATATTCGTACACGAATGACTATTTAACCTTGAATATACGTCAACTGTACTTTATATTACTCAAAAAAATATTACAGAGATCAAACAATTTACAGAATGTCCGAACCTCTCTAAAATTAATCCGACTTGTAATACAGGAGTTGGAAAAATTCCAAAATATCCTTATAAAATGAGGGATATTATAACTCTTGCCTGCGAAGAGGTGGCTTCTTGTTGCTCCTCGTCCGCATAGACAGGTTGAGCTCTTGGAGGCCAGGCTTGACTATCCTCGTCCGCATAATCAGGTTGAGCCCAGGCTTGACCATCTACAACAATAAATCATTTTATCTCAAAAAACACAAATCTGGAGGATACGGGCATTAAAAAAACCCTAAATCCTAAACACCCTTTCATACAAATCTCTCAAATTCCTACAAAATAACTACTTCAAAATTAACCATCAAATGCAAGAACAAAAACAGTCTCGTCGCCAGAGAGTCGCCGGGGAGGCTCCACACGTTACGTGTGGAGCCTGTTCCCACGTAACGCGTGGATTCTTCTCCCACGTAACGTGTGGCGCCTCCTGCCACGTTACGTGTGGAGCCTCTCCTCACGTAACGGGGCGATCCTATGCGCTGAAAGGCAAAATTGCCTATACGCCGAATAATAAGGCCCTATATAAATGAAATTATACTTGCACTTGTACCACATCAATATATGAAATTTTATTTGAGTGTATTGATTATATTAAGTATAGTGTAATCATAATTTTACTCTCATATCATTTAAATAATATATAGTATTATTTGAATATCATAAAGAATACGAAGTATAAGGGAAGTTTTATTTTTTTAGTTTTGATAAGTAAAATTAGTAAATTAATGTTCACGTAGATAAATAAAAATGGTGGAATAGATGAATACTTTTCAGTCAACATTTATATAACGTTTTTTTTTGCCTGATATCTTGAAATAAGGCAAAATTCATAAGGTGTCTCAAAATTTCACCTATTTTGCGCGATATTTTTGAGTTTTTTTTTTTTTCTTTCAAATATCCATCTATTAATTTTTTAATTAAAAAATCCAAAAAAATGAGAAAAAATAAACCCCCCCCCCTCCAAAAGATCTTGCCGGTGGCCTGGAGGGCGTCGGAGGAGGTGCTGAGGCCGGTGAGCCGGACGAAAGGGGCACCGCCGGGCCTGGAGGAAAAAAAACGGATCTCGCAATTCGATCTAAATTCTAGTGAAGTGCAATTTCACCTTTAAGAGGTCGTTGCTAAGAGCGAGGTGCGAATCGAGGGTTCCTACACGAAGATTAGGCACATTGAACTGCAAATTTCAGGATCAATCATATTCATATCGACTAGAATTAAATGATAAGAACAAAACACGAATTGAATCCGCCAGATCGAGATACAGGAAGAGAGACTTACTCTGTAGAGAGGGGTATCGAAAGATTGCTTGGAGATGGACTCCTGTATCTTTGCCCAGAGAGAAGAAGCGGATGTCTTGACGGGAAGAGACACCATCCTATATCTAGTCGCCATTGTTGATCTTCGAGAGGATTCAGATGGCTCCTCGCTTGGGGGCGCCGTCGGGCCTGGAGGCCCGGGATGAACTCGGTGGCCGACGAGCTTAAACGGGGGGTTTGGGATTTTTTTAGTATTTTTAATTAAAAAATTAATAAATGGACATTTGACGAAAAAAAAAAACTCGAGGGAATAAATCTGAGTGAATGTTTCTTCAACCTAGCTCCCTCTAGTCTTTGCGTGTATTGAACTAGAGTAATTGTTATGTCGAAAAATTATATATCCTAGCCTTCTAATTTTTCCATGTTAAGGATTTTAGTATTTTATTAGGTTGTAACAAAGAGTTGGTCTTTAGACCATATACATATACAACATATTAATAACGAGCTTATGCATCGGTTTACATTGTTTCAACCAAATATAAAGACCCTGTAATTGAAATATTCTCATTACATGTGTAGGGCTAAAATTGGCAAAATTTATATGATCAATGATGTTCTTATTATGAAGAAGATCCAAAGTACAAAAGGAACATTGTTCTATGAAGAAAGTAGAATACAGAACAACCAGCTTTCTTGATTAATGTAAAGTTGTGTGGCTACGACATGCGATCACACATTTGCTTTTAACTATTAGTTTAGCCTACAAAAGCATTAATATAGTCACTAATGAAAATGAAAATAGTTCAAATCATCACTTCAAAATAGGTCCTTTGAGTTCTGATGGAATGACTCTAAAACCCCTTTATGGATGAAACGTGATGTTGGAGGATAAGAGAATGTTGGTGGAATGCCTCCAACCGGAGCTAGAGGAGGTGTTGTTGGTGGAATACCTCCATAACTTGGGGCACAAGGTGACACTATTGGTGGAATGTCAGTAGAAGCAGGAGCAATAGGTTGTAATGTTGGTGAGAGACCTCCAAAAGTCGAGGTAGGAGGTGACACTATTGGGGGGATGTCCCTAAAACCCGCGGTTAAAGGTGGCAATGTTGGTGGATTACCTCCCAAACTTGGAATTGCAGGTGACACTACTGGTGGAATGCCTTTAAAACTCGGAATAAGAGGTGTTATTACAGGTGAAATGTCTCCAAAACCCGGGCTAGAAGGTGACAATGCTGGTGAAATACCTCCAAGACTCGGGCTAGAAGGTGACAATGCTGGTGAAACGCCTCCAAAACCCGAGCTAAAAGGTGACAATGCTGGTGAAACACCTCCCAAAACAGGGCTAGAAGGTGACAATGCTGGTGAAACACCTCCAAAACTCGGGCTAGAAGGTGATAATGCCGGTGAAACACCTCCAAGACCTGGGCTAGAAGGTGACAATGTTGGTGAAACACCTCCAAAACTCGGGATTGGAGGTGATACTAGTGGTGGAACACCTCCAAAACCCGGGATAGGAGGTGTCACAACGGGTGGAATGCCTCCAAAACCCGGGGTTGGAGGTGACCCTATTGGTGCAATGCTTCCGGAGCCTTTGGTAGGAGGAGGGGAAGACGGCGACAAAGGTGGCGGAGCGACACCAATGATCCCCGGAGGTGGAGGAGAGGCTTGTGGAGGCGGAGGAGAGGCCTTGCCAGGCGAGCGCGGAGTCGATACCCGGCCACAAAACGAGCTCAAGAACGGAAACGAAGGGATGTTGAAGCCATTAAGTTCATGCTTCAAACACCTCTTCTTTGCTACTTGTAGTGCCTTGCAACAAGCATGGGAGAAGGGCAAAGGAGGTACAAACGGAGGCATTGGCAATGGCGGAGCGAAGCATTTTCGGAACACGCGGTGGATGGACTCAAGGCACTTCTTGGAGGGACCTCCGGGCCAAAAGAACTTTCCGTCATGGCCGGAGATGGGCGGTTCGGTTTTTGGGTCAAAGGTTTGGTATGCAGGTGGGAGGTTGGAATCAGCAAGAGCCAACGAGGTTGGAGATGACATTGTTAGTGTAACTGCAAGGAGGAGGAGCAGAAACATTGTGTTTGGTTTCTCTTGCCTCATTGTTGTTGTTTAATGTTCAAGTTGTTTGTGTTCTTTGACAAGGTTTGATTTATATAGGCCCATCAATTAGAATGAGATTTTTTGAGGTTACTAAAAGTTTTAATGTGGTCTAGTAGAAACTGGTCTTGTGTGTAAAGAGGATCAAACGGTTTTTTGAAAGTAATTGATAAATATAACTTGTGTTGTATGTTAGCCGGTTACCTTTTGCACTTCATACATAACTTGTCAAAATGTAAAGTAATTCACAGAAGAGAGAAATCACAAAAATTGAAATAGCCTAATTAATTGGAAACTTAAATAGTTTGACCCAAAATTAAACTATCAAAAAGTAAACCAACCAAAATCTTGAAGTAGCAGAAGAAACTCAAATCAAGCACAGCAACATTTGTAAGATACTTCACAGAAGAGAGAAATCACAAAAAAGTTTTTCTCCTCTACTATCTATCCTATACCCTCTCTTCCTCCCTGAACAGAAGAAAAATCAACAAATCAAACTATTTTACATCCTTGGAATTCAATCATACAAAATTGAAAAAATTACACATCTTCTATTTCCCCCAACTATCCGCAAGAAACCCAACTTTGAACACAACAATACAAAACTATAAAATGCTTACAAGTATTCTACACTTCCATTGAGAGAGACTCATTGATTAGTTCTTTATGTGTGCAACTTCATTCATTGTTCATCTGCATAGACAAAGTTGGATACAATATTAGGTATCAAGAGATGAAGTGGGAAGCCATGAATATGAAAGAAGCATTAGCTAGCAAACTTACAAGTCAACGTCTTCGTCAGGGAAGACATCAGGATGAACAACTGCACTATTAAGGTTGAGAACTCTATGAAGCTTTCGTTGATCCACTGATTCGATTTCAACCGAGAACATGGAACTAACAGGCCGGTGATCCGACATCCTAATGTCGAAAGATCTATAGAAATGCTGCTTTATTCCCTTGCTTGACCATAGTATCCTGTCACACCTACATTACCAAAATTTGTCAAGAAATGACACTTGTCTTAGAAAAGCTCAAGGCATTGAGACATAAGCAAATGTGCATCGATCTTTCTCAAACAACAACAACAATCAACCCAGTGGAATCCTGCAGAAGCAGAGTATGTGGGGTCCAAATGTAAGCACTCTTACCCCCGAATAAGTTGAGAGGATGTTTTTGAAAGACCTGAAGGAGACTAAAGCAAAACATAAAAGACACCCCAAGAAAGAACAAACAAGACATGCACACGCCCCAAGAAAGAACATAGACCCACCCTCCTACCTAGCGATCCTCTACCCTAATCTTTTATTGCTATGTCTAACGCTTTCTCGGTTAAATTTATATTGTTTTTGTAAGTAAAATGCAATTTTTACTCACCAAGCTGGGGATCTCTTCTTCTCCCCTTCTTTAGGGTCTTCTCCAACATATTTATCCGAGTTGATCTCATACTTGTAAGTGGGCGGAAAGTCGATTGGCCCTTCGTTCCATCCGTCAAATACATGTCCACTATGAAGCTCTTTGATCAGCTGCCACAAACACCATAGCTCCATAAAAAAACTTCACAGTAAACATAAGGTAAAAGTTGTATTACTGAACACAACCACAAGATTTCATGATTGATATTGGTCAATCATATCCTAGTTTTTTTCTTAAGATTCTACCTGATCACTGTTGATGAGAATGTCCCACTTTTTGCTACCCACAAGCCTCCTTGTCTCTGCATCTGACATGTTGAGACGGTAATTCAAATCGCCAAACCAGAATATGTGACTGCTCACAAGAAAACAAACCACCTTTTACTCATCTTAGTAAACATACCAAACATGATGATTACAAAACCATAGACACAATTTGGTCTAATGCTTACTCATGAGAAGGAATGGTGCATGGTTCATCAGTTGGATCAAGCACAGAAGAACTGAACCGAGTACGCCTCAAGATTTCGTGCACATTCGCATTACGCCTATGTTCATCTCCTTCCTTGTGGCCAGACGTCAGATGCGAGCAAACGAAGCACAGCCGTGATTCATATAGTGACATGCTAACTGATACTGATCCCTATATCAGCAGAGTCAAAGTTACACCTTAATGTATGCTAAGAAAAACAATAATGTGGATGAACATGTTATGTTACCTTATTACCCATGTAGCCCATGAGACCAACTCCAACAGGAGACACTTTCAAGTCACTTATACGTCGTCTCAGCCTCCTGCGCACCCAAACCGAAACATATATCCCTACCATCTGCTTGCTAACGACTCGAACATACTTGGGACGCCACTTGGCATCTTCACATTCCTCTGGAAAATCAAGAAAGAGATCATCATTTTCTACAAAAGACTCGTCAGAGGCGTCTGAAAGATCCTCAACCGGCTTAATACTTTCTTGCTGCTCACTGTAATTTGACTGTAGATTCTCAGAGCTACAACATGATCTCCTTAACAACCTATTAGGATTCTCCATCCAATCAAATCCACATGTTCCCGAGCTGCTCATAACTCGACGTAGTTTCAGAGTAGATGACAGAAGTTGAGGCTTATCAGGCCAATCTAATGCAGAATCAGTTATTCTGTTAAATTCAGCTGTTTGAGCTGAAGAGTCCTCTGTTATAGGCTTATCCTCCAGAGCATCAGCAGCAGAAATTGACCTCCTAATTGGAAATAGTGGAGCACTGAAGCTTTTGTCGTTCGGTTCTGATTCGAGAGATCTGTTCAATGTTCTACGTATTGTCGCCTCCCATCTTCGAATTGGTGTGCTATCCTCTGCTCCCAGTACATTTCCCGCGTTAAGTGGGACCACTTCTTGGAACCTATATCAAAATTTATAGGAATAAGCTATCATATTACAAACATACGTCTAGATTGAGTTGCCTAAGAGTCGTCCATAAGAAAACTATACAAGTTGCTAAACTGCAAGGCAAATATATCTGCTTATTTAAGGGGACCAAACTATGACAAATATGATTGTGTACATACAGCTACGAAACATATTCGAATTGTCAATGACTAAAAGAAGTTAGCATAGATGTTAAGTGTATACCCAAGAACGTAAATATCTGCTGGTTCGTTCATGCAAAGCCACTCGTCGATCTCCAGGTGTACATCTGGAGCCTTTCCAGCTACATTCCAAGTGCCAACTGTCACCCTGAACACATGAAAACCAATAGATTGTTTATCATCAACTTCAAACATCTAAAGGAACACTTGTTCTATGAAGCAGAAACCGTAAAACAAAAGGACTTACGAGCTAACCTCACATCCTTGGTGCTCGTATACTGAGAACGAAGAGTCTCGGATCTTCCTCTTCTGTGTCTCAATTGGTAGCTTCTGGAATGACCATCTGAATAGGAAGCAGAAAAGACTGTCATAAAGCATGCTAAATGAAATAAGAAGAAGAAAAAAATGTGACACTGAATCATGAAGTCATGATGATATTTGAAGCCATCCTTGATTAAAAAAGCAATATCAGACACATAATCATAACAAGAAGAACACAATCTGTATAACCTGATGTTTGAGTTGCAAATTGAGATTGTTTTCCTGGAGTTTTACTAGCACAATCTTCATCTGCACACACTTTGGTATCTTTGACAGAGCTTGCTGTAAAAGTGTCTTGGATGAGGGAATTCAGCAGAAGCAAAGTAATGGAATACATTATTAGTATTAAAGGAACAAAAACGAATAAGATACCATCATCTTCACTCTCGGTTTCAGTATCAAAGTCATCCTCACTAAAATCATGCACCTGAGGTTTGATGTTCAGCCATTTCTTCATCACCAAAGATGGCCAAAAGGCCTATATGAAAAACAAAAAAACATGGTTACAAGATCCGATTCTAAGACTAAAAAACGCGTAACAACATCATTGTACCTGTGATCCTCTTCCTCTTCTGGCTCCCATTCTAGGATTTCCAATAACAGAATCCGAAAGCACAAGAAGCTGATACAGAAACACAATGAACGGTAAGTACACGTCAGTATTTAGCAGCTTGGGAAACCGAAAGCAATCAACATTCAACAACACTGTAGTTGAAGATGTGTGACTAAGTATAAAGCATAATGAAGCAATTGGACCAAAAGATTGTTGTAGGGGCCGGTATATCACGGCGCCAAATTCAAGTAAGATCCACACCATATATAAACAAGCAGAAAGGGACACAACAACCAAAGGTCAATTAAGCTAAAATGCATCTTAATTAACAGGCAAAATAATCTAACTCCAAGTTGCATTAAAAGTGATATAAAGAAAAATCACATAGTTCTCATGCACACGTCTGTATAGTAGCAAAGAGGGATGCCTAGCACACTATAAAGTTAATAAATTGAATTCAATTTAGGATTGCCCCCACCAAAATCTCCATACCCAATAATTAGCAAAACAAATTAAAAGGTCATTTTCAGAACACACTCAAATAGTTTCTCACAATCAAATTGTCATGGGAGGACCATTGCTTTCACAAATTAGGTGGGTTTCAGATTTGGGCAAGTCATTTTCAAGCCACCAGAAGAAGAAAAAAGGGCAAATATCAACTATTAATTCCAATACATGAAAACTTCTACACTGCAGAAATTAGAACAATCTGGATAAACAACCCACTTGTTCCATTAAAATCTATGCATTTTACAAGAAAACCCCACATACATTATAAAATGGAAAATTTCAGTCAAAATAGAGTAATTTCATTTGAGATTTTGAAGCCAAAATTCCACAGCCACAAGTGTTTACCTAATTACTTGCACTAAGCTAGCCATTGGATATAAAATAAAAACCTAGCAGCAAACAACCACATAAAATCTAGCATAAATAATTGTAAAAAATTTTATTATGAGAGTTTCAGCACACCACAGACACAATCACAGTGCAATAGAATGAGTTTACTAACCAATTGAATTGATGCCCAGAATTACGCCCAAGTTTTAGAACACAGATAGGTGAAATTAAGAGATCATTTGTTATTTATATATGAATTATATATTTTGTAAAAAGAAAAGAAAAAACATAGAAGGAAAAAGAGAGGAAACGCACGATGGGTGGTTTGGAGGTGGAAGTTGATGGAATTGCTAAAAGAGAGATTCGGAGTCTGAAATCCGCCAGCCATGAAGAACAACATCTCTTTACAAATACAGTATAAAGTGTGTAAAATATTTCAAAAGAAGAAGGTTCACAAGATTAATTGTACAAGCCAATATTAAAATTAGAACCTTCTTTCATCAAAAAAATTAAATTAGAATTAACCTTCTTAGCTGTCAAACTTTTATATGTGGGTTGTTGGGGGATCCGGATCGGGTAAATTTGAACCGGTCCTAGCCATATTTTCGAATTTCGGTTATGGTTTGGTACCATCTAGAATTTGGTTCGCTCCAAATTCTATTCGAATCTTCTAAATTAATATAAAGTATTATAGTTCGCCCTTAAACCATAAGTTTAGGCTGCAAAATTGTTTTCTGAATTGGTAACTTGTCAAAAGTATATCTATTTTATTTTATTAAAATTCAACAACAAACAAAATCAATTCAATAGCAATTCGCCCATACAGGAACCGAACCGGCTCTGAACCGGAATAATATTTGTAAATTCGCTTTTTAAACATGCCTAGTTCTCATATAACATTACCTTTTTCACATGTGTGGTTGTAATTCCATGTTGTATGTTAATCCGGCAAAGCATGTGGAGTTTAGGCAAGAAAGAGACTTAATTGAACGTCTAAGGGTATGTTTGGATAAAAAATTTAATATATTAAATTATATTATCTTGTATTAAATTGTCAATTTAATACAAGATAATGCATTCTATAAGAGAATTCAAACAGACCCTAATAAATATAATAATAATAATAATAAGGTTTGTTTGATTTAATCATTTATTAAGTTCTTTTAAAAAATATATTTCTTAAATAAGGTAAAATTATTTTTATCAATATAATTTTTTAATAATACATTGGAAAAAGAGTATAGAAGATAAAATGTTACGGCCCAGGCCCATTGACACTACCCTACCGTAACAGGTCATACATCTCAACCCCTCACATGGCCTAGGCCCGTCACCAACCATGGTGTTACCCTACCATGCAGGTTGTTGAATGAGAGTATTAAGCCCACTTGTTAAAAGGAGGTCTGGAGTTCGATACTCCCCTTCAACAACCTGCATGGTAGGGTAGCACCATGGTTGGTTGCGGGCCTGGGCCATGTGAGGGGTTGGGGTGTATGACTTGCAGGCATGTTACAGTAGGATAATGTAACTTATAAGTGGGCATGGGCTCGAACCGTAACATAAAAGTGCACTTTTATGTTGCGGTCCGGACCCATTGGTGCTACCCTATCGTAACAGGCATGTAGACCATACACCCCAACCCCTCACATGGGCTAGGCCCGCCACCAACTATGGTGCTACCATACCATGCAAGTTGTTGAAGGGGAATATCGAACTCCAGACCTCCCTTTAACAAGTGGACTTATCACCACTTGCTAACCAATTAAGCTACATGCCTGTTACGATAGGATAGCGTCAATAGGCCTGGACCGTAACACAAAATTTTACACATTAGAAGTATTTGTTTCTTGAAAAATGTCATTATAATTGGCCTCACCAAACAAACCCCTATTCATTATGCAATATTATAAATACGTATAGAGTTGTTCAAATAATTTTCTTGTGATAACTTTTTATTGTAACAAAAGTAGAAATTAAAAGAAGTTGGATATTTTGTTCGAAAGTTAATAATAAATATCTTTTCCAAAATTTGGTAAATAAAAAAAATTATGTTAAATAAATGGAA
Organism: Rheum nobile; assembly: GCA_027886185.1. Lineage (NCBI taxonomy): Eukaryota > Viridiplantae > Streptophyta > Magnoliopsida > Caryophyllales > Polygonaceae > Rheum > Rheum nobile. The sequence goes on along the minus strand of WOAB01000738.1, from coordinate 1,043,783 downwards.
TCAAATAAATAATTTTAAGGGAAATTCCTGTTGGTGTCCCTGTATTTAAGGTTATTCTTGTTGGTGTCCCACAATTAAGTTTTTTCCTGTTGGTGTCCCTAAGGTTTGGGTTTGTTTGTTTCGTAACCAAACGTTTTCATGTTTGTACCATTCTAGTTCAAATTGATTAAATCCAAGTCTATCATTGTGTTCCTCGCCCTCAAATTAGTAAGATTTGACTCCTAAAATATCCAAATCCATGTCCGAACCATGTCGATTTGAATTCCGAAACAACAACCCGTTTCGACCTTAAGAATTCAAATCGGAATGGTTCGAGTATGAATTTGAGTGTTTTAAGAGTCGAATCCTACTAAGTTGAGGTCAATAAACACAGTGATGAGCTTCTATTTGATCAATTTGAACCGAAATGATACGGATATGAAAAATTTCGGTTACAAAGCGAACAAATCAAAACCTTAGGGATACCAACAGGAAAAAACTTAATCGTAGGACACCAACATGAATAACCGTAAACTCAGGGACACCAACATGAATTTTCCTAATTTTAACTAATCATCCTTTCAAAAAAAAGTGAAGTGATGATATGAAAATGAATAACACGTGATATAATTACTTCTATTTTAGTTATTGGTAAGTAATATTTGATAGATATATAAAATCATTGGTAAATTCTTTTCGTTGAAATAGTAGATCTTGAGTTTTGAACTTTATAAAAATAGATCGAGCATAATATATTATGTTTGTAACTTATAAACATGCAATTTTATTTATTAAATACAAATGAGGAATCATGTTAGACTGAAAATAATGGTAAGCAATGAACGAATATAAATACAAACTGGAATGTGATTCTCCATTCTTTTGAAGCTTTTGGCTTTTTTAATACAACTTGTAAGTAAATTTATATGTACTCTTTTTTTTATGGATTAGATACTTTTTGCTTCCACTTTAAGAGTTACTTGGTCAGATGATGAAAACATTGGTGAATATCAGATGGTTGAAATACAAAGTGATAGATCTCTCCCAATATCAGTGTCTTTAAATACTTAAGAGAGTTTAATGTCAAGTCATTAGACCAACTGAATGTTGATTAAGATCGACATTTCTAAGGCTACATCCAAACCATAAGTCCATAAGTGATCCTCAGAGTCAATCATCCACTAAGCTACATATATGAACGTCATTCACTTATGTAATATTATATTAATGAAGCAGAGGCTCCAACCTATTTTTGTTTTCAAATTAGGGTTTCAAACATGAAATTTAACGCATGATCTTATGTTGACCTATTGGGTCTAACTGATCCAGAAGACCTAATGTTTATGCTAATATGTCAACCAAATACATTCTATTGTTTTGTTATGATATTACTGATACTTCAAGGTTTTGCTCAAAGAAGTTAGAATATTATTGAGAAATAAGAATTATTTGTACAAAATCTTAAAATATAAAATTAAATAAATCACTTTTTAAATTTCTCATTATAAGTTAAAAATTATTATAATGTTAGGTTATTTGTGTTTGAAATGTATAGCACTTACGTGCGGTTAAATAATGAATTGAATATACGAAAGTATAGGAATGTTAGGCTCACTTATCGAAAATGACATCAAATAATTCTGGTTAGTTTACATAAATTAGAAGATCTATATTTTCAGATAAGGTAGTATGGTTGCACTCAATATTAAACTTAAATTCACCTAATAAAAAACCACAATATTCATATCCTTTTGATTTTGTTGAACTTTAAATTTTTTGTCCGCTTTTAAAGCAAATTTTTAAGGTTTTATTAGACATTGTTTTGTTATTTTTTAATAATAATAAAAAACGGTTAAAAGCGATTGTAAAGAAGGTGGTGAGGAAGAATATGGAAGAGTAAGAGATATATAGAAAATTAAAATATAAATACACGTATCAATTAGACTATAAACTAAATGCCAAATGGTCATGTGGCTCATTTTTTGTGAATAGTTGCATTCTCAATTAATGTACAAGGGAGATTTGTGAGTATTTCAGTCATTTTATTTCACGTCTTATCCATCGATCCATCATCTTTAACCATTGTTACTTGTATTTTTTTTGTCCAAAATAGCAAGCCGAACCATAAACGAGGCAAGGTATTAAGGTATAGTACGAAAAATATTATCATAGTTATTTCTTTTATAAGGTAAAAATTAAACCGGTATCAAAAGTTGGAGAAACTATATGAGACAAGAAAAATGAGGGCTTGATGCTCTACCTTAGTGAATGAGGGCCTGATGCTATACCTATTTACGTTAAACACAAATTATGAGCACACTTTTTATTACGAGGGTTTGTCTAGTAGTTGTATTTATATAAAAAAAATATAATTAAAGATTTGTTATAAAATAAATAAATTATGAAATTTGGATGGTATGGAAGAGTGAAGGAAGATAAAAAAACATGTTTCTCACAAAGTTAAAAATGTTTCGCCTAACAATGCCTTGGTGAATGGGCGCAATGATATTTTTTGTTATCTTTTTTCTTTTATGCATAAAAAAGAAGAGTTTAACTAAATGTTGATTTGAATTAGGGTATGTTTGTTATAAAAAGTAATTGCACGGTAAAAATTGCACGGTGCAATGTAGATAAATACTACTCCGTATGTCCCAAAATATAAGCCCCATTTGATTCGGACACATCCGTCGAGATGAGTTTTGTATCGTTAATATCTCTAATTACATAATCCTAAAAATTATAATTTTTTGATATTATTAAAGTACTCGTTGAGACGAATCAAACAAGACCCCACATGACTATGTTTTTTCTTATATATTGGAAGAAATCTTAAACCGAAGCTTCAACGGTGAACAGTGACGCGTTCCCAAATGTTGCTTATAATATGGGACGGAGGGAGTATTTGTTATGCTAAGAAATACTCCCTCCGTCCCGAAATGTTTGTCCTGTTTTGACCGAACACACTTGCCGAGGCGAGTTTTGTATCGTTAATATCTCTAATTACATAACTCTAAAAATTATAATTTTTTGATATTATCAAAATACTCGTTGAGACGAATCAAACAAGACCCCACATGACTATGTTTTTTCTTATATATTGGAAAAAATCTTAAAGATTTTCCGCAACGATGAACAGTGCCCAAAAGTCAAACAGGACAAACATTGTGGGACGGAGGGAGTATATGATATTTTAGTATTTTATTTTTGTTAAAAAATATATTCATTTTAGAGTTTTTAATAATTATTTATTGGTGAGTCACTTACGATGTACGTTATTGAAAACTGTACATATTAATATTTTTTTATGCAAATTCTATTTATTCATTGGATATAAATGAAATGGATAATTATAAAATTATAATCTTTAATAAAATAATATTGTTTGATAACTCATTAATTACATTTGGTGCAATTGTGTAAAATATAAAATGACAAGTATTAGTTAATGGAGGTTTAACACGAGGCAATCAAAGTTGGGTTGACAAAAACTGTACACAAAGCCCAATATTGTGGTGTATTGGATCAGACCAATTTCAAATTCTGGGTCCGTTAGTTAAAGTTTTTTTGAGATTAACGAATCTTGATTTCTTTTTTAATCTAGTTAATGAGTGTTCGGTAAAAAAATATCAATTTAGTTTAAGGAGTTTATAGTAGATTAATATAGCTTAATTTTTCATTTTTTTTAATGTGACTCTTCCTAGATTGTTGAAGATTAACAAGCTGAAATTTACATTTATCTCATTTTAGCTTGTAATATTGAACACCAACTATAATTTTTAAATAATTAAGCTAAGAAATTCAGCTCCAACTCCAATTACTTATTCAGCTTTAACTTCAGCTATTTATTCAGCTTTAACTCATATTTCAGTTGAATTTACTGAACATTTCAATTGGATTTAATGAACAGAGCCTCTCTACTCGTTCTCTCTACAACACACTTTTTGCATCGCACAGGAAATCTCCGCACCCCCTTTCTTGGGTAAGAATTTCCATTTCCATCATTGCATTTTGTGGTTCAATCATGCATCTATTAATTCATCAAATATTCTAGATTTCAGATGATATTGACTGATTATTGTTCCCGTAACTTGTAATCACAATTGGTTTATTTTCTGCCATGTTATCCTTGCAGTAACATCCATTATCCATGAAGGTCTGAACGGCTTTAACCAATAAAAAATGTTTAATCCGAGTGTGCCTAAAATCTTTGAAAATGGCTTGTCGTGGGTTCTTGGAGTGCATTTTGAAGCTTCTCAATTTTCTGATGACTCTTGCTGGATTAGCAAATAGCAATGGTGGGATTTGGGATATACTTGTTTGTCGATTATATGCAATCGTCGTCTTCGAATTTGATACCAATTGGTCACAATGAGGAGGATCTGATTAAGCTTGGACGCAGCCCCTTGCTTGCATTGGTCACAATGTCTAGCAACATTTGGGATGACATATATTCAGCTTGGTATATAGCTTCTTGCATTCATTGTTTAGCTTTGAATGATCATAAATTGTGTTAACTTGTGCAAGTAAATACTGTGATTGCAATTGTTGATTGAGTTAATTAGACCAGTATAGATTTTTAATGGTGCATTGTGTTGTCTGCTTTTTTGTTTGCAAATGCTTATCATTTCATTGTCAAACTTTGAGTTATCAACCATGCTTCCACGTTAAGCTCTACATTCGTGCTATAAATACGTGATTACAAATAGAGTGTTACAGTCACACCTGCTTAAACCCCAAGACCCAAAGATCACATGTTGAGCGACCGACCTTAAGGCCAAATCCAATCGTAACTCATGCTAACCCGGTACTTCCCGAGGTTACCCATCCTAGTACTGATATCGAGATCCACTCGAATACGACAATAATCACACAATTCTAACTCAGTTTCGCAAAGATTAACATGCAAACTAAAGGAAAGCGAGAAAGAACACCAAAGATTGTTGATGCGGTTCGGAAACTCTACTCCACGGAGCCTCAGGAGGGGAGACTCACCCCAATATGCAATATCAGTAGTAAAACAGAAAGAGTCGGTTACAAGAGAGCAAAGAGCAAACCAAACACGGAAACAAAAGAGAACACATGAAACAAGCAAAGTGAAACATAAGACGAAGAAGACAAGGGAAAGGGATTCGGCCCCCTCTCAAAGCAAATGAAGCTTCGCAGACAACGACTTCAGGGACAGTGACCAAGGCGGCCACTTGGAAATGCTGGTGATGACAACCACCGAAGACGCTTCAAGCTCTTCTTCTTCTCTCTCTCTGTTTTCTCTCTTTTTCCCTTTTCTCTCTCTCTTTGTCTGAAGCGGCGTGTTCCAGATTGTGTTGCTCAGTGATGCTTATAAAGCTAGGTCAAAGCCATGTGTCAAAACGCGTCGTTTATCCAAGCTGAGAGTAAGCCGTGTGAGGCCCATCTGGAGACGCTTGACAAATCTGGCCCAAGACTCCAGGTTTCGGCTTTGTTCCAAGTAAAGCAGCAATGCGTCTCAACCACAGCTTAGCCCGTTTTTCTACTAAACCCGGTCTAACTCTATCGAACCCGATTTAGTCCGGTTTGCTCTTTAACACCTCATCTTGCCATCCCAACCCTTTAATCTAGTTACAAAGATTGGATTAAAATTACAACAAATGCCCCCCTAATCCAAACTTTACATGGAAATACAAGTTCTACCACCTAACAGTGCATAAGGGGATTCACTCTTGTCCGTCGTCGGCCCAAGCCCATATCTCAATGAACATCATCGATATGGAGGCTGTCCCTGCAGAACACAAACTTGTTAGAAGGGACAACTTTAGTGCCAAAATCTGATGGATTAATATCACCTGCTATTTTTATCACTTTTATCTGTTGTTTTTCCACTTCATCACGTATGAAATGAAACCTGACATCTATATGCTTAGTTCCCTCATGGTAAACAGGGTCTTTGCAAAGATACAAAGCACTCTGACTATCCATGTTGAGAATAGGCACATATGTCTTGCATTCTATCTCATACAATATACCTTTCAGCCAAGAGGCTTCTTTACAAGCCTCAGTTGCAACAATATATTCAGCCTCAGTTGAAGCTAAATCTACAATTGACTGATGTTGGGATTTCCAGGAAATGCAGTTCCCAACCCAAGTGTAAAAGTAAGAGGTAATAGACTTACGATTGTCCTTATTGCTAGCATAGTCTGAGTCCACAAACCCTTGCAGATCAGGCCTAGAAGTGTGTTCTGTATACACCAGACCAAGTGTTCTAGTACCAGAAATGTACTTTAGAGCATATTTCATAGCTGCCCAATGTTTCTCACCTGGATTGGACATATACCTACTCAACACACTTATTGCAAATGCCAAGTCAGGTCTTGTACACAACATAGCATACACCACTGAGCCTACAACAACATCATAAGGGACATTCCTCATTTTTTCAATGTCAGTAGCTGAAGTGGGATACATTTTTTTGGAGAGCTCAAGATGCCCTCCTAGGGGTATAGGTGAAGACTTAGCATGCAACATAGCAAATCTATCCAACACCTTATGCAGATAGTCAGCTTGAGATAATTTTATGATTTTCTTGTCTCTATCTCTTAGAATTTTTACTCCTAGAATTTTTTGTGCATGACCAAGATCCTTCATGTCGAAATGCTTCTGAAGGTCCATTTTGGTGCTAGTAATAGCAGCTTTAGAGCTACTAATCAAAAGCATATCATCAACATACACCAGAATGTAAATGGGAAACTTAGTTTTCACATTTTTGAAATAGAGGCAGGTATCATATTTGCTTCTAATGAAGCCAAGTTTTCTCATGCAGTTATCAAACTTGATGTTCCACTACCTAAGTGACTGTTTTAAACCATATATAGATCTCTTTAGCAAACAAGCATGCTCAGGTTTTTGCTTATCTATAAAGCCTTTTGGTCGTTTCATGTATATAGTTTCATTCAAATCACCATATAAGAAGGCAATTTTCACATCCATCTGTTCAAGTTCCCAGTCAAACACAACAGTCATAGCAAGCAAGAGTCTCATGGTTTTGTACTTAACTACAGGAGCAAAAATGCCATTATAGTCAACCACTTCCTTTTGAGTGAAGCCCTTGGCAACAAGCCTAGCTTTATATCTAGGTGGTTCTAAGTCATTAGCCCCTTCTTTAAGTTTATAAATTCATTTACAGTCTATGAGTTTAACATTTGCAGGTTTAGGTGCCAAAACCCAAATGTTATTAACATGCATAGCTTTCAGCCATTCATTTGCACTAGGACTTTTTACAGCTTGTTCATAAGTTTCAGGAGTGAAGATAGTAACCATATCAACAACAAGGAAGGCAAACTCAACAATATTGGTAGTGAACTTTCTAATAGGAATTCTTATCCTAGGTTCTCTATCTCTTACTAATTGATAGTCAGCTAAATCATGCATAGTTGATTCATTAATAGTATTATCATGCATATTAGAAGATTCAGCTATAGATTTGGGGTTAGAATGTTCACTTACTCCCCCACCTAATTGGTGAGGTTACAGACTAGCACTTGTGAGTTCCTTATCATTTCCTTGAGTGTTTGCATGGTGTCCTTCAGTGGCCTCTTCTGAGCCAGTGGTATTTCCCACATAGGAGTATCATATGTCAAACTCATCTTCCATCATGTCTTGGTGGTTATCAGGCACATAGAACTGTCCCAGATGGACATATGTGCTGCTTCTGTCTTCATTTGTACTTGTATTCTCATTTGAACTTGTGAGCTTATTTTTGAAGTGAAATTCTTTTTCATTGAAGGTAACATCTCTGGATGTTATTACTTTATAGCCATGAGGTTGTATAAGTAATAACTTGTATCCTTTGATGCCTTTTGGGTAGCCAAGCATGACACACTTTTGGGCCCTAGGCTGTAGCTTTCTCTGAGGGGTTTGGGAGTAAGCTGTACAACCAAAAGGCCTTAAGTGTGCCATGCTTGGCTTCTTACTTGTCCATAACTCTTGTGGGGTTTTAAATTTCACTGTAGAGGAGGGAGATCAATTTATGAGGTAGGCAGCAGTGATTACTGCCTCTCCCCACAATGATGGTGTAAGGCCCACAGCCTTAGAAACGCTATCCCCATGTCAACCGGGAACTTCCCAGGAGGTCACCCATCCCAGGACTACTCCCGCCCTAGCACGCTTAACTTCCTAGTTCTTTGTCCTCACTTGCCAGGAAAAGGAAGAGCTCTTGTTGACATGTGTAGCATTCTAATCCTTATAAAGGATTACAAATCCGGGGTATTATAATCACCCCCATTAAACCCTTGACGACCTCGTCAAGTCCCAAAGGCCACCCTCTGGGTCGAGCGACTGGCATCCAAGACAAGTCCACTCGTAACCCAGAGTCGGCTCTGATACCATTTGTAAGGCCCACAGCCTTAGAAACGCTATCCCCATGCCAACCGGGAACTTCCCAAGAGGTCATCCATCCCAGGACTACTCTCGCCCTAGCACACTTAACTTCCTAGTTCTTTGTCCTCACTTGAACCAGGAAAAGGAAGAGCTCTTGTTGATATGAGTAGCATTATAATCCTTATAAAAGATTATAAATCTGGGGTATTACAGATGGTCTCATTCCAGCAGTTATAAGCATGCATCTGGCTTTTTCTAACAGTGTCATGTTCATCCTCTCAGCAGTGTCATTCTGCTGAGGGGTGCCATGCACTGTTAGATGCCTTTTTATCCCATGTTCTTTACAGTATAAATTGAAAGCATTGTTGCAAAACTCAAGCCCATTATCAATCTTTAAAAACTTAAGCTTATAGACAGTTTGACTCTCTACCATAGTCTTCCAAGACTTAAAAGAATCAAAAGCTTCATCCTCAAATTTCAACAAGTATACCCATACTTTTCTTGAGTAGTGATCAATCAAAGAAAGAAAGTATTTTCTTCCCCCAATTGTGTCTACTTGTGCATGCCCCCAGAGATCTGAATGAACATACTCTAGGGGTTTGCTTGCTATATAGGTAGACTTGTCAAAACTGTGCCTAGTTGATGTGGGGATTAGCCGCGAGTGGCCCAATCTTGACGCCAAGAGAGACTCGTGGAGATGGAAGAGAAGAAATGAAACACAAGTGATTAGAAATCTGAAAAATAGCAAGAAATAACAAAAATAAATAAAGGGAATATAGAAAGAACAGAATTGAATAGAGGCAAGACCCTTGGAGCCCTAAGATGTCTCCCAAGAACCAAATACCAAATATCAACCAATCCCTCCTTCTACAACCTCACACAACAATGGACGAATCCAAGGAGCACGAGGAGGATTCTTGTGAAGGCCTACGAGCACCAATCCTATGGAGGAGATTGACACAAGCAAGTCAAACCAAGCAAGTTTGAATCAACCATGGAGAACACACTCTAGGAGCTCTCATTTTTCATGTGCAAAGCAACATTAGATTTCAGCAAAAAGTTGTTAAAGAAGACAACAAAGTGGCCTTATATACTACCCTAAGACAAAGGCCAAACAAACCCACAAAGGCCCACACAAAAGGTACTTAAAGTAGTATAGAAATACATTAAAAACAACAAGGAAGAAAGGCCCTAAGTGGCCCCCACACGAACTATCTTTTCTTCACACAACTCGGCCAGAACAACAATCCACAACTCGGCTAACAACTCGGCCGAGTTGTTGGCCGTGTCAGCACCTGTGGCGAGAACTCGGCCGGGGACTCGGCCGTTTTGTGGGCCGAGTCAGTGGCTGGAGCCCCCGTCTCTTGTGGCCTTCATTCTCCCGCGCATGGCTTGGCTCGGAAGGTGACCAAGGTCCTTAACGTAGGTTCGGTGAAGTCCTCGACTAAGGTGGGCTCCCTTGAGACGTGAAGGCTTGTCAAGTTCTCTAGGTCTTCTTACATCCGCTTGGCTCGAGCTCTTGCGAGCGGACCATATTCGCTTGTGTACGTCTTGGGTGAAGCCTCGGATGCTCCCGCATCATTCTCCCCTTCTTGAAGAAGATTCGACCTCGAATCTAAGCTTGTATGCCTTGTAATTTGCCTTTTGGGAAAGCTTGGACTTGCGCCTCTTGGAAGGCCCATCTCCTCTCCGGGGTGAAACACCAAGCGGCGGCGCTCTTTGTTGGCCTTGGCTGCATTGTGCCCCGCCTTGGCATGAAGCTTGTTCCTTGTGCGCTCATGCAATTCCCGAATGCACTCCACCAAGGAATGAACCAAATCAGCCACATTAAGGACACCATGATCTCCGAGCTCAAAGGGCACTTCTCCGGATTTCAGCTTTGAGTAGAGCACACACTTCACTTCTTGTCCTGAAATCAAAGCACTAGAAACTCCATGCAACTCCACAACTTGGTCAATACAAGGGTTAGTCACATAAGATGCATTATGAAGTTTAGGGCATGCAATGAATTTAGCTTCCTTAGAGGGCTTAGGCATAGCAATAATGGAAAAATAAGGCCCTCTAGCATGTCTACACAATAGTAAGAATGTAAGCACAAATCTTCAAATAACTACATGATACCCAAACATGCATGCAAATAGTATTCCACTCCTCTTTCTAGTTCTATGTTCAAGCTTAGGAGTGCAACTATCAACATAACACACATGCATGGACATAAGGATCATGTTATGAACACGATGCATTCCACAAGACATGTATTGTGCTAAAGAACTTTGATGCACACAAGAATATCTAATTTTACATACAAGGACTGGTTTCTTCATGTGTATTGTCCTATATGGAATGACATGCTCATTTGCAAACTCAAGAGATGGAATTGGAAAGGTGGAGATAAGAGGTACTTCCCTTGCATTAGTCTCCATTGGCACATCCTTTGTCGCTTGGTTGGAAATTGATTTCTTGGCTTCAACCTCTTCATGGGGTAGGAAAGGCAAGCTTGAAGGAACCATGTGGGTCCGGTCCGTCCATGGAGTAGCCAAGGATTTGAATGAACTACGTATAATGATGGGCAATCGATTGCCTCTTATAGTAGGTGCTTCAATTTCCTCCTCCTTTCTTCTTGGCTTGAACTCCTCAAGCATAGCTTGAATACATGTGATATCTCTAGCTCCGGGAGAAGGGTTAGGAGTACTTCCTTTGGAGGCATTAGGAGCGTCGGCTGGGGGATTTAGGCTCGGCGGGGAGGGGCTTGGCTTAGCACTCCTCCTTGGCTCCCCTTGCTCCATATGAGGATGATAGCCTCGGTTTTGGCCACCACTTGAACTTCTTCCTCCTTGGTTCCTAGCCTTAGTTTGTCTCTCAACTTTGATGGTTAAGGGCAGCAATTGTGTGTGGTGTTGAGGCACAAAGCGAGCTCTCATCAAGGCCTTCATTTGAGTCCAAGTTGTCACGAGTGCATTTAAGGTTCTTTTCCTTTCTTTCACAAGATTATCCCACCATGTTAGTGCATAAACAATGAATTCAAGGGTGGCGAGTTGTACCTTTTTATGCTCGGGAAAGTTGTGACAACTCCAAATTTGTTCAATCTTGGTCTCCCATTCCATGTAGACATATGCATCACATTTGCCTTCAAAAGATGGGATCTTCACCTTGATCTTGTCAATGTCATTTTGCTCTTGCTCTCGGCCTCTTCTTACTTGGAAACCTCGATGTGACACTTGCTCCCATTCTTCATCTTCATAGGCTCGCCTTGGCTCCTCATGATAGGAACGCCTAGGAATTCCCTGAAATTCATTTAAATGGTTAGGAGCATTAGGCTTATCTCTACGCCGGGGGAAGTTGGCGGCTATGGGCACTCGGCGCGTCTCTTGGGACACGGCATTGGAGGGGCCTCCTTGCTCAGTTCGGGTGCCAAGAGGCACGGTTGCGGGCTTGGGCACTCTTGTCTCCAATGCTACCATCCGATTGGAAAAGATAGCAAGGTTGTCCGACATTGCCTTAAGCATGTTGAACAACTCGGGTGACACGGTGTCGGACCCTCCTTCATGTGATGGACTCCCTATATGAGACATGATCAACAAACTCCAAGAAACAAGTTAGAGTTAGTGAAATCAAAACATCCTCACAAGTGTTTACTCTCGTGTGTTTGATCACCCACTCTCTTGTTGATGTCGATACATGCTTATGATCACAAAAATCTGCCTTGCAAGGATAAAAAACTTCACGTGGAATTGGTGATCGTAGACAACACAAACCAATGTAGATTAGCTCTTGGACTTAAGAGAAGGACAATGCAATTGGGTGGAGCTAAGATATGTGTTTGGACTTGGAAATGAGCTCAAGAGACACACAATGGAAGCTCAAACACGGTTGGACTCAATAAGATCACACAAATGGAATCAAACGATCAAGGAAGACTCAATGAGAAGTGTTTAGATGACTCAACAAAGCAATGTTATAACTAACATGCATTACCAATACTCATGAATTGTGAACAATTGTCAATGATATGAAATGTATTTAGGCAAGGTGAGTAGGGTATCAAGCTTGGGTTAGGGTGATCAAGTCTTCGAGAACACTTAATGATATCAAGGGAAAAGCACCAATAATCACATACACATTTGTCTTTCTTTTTCTTCCTTTTTTTTTTTGACCTCGTTTTTTTTTTTTTTCAATAAAATGTGCAGCTAGGAAGTGTTTGGCTGCTCTCCCTCTTTTGTTTTTGGTTTGACTTGGAAGAAAAGAAGACTAGCTTGTAGGGTTATTTGGGGATGGGATGAAAAGTAGAAGGGAAAGAGGTTTGAATGTTTACCACAAATGTCTCCCCTTCTTTGGAAACCCCACAAGGCTGCTATGGGTCAAGTTTGGCACTTTCCCAAACTTCCTAAGATAGCCAAAAATGGATAGAAGAAAAGCAAAGTGCTCATTTGCCAAAATTGCTCAAAGTCACATGCACAACTTAAGGAATTCAAACTTGAGCAAGCATTGGGCAAGGACACAAGGCTGAGCACGTGGTGGCTATTGGGTGGTGGCTGTTGGGTGGTGGTGGTGGTGGTGGCAAGGCGGCAGAAGGGTTTTCCGGTCGCCGGAAAATTTGTTTTGGGTTTTTTTTTTAGATTTTTGCAAGGCTTGTGGTAGGGCTTTCTTTTTGGGTTTTTTTGGAATGGTGATGGCAATATCAAGCAAGCAAAGTCCACAAATACACAAGCACAAGCAAAGCAAGACTAGAAACAACAAAGCAAGAAAAACACAAGAAGAACACAAGAAATGGAAAGAAGACTCAAAGGAGCTAACCAAAGATGGTGGCTCGGCTGAGTGGTGGTTGAGGGAGGTGGCTTGGCGCCTCACCGGAGCTTTGATACCAATTTGATGCGGGGATTAGCCGTGAGTGGCATGATCTTGACGCCAAGAGAGACTCGTGGAGATGGAAGAGAAGAAATGAAACACAAGTGATTAGAAATCTGAAAAATAGCAAGAAATAACAAAGATAAATAAAGGGGATATAGAAAGAACCGAATTGAATAGAAGCAAGATCCTTGGAGCCCTAAGATGTCTCCCAAGAACCAAATACCAAATATCAACCAACCCCTCCTTCTACAACCTCACACAACAATGGACGAATCCAAGGAGCACGAGGAGGATTCTTGTGAAGGCCTACGAGCACCAATCCTATGGAGGAGATTGACACAAGCAAGTCAAACCAAGCAAGTTTGAATCAACCATGGAGAACACACTCTAGGAGCTCTCATTTTTCATGTGCAAAGCAACATTAGATTTCAGCAAAAAGTTGTTAAAGAAGACAACAAAGTGGCCTTATATACTACCCTAAGACAAAGGACAAACAAACCCACAAAGGCCCACACAAAAGGTACTTAAAGTAGTCTAGAAATACATTAAAAACAACAAGGAAGAAAGGCCCTAAGTGGCCCCCACACGAACTCTATTTTCTTCACACAACTCGGCCAGAACAACAGTCCACAACTTGGCTGACAACTCGGCCGAGTTGTTGGCCGTGTCAGCACCTGTGGCGAGAACTCGGCCGTGTTGTGGGCCGAGTCAGTGGCTGGAGCCCCCGTCTCTTGTGGCCTTCATTCTCCCGCGCATGGCTTGGCTCGGAAGGTGACCAAAGTCCTTAGCGTAGGTTCGGTGAAGTCCTCGACTAAGGGGGCTCCCTTGAGACGTGAAGGCTTGTCAAGTTCTCTAGGTCCTCTTGCATCCGCTTGGCTCGAGCTCTTGCGAGCGGACCATCTTCGCTTGTGTACGTCTTGGGTGAAGCCTCGGATGCTCCCGCATCACTAGTTTTCTTACCATAGATACAATTTTCACAAAAATCTAGGTCACAAGGATATTTATCAATCAAACCGTTTTTTAACAAGTTTAATAAGTCAGTGTTACCAATATGGCCAAGTCTTTCATGCCAGAGTCTAGTATAATCTGCATCACCATATTTAACCATATCAGTAGAGATATTTAACTCATGAGATGTTATAACATAATAAAGCCCTCCCTTATTAATGCTTCTAATAAGAACTGTATTGTTTCTAATCACATCTCTTATTCCATGATGAGTATTAATTTGGCAATTTAGATCATCAAACATAGATTTAGACAGAAGATTCTTTTTAAATTTAGAACCCACCTAACATTTTGTATGCATTCTTAATATAATAGACCTGATACCCTTAATAGACAGAGTAGTATGATCACCAAGCATTACTTCACCTCCATCACAACTAGACAGATTAGTAAAGAAACCCTTATGGGGAGTAGCATGCATGATACAACCAGAGTCAAGGATCCAATCATTGCAAGCATTATTATTTCCAACAACAAGCAATTCATGAGAGTAATTAGGGTATGACTCACACAACAGAGAAACCAGAGTTTTCTTTTTCTTTGTTTTTCTCATCTCTAATTTTCTTGTGGCAGTCTTTAGAGAAATGACCTTCTTTTTTCACAGTAATAGCACTTAGCTTTAGCTTTCTCAAAAGATTTTCCATTTCTCTTTTCATTTTTGTCTTTCCCAAAATTCTTTTGATTTTTCTTCCATTTTCCCTTAGCCATTAAGACCTCTGACTTAGAGTCATTCTTAGTGTCATTTTTAGTCTTATTTTTAGACTTAAACCCCTTCAGAATTTCATCTTTCTGAATAATAGATTCAGTGATTTTAGACAAGGTCAATTCATCACGGTCATACTAAATGACATCTTTAAGAGTGTCAAACTGAGAGAGAAGAGAGTTCAACAACAAGACAGCTTGGTGGGTTTCTTTTATTTCATCATCATACAAAGTCTTGAGAGTTCAACAAGAAGACAGCTTGGCGCGCAAGGTGCCCTTCCCTTCTCTCTCCTTCTCCAAGCTAGAAGTTCTAGGCGCCCACGACAGCGTCTCTCCCCCCTCAAGGATCTCACACACACAAGATAGATGCGGATTGTACTTGAAGATTCAAGGTTCTCTTCCAAGTCTTGACTAACACACAACCTTTAAAGTCAATTTTCTCCCAAATGGTACAATAGAAACATATAAAGCAAGGTTAGTGACAAAGGGTTATACTGAAAAAGACTACAACTTTCTCACCTATTGCTAAAGTCACTATTGTTGGAACATTATAAGTTGTTGCTACTGCAAGAATATGGGTTATGACTCAATCGGACATGGTTATAAGAATCGGTTCCTATAGTAGAGTGTAATTCTTCTGTTCTTCCGCTTGAGTTTCACTGATATAATCAATGGAATTTTCATTCAATCTTTTTCTTTTGACTCTGATAATGATATTACGTATAATTATATAAAAAAGAACATTATAGAGACTTTCAAGAACCCAAAAGAAGTCCCTTCGATCTACCTTTTTATAGGGCTTGTCTTCCAATTGAAGTATTTCTTGATCCTTGATGCAAGTCTCTTCATAATTTAGTAACATGTGTACATGTCTGTTGATACATTACATGGCAAGTGTTAAGTCGTGGATTGTAACAACGCGTGGCATTGCGCCCATCTGTTGATCGTTTGTACATGGATTGGGCCAAGTGAAGGGAAGCGAAAGAGAAGCCCATCAATGGAGCAAGAGCCCAAAGGATATGGGGAAGAAAGTAGAGAAAATTGGGCACGAAGGACCCTTTTTCACATAAATAACATGTTTAGGCCCATTTTTTTCAAAATTGCAAGTGTGACCCCATATTACTACACATATGGCCTAAATGCATTTTGAAAATATTTTTTTAGGATTTAAGATTTAGGATTTAAGATTTAGGATTTAGAGAAGTTTAATGACTTAGAGGGTCAATGAGCTAATTTATTTAATTAGGATCCCAAATTTGTTATTCCACCCCTCTTAAAGGGTAAAAAATCCTAAGCACATAAGAAAGTAACTCTTGACATGCACTTACACAAGGATGAGATTCTTGGGTTCTCTTGTTAAATTCATTCCAATGTTCACTCTATTTCATTTTCACGATATAAAAACACATGTAAATACACAAAATGGGGGACAGCCTATCGGAGTATCGGCCCATCTCCTACTCATGCTTAAATGCTCAGTAACTCTCACACAAAAGTATTTTGTTCAAAGAACAACTCATAATCTTATTTTTAATAATAATGAGTTTTAGTATAGCTTTTCTAGTCAATAAGCTTCGGTAATGAGTTTCGGTAATGTTTGGATGCTTCTCTTTGGACTTAATTGCTCAGTAATTTCTTGCTTGTTTTTCAACTCATAATCTTATTTTGTTCAAGTTTATAGATGCTTGACATCTTCATCGCATATAAAACATTAAGTTTTATTTACACGATTACTTTTCGACGCATAGGCATTTTTGCCGTTTAGCGCATAGGCTACACACATTACGTGTGGAGCCATACCACACGTTACATGTGGTTATACACCACCCGTAACGTGTGGTGTTTTAGTATATTAAATTGTTTAGTTATAGTATACTTTAGGGTATTTGTGTATGTCATATTATTGTATATTTTTAGTATTTATTTATGGTTCAATGTTGAATTATTGATTATTTTATGTATATTATAATGTTGTGTATGAATGTTGTATCATATTATTGTTTATTTTTAGGGTTTATTTGTTTATCTAAAATTAATAAAAAAAACACCCCAAAATAATCAACATAGAAGACAGAATAGAATTGTTCATTACGTTGGATGACTACAACCACATTTATCTCAAAATAAAGTAAATAATACATGTTCTTCACCTTCTTCATAAACTTAGAAACCCTAACACAAAATAAATGACATCGTCTAGTTGCGTTTGAAGAAATTAGGATAGTCTCTGGTAAAAGTTCGCTTCCTATCATATCTCTGCTTTGATAAAATTGTTTGCTCCCTACAAAGGTTGATAGTACGTAAACAACATTACACAAAAGATATGACATCAAGGTAGTATACGATGTACATCATTATATAGTTTGAGGTTATACCTACGCATCTTATCCACATCTTGTAAAAGTTTTTTATTTTTCTTAACAAGATCTTGATTCTCCTTAACAAGATCTTGTTTTTCCCGCCATTGTTGTCGAATAATCGCGTGTGCCCTGTCCTCGTATATAGGATCAATCCACTTCCTGTAAAAACACCCCAGTCTTGGGCATCCCCAATACCTTCTTCCGTAGTTCCACTGCAAATCCCAAGTACGGACAATGACTTTCAAATTACACGCGCATAGTGGGTTTGTTGATGATTCGGATGAAGATGCCATTATTTGTTGTAGTGCTTGGTTTTCTACAAATATCATGAATCCATTAATATAAAAAATTGGGGATAATAAATCAAAAGAAACTGGAAGAAGAAGCTTACCTACAATTGAATCTTCAAGTGTCGCTTGTGTTGGACTTGTTGTAGAGAACAAACAACCCTAATGTCTCTTATATAGTGAAAAGCAATGTCTTTGACAGCTAATATACAGCTATATATAACTGTAGTTGTGATACCCCGTAATTCTGTAAGGATTATTTTGGGAATTTTTGGAATTTTCCCGAACACCCGTTTAGTACGTCGGATTTAATTCAGAAAGTTGGAGGCATTCTGTAATGCGCTCTGTATCTGTAATATTTTTCTCAGTGAAATAAAATACAGACGACGTGCTTTGGATGTTAATTACTCGTTCGCGTACGATAATTTTTATCCCGGGTTAATGTCATGATCGTTCAAAGCTGAACGAGCGGGAAAAGCTGGTCACGGCGACCGTTGTACAGTCACGGCGACCGCCGTCGCGGGACCCAAGAACGGCGACCGCCGTGGGTATGACGGCGCCCTCCGTCGCAAGGCTCGAAGAGCCGACGAGTCTCCTCCTAGCTGGGGACGCCAGGTCTATGGCGGCGCCCGCCGCGTTGCTAACGGCGCCCGCCACATTGATGACGGCGCCCGCCGCATTTATTGCGGCGCCCGCCGTCGTTGTTGTCTGGAGGTTTTTACCCGATGGTCGCCGGAGTCGTCTGACGATCGCCGTTGTAGCCCTCCACGTCGCCTTCCTATCCATCATTATGCTCCCTGACATTTGGCTATAAATAGAGAAGGTTTGGGATCGGTTTTCACACAAAATCAAACGCTTCAATCCCTCAAAATTGTCTCGCCGGAGTTTGGTGCCCTCGCCGGAAATTCTGAAGCTTTCGCCGGTATCGTTTAGTGGTGTTTCCAGCAGCCCTTGTGAAGCCTTTTGGTTGCCTTTGAAGGTTAGAACTCAGGCAAGGCAACAAGGGGACGAAACGCGCATCATTTGGGTGAGTTTTTCTCTCGTCTGTCGTCGGAGTTCTTCACGGCGACCGCCGTGTTCTTTACGGCGCCCGCCGTGATGAGAACGGCGACCGCCGCCAAGAACGGCGACCGCCGCCAGTGCCCAGAATGCCTTCGTGGCTTTGGCTTGGTTGGTTGTCGTCGTGGCGTCATTTCTTTCGGGTTCTTTCGTCTTTCCATAGATTCGTACTAGTTTATGTCGGATCTAACTTAGGGTTTCCTTATGGGTTGACTCGAAGGTCGTTGTACTGTCGGAGCTATACATGTGTCGAGCCCGGAATCCCGTTGTCTCTGCTTTGTTCCAGATCTGCGGACTAAGGCAAGTGGCGGTTTGCTCTTGCTCATCGTTCCATATTTACATTAATTATCAGCTGTTTATCTGAGTAATTAATTAGGAATGATTACTGTGTTTATCTGGAAATGGTTTTATAAACTGTTTTGGAAATTGTAATAATGACATTATCATAGGTTGTATATCTGTTAGAACAACGCTATCATATGTGATAATTACTGTGATGGTATTGTTGTGAAATTAATCTTAATGCTAGAATGGCATGTGGGTTAATAGGAAAACTAATCCAAGTAAGGATTAGCTGTTTCTGTTATCTCTATGTTTAAGTTGATTGCCTGGATGGCTTTAATGTGATTAATTACTGTGTTAGACTGTTTAGTTAACACGAGTGTTCGTAGGAACGCTAATCCAAGTAAGGATTAGTCATTTCTTAATAACTTAATGTTCGTAGGAACGCTAATCCAAGTAAGGATTTGTCGTTTCTTTAAATCATAATATTCCTCGGATTAATTCTGAATAATTTAAGGGTCATGACCTATGCTTCTTATCCACCTGTAAGGATTTGAAGTATTTAAGCGCCTTGCAAGCGCCATTGGATGAGCTTAATTACAGTCTTGTGTATTAAGCACTTAGCTAGTGCATTGGGATGGACGTAACTGTCACCCTGTAAATTAAATTGTAAGCAATGTGGCAGTGCAATCAGGGTGAACGTAAGGTCACCCGGTGTAATAATAACTTCCGTGTTCTCGGAATAATATTAAAAGCCTCAACAGTGTGTGTGTGTGTGTGTGTGTTGTAATTAAATAAGATAAGTGCAGTTAAGTACATAATTAAAGTATAAGCACTGTAATAGTGCAATCAGGGTGAACGTAAGGTCACCCGGTGTAATAATAATGTCGTTGTTACTCGGCATAATAATGTTAAGTCCCGCGTGTGTGTTGTGTGTGTTTTAATTTGGGTCGACATGATTGTCACCCTGAGATTTAAGTTGTGTGCCGCTCTTAATAACATTAACGTGTTCCAGAAATGTGTGTTTTGTAATTTAATAAGGTATGTGCCCGAGTGCACATGATTAATAAACCTTTGGCGAGTAGTGCAGCTAAGTAATAGTGAAGCTAGGAAAACTCGTATCGACTTTGATCATAGTACGTTCTCTTCCCAATCTGGATTCGCTGTAGGCGATGAGGTTGGTTGTGAACCGAAGCATCTCAGTCAACTTTTAAATCATTGGTGTGCGTAACTTTAATGTTCCCTCGATTGTCATAATTTCCTATAAGGCTCATTTCAGTTGGAGTCTTCTCTTCAGTGCATATCTTAATTGCTTAATCATTCCGTGAAAGTGTCGGGTTATATATCGTTCCTTCGGTTATTATTCGAGGAACAATGATAGTAAACGGTTACGATCACTCGAACCACTCTGCTTTTTACCCTTGCTAGTCTATTTAAGTAGACTAACCCACGAACTTTGTTCTCCGCATGTGGGCTGATGTCATCCGTTCGATTCGGCACATCAGATAGAGTGTAGATGAGAAGACTAGAAGGACTATGGAGTCGACGGTGGTTTTCTGACGTTTTTAATAATTTCTTTTAATCAGGTTGAGATTCTTGGGAGATGACCATTGCGGTCAAGATCCTTGTTTATATATTTTATAAGACTTCCGCTGTACCTTGTTTAATATTTCCGTTGTAATTTATTTAAACTCTGTGTTTGTCCTATTCGGGATTGGTATGTAATCCCGGGACTCGTATTTTATATGAATAAGGTTATCATTTTGTATCATTGCATTTCATGATTTGTATTTAAACGGTAAAGCCTTGGGTGATCTCGGTAAGGAACACTGGGGTCACTGGCGATAATACATTTCCAAAAGGGTTAAGTTTTGGGGGTGTTACAGTTGTGGTATCAGAGCCAAAGGTTGTTTTAAAATGGGTTTGGATTTTATAAATCATTTATCCATTTTTGAAAATGCTTTAAGAAGGGCTCTGAATTTTTCAAAGTGAAAAGAGTTTGAAAATACCGTTCATAGTCCTGTCTTCTATATGGTCTGATATAGTAAGTTTACTTCTATATCTAGAAAGACTAATTCCTTCCCCGTTGCCCCATATGATATGGGTGCATTCTATTCTCTTCATAGGAACCGGGAGAAGCCAAGGTGGTTTCGCTATACCCAATAAGGCTTGAATTCCCAGTTCTCTCGTTTTGAGTTAAGGTTGTAGAACCTAGTAACTCGGTTTGAGTTCATCAATAGAAATTATCAAGTTGATCTATTCTAAGTTGATTTTATTACAATAAGTATATCAGAAGATACTAATGTGATAAAATCCTTGGAATTTGATTAGTAAACAGATGGTGAACACAAGGAACGTTATCCGTGCTGGTGCTGGGCCGAGTAATGACCCCAGACCAAATGCGAGGAATGCTGCAGACCCAACAGAAGAGCGTGAGGCTATTTCTAACAATAACCAGGAAGGCAATGGCCAAGCTCAGGCCAACGCCCCGATGTTGTTTGATGCTGCAGCAATGGAGGCAATTCGAGGAATTGTCATGCAGGCAATCACAGATGTTATGCGACCAGTTGCACCACAAGCACAAGGTGGTCCAGTTCCTCAAGCTACTCCCGAAGTCGAGGAGTCAGTGGAGCAAGTACCTCGGGTCAATGTTGTTAGGGACAAAGGAACTTACGGGCAGGCGTTAAAAGTCGTGAGTTCAATGAGGCCCGACAGCTATGACGGTACTGGAGAACCAGTCAGGGTGACATATTGGTTCTCACATATGGAACGGTTGCTCCGAAACATTAATTGCACTGAGGCTGGGAAAGTGAACATCGTCTCTCTTCAACTCAAGGATGTGGCTAGCGAATGGTGGGAAAGCATCGGTCTGGCTGACCATCCCGAGCTGAATTGGAGCATGTTCAAAACCAAGATGACCGATCGTTTCTTTTCCCGAGCTATGAGGGAGGAGAAGCATAAGGAATTTATGTACCCGCAGACTGATGGGTTAAAGGTGACTGAGCTCGCAGCTAAGTTCAATCACTTGATGCAGTACGCTGGACATGAGGTGTCAACCGAAGAGCAAAAGATCTGGTACTTCCATGGATGGATGAATCCAGAGATCAAGCCTCTAATGTTGCGTCATGGCTGTACTACGTTAGAGCAATATGTGGATGCAGCTTACAAGACGGAAGTCATATTGGAGGAGTCTGCCCTTAAGAGGGAGAAGCAAGTTAAGGGAAAGGGTGGGCAACATGATCGCCAGGTTGGTTCATTCAAACGACCGGCATCGCCTACCAAGTTTGAGAAGTCTGGTCGTGCTAAGACCGAGACAACTCAGTCAAACTCTGCCAGAGGCTCAGGTTGGAGCGGCAGAGCAATTCAGTGCCACAATTGTGGTGAAGTGGGGCATACAAGTTTTGTTTGCCAAAAGGACAAGAGGATGTGTCATAATTGTGGAAGGGAAGGCCACATAAAAACGTATTGCAGACTGAAGGGTCAAGGAACAATGCAGTCTTACAAAGCGTCAAATGTTAGAGATGGGCAGAACCCAAGGCCAGTGGTATCTGCTCCTGAGCAATCTATGGCTCGTAATAAAGGCAGAGCGCCTATGGGGTCTTCAGGCCAAGGGCAATGACTCTTTGTAATGAGCCAAGCCAATGGAGAAGAACCCTGATCCATTAAGTTGTATTTGTGTTAAGACTTTCTTTAAGATTAAGGAGTAACGACGTGTGTCGGTAATCTCCGTGGTATTAAGATCTGCCTGCTCGACTTTTGTCAATTAATGTAATGTTTGAATGTTAATGAAGTGTTTCCGTGTTTTGGAAAATTTCAGAATGCGTTATCCGTACGAATTAGTTATTCATACGAAACCTCGTAAGTGTCGAGAACAGCTTATGCCAAGTAAGGATAAGGACTGTCGGACTTATGGTGGTGGAGTTTTGTGGATAACTTAGATGTTCGTCCCTTGTGGTTAATCCCAAGGTCGACTCTGTTGTTTAAATCTAAATCCACTCCTAAGATTCTTCTTCATGCATAGAGTATGTCATCTATAAGATCAGATGTAGCTCTTTGAGGAAGATTAAGTGGTGAAGCGGTCATGTTGAGAGGAAAGGTTGCAGTTAAGGATATGTTGATGATCCCGATGTATTAAAGATTCAGTAAGGAGAATTGTCTATATACACCTAAGGAGTACTGTGGTAAGCGTTTTCTCATACGCTGAGTTCTTCCGAGATTTCTTAAGGAAAGGGAATGAACTTGTAGAGTTTTGTTCGGAGAGATCAGGAGCTATCTCTCATGCGTAAGTTTGTGCCATGAGCATTAAGGCGGATGAATCATTTTCAGAATGATATCCTAAGGAATTAAGAATAATATCTCATGTGATCCATTTCAAGGATGAAGTGAGTAAGGATGTTGGATCCAGGTAGTAAGATTGGTGTTGAGGTAGTATCCTCATTGGCTTAATGCAAGTTTCGGGGTCGAAACTTCTTTTAAGGGGGAGGTGATGTGATATCCCGTAATTCTGTAAGGATTATTTTGGGAATTTTTGGAATTTTCCCGAACACCCGTTTAGTACGTCGGATTTAATTCAGAAAGTTAGAGGCATTCTGTAATGTGCTCTGTATCTGTAATATTTTTCTCAGTGAAATAAAATACAGACGACGTGCTTTGGATGTTAATTACTCGTTCGCGTACGATAATTTTTATCCCGGGTTAATGTCATGATCGTTCAAAGCTGAACGGGCGGGAAAAGCTGGTCACGACGACCGCCGTACAGTCACGGCGACCGCCGTCGCGGGACCCAAGAACGGCGACCACCGTGGGTATGACGGTGCCTGCCGTCGCAAGGCTCGAGGAGCCGACGAGTCTCCTCCTAGATGGGGACGCCAGGTCTAGGGCGGCGCCCGCCGCGTTGGTAACAGCGCCCGCCGCATTGATGACGGCGCCCGCCGCATTTATTGCGGCGCCCGCCGTCGTTGTTGTCTGGAGGTTTTTACCCGATGGTCGTCGGAGTCGTCTGACGATCGCCGTTGTAGCCCTCCACGTCGCCTTCCTAGCCATCATTATGCTCCCTGGCATTTGGCTATAAATAGAGAAGGTTTGGGATCGGTTTTCACACAAAACCAAACGCTTTAATCCCTCAAAATTGTCTCGCCGGAGTTTGGTGCCCTCGCCGGAAATTCTGAAGCTTTCGCCGGTATCGTTTAGTGGTGTTTCCAGCAGCCCTTGTGAAGCCTTTTGGTTGCCTTTGAAGGTTGGAACCCAGGCAAGGCAACAAGGGGATGAAACGCGCATCATTTGGGTGAGTTTTTCTCTCGTCTGTCGTCGGAGTTCTTCACGACGACCGTCGTGTTCTTTACGGCGCCCGCCGTGATGAGAATGGCGACCGCCGCCAGTGCCCAGAATGCCTTCGTGGCTTTGGCTTGGTTGGTTGTCGTCGTGGCGTCATTTCTTTCGGGTTCTTTCGTCTTTCCATAGATTCGTACTAGTTTATGTCGGATCTAACTTAGGGTTTCCTTATGGGTCGACTCGAAGGTCGTTGTGCTGTCGGAGCTATACCTGTGTCGATCCCGGAATCCCGTTGTCTCTGCTTTGTTCCAGATCTGCGGACTAAGGCAAGTGGTGGTTCGCTCTTGCTCATCGTTCCATATTTACATTAATTATCAGCTGTTTATCTGAGTAATTAATTTGGAATGATTACTGTGTTTATCTGGAAATGGTTTTATAAACTGTTTTGGAAATTGTAA
Organism: Rheum nobile; assembly: GCA_027886185.1. NCBI lineage: Eukaryota > Viridiplantae > Streptophyta > Magnoliopsida > Caryophyllales > Polygonaceae > Rheum > Rheum nobile. The sequence continues at coordinate 1,019,180 of WOAB01000738.1, read as the reverse complement.
TAATGACATTATCATAGGTTGTATATCTGTTAGAACAACGCTATCATATGTGATAATTACTGTGATGGTATTGTTGTGAAATTAATCTTAATGCTAGAATGGCATGTGGGTTAATAGGAAAACTAATCCAAGTAAGGATTAGCTGTTTCTGTTATCTCTATGTTTAAGTTGATTGCCTGGATGGCTTTAATGTGATTAATTACTGTGTTAGACTGTTTAGTTAACACGAGTGTTCGTAGGAACGCTAATCCAAGTAAGGATTAGTCGTTTCTTAATAACTTAATGTTCGTAGGAACGCTAATCCAAGTAAGGATTTGTCGTTTCTTTAAATCATAATATTCCTAGGATTAATTCCGAATAATTTAAGGGTCATGACCTATGCTTCTTATCCACCTGTAAGGATTTGAAGTGTTTAAGCGCCTTGCAAGCGCCATTGGATGAGCTTAATTACAGTCCTGTGTATTAAGCACTTAGCTAGTGCATTGGGGTGGACGTAACTGTCACCCTGTAAATTAAATTGTAAGCACTGTGGCAGTGCAATCAGGGTGAACGTAAGGTCACCCGGTGTAATAATAACTTCTGTGTTCTCGGAATAATATTAAAAGCCTCAATAGTGTGTGTGTGTGTGTGTTGTAATTAAATAAGATAAGTGCAGTTAAGCACATAATTAAAGTGTAAGCACTGTAATAGTGCAATCAGGATGAACGTAAGGTCACCCGGTGTAATAATAACGTCGTTGTTACTCGACATAATAATGTTAAGTCTCGCGTGTGTGTTGTGTGTGTTTTAATTTGGGTCGACATGATTGTCACCCTGAGATTTAAGATGTGTGTCGCTCTTAATAACATTAACGTGTTCCAGAAATGTGTGTTTTGTAATTTAATAAGGTATGTGCCCGAGTGCACATGATTAATAAACCTTTGGCGAGTAGTGCAGCTAAGTAATAGTGAAGCTAGGAAAACTCGTATCGACTTTGATCATAGTACGTTCTCTTCCCAATCTGGATTCGCTGTAGGCGATGAGGTTGGTTGTGAACCGAAGCATCTCAGTCAACTTTTAAATCATTGGTGTGCATAACTTTAATGTTCCCTCAGTTGTCATAATTTCCTATAAGGCTCATTTAAGTTGGAGTCTTCTCTTCAGTGCATATCTTAATTGCTTAATCATTCCGTGAAAGTGTCGGGTTATATATCGTTCCTTCGGTTATTATTCGAGGAACAATGATAGTAAACGGTTACGATCACTCGAACCACTCTGCTTTTTACCCTTGCTAGTCTATTTAAGTAGACTAACCCACGAACTTTGTTCTCCGCATGTGTGCTGGTGTCATCCGTTCGATTCGGCACATCAGATAGAGTGTAGATGAGAAGACTAGAAGGACTATGGAGTCGACGATGGTTTTCTGACGTTTTTAATAATTTCTTTTAATCAGGTTGAGATTCTTGGGAGATGACCATTGCGGTCAAGATCCTTGTTTATATATTTTATAAGACTTCCGATGTACCTTGTTTAAGATTTCCGTTGTAATTTATTTAAACTCTGTGTTTGTCCTATTCGGGATTGGGATGTAATCCCGAGACTCGTGTTTTATATGAATAAGGTTATCATTTTGTATCATTGCATTTCATGATTTGTATTTAAACGGTAAAGCCTTGGGTGATCTCGGTAAGGAACACTGGGGTCACTGGCGGTAATACATTTCCAAAATGGTTAAGTTTTGGGGGTGTTACAGTAGTATATAATGACCTCAACCACTAGCATTAATGAACTCAACCACTAGCATTAATAACTTCTCAACAATCATTTATCACCCTAAACCCTAAACCTTAAACACTAATTAAAAGTTCTTCTCCTCAATCTCACAAACAAGGTAACTAAAATACTCGATTCACCCTTATTAATTAAAGATAAATAGTTAACCCTAACCCTAAACCCTAATCTCTAAACCAAAACCACATTACCCTAAACCCTACCCTAATACAATATCCCTAAACCCTAAACCCCAAACCCTAACCCAAGCCCTACCCCAAACCCTAACAAAAAGCCTCATACGCCTAAACCTTGAACCACACGTAACGTGTGGAATCAGCTCACACGTTACGTGTCATGCTATCCCACACGTAACGTGTGGATGGGGCTCACACGTAACGTGTGGTTCAGTCTGTGACAAAACGCATTGAATTAACCGTCTTGTCCCCACCTAACTGTAATAATGACCCGTCTTCTTCCCCGGCTAACGATCCATTTCGAGCCTAAACCCTCATTTGAAACACTCACAAATTCTTTTGTTAAAAAAATGGACAATCCGAACAACAACGAGTATTGGAGCAACAGTGGGGAAGATATTCCACTTTCGAACGAGGTAATTTCTATTATGTAACCCTAAAGTTCTCTTTTTTTGTTGTTTTGAACTTGTTTAAAGTTTGTAGCTTGATGGTTAGGGTTTTGAAAGGTATGATATTTGTTATTTAGGGTTTAACGATTGTTCGCGTTGAAGGTTGCGGCGTCTCCTACTCGGTTCTTTCCCCAGGCTCCATCTGCGGTTATATTATTTTTATCAAAATAATATTATCAAAATAATATAATCAAAATAATATAATTCAAATATTATCAAAATAATATAATTAAAATATTATGAAAATAATATTTTGAGTCGGAGAGTCGCCGACGATCCACACGTTACGTGTGAAATGGAATCACACGTAACGTGTGGAACACATTCACACGTTACGTGTGAATGTGCACATTCCAACTACCGCCGGCGAGACGCCGACGACATTCCGGCGATCCACACGTTACGTGTGAAATGGAATCACACGTAACGTGTGGAACACATTCACACGTTACGTGTGAATGTGCACATTCCAATTACCGCGACATTTTGGCGATCCTCCGGTCGTCTTCTCCGGTGACATTTCCGAATTCCGGCGATTTTTTCCATCAAATAATACATGAAATTCAATAAAAAATGCACAATTTTTACAAATCTATCAATACTATCACTTCCACTAGCATATTTTCACAAAAAATTCAACATAAATCCTCATGTAAAAAAAATTCTTCAAAATTATACAAAAAATCAAAAACAATCCCAAAAGCTTCTACAAAACATAGATCTATCATCCTAAACATCTCCACAACATGGATCTACAATCCCTAACCAAACACTTCAAATTTAACAAAACAAAACCCAAAAAAAATTCCACTAACTAACCTTTCAAAGATCTTGAACGTAACGCGCGGAGTCGGTTGATTCGTCACGAGCAGATGCAAGAGACGCGTAACGAGTGAGGCCGCGGAGTTCGAATGAATTGAGGATGCGGAGTTCGAATGAATGGGGGATGAAGCAAGATCTGACTTTTAAAGCCAGATCTCCTCCACACGTAACGTGTGGCGTAAACCCACACGTAACGCGTGGAGGCGCTTCACACGTAACGTGTGGAGGTTCGTCACACGTTACGTGTGAGGCTTGAACGGGTCATTTTCCGTGCATAACGTGGGAAGCATCTTCCCACGTTACGCACGAGCCTATGCGTCAAACGACAAAAATGCCTATTCGCCGAATAGTAGAGGCATTTATTTATTCTTTCATCTCGATTGATATTTTTAATTATCCTTATTTCTACATTGTATGTTTCATCACTTTATCGATTTATTATCAATTTGTGACTATTTTAGTTATTTTATTTCACGTCTTATCCATCGATCAGTCATCTTTGACCATGATTACTTGTACTTTTTCCAAAACAACAAGCTGAACCATAGATGAGGCAAGGCATTAAGGTACATAGTACGAGTAAGATTATCGAAAAAGTTATATTCTTTTTGATAAATATCAAGAATCGAAAAAATTATATGAGACAATAAAAATGAGGGTTTGATGCTATACCTTGGTGAATGAGGGCGTGATGCCCTACCTATTTACGTTAACGACAAAAAATATGAGCACACTTTTTTTAATGAGAGCTTGTTTAGTAGTTGTATTTATTTAATAAAAAATAAAATTTAAAATTGAGTAGTATAGAGAGGTGTGAAAGAAAAGAAAAAAAATATTGTTTTATAAATAAAGACGTTATAAATTTTTCGTATAAGAGGGCCTTGGTGAATGGGCGCAAGGGTATTTTTTGTTATCTTTTTTTATGCATAAAAAGGGAGAGTTTAACTAAATGTTGATGTGAAGCAGAGTATTTTTGTTATAGAAAAATACGACCGTTAGATACACTCATTTTTTCTTCTGTTTATGCTCAAAAGACTCACGTTCACGAAAAGCGGGAGCGAGATCGAACCTACACACGGAAAACGGGACCGTATTAAAATTGAGGGTATCCGATTTTTATCAGGTATCGCACCCGCAAAGCGGGTGCGAGACTTTGTTTTGATTAAATACATAATGTCACGCACCCGCAAACCTTGTGTTATTTTTATACTTTTTTATTAACTTTGAAAAATATTGAAAAAATGATTATTACAAAAAATAAAATTAATGTTAAATTCATTATTATATGAAAATAAAATAAATGTTACATTAATTATTATAAAAATAAAATTAATGTTACATTGATTAATGTTAATTTGATTATTTTATAAAAATAAAATTAATGTTAACTTCAAATATTTCATTCTTCAATTTAACAAATGTTGGTAGGAAGGGTTATAATACTCAATAAATTCTTTATAAAACACAAGCCTTCAATTTTCCCTTACGAATTTGGTCATATAGCACAGTCATTCCAATAGGGAATCAAATTCGTAATTCCAAAATAGACCCCAATAGATAAATTATCTACAAAATTAAATAGGGAATCAAATTCGTAATTCCAAAATAGACCCCAATAGGTAAATTATATACAAAATAGATGTATCATATACAAAATACTAAAACAAACTCAAAATAAAACTAATTATGTAATAGCTACATAATTTAACAATTGAACTACATAATTTAATAGACGCACTAAGTATGTCAAAATTGAACTACATACTTTAATAATTACACTAAGTATATCAAAATGATCTACATAATTTAACAATTGCGGACGAAAATGACAAAGAGTCACGCACCCGCAATGCGGGAGCGGGACTATTTGTCACTTTTGATACGGATATCCGTTCATTGGGTCTCGCTCCCGCTTCGCGTAGCCGAGCCTCAGATTCCACTCTCGCTTTCTGTACGCGTGAGCAGTTGAGCTTATTTAGTAAAAAAAATTGAGCGTAGCTAGCACCTCCCTAGAAAAATTGCACAGTGTGGCGTAGATAAATACGGTTAAGAAATAAGTTGCATTTTAAACTTCTATTTTTTGAAAAAGAAAAATTGTCACTTTAGAGTGTTAGGAATTTATTAATGAGTTACAACTTATTATGTATGTTTTTGGAAATTGCATATGTTAACATTTTTTATACAAATTCTATTTATTCATTAATTAGAAATGAAATGAATAATTATAAATTTATAATTTATAAAAAATATTTCATTTATTGTATTTCTTAATAATTATGTAAAAATTAAAATGACAAATATTATTTTTAGAGGTTTAATGTGAGACAATCAAAGTTTGGGTCAACAATATCTTGAACAAATTTCTCATATCTTTCGTGAAATGAATTTGATAGCTGATCAAATTGTTAAATTTGGCCATTACTTTTTATCGAATGATATCTTAAATCACTCAGAATTTAAGGCTCTCATTCACAATAATATTATAAGCTAAATGTAAAATATTGTATTGACACTAATTCTTAGCGTATACTTAAAAAAAAAAAAAATGGGTCGACAAAAACTGTACACAAAGCCCAATATTGTGGTCGATCAGTTTCTGACCAATTTCAATCTCTGCCCTCATTCTCTCTACAGCACACTTTCTCCATCGCACAGGAATCTCCGCGCCCCCTTTATTGGTAAGAATTTCTAATTCCATCACTGCATTTTGTGGGTTTAATCATGGACTTATTAATTCATCAAACATTCTAGTTTTCAGATGATCCATATAGATTGATTAAATGTTCTCTATGTCACAATTGGTTCAGTTTTTCGCCATGTTCTCCGTACAGTAACATTCATGGAAGGTTTGAACGGCTTGAATCAATAAAGAGATCAATCCAAAAACCATTGAAAATGGCTTGTCGTGGGTTCTTGGAGTGCATTCTGAAGCTCCTCAATTTTCTGATGACCCTTGCTGGATTAGCAATTGTGGGATTTGGGATCTACTTGTTCGTCGAATATATGCAATCGTCGTCATTGAATTCGAATTCAATGCCAATTAATGAGGAGGATCTGATTAAGCTTGGACGCGGCCCCTTCCTTGGATTGGTCAGTACAATGTCTAGCAACATTTGGGATGACATATATTCAGCTTGGTACAGTGTTCCTTCTTGCATTCATTAGCTTTGGATGATCATAAATTGTGTTGAACTTGTGCAAGTAATTACTGTGATTGCAATTGTTGATTGAGCCAATTATATATACACTATAGTATAGATCTTTCAGGGTGTATTGTGTTGTCTGTGTGTGCAGGTTTATATGCGCTTTTGTTGGTGTTGGATTTGTTCTTTTTATCATCTCGTGTTTTGGTTGTATTGGAGCATCCACAAGGAATGGTTGCTGCATCAGTTGTGTATCCTAATGAATGTCTATTGTTGACTTATGTTATATTAATGAAGGAGAGGCTCATTCATCTAGTATTCTACTATGTCAACAACAAAATAAATGATGCCCTACAACAATAATAGTGAGTTATTTTCATATGTTTGGCTAGTTTGCAGCTAATGTACAGAGAATAGGCTATAGACAATTGGACACACAATGACAACATTAATGTGTTAGAACAGTTTTAGGTTTACAATTTACTATTGATTATCTTATTGTGTACCTTGACAATAACAACTCAAGTATGCTTTGTTGGTGATGTTGTTGATACTCGTAGAGCTTGGTTGCGCTGCTTTCATGTTCTTTGACCACAACTGGGAACACGTAAGTTTTACATTAACTAATTGCTAAGTTTTGCTCCATGATAAAGTTTTCAGTCCCCTAATTTCTCCACACTGTGCAGGAAATCCCAAATGACAATACCGGAAATTTCCGTATGATTTTTGGCTTTCTAAAGGAGCATTGGAACATCTTAAAGTGGGTTGCTATTGGAATTGTTGTTTTTGAAGTAAGAAGTACTTGTCTTGTTTCCTCCTCTTTCATATAGATATGAAAATATGATCAGCACTAGTTAGTGAAAAAAACAAACCAAAAAAACAAGCTAATTAATGTAGATAATGTTTTAGACTCTTTCATCTTGATGTTCTAACATACGCTTTCATACCATTTTCGGTGTAGGCTGCGCTGTTCTTCCTTGCACTTGTTGTTAAGGCTGCAAATACACCTGCAGAGTACGACAGCGATGAGGAGTTCATTAACCCAACCCAATCTTTTAGGCAGCCACTGATCAACAGGCCTCCTCCAACTGGAGTCCCGTTTGCTGGTGCAGTGGATCAACGCGCTAGCAGGAACGATCCGTGGAGTGCACGTGTGAGAGACAAGGTTCGACTTGTCACTTTTTAGGATACTATGTTGCTCTGTTTGGATTCTCGCATAGAATGTTTTAAAATGCATTATCTTACCTTAAAGTTTCCTTAAATCACCAATGTAATGCAAGATAATGCATTTTAATACATTCTAAATCGCGCTATCCTTGATTGTCCATTTGGCATGACGTCATTACTAGTTATAAGGCCTATGATAAGATCATTTTTTTCATAATTTATGGGGGAATTATTGGCCTTGTTTGTCATTCATTCTTATTGATGTTTTCCGAAAATGTGAGCTGATAATCACTCTTTGATGCCATGTTCTTAATCCAGTATGGCATGAACGCTTCGGATCAGCTTACGTACGATCCAAACTACGCACAAGGATCGCTACAACGGAACGAGGAAAGAGGAGGTTGTACTATCTTGTAAAGCTTCAAGAGGTTTCACAATCATGGATCAATATAATTTGCAAGATTCAGGTACCTTTTCTCCTACCAAATGGGTTCAAAAACTCAAATTTTGTGCTCAATTTCCAAATTCCTGCACTTAAGATTTGTGCTCATCATAGAAACATTTCCTCCTGAAGATTTATTTGGGAATTGATTTTGATTATGAGGTTGGTTGAAGCTCAGTGGCTTTTGATTTTTTGGTAGGTAAATTACCTTAGCAAAGAGCAAGAACTTGAAACTTGGTTTTATTCTTTTTTCACTTCAACACCTGTAGTGTAATGGTGACGATATGTGTGTCTGTAAACTTGGTATTTGATTGTATTCTAAGGCCTTTGGGCTGCATATAGATTTGTCCAAGTTTCTTAGTTATGTCAAATAACAAAGTAAAATTAGATGGGCCCAGTTATTTAATATCTTGATGTATTAGGATTTGGTTAGACACAGCCTTCGAACTTACTCGAATTCAAAAGTCCGACATGACATGAAAGTATAGTCCAACCCATTTAATTTGTTCTAGCTTTGTATGATAACACCACAATCCAATTTGTTTCGTTTTTTACCCACACTACTCGTGTAAAACGGATTACTCTTGAATAATGATAATTCAATATTTTTTATTGTTTTGAGCCATCGTTTGGAAATCAGAACGATTAATAAGGACATATACTTTATTAGGCCTTGAACTCGAGACGTACGAATAAGGAAATATGTCATTTCAAGTATTGATCTTGTCAAATAATATTCGTTGTTTTTTTATCGAAAAATTCAGATATTCTCTGTGAACTTTAATCTATATATCTATATATATATATATATATATATATATATATATATATATATATATATATATATATATATATATATATATATATATATTAAAGCAAATGAATTTAAAGCCACCATATTGATTATGGTCCCACAAATCCTATATGTCAATTTGTGGTTGATCTAATTTATTTTTATATTAATAATTCTATTTAATTTAAATCACAATATCTAATTACAACTAACTTCAAATATTTAAAATTTTAAATTATAATATCTAATCACAACTAACTTTAAATATATAAAAACTATATGTAACTTTTTTATAAAATTTAATTTCTACAAATTACACATACAATAAGCTTATAATATATGATAAATTTCTTACTAAACTTATATATAAAATACATCTTATATTCATTTATGTAATTAGTAATATTATTTTCATGCGTTTGCATTAGCCCTGTCAAAAACCGACCCAACCCGAAAACCCGACCCGAAAGAACCCGAACCCGACCCGAACGTCACTGGGTCAAGAAGGACTCGAACCCGACTCGACCCGAACGCAAATTCGAGCTTGCGGGTCTCCTTTATTTTGTATATTTTATTTCATTTATATTAAATATTTTAATATACTTTATTAAATAATAATATAATAATAATTATTTTATTATAATTATTTTATTAAAGTTAAAAATCATAATAATAATCATAAAAAAAAGGACATGTTTGACCCGCCGGGTCAACCCGAACCCGCCCGACCCGAAAATTTTACCAACTCAATCGACCCGAACCCAACATGACCCGAACCCGACCCAGTTGACCTATATAAATTTATGGGCCAAAATCATATAATATATACAATTTCCAACTCATAGTACATGTGCTTTTATAATCAAACCTACTATATTATATTATTACACATACAAATTTATGTTTAGAGTAAAATTACCCAAATAAATTTTATGGATCATCTATATATATATATTAAAGCTATTGAATTTCCAGCTACCAAAATGCTTTTGGCCCCACAAATTCTACATGTCATTTTGTTATTAATGCACTTTTTTTCTTAACATTATATTTCAATTTAAACCACAATATCTAATCACACCTAGCTTCATATATATAAAAACTATACAACTTTGTTGAATGCTTATACATTTTTTTATAAATTTTGATTTCTACAAATTGCAAAAAATAAGCTTATATATGTCAAACTAATATATGATAGAATTCCTACTAAACTTATATATAAAATACATCTTATATTCATTTATTTAATTAGTAATATTATTTTTATGACTTTGCATATATAATATGACATATATAAATTTATGGGCCAAAATCATACCATATATACAATTTTCAACTCAACGTACATGTGCTTTTATAATTCAATCCACTATATTATATTATTACACATTCATATTTTATTAACAATTTAGTGAAATTTCAGACTAATGTATCTTAACAAACTTAATTTATATAATCTTGAGATTTTCTTCTAAACCTTTCAATTTTAACAACTCATCTTAACAACAATTATATCATATCAGATTTTTAACGAATGTATATTGTACGTTCCCATTTAACAATTTATATTTGATTATAATTTTATATAAAAAATACATGGTCTCCATTTTTCGAATTTTACAATGTTTCTATGGGTTTATTACTTATCATTTTGCTAAATATAATTTTCAGTTTTAAAAAATTAGATTGAGTTTGTTAATCACCAAGAAAATATTCACTAACAAACTGTGAAATATCAATTATAAATTACCAAGAAATTTTTGTTAGATCAAACAAAAGGTTTTATCTAAAAAATCTAGCTAAATCTTTGTTGTAACAAACTTTCAATTTCATATGATTATACACATTATCAAAAGTAAATTAAACGTAGTACGTATACAATTTTTAAAAGTATTTGAATTTGAGATAACTTTACACCTACATAAATCATCCACTACTGATTAATTAATTATTCAAATAACTTTTCAGTTATCGTTTTCTATAAGTAAGTATATAAATTAAAATTAAAATCTTAAAACATTAGACGGGTCCATTATGTAATTACAAAAACTAAAAAAATGTGATTTATCTAGCTGATTTGTAATGATTATATATATTTTGCTGAATTATTTCATATATTTATTTTAACAAAAAGTTAAAATATCAAAATTATTTTTTTTTCCTTCGTTTGATCTCATATCCCCCTTCGAGACACCAAAACAATCATGGACCAACTTTGCTTACGTGTTATTTTGCGATTAATTCTATTTTTAGTTTACTTTTTTCCTTAAACCAACTAAATTTATACTATAAAAATCTTCAAAATTTCATCAAATAACTCAATTGTTTTGTATGAACAATACCTTTGATCTAATATAAACATTTCATTTTATTTGGATATTAATTTTCACATTTATATTCTACGATAAAATTGTTATATAAATATTTTAACTTAATATAAGGGTCAAATATATTATCCATTGTGAATATATGCATGGAATTTTAAATTGAGTTTGCCTTTTATTTCATCTTTTTTGAGTAATTAAAATGAAAATTATTTTTTTAATAATCATTGAAATAAATATTTTCAAATATTGAGTTCCACCTTATTTCTCAATAAATGTTTTTAATATTCATTATAATAAATACATACGAGATAATATCATATGTATTAGGTTGATGTCACTTCTTTAGTTCTTTTCCATATGCAAATGAAATATCTAAAACATAATATTTTATATCATAAAGTAGCTTGCTATGATAAATATTGATTTCGTAACCTTACGTATATTATTATTTTCGTAAATATTAAGAAATCATTGTTTTATATTGTGATTTTTACAAGTATCGTTGAGGGTGTAACACCAATTTCGAATCCCCATTGTTTAGCTACATATATTTTCCTGAAAAACATAAATCTTAATTTAATATAATTTTTTTTTTAAAATTTACATTGGCCTTATTCATTAATTATACATATATAATTTTAATTTTTATAATTTTAAAATCTTCACCTCACTTTATTTTATCCATGTTTAACCAAAACTTGGTTTGAAGGTTTAATATAGTAGCTAAGATTTGAAAATTTGATTATGAATTGTTCAAATATCAAACTAATAAAAAACATAAAAAATAAAGATTTTGTTATAATACTTAATATTGATCATGTTCACGTTTTTTTCAATATTATTTTTTCTTTAAAAAATTTTCTATTATAATCCAAACATGAGTTATACATATTATGAATATTTTTGGCTTTCTTATTCAAAATATATAATTAGTAATCTAATAGTTTTTGTCAATAAACCACACATTAATTATTTGTTTGAAATCTGTTTAAAAGACCATCTATTATATATGCCACGTATAAATAATTTTGTAAATCGGGAATCATTTTATCGAGATTTTTAGATTAATAATCATTATAATATATCTAAATTAACTATTCTCTAAATGATTCTACATAAATTCCTACATATCATAGTATATCATTTCCAATGATCCAGCGAGAACCATATTTTTCAAAAAAACACTTCGATATAACATTAATTTAATTCAATCATAAATATTTTTTTATATATTTTCTCAAATTACATTTACCCGTACGAGGTACGGATTCTACACTAGTTTCGACAAAACACATGGATTTCGATTATCTGAGAAGTGAGTAAAATTCTATTTTCCAGGATTTCAAAGTTAATCAAATGATTAATTAATTCATATATATTAAAGCAAATGAATTTAGATCCACCATATTGATTTCGGCCCCACAAATCATATGTGTCAATTTGTAATTAATTCACTTTTTTATATTAATAATTATATTCAATTTAAATCACAATATCTAATCACAACTAACTTCAAATATTTAAAATTTTAAATCAAATATCTAATCACAACTAACTTCAAATATTTAAAATTTTAAATCACAATATCTAATCACAACTAACTTCAAATATATAAAAACTATATAACTTTTTTATAAAATTTGATTTCTACAAACTACACATACAATAAGCTTATAATATATGTCAAAATATAAATATGATAGATTTTCCACTAAACTTATATATAAAATACATATTATATCCATTTATGTAATTAGTAATATTATTTTCATGAATTTGCATATATAATTTGACCTATATAAATTTATGGGCCAAAATCATACAATATATGCAATTTCCAATTCATAGTACATGTTCTTTTATAATCAAGTCCACTATATCTATATATATATAAAGTATCTATATATCTATATATATATTATATATATTAAAGCCGCCACATTTTGAGTCACCAGAATGATTCTAGCCCCACCATGCTAACGTGTCAAATTGTGGTTAATTCTCAATTTTAATTTTAGTCATTTTTTCAAGTATACTTCATTTTTTAATTTGTCACTAACAACTTTTCAATTAGATATGATTTTCAAAAGTTAGTTAAATTATAAAATTATTGTGATACCTCTTATTTCTGTAAGGATATTTTGGAATTTTGGGATTTTTCCGAAAAGCCCATTTTGTACGTCGGATTTATTTCAGAGAGTTTAAGACATTCTGTAATGTGCTCTATCTCTGTAATATTTTTCTCAGTGAAATAATATACAATCGACGTATTTTGGGAGTTAATATTCGTTCGTGTGCGAGTATATTTAACTCGGGGTTAAGATTATTACCCAAAAGGTTATTATCCAAGAGGCAACAAAGGAAAAAGGAAGTTTCCTACCACCTTCCTCCGTTAGGGTTTGCCTATAAAAGGAGGCATGGGAGGAGAGAGAGAGCTCACTCTCAAAGCTCTCAAACTCTCAAAAATGCTCTCTCCGGGAAAACTCAAGCCGATCGTCGGAGCTCGTTTGGTGTCGTTTCCGGTGGCCAAGAGAAGCTTGGGAGGCCCTTAGAAGCCTAGAAACCAAGCAAGGCGAAAGACGAGCCAAATCGATCGTCGCGGGTAAGTTTTCTTCTCGCGTATTTCGGTTTCTGTTAGCGACGGCGGCCGCCGGCTTGAAGGCGGCGACCGCCGGCTAGAACACGGCGCCCGCCGTGAGGTTCATTCCTTCGATATAAGTCCAGAGGCTTGGATTCGGTGAGGTCCATTCCTTAGTTGTATGTCCTGCGTGACAGGGCATATGTTTAAAAGCTTATAACGTAATGTGGGTTTTGAAATTTAATAAGATAAAGTGCCCGAGTGCACATAATTAATATACCTTTGGCGAATAGTGCAGCTAAGTAAATAGTGCAACTAGGAAAGCTCGTCTCGACTTTTGATCAGAGTACGTTCTCTTTCCAATCTGGATTCGCTGTAAGCGGTGAGGGTGGTCGTGAACCGAAACATCTAAGTCAGCTTTTAAATCACTGATGTCTGATTCTTTAAACGTTCCAGATTTGTCATATTTCCTTAAGACTCACTTCCGTTGGAGTCTTCTTTCGGGTCGATTTCTGTGAAGATTCAGTCTTCCAGAATCTTCTCTTGTGCATGCCTTTTGTCATATTCAAGTATAGTATGGTGGTTGACTAACGTACTCGACTTTTATTCGAGAGACGAGGAGTCTAACCTAATACGACTACTTTGAACCTTCTGCTTTGTACCCTTGCATAGTCTATTTAGTAGACTAACCAACCGCAATTGTTCTCTGCATGGTTGGCTGGTGTCATCCGTTCGATTCGGCACATCAGATAGAGCGAAGATATGAGGAGACTAGAATGACTATGAAGACGACGGTGATTTTTGGATGTTTTAATAATTATCTTTTAATCAGGTTGAGATCCTTGGGCAGGTGATCATTACGATCACAACCCTTTTTGTGATATCTTTTATAAGACTTTCGCTGTACTTTGTTTAAACTCTGTATTTGTCCTATTCGGGATTGGGATGTAATCCTGGGACTCATGTTTTATATGAATAAAGTTATCATTTTGTATCATTGTATTTCATGATTTGTATTCAAACGGTAAAGTCTTGGGTGACTTTGGTAAGGAATATCGGAGTCACTGGTGGTAATACCTTTCCAAATGGGTTAAGATTTGGGGGTGTTACAGTTGTGGTATCAGAGCTAAAAGTTTTAAAACGGGTTGGGTATTTAAAAACCATTTACTCGTTTTAATCGAAAAGTGTTTTCAAATGACTCTAAATTTTCAAAGTGAAAAGAATTTGAAAATACCGTCCATAGTCATGTCTTCTATATATAGTCTGATGTAGGAAGCTTGCTTCTATGTCTAGAAAGACTAATCCCTTCATCGTTACCCTATGGGATATGGGTGCATGTCTCTCTCAGAAGAAAGAGATCGGCTAATGTGAAGTTGTAAAATAGTTTAAGTTCATCAATAGAAATTACCAAGATTGATCTATTCTAAGTTGATTTTATTACGATAAATATATCAGAATGATATTAATGTGATAAAATCCTTGGAATTTGATCGGTAAACAGATGGTGAACACGAGGAATGTTATCCGTGCTGGTGTTGGGCCGAGTAATGACCCCAGACCAAATGCAAGGAATGTTCCAGACCCTGTGGGGGAACACAAATCTATTTCCCAAAATAACCCTGGAGGCAATGGCCAAGCTCAGGCCGACGCTCCAATAGTGTTTGATGCAGCAGCTGTTGCAGCTATTCGGGGAATTGTGATGCAAGCAATCGCCGATGCTAGGCAACCTGCCGCACCACAGGCACAAGGTGTGCCAATTCCGCCAGTAGTTCATAGGTTCGAGGAACCTAATGTTTATGAACACCGAGGAGAAGCAGTCAGGAATAGAGGTGACTATGGCCGAGCACTGAAGGCCATTAACTCTATGAGACCCGACAACTACGATGGAAAAGGAGAGCCAGTCAGAGTGGCTCATTGGTTTTCCCACATGGAACGGTTGTTTCGTAATGTTGAGTGCACTGAAGCGGAGAAAGTGCACATAGCTTCTCTACAGTTGAAGGAAGAAGCCAGTGAATGGTGGGAGAGTACCGGCTTAGCTGATAGCCCGGTGTTGACCTGGTCAATGTTTAAGACCAAGATGACGGACCGTTTCTTCTCTCGTGCTATGAGGGAGGAGAAACACAAGGAGTTCTTGTATCCTAAGACGGATGGATTGAAGGTGACCGAGCTTGCCACTAAATTCAATCATTTGCTACAGTATGCTGAACTAGAGATATCCAGTGAGGCTCAGAAGATCTGGTACTTCCATGAATGGATGAACCCAGATATTAAACCATGGATGGTGCACCACACATGCTCTACTCTCGAGCAGTACGTGGATGCGGCCTACGAGTTGGAGGTAACTCTGGAGGAGTCAACCAGGAAGCGTGATAGCCAGAGGCAAGTGCAGAACCAGCCTCAGGCAAGTGGGTTTAAACGTCCCGCACCACCTTCTGATTTTGCCAAGTCCAGCAAGGCAAAGACAGAAACGACTCGAGATGGGTCAACTCATCAATCGGGTCAGAGCAAGAGTCTGATCCAATGTCATAATTGTGGTGCATGTGGGCACAAGAGTTTTGAATGTCGGAATGAGAAGAAGACTTGTTTTGGTTGTGGAAAGGAAGGACATATGCATAGGTTATGTCGGCAGGGAATGCAAAAAGGAGCGGAGTCACAACAGGGGTCTGTTAATCCAAACAACAGACCTAGGTTTACACCAGCAGAGACTTCTCCTTCGATGTAGACAACTGCGCAGGATAAGGGGAAAGCCCCAGTGGCTTCTGGAAGTTAAAGTCAACGCCTTTACGTGATGCGTGAGGCGGATGGACCTTATGCTCCTAATGCTTAGAGTACTTTGTATCTGCGTTCTACTTTTGTTAATGTGTTGTTGATGTGGGTGCTACCCAGACTTTCATTTTGGATGGTTGTAAGTTAAGTTCTGTATGCGGTTAAGTTTGTGAACCTTTGGTTATAAATATTATTAATATGAAATATTTGGTTAGAACAAATCGTCTGTCGGGATTGTCGATTACCATCAAGGGTAAGAAATTCAAAGCGATTTGACCTAAATAACCATGGTCCCATACGATAATTATTCTCGGTATGGATTAACGGAAGCGTCATAAGGCAGTGATCGACTTCAGTTTTTGATATTCCTGTGATTAGAGGATTTTCGGGTGTCTTTCCAGAAGATATTCCTGGATACCCCGAATCGTGTCGTGGAGTTTGCCGTTGATCTCGAGCCGAGTACCACGCCGATCTCTGAGGCACCGTACCGGATGGCTCCTGTTGAGATGCAAGAGTTGAAGAAGCAACTCAAGGATCTTCTTGACAAAAGTTATATAAAGTTGAGTGCATCACCTTAAGTAGGAGTGCCCTAGTTTTATTTGTCAAAAAGAAAGATGGACCGTTTCGACTTTGTTTTGACTTTCGAGAGTTGAATAAAGTCACGATCAAGAGCAAGTATCTGTTGCCAAGGAGTGATGATCTGTTGGATCAACTACAGGGAGCAAAAGTTTTCTCCAAGATCTACCGGAGATCTGGTTTTTATCAGCTCAGGATTCATGAGGATGATATTCTGAGGATTGCGTTCGGACGAGAGATGGTCACTATGAGTTTGTAGTCATGCCATCTGGGCTTCGAATGCTCTAGCAGTTTTCATGAACCTAGTGCATCGATGTTTTAGACCAGTACTTGAATAAGTTTATAGTGGTCTTCATCAATGGCATTTTGATATTTTCCCGAGCAAGGAAGCTCACAGGGAACATCTGCGGATTGCTTTATCGGTCCTTAGACCAAGTCGGCTGTACGCAAAGTGGGCTAAGTGCGATTGTTGGATCTAGAAGTGGCTTTCTTAGGCCATGTGATCAATAAGAATGAGGTTATGGTTATTCCCCAGAAGAGTGAATCAGTAGTTGTTTGGAAGCGGCCTCAGGGTGTGAGCGAGGTGCGCAGTTTCCCAGAGCTTGCTGAGCATTATAGACGGTTCATGGAAGGATTTTTCTAAGATCACTCCACCTATGACTAGTCTGTTCCGCAAGGTCAACAAGAAGTTGTCTGGGATGACAAGTGCAAGACCAGTTTTCAAGAAGTTGAAACCGTGTCTGACTTATGCACCAGTTTTGGCGTTGTCGAAAGGAATGATGGTTATATGGTCTATAGTAATGCTTCGAGAAATGGGTTGGGATGTGTCTTTGATGCAGAGGTGCAAGGTTATTGCATACGCATCTAGACAATTGAAAACCTATGAAGCAAACTAACCAACACATGACCTAGAACTAGCAGCAATAGTGTTTGCATTGGAAACTGAGGTTACTTGGGTGACCCAGAGGTCAGCAGAAGTTTTCCACCAGGAGATTGTCCGTTTACATGGCATTCCTAAGCCCATTGTATCAGATCGAGATGGCCGATTCATGTCAAAGTTCTGGCAAGAGCTTTATAAGGCCATGGGAACCGAGCTGAGGTTCAGTACAGCGTATCATCCTCAGACAGATGGTCAGTCTAAAAGGACCATCCAGACCCTTGAGGATATGCTAAGAGCATGCGTGCTTGATCATCCGACTAGCTGGGAAGACAGTCTAAGTCTGATCGAGTTCACGTACGATAATAGCTGGCATGTTACGATCAAGATGACTCAGTTCGAAGCTTTATATGGTCACAGATACAGATCTCTGATTTGTTGGGTTGAGTACGCCGACAAGATTCTACTTGGACCAGAGTTGGTCGAAAGGACAGCTTCGAACATTGCTTTGATTAGACATAGGATGTTGACCGCCCAGAGTCGACAGAAGTCGTACGCAGATAAGAAGCGTAGAAGTGTCAAGTTCAAGGTTGGTGGCAAGGTACTTGTCAGAGTATCGCCATCCAAGGGAGTTTTTTCCACGATTGGTAAGCGTGGGAAGCTTAACCCTCGCTACGTGGGACCATTCTAGATTCTGGTTAGAGTAGGATCTCTAGCGTACCGTTTGGCATTGTCGCCATCGGCACACTCATTGCATAATGTGTTCCACGTATCCTTGCTAAGGAAATACGTGTCAGACGAGTCTCGTGTACTGAGCTATAAGGACATCGAGATTCAGGCAAATGTTACTTCAGAGGAGATGACAGTGCGCATTATCAAACGCCGTGTGAAGCAACTGCGCAACAAGATCGTACTGTCGGTACGAATTATGTGGTCAAAGTCTGGAACAGAGGAAGTTACTTGGGAAACCAAAGCAAAGATGCTCAGACGTTTTCCCGAGTTATTTGCGACCTAAGTTTCGGAGTCGAAACTTCTTTTAAGGGGGAGGTGATGTGATACCCCGTATTTCTGTAAGGATATTTTGGAATTTTTCCAGAAAGCCCGTTTTGTACGTCGGATTTATTTCAGAGAGTTTAAGACATTCTGTAATGTGCTCTATCTATGTAATATTTTTCTCAGTGAAATAATATACAGTCGACGTATTTTGGGAGTTAATATTCGTTCGTGTACGAGTATATTTAACCCGGGGTTAAGATTATTACCCAAAAGGTTATTATCCAAGAGGCAACAAAGGAAAAAAGGAAGTTTCCTACCACTTTCCTCCGTTAGGGTTTGCCTATAAAAGGAGGCATGGGAGGAGAGAGAGAGCTCACTCTCAAAGCTCTCAAACTCTCAAAAACACTCTCTCCGGGAAAATTCAAGCCGATCGTCGGAGCTCGTTTGGTGTCGTTTCCGGTGGCCAAGAGAAGCTTGGGAGGCCCTTAGAAGCCTAGAAACCAAGCAAGGCGAAAGACAAGCCAAATTGATCGTCGTGGGTAAGTTTTCTTCTCGCGTATTTCGGTTTCTGTTAGCGACAGCGACCACCGGCTAGAACACGGCACCCGTCGTGAGGAACCGGCGACCGCCGGCTAGAAGCGGCGCCCGCCGTGAAGAAGCCACATCCGCCTGAAGAGTTGCCTTTGGGCGGCGCCCGCCGCATGGGAGGCGACACCCGTCGCGGTGAAGGCGGCGCCCGCCGCAAGTTTGGTTGTTGGCCGGTTGTTGTCGTGGCTTCCGTGGCCTTCGTTCGGGTTTCGTTTCCTTCGATTCCTTTCGTTCTTTCTTAGATATGTATTGTTGTTTGTCGAATCTAACTTAGGGTTTCTTTGTGGGTCGATCCGAAGGAATCTGTGCTCCAGATCTGTCCCTGTGTCGAGCCCGAGATCCCGTCGTTAGACTTCATTCAAACTCTGCGGATTAAGGCAAGTGGCGGTTCGCTCTTGCTCATCGTTCCATATTTACATTAATTATCAGTTGTTTATCTCAGTAATTAATTTGGAATGATTACTGTGTTTATGTGGAATTGGTTTTATAAACTGTTTTAGAAACTGTAATAATGATATTATAATAGGTTGTATATCTGTTAGAACAATGCTATTATTTATGTTCTCCTTGAGGGCATTTATGTGGATTTATCCTGAACTATTGTTGTGCTCGAACTGTTAGTTAGCACGAGTATTCGTAGGAACGCCTGGACTCCGCGAGGTCCATTCGTTTCTTTATAACTTGGGGAAAAGGGCGATCAAGACCCTACGATAGTAGAAGCTTGGACTCTGCGAGGTTCATTCCTTCGATATAAGTCTAGAGGCTTGGATTCGGTGAGGTCCATTCCTTAGTTGTATGTCCTGCGTGACATGGCATATGTTTAAAAGCTTATAACGTAATGTGGGTTTTGGAATTTAATAAGATAAAGTGCCCGAGTGCACATAATTAATATACCTTTGGCGAGTAATGCAGCTAAGTAAATAGTGCAACTAGGAAAGCTCGTCTCGACTTTTGATCAGAGTACGTTCTCTTTCCAATCTGGATTCGCTGTAAGCGGTGAGGGTGGCCGTGAACCGAAACATCTAAGTCAGCTTTTAAATCACTGATGTCTCATTCTTTAAACGTTCCAGATTTGTCATATTTCCTTAAGACTCACTTTCGTTGGAGTCTTCTTTCGGGTCGATTTCTGTGAAGATTCAGTCTTCCAGAATCTTCTCTTGTGCATGCCTTTTGTCATATTCAAGTATAGTATGGTGGTTGACTAACGTACTCGACTTTTATTCGAGAGACGAGGAGTCTAACCTAATACGACTACTTTGAACCTTCTGCTTTGTACCCTTGCATAGTCTATTCAGTAGACTAACCAACCGCAATTGTTCTCTGCATGGTTGGCTGGTGTCATCCGTTCGATTCGGCACATCAGATAGAGCGAAGATATGAGGAGACTAGAATGACTATGAAGACGACGGTGATTTTTGGATGTTTTAATAATTATCTTTTAATCAGGTTGAGATCCTTGGGCAGGTGATCATTACGATCACAACCCTTTTTGTGATATCTTTTATAAGACTTCCGCTGTACTTTGTTTAAACTCTGTATTTGTCCTATTCGGGATTGGGATGTAATCCCGGGACTCGTGTTTTATATGAATAAAGTTATCATTTTGTATCATTGTATTTCATGATTTGTATTCAAACGGTAAAGCCTCGGGTGACTTTGGTAAGGAATATCGGAGTCACTGGCGGTAATACCTTTCCAAATGGGTTAATATCTAACAATGTTTCCATATATAAACTTTCCTTAGACTCGATATCTTCTCCTTAAGCTCCAAGTAAACCAAATATACTTGTTTCCTTGTATAATCGAGTCCATCCGGGAACAGCTGGCAATCTTCTATTTCCATCGTTGTTCCTCAGATTCCGTTTCCATAAATGTGAATTTTCCTTGTAGGCATGCTTCCAGATTTTCAATTGTTTGCGCGAGGACAGTTCCTTGTTGTCACAGTTTTCCAACACACTCCTCTGTTTCTCTTCTTCACTGCGTTCTATTGTTCCCTTATCCTTTCCCCAATCCTGAAACTCATGGGAACAACACTAAACAGTAAAATCCAATGGTGTTTATCATCATCAAAACCAGAGAGAACTGTCAAGGTTCCAACAAAATTTGTAGTTAAATTATATTAAATTATATAATATTATTTTATTTAAGTATGTGTATCAATGTGTAAGATTATGCATTTTTTTTGGAAAAATAAGGATAAAGATTGAATTTTCATTGAAATGGTAACGTGTTCATTTAATAATGTACACAAACGAGTCATTGTAATTTTCCTATATAAATGAAGTCAAAAACACACGAGTCATTATAGTTTTAAAATATACTCCAAGTATGTAAGAGTATGTAGTGCATAAACATAGAAAAATGTGATATACAAACATGTCAATGTGGTGCACATAATAACATAAATATATGTGGTACGGTGCACATAATAACATATTGTTATGCACTAACACATGAAAATGTGACGCACAAATATAGAAAAATATAATGCACAAACACATGAAATGTGGTGCATATATAAACACATGAAATGCGATACACATAATAATAAACAAACCCATTATAATGGCATGCACAATTTATATTAAAACAAAAGCAAATACTTAAATTATGGTGATGCACAAACACATGAAAATGTTATGCACAAACATGAAGAATATGATGCACAAAGCACATCAAATGTGATACACATATACATAAAATGCTAAGTGTATAAATAGATAAGTCTTTGATGCATAAATACATGAAATATGCTGCATATAATAACATGATTGATCTGCACAAACACATTAAGTATGTGTATCAATGTGTAAGATTACCATACGTGGTCATAGATAGATTTTTGGTAATAGGATCTTTGTTAGAACCTATATATAGATGAGAATTGTCTTGGGGAAAGACATCTCAACTATTTGTCATCCAAAGCTCTTGAGAACTGAGATCGTGAGCTAAGGCAAGGTACGTGAGTTCTTGCTTTAGTTTGTTTTGTGTTCTTGTGTTGTTAGAGGTGATTGTACTTAAAGTCTTAAGCCTATGGTATAGGTGGAGAGAAGAATTGTAATATTGCACAACAGAATTATCAATACAAGTACACGTTTGGGAACTGTGTTGTTACTTTGAATCTTTTACATAATTTTGTTGCTCAGGAAACAGTCTGATAGTTCCCTGATTTACACACTAACGATTCAACAAACTTTTACTAGCAGACTAAAAATAATATCAAATTTCAAATCAACCTTTCAACCCATGAACGAAGAATAATACAAATGCATTTTTCCGGTTGAAATTCCGGTTAATTCGATGGCAATATAACACATTTAAAAAATCTTGTATAAAGGAGAATCATTTACGCCCAACCTACGAAGTGACTTCAAGTATATGTCATCGAATTAAGTGAAATTTCAACCGATTTTTTGGGATATTTTTTGGTTCATGAAATGAAAGTTTGAATGATTTTTCGTTGAATTAACAGTTCAAAATATAATTTATCTACTAGTGAAGTTAGAATTCCCAAGCGTATTTTCATTTTAAATTAGATTTTTTAGCAGTTATATACTTGTATTCCCTAATTATTTTGTGTTTTGTTCATTGTTTGATGGTTGGATCTAGAGTTATAACCTTTTTTGAGAAAAAAGAAAAGGAAATAAAATGAACTTTTGGTCCATAGAGATTAGAGAACATAAAGCTATTATAAATTTATAATGGATGAGGAGGGAGGAATTCGAACTCATAACGGGATGTCATATTTGATAACTAAGGCTCCGTTTGGTGAGTCGTTTATAAATTAGTTCTTTGTTTATAAACTGTTTTTTTACACGTCTTTTTAGGTATGAGAGCATGTCTTCATATGATCAATACATGTAAATGGGTAATGGGATTTCTGGTTCCATGAGCATCTTCAGCTTGTGTCGGATTTGTCGAGAGTTGTGCAAAATAATAATAATAATAATATTAGGCCAAGAAATGTGAGGTGGGAAGATCCAGACATCAAGTGCAACCATGGATAAGCAATTAGATTCCTAGTAAACAATGCTCAGACGATCTCATCAATCGAAATCTACATCAAGAAAAGATTTCCATCTTTCATATGTTGTTGTCACTCGTCGGGCATAAGTTGTGGATTGCATCATAAGCAAGAGATCTACGGGGAGGAGGAAAACATCAAATGACATTCTATATCTAGTCAATCTCACTCAATATCCCTATTGAATATTTTGTCCTGCTGAATATCAAGTCAAATCATATATGTTGCGTAATTTATCTTACTATACTACAGCTTGTTAACATAAATTATTTTTTGACAAGTCTAGACGTTCGGTTTTAAGACCGGACGTGAACCAAATATTTTGAAAAACCTCAACCGAAGACCGATCCGGTTCAAAAATCGGATATGGACCAGTTCTTGATGTTTAAGTTTTAAGACTTTACTTATCTAATCGGATATGGGCTTGGGCCAAAGATCAACGTTTCGATAACCTGGCTTCACAAGGGTATGGATATAATATAAGTCATTTGAGCGCCTCTGTATTTAATTGGGCCTTCAAGCCCATTAACGCATGTAAATTTCATATTGTTAAACGTGGGTCTATTAGTCCATTTTAAATTTAAAATATGTATTAATTGTTAATAATATTAAAATAAATCAATATTATTTATAATTTGTTAGAAGTTGTTACATTTGTTTAAATGTAATTATATTATTATATTAACAGTTAAATTTGTATATTTTTTCTTTGCAATATATATCTAAAACTTTCCACTAAAAGTTTTATATACGAATTAAACCAAAATAATATATTGTTGAGATTTGGTGATATTAGATATAAATGTGAAGGGACAATTAACTTTTAATATATCTTAGTTTGTCAGGTAATTTTGTAATGGATGAATTAACCCGATATAAGTTTATTTCAAATGGGCCTCAATCTATAAAGCCCAAAATATGAAAAATCTTGGCCCAATTCCACCACTTTGTTTTTCTTCAAGCAATGTAAACAAATTTCGTATAAGGCACCAGTATCACACTAGTAATAAACTACACTAAAAAAAGAAGAGGGATTTGTTAATGCAGCAAGTGATAATGAATAATTGGGCCGATATTAGGAAGCCCATAAACTTTAGAGAAAAAGCCCATAAATATATAAGAGCACATATATATAAACGACGGGGTGGAAGGTACTGGAGTATTCACCGAACCATCGTCTCCTCGACGCTGTAGCCCGAACACCATAATCTCCTTGACGCGTAGCCCCAAACTCCACTGAGTCATCCGCCCCTACCGACGACGAGCGACCACCGGCTGCTGCGGCGGCGGCGCGACTGCGCTACAGGTTTTCGCCCCCTTTTCGATTTGCCCTAATTCTCATTTCTCCATTCATTTGATTTCTAACATTTATAATGATGTATTACTAATCTACTCTATGTTAAATGAATGTCAGATTGATTTGTGATGGCACCACAAACACGAGGTAAAAAACGGCAATTAACAACAACCAAGGAGACGACCACAACCTCACCACAAACACGAGGAGGAGGAGGAGGAGGAGGAGGAGGAGGAAAGGGAAAAAGTCGAAAACGGCAAACAACCACCAAGGCGACGACCACACGAGGAGGAGGATGAGGAGGAGGAGGAAGAACAACAACCAAGGAGACGGCCACGACCTCCAACGAAAATCCGACTATAGATGAGGAAGAGGAAGGTAACATCCAAGATTATGAGGAAGGTAACCATCATACTTTGAATGGTGATAGATTAGTCTGAATTACCTTTCAATCAATGTTCCCTTTCAATGTTCTTGATGTTTATTTATGTGGTACTACTTAAAACATCTATTCAAATTCCCTTTCAATGATCTTACAATATTATTGCTGTCTCTGCAGAACAATTGTCTGATGATGAGTCCTATCTTCCAGGTATATAGTTTTTATTTGAATTGCTGTGTATTGATTTGCTGTGCATAGATTATTGTCAATGATGTCTAAACCAGAATGATTTTGTTGAACCAAGGGAATCTGAATGTGTTGTAGTTTTTATTTGAACAATTGTCTGATGATGTGAGCTCCTTGTCATTTGCTATTGTCGAGATGTGTTTCCCATCTTTATAAACCATAAAACTACCCCACTACCTAAAAGAAAAAACACCATGTGAATAAACATCTTGATATGATGGCATAAACTTCACATTAGAAATTGTTGTCATTGCCCTTTATATTACTGTTTTTTATGTAGTTTCTCTTACTACACAGTTTAAAATCAAATTACCTGATTGTATTTTTATTTTTTTGAAGCAAGAGCGACTGTGTTGGCTGATTGTTACAGACAGAAAGAAGAATTAAAGGAAGAATCCAAAAGAAAATTGAAATCCCTGACCACTTACTTGGAAAAAATGGGTATTCCTGCAGGTAAACATTTATTGTGTTTCATTTTTCTTTATCCATGATGATTTGTTTTGTACGCAATAATGCATTGAATACTTTTTTTTTTCCAGCACAAACTCTCGAGCAAGCTATTCGTCAACTGATTAAAGGAAGCTTAGTAGACCCTACTAAGAGGGATCTAATTAGTAAACAAATTAGTGAGTACATTTTACTGAGGTGGGGAAAAACTGGGAGGATTTTTGGGCAACTTTTACAAATAAGTGTTTGGGATGGCGAAGTTATTAGGATGGTCTATGAGTTATCAAAAGATTTAAAGGATCTTCCGGTACATGTTCCGAAAATTGAAGATATTGCTAGTGATGCTGCTTATGTTCTCGAGGCAAAAGAAGGATGGCTAGTAAGAATGGCTAAGGAGCTGCAATATCGTGTCGTGCTGTGGTTACGCGACACAAGGCGTACGGAAGAAACGATGAAAGAGTGGGCTAAGTGTCCAACTTGGACCATTGTGATGAAGAAGCCTGATGGTCGACTTTGTTTAGGCTAAGTTTAAGTGTATGGCAGTAGTTTATTGTGAGCAAGTACGAGTGTACGACTGAACTTCTGAGTTTGAACTTTCTTTTGATGAACTCGCAAGTTTGAGCTTAAGTCTGTTGTTATCAAGAATCTGGTGGCAATCATGAAACTTTAATTTTCACAATTGTTCTATGAGATGTTGATCTGTTGATGCAGCCAGACATGGACCATTGTTTGGCTAGATGATATTAAGTTATTAAGGTTTATTCAGAAGTTTGGTCATCTTAAATTCTCTGCATCATTGCTTACTTGATTTGGATGTCCATGTCAAGTGATTGCAGATCATCTATCTATTATATTCTATACTTACCTCCAATGATGATGAATGTGCCTTATTTCTTGATTTATAAGCAACTCTATGAATCAATAGTCGTCAAATGCTTACTACTATAAGCTAACAAAAGCCATTGCTAACAACTCTTCTCATAGATTAAAAGATGTAATTGCTTTCCTTTCAAATGCTTACTAATATAAGCTAAAATCTCATAGCCACAAGCATCTGTCTCAACTACAAACTTTTGATCAAAATCTGGCAATGCTAACACTAGAGCTTGACACAAGGTAGATTTTAAGGCTTCCATACCCTTAGTTTCTTCCTCATCCCACGCAAAGCAGTCTTTCTTAAGCAACATGGATTCTTAAGCAACATGGATAAAGATATGGCAATAATCCCATAATTCTGCACAAATCTTTATAGTAGCCAAGCCAATCCTAGGAATCCTCTCAATTGTTTAAGATTTTTAGGAGTTGGCCAATTTGCTACTGCCTCAACCTTCTTTGGATTAGTTCCAACTCCTTTAACTGAATTGACGGAGGAAAAAGAATCTCAGGTCGATAGTTTTTCGCAACCGCGGCAGGACGACCGCGACCGCGAAAAAATGGCCAACAACAGGGACCGTGAAAAAATGGCCAACAACAGCGCCTTGGTAAGAATGAACGCGTTGAATGATGGAGTTCGCCGCGTCTGCAATTGACTTAGCGCGTGCCCTTGTGATTGGGCCTTCTGTTGGCACGCGCAATGCATCTTCTTCTTCCTTCATTTTTGTAGTTTGCTCGGTTGTGATTGGCAAGTGATTTGCATGTGTAATGTCCTAATTAGGCTGGGCTTATGGGAATTGGAGTTTGTTTCTTTTTCATCATAGTATTTGCATGCCGTTTATATGATTTGAGGATCATTTCTAGCTGCTAAGTGTTGCCACATGTATCTGACATGTGTAGCTAGTAAAGACTTACCACCTAACCATGTTGTTAAGAGTTGTAGCAAGTATTGCATGTTGCAAGATGTTAGAAGCTTAATCAATCTAACTCTTGACTTCTAAAAACTTGATAAACGTTGTGGTATTTTGTCTGATTTCACATGGACTATATGTTGTTGTATTTGAAGGTGCATGAGAGAAGGTCGCAGGCACATCTAGCAGGTGATCAAGATGAGTTAAGTAAGACTGTGAAAAACCAACTCACCCTTGACCAAATGAAGGAGATCATGAAGCTCAATGACCAGGTCTCTGACGCCTTAGATACCACCATAATCCTTACTTGGTGAGTGTGTGTAGACAATATCTTCCAGAAACATTAGTAATTCAGTACTGGTGGATATAATTTTAGGGGTTTTGGTTTTGCTTCTCCACAACAATAACATGGCTTGTTTGCACCATGCCAGCCTCGACGTGTTGTTCTTCGGGCCGTTGGCCAAGTGTCCAGTGTGTGAAGAGTTCAATGGAAGCAACTACTCTTGCACTGCATTGGGGGGTTGACCCAGGAAAGGAAATTTAGACCTTGAATTCTCAAGCAGACAAGAGGAAATCAGGTGTATTGGAAGATAATCACCAGCCAGGATTAGATGAATCACTTTGCACTTGTAGTGGTGCAATCACTAAAGCTGGCATGGATTCAAATATTATGTGATAGCTTTTGCTTCGTTTTGCGTGTACTAGAGACATCAAAAGATAGATTTCTAGTACTCCGTACTACATTTAACTTTAACTAGTTCATAACCCGTGCCATGCACGTGTTCAAAATTTGTATATATTTTATTACAAAATATTAATCATTAACTCATAATATTGGTAAAAATGAAGAAAATTTGAACAATATTGTTCAATTGTATCATAATAAATTTGTAGAAACTAAAAGAGAAATGATATGTTGAAGTGATATAACAATTAATAATTAAGCTTTTAATAAATGTAAATAATTTTAAAAATTATCAAATTCATCAACTTATTTCCATGTACATTTATATTTGCTTTGAGTGATCTTTGCTGAGTAATGAGCTTCTGAATGTTAACGTTGGTTAAATTTGCTCAATATGCTTAAAAACAATTATTGCTCAGGCTAATGTAGCAACTTAAAAACACGAACAAAACAATCAAGTTGGGCAAGTGTTTCAAAAATTCTCAAAATTGAATCAGTGGGAGGCCAGAGAATCGGGAAACCTGCCTCTTCAAACGGAAGTGCATCCGCGAGAGAATGTCAGTGCAGTGACACTACAGAATGGCAAAGAGTTGGAGGTTAATCCCATGCCTAAAAGAAAAAAATTTATTGCAGAAAAGATGGCTGAACAAAAGAAATCGTCGCAGAAGATTTTCCGCGACCGCGGCAGGAAATCCGCGATCGCAGATATATCACTGAAGAAAAAGTCAAGGCAAATCCGCGATCGCGGAATGATATCCGCGACCGCGGAAACAACGCTGAACAAGACCAAGAAATCGACGATCTTCCGCGATCGCCAGAGGCGGACCCACGTAGGACCACTGGGGGCACGGGCCCCCACTAAAAAAAATAAAAATAAAAGCTCAGTTTGAGATTGTCAGTGGGAGGCCAAAGAATCGGGAAACCTGCCTCTCCACTGGTCTCCTACTCTCCTCTAATCTCTCCACTCGTTCGCATCTCAGGCGCAAGTCCCTCGCTGCCGGTGGCATCGCCGGTGGAGTGTGAGTTCATTCCTCTGTCCTTTTTGTTGTTGCTTCTTGCTATTTCTGATCGAAATCCGAAGTTCGCTTTCGCTAGCATTTATGATGTTTAAGAGCGATTACCGATTAGTTCTATCTTGTTGTGGTCTTGTGGAGTTCTTGTTTGAGATTGTCAATGATGCTCGATTATTGCTATTATTTATGTGATAATTGGTAGATCCCGAAGTTTTTTTAGAAACTTACTGTTAGAACTTAGAACGATGAAAAGTTCAGTTTGATATGAAAAGTTGCTTAATTTTGTTGTGTGCGTATGGATGAACTTCAGTTTCATCAAATTTTCTCCTTCAATCGAAGAGCAAGTGCAAAGGATGAATGATTTAGACAAGGTTGTCACTGGTTTTTGTCTTGACATGGAATTGGCAATTCCTGGTCGGTATTGAATTTTCAATACAATGAATAGACAATATTTAGCTTTTACATATACTTATTTTTGTTGTTCAACTTTTTTTACCTCATTTTCTCGATCTAGTTATGGTTGTGATTGTGTTTTTTTCATACCTTTTGGATCTGATTTATGAGCAGATTGTTAGGCATGATCTTAAGTTAGACTGTGATTATGTTTCTGCATGTTTTTTTGGCTTTGACTTATGAGATTTTTTAAAAGCAAACAACTAATATTATTTTACAGTATCTAGACAGTATCTAGATATTTTCTACTTTATCCAAAAACAAAATAATTATTAATTAATTAAATTTTTAAATAAGTGGGGTCAAGTAAAATTCCAACCAATCAATTATTTTAATATGGGGTGATGTGGCGCTATTCAACGAACAACATGTGACAGAAATTACTACTGCTTTAGTATTTAGTAATTGATTGATTGATTGATAATTGATTGATAGTCACAATTTGAAAGTATTTATAGAGTTGTCGATCACTTTTAAACAAACGTGACCAGATTCTAAAACTTTATTTTACAAATATAAGATTTTAACAACTATTTAATTCAATATCTGAAAATAAAAAAATGAATTGATTGTATTGTAACCCAACTTGACTTATCTCAACTTAGGATTAGGTGGAGGAAAATCTTTGATTAGTAAATTCACAATTATATATCCTATCACTTAGTTGCCATTATATTCGAGAATATTAAGACAAGATTTGAATTATATTCCTTTTTTTTTTTGGTTCCAATGAATTATATTCCATTTAGGTGACAAAATTTACTGACTTGAGTGTGATTTATGAAAACAAGGAAGTTTACGATCATATAATAGAGGACTTGATACTTAGAACATTAACACAATAAACAAATAAATTTAATCTAATAGAAATATATCTTATTGATAAATTTGAGAAGTCTAAAGGAATTGGAAAATTTCCCCCCGTGTATTGCATTGGTACGTTAAAACATATATACTAGTTTGTATAATCTATCTTTAAACTAAGATAAAGAATAAAGTGTTTTGGTTCGACATTGTTAATTTTATTTAACTACGTACATAGTTAACTTAATACTTATATAACTTTCTAAATCAATCTTCTCAATTATATATAAACTTACCACATTAGATTATGTTTAAGAATAAATTCAACTCTAGAAATTATACCTTTCAAGTTAGATAAGATTTACTTTTCATCCTAGTTAAATCAAGACTTATTTAAATAGGGGTGAACATACTAGATCGAAAATCAAATCTATTCTATATAAAAAGTCGACTGACCTCAAATGAACAGTAAATTACATGTGCCATTCACGTGTTTCTCCCCTCTCGATATGTTTTCCTTCTCCTTGTTTCATCTTCAAACGAGATCTCCCTCATCTCACTTTTATATCCATGTCTATCATATAGCGTGGAGCTGTCCACTCGAATCAGACCACAGCAGACGGAGAGAAGCTTGTCCGGGATGTTCATCGCGATCCATCTCTGATCTCCCTATTGTTCATCGCCTCATTCCCTTGCCCATTGCCGCCAATTGCTCTTCCCTCTCCCCATCTCTACGCCGGTGGCCCCCCCTTCTGGAAGCTCCTCCGGTACGCTCTCTCTCTCTCTCTCTCTCTCTCTCTCTCTCTCTCTCTCTCTCTCTCTCTCTCTCTCTTTTAGGGCTTCGTTATTTTGTTTTGTCTTTTAATTTTGTATTTGTATTTCTGTCTCGAATTGATTCAGTTTAGGGCTTGATGGGTTGTTTAGGTTTGAGGGTTTATACCTTCCTTTGACGCTGCCGCCGCCTTGCACCTGTGCCCCCTTCCTTCTCTTCACCTGCGCCAGTTTCTGCTTCCTCACCCACACGCCGCCGCCGCCACCACCGTCGTCGTCCCACACCGCCAATCACCTTCCGCCGCACCTGAACTGCACCGTCTCCTTCTCTTTTGTACTCAGGTAAACATCTATTTCCCTTCTCCCTCCTTCATTACTTGTAATTTGTGAGTTTTTTGTTTTTGTTTTACAACAATTTTATCTTAGTAGAGTTTTCAAAACTACCAACCAAAAATTAAAGACAAAAAATCTAAAATTCTGCAAAAAAAAAAAGCCGTTGATTTGAAGAAAAAAAAGATACAAACTATCGGAAATGAAAATGAATTAATTAAAGATGGTAAATTATATTTTTCATAAGAGATTTAAATTCACAATATTAAAAATCTTTGAATTTCTTAGGTGGTTTGTTCATAATTTTTTAGGTGGTTTGTTCACAATATTAGTCTATAAAGTTTGTGGGTTGATGTGTGATTGATAGATGTTCTAAGATTTGGGGCACTCAAGGTGTTCTATTAAATGCCTAGGAGAGAAAATCAATTTGCAATTGCTCTATGAAGTTTGTGGTTTGATGTGTGATTGATAGATGTTTCAAGATTTGGGGCACTCAAGGTGTTCGATTAAATGCGTAGGAGAGAAAATGAACTTGCAATTGTTCTTGGCAATTTCATTTGAACCTTGATGCAAACAGTATACGATCCACTGTGCACTAGATTTGTTTTATCCTTCATGTGAGCAACTTCGCATATGCAAATATCTGTTGTTTTTGAAAATTTCAGACACAAAGACAGCCGCCCTAAATGCTATAATGCCACAACACTTAATTTTTTGATAAAGACATTTCTACACAAAGCCATAGGAACTAAAATCTCTTCAACTGTACAATGTTAATTGCTGAAGACCTACATTCAAATAAGAAAATGACATTAGCACAAATTGCAGCTGGTTGATTGGGTACAAGATATCAGATGAGTACCCGTCGAACCCATGTCTTTCGTTTGTTTCCCTAATGAATTTTATTACCACAAGGGGTGCGTGAGAAAATAATTAGTACAACACACAAATATATACGTCAAATTTGATTTTGCCCATATCTTTAGATGATGCAATTTAAATTTCAAATACATGGTATGTTTCAGAAATTCTTTTAAGTCACAAGGGGTTGTGGACATACCAAGTTTTAACAATTTGATTTATTTTGTAAACTCTAAATCAAGTTGTCTTTGTCAAAGTGCAGTTAAAGGATCTTATAGTATTTACCCAATGGAAGCTCTTCAGGTTTACTCCCTTGTTAATCATAGCTTTAGTCTTGTTTGCCTCTTTTGTTCTGGAAGTGAAATGTCTGTTCCTTGATGATGAAATTTGATGTTAAATGAGGAGAAGGTGTTGTTGACAGAGATGGTTTGGCTGATTCACGCTAATTTGACAGGTGATATTTATGCATCCAGCTCCATTGCATCCTCATATTTACATCAACGGCCACATATGCTTAGGTAAAGGCTTCTAAATGTTGAAATATAAATCTTAAGAAGTAATTCCTACTTTGATATTGTTTCCTCTTCTTTGAATTGTTGAGGAAGTAGAATGTGGTTCTTTTCTTGTTATTGTTATTTTTATGCATTCCCTTAGTCTGGTCGAATCTACAAAACAGCCATTTTCCCTGCAGCTCAAAGCTACATGTCTGAATGATATTTTAATTGTATTTTATCCTATTGAAATCATGTTCTCTGGAGGAGGATGACGCACAGGCTCAGTATAATCTTATAGAACTGTGGTAGGATAGTTTTCATATTTGGATTGTTGGAACTTCTGTTACTTGAATATGATTAAGGCCTTAATAAAAGTTTGTTTGCGATGAATTCTCAAATTTATCTCTCTAAGAATAGTTGTTTTGGGCATGTATAGTTGCTATGGAACTTCTATAATTTTGTGAAAAGATTGAACTCTCTGGATGTCTTGGTTTGTTAAATTGTAAAAAAATGGTATAACTGTCAGAACCTTGTCAATACTGCTAAATTCTGTGTTAGCACTGTTAACATATCATTTTTTTCCCTTTCAAAATTGCATCTTTCAATCTAGATTTTTATAAGATTTCACCAAAGTAATATATATATATATAAAGCATAGAAGATCTTATCATGTTATTAATTGCAGATATTCTCTATGATTCGTGGTCACCAGCAATGACAGTGAGTTTAGTTTGTATCAGTATCTTGTCAATGCTGTCGAGCTCGACTGTGAAGGTTTGAAATATCATGTTTTTTTATTGTATGTATAGTTCCAAAACACAATTACAAAATATGTTTGGGTTCAGGGAAGAACACTTCTAGCCTTACACCATCAGGAATTTGGGTTCAATGGCCCCACATAATTGTTGTCCCAATTGGCGTCCCAGTGGATACAAGGTGCTATACTACGTTTATTTTTGAGTTACCCAATTTTCCATGCTCATGAAGTCACTTTATACAATTCACATTTTCGAAAGTTGCAATAATCTTGGCCATAAGCCCTCCACTTAAGCTAACTTAGAAGCATCTGATGTGCTCAAACATTGTTCAAGAAGAATATATTTTCTGTGTTAATACTGCCATCATTATCTAGAACTCAGTAATTATATATCTCTATGAATCGTATACTTGTAATTTTTTGTATCCTCCTTTTTCTTTGGGTCGTATGCAGTGATTTGGAGCTTAAAACCCAAGGGAAGTTGACTGTGACAATTGTCAAAGGCAATGATCTGAAGAATCAGGAATTTGATGCGTACATTGTTCTGTACATTCAAACGCTTTTTAAGGTTAAAACCAAGGTCATCCAAGATAACCTAAACCCTGTCTGGAATGAAACGTATGATCTGATTGCAGAGGATAAGGAGACTCAGTCACATACTTGAGGTACTTGTTCCTTAAATATGTTATGACATCTTATAATTTTTTAGTTAAAGTACCATAAACAAAACAAAAAAAAAACTATATAATATAAAAAGAACCCTATAGGTAAATATTGGTTGTCAAGTAGGCATGCCAAGAGAGTAGAGAAGTTAAGCTTGGCAGGAAGTCAATGGCAACAGAAAGCTACATCATTCTTGAATTAATGTGTTTGTCATATCCTCGGAAACATCAATGCACTGAAACAGAAGAAGAAAGCGAATGAATCTCTTAGAAGATGCATGCTTCACATAGCTAATAGTAGCGTAACTCGGGGAGGTTGCATTGAAGATGTGTGAATATTCCAGAAGTCGTGTTACGTTGTGTCGTGTTGCACATGGTTTATTTATAAATTTATTACATGTGTAATTATAGATTAGTAGCCCTAAATGGTTTTATATAAAATGCCTTTGCATTAATTTTGTTTGATGTTGTTGCACCTTTTGGCATATTCAGTACATGGTTTGACTTGCTTTCTTTTTCTGCTTGCTTCCTTCTGCTTTCTTGTTCTTCTTGCTTCAATGAGATTCACAGTTAAATTACAGCGATGACCGCGTGCTGCGCACGCGGGCCCTTACTAGTCCAAGAAAAATATGGACTGAAAACTGTATCGGAAAATATCAGACATATTTTGGATCGATTTTATATTTTTAACAAAGAATTAAATATGTTATATGATATGCGGGTCAAGCCCGTATGGACTGACGGGCCGGGCCCGGTAACGGGGTCAAGTCCGTATGGGCCGCCCGACCCGTATAAAATTTAAATTTTATAATAATATATTTACAAAAATACATTAAAAAAATTAATATAGCCTAAAAAATACATTTAAAAAATTAATATAGCCTAAAAAATATCATTTTAAGAAAATATATAATTAAAAAATAATTTTAAATATGTTATATGATATGCGGGTTGGCCCGTTATTCCGGCCGGGCCCGGTTTGCACCTTGGGCCCGACAAACGGGCTCGGCCCGGGCCTGTACAAACGGGCCCGAAATTTGGCTTTGGCCCGGCCCGGACCCGCGTTTGTACAGGTCTACGACGACCTGGCCAAGGTTTTTCTCACCAGATTACACATGTATAAGAAGGGGAGGGATCCCCTACATTTTTTAGGTGAGCCGACTCCTAGGAGAGCTCGTGGAATGCATTGTCTTCCACTGCCAACAACAACCGAGCGACCTCCCTTTCCTTTTGGGTTCGAGGGAAACCCTACTGCGATTGTGGTGGTTTGGGCACCTACCTTAGTGACTCATTTTTGGAGATTTTGGTGGCTGAATTTTGGAATGTGCTATATCTTTGACTCTAGGTGCCCCCCCAAATGACTTGCTTAGAGCCATCCATAGGGTTCCCCCGCACCGTTGGCTAACTTTTCCATTCCTTGTTGAGTTTGCTTGTTTCAGGCCATCGACGTACATGCCTCCACCATTCGCACGAATTCCAAGTGGGCGCCATTGCACGCCTCACCCATGCGGCCGTGACACCTCCCACGTGCTCAAACGACTTGTCAATGATGCTTTTATACCGATGCTTCTCGAGGCCCACACCGCAATCCTTGTGGCGGACTTCGGTCCTTATGTGCCCCCCGGTCCCCGATGATCGAATTGAGGACAATTTTCCTTCAAGAAGGGAAGAGTGATGAGTACCAACCCAAGACGTCGGCGCATCAATGCCACGACACCCAAGCATCGACAATGCTTCGACTCCAAGGCATTTGTGCGCACGTCTATATCCAAGTCATTATGGCTTTTATCCACTTTCTATTTTGGTTATTTAGTTTCTTAATTCTAGTCTTGTCTTAGTGAGTGTGAAGAGCCATTTGCATTTGAGCTTTAACTCACTAAGGCCCATTAGAGTTTTCTTTTATTAGTGGGCGTGTGGACCCATGTGCCTATGACTCCTAGCCCACTCCCAAAATCCCTAGACTATTTAAACCTTCCCTTGTCTTCCTTGTTATTTAGTTGAAGATATAAAATTGGAACATTACCTTGGGTAGAGCAAGACTCCCCTAAGGCATCCAATTAATTCTATCAACTCAAACATCTTCCAAATCTCTTCTTTTCTCTCAATCTCTCATCAATCTCTCAAACACATTCGAATCCACAAGTGCTTCTCGGTCCTTGCTCTTCACGGCCAAGGAACCCCCAATGAGGGTCTCATTGGGCTCGCCGGCGCCGCCACCTCCTTGGTTGCTCTTGGCCTCACCTCCACCTGGCGCCCTACCTCTCCCTTGGTTGCCATTGAAGAGCTCCCAAGCTGTGAAGCACGGACACGGCCAGCTCGGCCTCATTCCCGTGTCGGACGCGGGGAAGCGCCAGGACACGGCCAGGACACACCCGGGCACGTGTCTTGACCGGT
This sequence comes from Rheum nobile, assembly GCA_027886185.1. Lineage (NCBI taxonomy): Eukaryota > Viridiplantae > Streptophyta > Magnoliopsida > Caryophyllales > Polygonaceae > Rheum > Rheum nobile. Next base: position 982,303 of record WOAB01000738.1, on the reverse strand, counting down.
CAAGACACAGTCAATATTTCGGACACGGCTTGGACACGGTCAAGACACGCAGTCAATGTTTTGGACACATTTAGGACACAGTCAAGACACAGTTTTGGTAGGTAAAAAATTATAAAAAAAAATAAAAGTTTTTATTTTACCCTAGGAGTCGCCAGTAACACCATCTCTTCTCTGCCTCTCCACCCCAATTCGATCTCCATTCCCTTCGCTCTGCCTCTCCACTTGGTTTATGTATCTTATTTGTAACTTGGTTTATGTTTTGGATTATGTCTTTCTTTTGAACTACTTATCTTTCTATATTTATGTTTAAATATTGGACTATTAGTTTATTTTTTTCATTTGGTTTTGTACCTCTTTATTGTTAAGAATACTACCTATTTTTATGTCCTTAGATATTATTATCTATTAATGTTAATATATTCCTCTTTACAATAACTTTAAAATGATATATAATTTAATTTATACTCCCGTGTCCTGTAGTGTCCTAAATCTCTATTTTTTTAGCTTTGCCGCTTCCCGGTGTCCTGCCGTTTCCGTGTTCGTGTCCGTGCTTCACAGCTCTCAAGCTTAGGAAGGAGAAGAAGGATCCCCTTGGGCTAGATCTAGCTTGTGGAGGAGCAAAGCCTCACCTTTGGAAGGTTGTTTCTCATCAGATAGGGCTTGCATTCCACCTCTGTAATCAACAGATAATCTCCACGTGCCAACTTTTTTCTTGACCAAAACCACTAGTGAAGCATAAGAGTTGGAGCTTCGGAAAACTTGTGTGCAGCTTACCATTCGGTCTACAAATTTATTCCTTTTTTGGATGTCAACATCCCTTGTTGGACCATGTTGAACACCGCAATTGCTGACATGCTAAATCGAGTTTCAAAAATTTTCTTGGATATACTACACATTTATATAAAGTTTAATAGTATTATGATGTTGTTATCTGACAAAATGACGAGTTGAACCCACATTATCTGAACAAACTAAATGATATTTTGATCTCTTGGAGCCTTGATCTATTGACACATTCTATTGTAAGGAACACGTCCAACAACTTTTGGATAAAGACCCCTAACTGTCTTTGGATATGTGGAAAATTCTTAAGGTTTTTTATGAAGATTACAACCTAGAATTGTCGTGGTATTGGTAAAAAAACATCTCTGGATGAATATTGAATCCTTCTGTAAAATTGAACGTAGTATCCTATGTCTTTTTTAGCCTTTTATTTTTGTTAAAAAGTATTTGTCATTTTAAAGTTTCATATAATAATTTATGGGTGAGTTATTTCACAATGTATGTTATTAGAAATTGTACATTTTGACGCATCCTATGTAATTTTCTTTATTTATCGGTTGAAATGATTTGGGTAATTATTAAATTGTAAGTTTTAGAAATAAATTGTAGTGTTTTAGTTTTATATTTTGTTCTTACATCTTGTGTCTTGGCTATATAAATTTGTATTCTTACATCTTGTAAAAATATGTTTATTTTTCACTCACACAAAGAACTCCATTTGCTGCACTCGTTTGCTAGATCATTTATACAATTATACCATCTTATCATTTGTAGGCTTTCATAGTCTCACAAGAAAATGCACAAGAATTAGTTAAATCCAACCCAAATGCACTACACCAAAGAACCCAAGAATTACCATTCACTTCAAGAATAAAAAGGAAGCCTAAACAATTGCAATGTATAGGATCTAAATCTCCTCATTGAACTATTTAGAAGTCATGTTGTTCATGATGAGTTTCATTTTCATCCACCAAATCCTTCTTACACTGCAAATATGCTACTATTCTTTAATAGTGATCTCTTCAAGCTTTTCCTCTGCCTTGTTCTTATAGAACATGCCTCTAAAAACGCCGACGATAGTACTCCAGCTTTCAGTTATAGGCAGTACAATGATAACCACTGATCCTATCGTTCCCCACGCTATAGCAATAGCCGTCCAAAACGTGAAATATCCCACACTAAACACACCTAAAAATGCAACCAAATGGATACTCATTACTCAACCATGATCATCAAGCCTATTTCAACAACATACAAGTAAAAAAGGCGTAAACTTTACCTGCAAGGAGGCTGAGAGCAGGCCACAAAATGATAATTACTACAGTAAAACCAATGCCCCATTTCACTATCCAAAACTTTGCCTTCTTCAACTTCTCCTCTTCAAACTCCTCCTTAGGAAGATCAGTCTTGTCTTGTTCAACTGTGGAGATCTTCTTAGTCGTGTTCCAGTCATAATCCTGAGGCCAAATCAAGCTCAAAATAGCATGGATTGCTACACTACTCAGTATAGAAACCAAGTTCCCCACCAACATGGGCGCGTTCCTCTCTGTAGTGTCAAGGCTCACTCTTCCATACTCAACCTTTGTGATTGCTAACCATGAGATGATTCCCAGGATGCAGCCAATGATTGCTCCTAGGATGGCCCCACACGCGTTCGCTTTCCTCCATAGGAGCATGAACACGATGGGGAGCACAACTGAGCCTATAATGATGCCCATGGCTAAGTACATCCATCCAAGGGACACGCCGATTTTGTTCAGGATAACGGCTAGTATACCCATGAAGCATCCAAAGGCTAGGATGATTGCTCTTGAGATTTTGAGGATTTGATCCCCGTTTGCACTCGGGTTTATGTAGGTTCTGTATATGTCGTACGTGCATAGGGAAGACACCGCTATGAGCTCCCCGGATCCTGCAGATGTCACAGCCCTGAAGCAAAGTTGAGCTTGTCAAAAGAAGATTCATTCAGAAGGAAAAGATGTTGGAAAGTAATGTGTAAATGGTGAATAACTCATTCAGATGAAAGACAACATAGCAAAGTCCATGAAATTTCCTAGATGAACAATTATGTATCTCTTTGTTCATTGATAACGGTCATTTCTAGCCAATGAATAAAGAAAATTTGCATAGAAAGAAGCAATATGCAATTTTCAATAAATCTATACCTAAAATTCGAAAATGACAAAACATTTCTTAACAAAATCTGAAGGCTAAAATGACAATCTTTTCTCAGCGGTGGTAGTATTTAGGGTAATTGGTGAAGTATTTTTGGTGTATAGGGATCACTTACTTCATGTAAATGACTAAATTTGTAAAAAATGTCTTACATAAAAAGCACGGTAAGAAGTAATTACTACAACTTTTTTAACCTTTGTTCATGAAGTTTCCTACATGAACAATTAAGTATCCCTTTGTTCACTGATAACTGTCATTTTAACCTTTGACACGACTATTAAAAAATCAGTTATTACTACAATTTTTTTCTAAGATTTATACTTTATTAACCATCCACCTCATTTCTAGCCAATGTAAAGAAAATTTGCATAGAACGACAATCTCTTCTCAACGGTGGTGGTATTTAGGGTAATTGGTCACATATTTTTTGGTGTATAAGGATCACTTACTTCATGTAAATGACTAAATTTGCAAAAAATGACTTACATAAAAAGCATGGTGAGAAGTAAAACTGATCCAGCTTGGCCCAACAAACAGAGTCGGCGGCAGCAGGCACGAGCCCATGGCTAGCTTCACTCGCGGTTATAGGAAGGTCAAGAGCTAACGCGCCCAAGCCCAAGGCCGTGGCCAAGGAAAATGGAACTGCAAACCAAACTAGTCCACCCAACAAGTAGCCTTTGTGAGTAGATGAGGGTCTAGCAGCAATGGCACTTACCCAATAGCCCTGATCAACATTTTAAATTTTATGATCAAAGCCTACACAAAATTATTCTAAGGGTTCGTTTGGATCACCAAAAATAACGCAGTAAATTACTTTTGGAATCCAAACGAACCCTAAGAACAGAGTAATGAGTTGTACTAAGATCAATGAAAACTCTTTGAGATTGTTTGAGAATCTTACATTGTCAACAAAAACTGTACCAAAGTTGCCTATTATGTTGATGATCCCAAATACAAAACCACCAGAGCTCAACATAGTGATGTAAGATCCCTTGAAGTTGCCATTTACAGGGCCACAGGCTTGTCCTGTATGAGATATTGGATCTGTACACACTCTTGACTTGCTTGCAACTTCAAGTAGGCGGTGGTAAACCAAGCTTGGGCTACCTAGCTTGCTACTGGCTGTGTAAACTAGGTACACGAATATGACTAGCACTACGTACATTGAATTCATAGACAAAAACATGGATTCAACATCAATGATATGGGTCATGAAGGTAAGTTTAGAATATATGACAGGATAAGTGATTTGTTATTGAAAGTAGTCTAACAACTAGAGCTGTCAAAACTTGACCCGACCTACAAACCTGACCTGACCCGACCTGATCCACGTTTTTTTGGGTTGAGACCTGACCCGAAATGTATTGGGTCAAAAGTGACCCGACCCGAGAATTTATGGGTTGGGTTATTATTTATAATTTAAATTTAAATATATTTTATTATTAAAATGTTATATAATAATAACTTTATGATTTTTTATTTTAATATTCATTTTATAAAATTTCGACATGACGCTCTCGACCCGTACTTGACCCGTAACGACCCGACCCACAATCGACCCGTAAATGACCCGATCAGGTATACTTAAATCTGAACCCGGCCCGTTTGACACCTCTAGTAACAACCTACTAACAATTTAGAAGATATTGCTAACTTGATATAGTAGATATTCTAGGATTAAACATTTGAACTACAACTAATCACTATCAATAAGGAGTAAGAGTGGTTTATACACCTATGAGAGAGTGAATGTAGCTGGCTAAGAAGGTGGCTTTTAGTCCTCCAGCTAAGGTGTAGACAACAACACCGAGTGGAATAAGGAAGCTTGCGGCGTAGATGTTTACTCCTGTAAGAGCATTCACCACAGCAGAGCCTCCTAGAAGGAGCATTGCACTCACAATGATGTTTGTCATCAAGCAGAAGATGAGAAATACAATATGTGCTGCTGTTCCCCATCTGTTGATAAAAGAAAATTTTGTTCATGGGTTCCATCAATTTTGTAAGAAGTACTTCTGTTCCAATACCACATCACAGTAAAATGTCATCAAACTTCCGGTTTCTTGTTATGATGATCATGGGTTTGTTTGGTGAAAGTCTTCCAAAGTGTGTTTGGTGAGGAAAAAAATAAGTTCTTTCTTGTTATAAAGTGTATGTAGTGAAAAAAAGAGTAAAATAGTATTATGACTGATTGTCATTTTAGACATTTGCACAACTATTAAGAAATTCAATAATTTTTCTATATTTCCATAATTTTTTTCTAAAACTTACAATTAATTAATAACCCACCTCATTTTTCTCCAATCAACAAATAGAATTTGCATGAAAAGAGTAAAAAATCACAATTTTCAATAACAAACTTCATAACTCATCAATAAATTATTACCTAAAATGACAACTTTTCTAAACAAAAAATTATGTGCTAGAATGATAACTTTTTCTATACGGAGGGAGTACAAAGTACCTAGCTTTGACAATCTCACAAATAGTGTGGGCATTTGGAGCCTTCCTCTTGATCTCAATTGCCATGATTCCAAACAAGAGCACTTGGATGGTTGCACCACTAGCATACCAAAAGGGCCCACTGATTCCATACTCCCAAGCTACATTGGAGCTATTCATTGTAGCAGCCCATGTCCACTGAAAATTACCAATTTTATTCCAAGTTCATCAACAAAATTAATAAATTGAATTGCACAAAACAAACAAATAGTGAAGTTCATTCAGTAGGGATTGAGATACCTGTGATACAATAACACTTGCAATCAGTACTGTTTTAACCTTCCTGCCAGCAGTGTTGAGCCATTCTGACGTGTGTCGTGAGCCCACATACCGCTTTTCCAGCCAAACTTGATTTTTTTTCCGCAGTAATATGAAGCTTAAGAGTGTGTTTGACAAGGCTAAAAAATTAGCGTTTGAGGTAGCGTTTAGTGTTCTGAAACAAGTAAGGATGTTTGGAAACTAACGGTTGAGGTAACTTTTAATATTTAGTAGCGTTTGAAACACTACTTTTTTCAATGCTACTCTTATTAGCGTTTCGATTTAAGCTAATTTCAATTGCTCCTTCCATCGCTACCACTTAACATGCCAAACAGGGCCTAATTAAAGCTAAATTGCATGATAATTGACAGAAAATTGCATAAACTAAGCTTTCATTGCATATGGGAAGATCAACTTGTTGTATATCATAATTTTCCACCCATTTGCACAGTAATGCAAAGTTTGATACTGAATTTTACCTGGGAATTTTTGGAAGGCCAATTCCAAGTTACTATTTTCCGGAGAGAAAAAAAGAGACCCACAAAGCATAAATAATTTGGAAACAGAAATTAAAGCATCACCCAAATGGTGCTTTCTGGTCACATAATAGAGTACCAGCTACATGAATAATACAGAATTAGGCAATCTAAGAGAAAGTAATATAATGAAATTAAATTAGAAAATCAAAAAGATTACCAGAAAAGAAGTGAAGACAGTAAAAAAGGCGCCAAACCCCAGAATAACAGCATAGCCAACAACCTGATTAAGCAAGGGTTCGCCATGGAAGTAGCTGCTCTGCCTCACACAGCTTCCTCCTGTGGCTTCATAGTACTCAGCCCCAAACCTTAATGGTGGGCACGTTGTAACACCCCCAAATTTGAACCCATTTGGAAAGATATTACCGCCAGTGACCCTAGTGTTCCGTACCAGAGTCACCCAAGGCTAAATACCGGTTTAAATACAATATAGAACATAATCGATGCATAATGATCAATCATTCAATCCCAAAACATAACATTGTTCAAGGAAAACATAAGTTACGAGATTATAACCCAATCCCGAATAGGTAAAACCTCAGAGTTTAAACATAGCGGAAGTCTTAACAGTGAACAGAAGTCTTTTACAAGGCACATTGCCCAAAAGCATAACATGATTTAAAGAAATCATAAAACACATTGATGAACTTTGGGAAAACCACTGTTGCTACCATAGTCGTTCTAGTCTCCATCTACACTCTACTTGATGTGCCGAATCGAACGGATGACACCAGCCCACATGCAGAGAACAATGTACGTGGGTTAGCCTATGAAATAGATTAGCAAGGGAACAAAGCAGAAGGTTCGAAGCAGTCGTATTAGGTTAGACTCATCATCACTCGAGTAATAGCCGAGCACGATAGTCAACCACCATACTTCTACTGGAATATGAAAAAAGATATGCAGAAGAGATGACTCTGGAAGACTGAAGCTTCACAGAGACCGACTCGAACAAAGACTCCAAGGAATCGAGTCTTAGAGCACCATTAATGGGGGGCTTATTGAAGGAGCTTATTGGGGGCTTTTTGCCAATAAGCCTCTCTAATAAGCCCCGCTCATTTTTTCAACTTTAGTGGAGGGCTTATTGAAGGGGCTTATGGAGTATATTTAATTACAATTATACCCTTTTATTTATATCAAATTACAATTATACCTTTATATTAAATATTAAATATATTCTTGATATTAAATATGTAATATATTCTTGATATTAAATATTTAATATATTCTTGATATTAAATATTAAATATATTATTTATATTTAATATTTAATATATTCTTGATATTAAATATTTATATATATTATTAAGTATTTAAATATTTAATATATTATTTATATTAAATATTTAATGTATTTTTATATTAAATATTTATATAAAGAATATGTTATATATTTATATAAAGAATAGATTAAATATTTAATATCAGGAATATATAAAATATTTAATATAAATAAAAAAATATAAATGAAGAGCGAAATAATAGACTTGAAGAAAATTAAGGATAAACATATATATTAAAACAACAAATTAAGCAAATTAACGAAAGAGGATTACAAAGAAACAATATAAACTGAAGCAAATTACCGAATTGAAAGACAAACTTAAACAAATTACCAAATTGAAAGACAAACTGAAACAAATTACCAAATTAAATGACAAATATCATTACATGATACATAACTCAATAATTTTTTTGGAAAAAAGCACAAGAAAGTCCATAATCTTCGCCATGTAGTCGCCAAATGTTTGCCTTCAAATCTTCCTGAAGATGAAGGTGTGTAATTGAATTCCGAAGTGCCCTCGTCCGTTCTAGGTAGTTTCTCATATTCGGTGGTGTATCGGTGGAGTATGTCCAATTCGGGACATTTGCCGATGATGTCTCTCCACTTATCTCTTCGTCATACTCTGGGATTTCGTATCCATGATGGCTATAAGAATCTCGCTCATCTTCTACGATCATATTATGCATAATGATACAAGCTCTCATTATCTTTCCAATCTTCACAAGATCCCAAGAGAGTGATGGGTTACGAACTATTGTAAATCGAGATTGCAATACTCCAAATGCTCTTTCCACGTCTTTACGAACAGCCTCTTGGTGTTGGGCAAACAACTTCGCTTGAGGGCCTTGAGGAAGCCGAATTGATTGGACAAATGTGGCCCATTGCGGATAGAAGCCATCAGTGAGATAATATCCCATGTTGTATTCACGTCCCATTACTGTGAAATTAACGTTTGGAGCTCTACCTTCCAAAACGTCATCAAAAACAGGAGATTGATCAAGAACATTAAGATCATTAGACGTACCTGCTACCCCGAAAAATGCATGCCAGAACCACAAGTCGTATGATATAACAACCTCCAACATCCCAGGAAATCCACGAGACTCCCCCACGCTTAGTAGGCGTTGTGTGTCTTCTGCTGTTGGACGCCTCAGATACTCATCACCAAAAAAGGTAATGATTTCATCGACAAAATGTTCCAAGCTTGACCTTGTGGTTGCTTCAGAAAGACGAAGATACTCATCACTTGTATCAGCTGCAATTCCATAAGCCAACATACGCAAAGCACTAGTATATTTCTGTAATGCAGATATACCAAGCCTACCCACTGCATCTGGCCTTTGTTGAAAGAAATCCATACAATTCTCCAGCCTTTCCACAATGCGCATGAAAAGTGCCTTGCGCATTCTGAACCTACGTCGGAACATATGATCTGGATAAGTTGGTTGGTCGGAGAAATAATCTTTGTAAAGTTGTTCAAAGCCTTGTTCCCTTCCTCTATCAATGTAATTGCGACGAGATCTCCTACGTGAACTTTCTGCTTGTGCTTTGTATTTGCGTTGTAGAGCTCGTTCTTGAACTTCATTAGCAGCATCAATAGCTTCTTGTAAAAGTCTTTGGTACTCACCATCGTCAGAGCTTGAGGAGTTTGAAGATGAACCAAATATTTTTAGAGATTGGGGGTTTTAAGAAATTTGAGGGTAGAATAAATGCTTGTATGTCCTCGCTTATATAGATATTTGAGGATAGAATAAATGCTTGTATGCCCTCACATGCCAACTTGCAGAATTATTGCTTTATCTGCATTATTTCAAACTATGCCAACTTGCATATCATTATTGCTTTTGTCCAAAAATTGAAAAAAGTAGATGCTTCACGTGCTATGTTTGCAGAGTTATTACTTTCTATGCCAACTTCACATGCCAACTTGCACATCATTATTGTTTTTGTCCAAAAATCGAAATAAGTAGATGCTTCACATGCCAACTTGCAGAATTATTGCTTTCTCTGCATTATTTCAAACCATGCCAACTTACACATCATTATTGCTTTTGTCCAAAAATCGAGAAAAGTAGATGCTTCACATGCTATGTTTGCAGAGTTATTGCTTTCTCTGCCAACTTCACATGCCAACTTGCACATCATTATTGCTTTTGATCAAAAATTGAAAAAAATAGATGCTTCACATGCCAACTTGTAGAATTATTGCTTTCTCTGCATTATTTCAAACCATGCCAACTTGCATATCTGCCAACTTCACATGGCAACTCTGATGAGTTGTCACATCCCAACCACAACTTGCATATAATTATTGCTTTAGTCCAAAAATCGAAAAATCAAATACTTTACATTACATTAAGACAAGTGTATTACAAGATTGAAAGATGAAACATGCATTATAAGATTAAAATATGCATAAACAAGATTGAAAGATGAAACATGCATTACAAGATTGAAATATGCATAAACAAGATTGAAACATGCACTACAAGATGAAACATGCATAAAACACGATTAAAACATGAATTACAAGATCAAACATGCATTCGGAAATCAAAACATATAAATATGAAAATAAAACCATCACATGTTAGAGAGTTCTTTGAACAACTTTTGTTTGACAGCTTCTCCATCCTCTCCAAGATTAGTTTGTGCTGACATCCACTGGAGCAAATCCCACTTCTGCTGGAAAACCGCCCTCTTATTCTGTTCATTCTCCATTGCCAATTCATGAGCTTGCTTCTCCCTCTTGCGAGCCTCCTTTGCCATTTCCAATTCATGCACTCTACTAAGCCATCCATCTTTTATTTTTACCATCTCGATAGCACGCTCATCCTCTTGATCACAACTTGTAGATGCCGCTTTTTTTCCCTTGCGTTTAGCGGCCTTAATACCCTTTGAACGCTCAATAGTATGACCACTGAAACCACTTGTCGGAGTATTTGCATATTCCTATTAATACATTGCCTAATATCTCTGTGGCTATACCCTATTTCTGCCATTTGTTCATGGAACGCTCGTTCGTTACTCTAAAGAGGCATGCAACATAATCTTAATGTGTTTAGAACACATTCCGAGTACCGACTATGTCCCTTTGTAATCTATTACTATATATTTGCATATTCCTATTAATACTTATGTGTTAATTTATGGGTAATTCTCTTTTAAAAAATTTAAGATTAATTTATTTTAACCCAAAAATTTTTTAAATAAAATCTTATCTAACAAACTTGGAGATTTTAACATTAATATTAGTCTTATAATAACTTTTTGATTTGATAAATGAAACTTTTGACTAAATATGTAATTTTAAAATAAAGAGCAAATTTAAATATATATAATGATTTTTTTTCCGATGGGTTGATCTCTTTTAAAGAATTATATAATAATTTCAAACATAAATTGAGTTGATCTCTTTTAATTATATGATTTATATTTGGGTTTTTTAGTCTTTTTCAAAACGTTTTGTATAATATTTCAACAAATAATAAATATTATACTCTATTACAAATTTGTGGGTAGGTGAAATTTTATCAATTTATCTATATATTAAATCTATTTTTTTTGAGCCACTATTTCCAGGCCCATATTTGTAAAGCTAGATAATTTTCATTCATCAAAATCACTATGTTGTTATTGTACCAATAATTTAGAAAATTTTAAAGTAACAATTGTTTTTCAAATCTATAATAAATCACTTTCTTCTCACCTTTTAAATTTTAGCAAAGCATCTTAACAATTGTTTACGTACAGAAAGTTATATCATTTGTATCCAAAATCACCCATTCTTGAGAAACTAATATGTTAAAGTATTGTTTTTTTTTGTTTTCTTATTTTTTATAGCAATAATTTAGCAAACATTAAATTAACAAACTTAACAAAATTTACACCAATAAATCTTAGCAGAATATGAACCAACAAATCTTCAAAATTTTAATGATTTATAATAAATAATTATTAACACTAATAGATTAGATCGCACATAAATCATTAAATTTTGAAGATTTGTTGATTCATATTTTGTTAAGATTTATTTATATATCTATATTAAGACGGGCTCTTTTTAAGTCACCGGAGTGTTATTAGTCTCAAGTTGTTAATGTTTTTATTATTATTATTATATTAAATAATCAACAAAATATAAATTAACAAAAAGAGCTTAACAAGATTTTCAAATTAATTACCTCTAAATTTTAAAATCCTATCAAAACTTTACCAAAATCTCATCAAACTAACTTATTTTTGCAGTAAATGTTAACGTAATTTTCTATTTCATGGAAATGTAAATGTGATACATATATTTTTGTTAATGCAACAATAATATTAATTGGCATTTAACATCATCAAAAAATATTTAATTAATTAATATAAATATTAAATATTATATAAGGTTAGGTTATATACTTAACTTTAGATACCATATATTTTAATGATTTTTTTGGTAAATGTCACGAATTAGTGACAAACTATTAGCAAATTAAATGAATCCATGTAAGTTAATTAGTATATTGACATAGCAACAAGATTAGTGAACGCATTTAAGTTAATTAGTAACAGCCTTTAGATAACATATATTTTTAATGATTTTTTATTTACTTACAATGTATTCACATTTTGAATTTTAAATAAACCCATGTAAATTTGTTTAGAAATAAAATCCACTTGATAGATTTCACATTTTCAAGATTTAATTACAAATTATTTATGAACTTGAAATAATTGATGAAGAATAAAAAAATATGTATGAAAATATCAATATACATATTTCAAATATAATTCAATTTGGTTTTATTAATTTGATTCTCCAATTGAGTTAATATAGTTTATTAATAATTACGAAAATAAAAATACCCAACATATATATATATAATAATAAAAAAGTGAGTAAATTAATATGATTTTATTTTCAATAATATCATCTCAATGTCTAAAACCTGAATTGAATATTACAAAAGGTAAAAAAAAACAGAAGCTAACAAAAGTAATATTCTATCAACAAACTTAAGAAGTTTTAAAAATATAGATCTAAACATATCATCGGTAACATATTATTGAAAGATTGACAAATAACATCGTACTAACCTATTGAATTAAAGTAAAAAATAGTATATTTCGATTCATAAATTCAATCTCGGATACTATTTCACTCTAAATATACAAAAAAAAAAATTATTGAGAATTGGTTAAGTAACATGTACAAATGTAAAATCATAATTTTTACATATATTTCGAGTTCATTTTTTCCTATAATATTATATATATATAAATCCAATCACTTTCTTTCTATTAGTATGTAAATGTTTGAAAAAAATCTAATAGAATTACATGTCAGTATATTCTCATTTCATGTATATCTTATCTTTTATAATCACATAGTCATTAATTTGTATTTCTGTGACGTTTATTCGTATACTAAAATTTTCTTTCATAAATATAAGTCGGCTCGTGCATGGCACGAGGGTTTAAACTAGTTAGATAATAGAAAAAATGTTAGCAGATGTACCATTTCGGTTTCAAAATTGCAAAAGAGGTATTCTTTTAGGGGATATGAATGCAATATCCATTTATATACCCAAATGGGGGTAAAATAGTAAAATCACATATTTTTGACCCTTAAAAAAAAGATAAAAGGCAATTTAAATTTACCTTTTCTTTTCTTTCTTTTAAGTTAAAATCTGGGTGGGGGAGGCGGAAATCGGGCTGGAAATCTGGGGATTTAGGTGGGGGAGGTTTAGGTTTGGCCAGAGATCGGGCCGGAGATCGTCTTCTCCAAGAGGACCGCCTTAGGTCGGAAGATGAGCCGAGTTGACGGCGGGGGTGGATCATCTTCTCCAAGAGGAAGATGAGGTGGATGAGCCAAGAGGAGGAAGATCGACGAGATGCAGAAATCGAAGTCGAGTTGCAGAGAGGAGGAAGATCGACGTCGAAGTTGCAGAAATCGAAGTCGAAGCCGAGTTGCAGAAATCGAGTTGCAGAAGTCGAGTTGCAGAAATCGAAGTCGAAGCCGAGATAAGGAAGATCGACGAGAGGAGGAAGATCGAGTCGAGTTGCAGAAATCGAGCCGACGAGATCGAGGCGGAAATCGAAGCGAGTTGCAGAAATCGGGCCGACGAGATGAATCTGGGAGAGATCGACGAGATGAATCTCCACAAATCCTCAATTTCAATTTCAGATTTGTGGGAGAGATCGATTTGGGCGTTTAGGTTTCGTTGGTTTCGGGTTAGGTTTCGTTGGGTGGTTTGGGTTCGTTGGGTTCGTGTTCGCTTGGTTAGGGTTCGTCGGGTTCGCTGGCTTGTGTTGGTTTCGTGGTGGTTCGTGTTGGTTTCGCTGGGTTAGGGTTCGTTGGGTGCAGTTGCGGTTGACGGCGGGGTTTGGGAGAGGGATCTGTAGGTTTGGGAGGGTGAGGAGGTGGGGGAGGCGGTTGACGGCGGGGGAATGTGGCCGGAGAAGACGACTGAGTTCTGGGAGGTCGCCGGAGAAGACGACCGGCACCCTTGTTTAATTTTCTTTTCCCTTTAAATTTAGATTAATAAAATCTGAAAATGTTTTTTTGTCCCAAAATATAAAGACAAAAGAAAATCCAAAAAAAGCTAAAATAGTATATTGTTGCAATATCCAAAAAAAGAATACCCATTTTGCAAAATTCAAAACAAAAATGGTATATTCTTGCAAATGAGCCTAGATAATAAAGAATAGGCTTTATGATCCCATCAGAGCGATAGGTGCTGGTCTGCTTGATTCCTGGTTTTGGTACTGTAAGCAATATGTGCATGTGATTTTGCTGGTGAATTATCCTTGAAGTACCACTTTAAGATACTCTCCTTGTGCTAATTAAGACCACTGGCTAACAATGGATGGCCTTGTTTTACATCTTTCCTTATGCTTATTGATTGCACAATTGTACCCCTCCACCTTACAATGTAATTTGCAGTGAATTGGCTTATTAAGAAAGTGACCTTATGTCTTTATTTTCTCTCTATATTACAGCTCCCCTTGAGAGTTGTAGTCGGAGACTACTTGTGGATTTTGGTTCCGTGTAAATGATTGCCAGAACATCTCACCTGGAATGAAGCTGTGGGGAATAGTTGCTGAAGTAAATGAGAAGGACCTTGCAGTTAGTCTTCCCGGTGGCCTGCGTGGATTAGTTCGTGCAGATGATGCTGCTGTACTTGACGATATTAAGGTAAAAGTACATGTTACATCCTCAACGAATGATCTTAACCTGGTAACTATAGTTATTTAGGTGGTTCCAATTAGGTATCTTTCACCCATGCTTATTGGAAAGTTTCTGATTTTGTGTCATCAATATTGCTATACCAAATGATATGTTTCTTTGCTGGTCCTTGATCTGAGCAATTCGACACTTTTGCAGGATGGTGGGAGTGATTTTCTTTCTGGCATTTTTCATATCGGTCAGCTTGTTTCCTGTGTTGTGTCAAAAGTTGAAGATGATACGAAGGAGTCAAACAAAAAGAGAGTCTGGGTTTCATTATGTCTCTCCTTATTGCATAAAGGCTTAACTCTTGATGCTGTTCAGCAAGGCATGGTAAGAACTAAGAAGTATTTTGTGTTTGTTAATTTTTTTGCTACAATTGCTC
Source organism: Rheum nobile (assembly GCA_027886185.1). Classification (NCBI taxonomy): domain Eukaryota; kingdom Viridiplantae; phylum Streptophyta; class Magnoliopsida; order Caryophyllales; family Polygonaceae; genus Rheum; species Rheum nobile. The sequence continues at coordinate 967,169 of WOAB01000738.1, read as the reverse complement.
ATTTTTATGTCCTCTCAACTGTCCATTCACCTCTACGGAAAGGATTTCTGAAGAAGGGATTCTTGAAAACATATATTTGTTTATGATGGAATAAAGGCCACTGCTTTAATGCTAGATTATTTTGAAAGAGATTGGTCTTTGTGCAGCTGTATTGCCTAGACAAATTTCTTCTTCTTCTAGTTTGTCATTACACGGGTCTGGTTAATGTTCCTGTTGTACTTGATGATTTTTTTTTTTATGTACCCATTGTAAATCTTCTTTGACTACAATCATTTTCCTGGCAACCAGGTTCTCACTGCATGTGTAAGAAGCATTGAAGACCCTGGTTATATTCTTCATTTTGGTTTGTCTTCATTTACTGGATTTATGCCAAAGAAAAGCCTGGAAGGTATGATTTCAGTCACTTCTTTGTCTAATTTATCATTTAAGGGTATCATCTGTTATCTGGGGCCTACTTTATGTTTGAAGGGTCCTTGCAAATTGGTTATCTGTTCCTTTTCTTAAAAAAAATCATGGATGAATAGGCCCTGTATCTGCTATTCATAGCTGTCTTAGAAAATTGAAGAGGGGTGAGTAGACTATTGTGGATGCATCATCAATTTGTTTTCATATGTTCTGTTTTAGTTAATTTTATACCTCTGGGAGTTCAATCTTGTACTAATAATTGTATTTTAATCATGCATACGATTCCCTGAGTGGTTTAGCATTCAAAGAATAAGAATAAAGCACAACTTGCCTGTATTTGGCTTGATATGGAAGGTTCACAGTCTTGGAGTTAGTAGTTCTATTCATCAATGTTCTGTCTAAATGCATGTGTGGAATTCTTCAAGCCTATTACTTTTATTTTTATACCCTTGTTCAGTTGTTCCTGTGTAAATGACATAAATGATAAATCGTAGTATATGGCATTAACTTGCTATGTTCTGCAGGTTCCAGGGAGATTAAAATGAACATTGGGAAACTCATTGAGGGTGCTGTAAGGTTATTCATATGAGTTGGGATGCTGATACAGCATCCAAGTTTGTGGTAGGTTCCTAATTATTTTGTCCACTCGTTGCATGTTTCTGATATTTTATCTTATTTGACTCTTCTCTTTTCAGAACTTATCACAGACAACCGATCTTAAGGGTATTTCGCTAGACCTTCTTGTGCCAGGCATGATGGTCAATGCACGTGTGCAAGCAGCACTAGAAAATGGGGTTATGTTATCGTTTTTGACATACTTCACTGGAACTGTAAGATTTCTGTACAAATTTTCTCGTTGAGTATCAGGATTTTTGTTCAATATACTTAATTCTGTTCTTACTTAATCTTTAGATGACTTGTAACTTTGCAGGTTGATATATTCCATTTGCAAGAAATGTTTCCTTCTGCTGATTGGAAGAAGTTGTGACAAGAATAAAAAGGTACTGAAAGATGGATAGCACTTATTTGCTCGATAAATGTGGAAGTGTTGACAGGATCACTTGTTTTTCTTGGAAGACATGTTAGCTCGTCTTTCTGCATCCCTGGGACATCTGTGCCCAGGACAAGTCCCGATCTCCTCAATAGAATACTCATGACCTCGTGCTTGTTAGTTTTGAAAAAACTGCACTTCTTGTGCCGAAATTGAAAAGCGGAAAACTATTATTTGGTAAAACTTTTGAGTTCCTTCAGGATGGTTAGATGACCACTTTGACATTGAAACAAGAAGCCTTTTTCTCTATTTGTTCTCGATGTATATTCAGATGAAAATGTACTAAAAAACAGATATGCTTGAGAATAACTGTGCTTTGTATAGGAGACGTAGGGTTTGATTTCTCTTCCTTGATAAAGATTGTATCTCAACTGATATCCTTCAATCTTTTGAATATGTTCCTTTTCATTTTTCCATTGTGATCTTCTCTGCTGTTTGGGCAATCAAAATACACAATCCCCCTGTTCATACAGGTGAATGCTCGGATTCTTTTTGTTGATCCGTCAACTAGAGCTGTTGGTCTTACCATGAATCCTCAATAAGTCTCCTCCATTGGTGAGTTTGCTATGCTTCCTTTTATTTAACTCAGAAAAGCCAAAATTAATCTTGAAGAGAACTTGCACCATGTAATAAGCACGATCCGGTTTTGCTTTGATGGTATGCTACTTATGTCATTTTGGTTTCCAAATTTGTGAACATCATCTGAAATGGATGCCATTTTACAATATTTGGTTGAGATCCATGTTTCTTCTGTAAGTGCTTTACAGTTGTATATAGATATCATTGATACATGATATGTATTGATGATTACTTTCTTTGCTGTACTAATTATACCAACCTTTTTTTTCTGTTTATGCCGCAGGCTGTAAAAACCGGAGATATATATGATCTGTCAAAAATCATCCGAATTGACAAAGGATCGGGTATTTTGCTTGAAATTCCTTCGGCTCCTGTTGCAACTCCAGCTTATGTCACTGTACGTTCATTCCTAGATTTTAATTGGTGTGGTCATTCAAAGATTTGTTGTATTAGGTTTATTCAAATTTGAATATACTCTTGCACAGGTTGCTGATGCTGCTGACGAGGAAGTAAAAAACCTAGAGAAAAAGTTCAAGGAAGGGAGCTCAGTTCGTGCAAGAATTCTAGGGTTTAAACATTTGGAAGAACTTGCAATGGGTGTACTAAAGGTCTCTCTTTGTCTTCACATAATGTTAATTTTTAGGAAAGAAGCTTTCCATGTTTATTTTATAATTTGGGTCGGTGTGTTTAGTTGTACAAAAAGAACAATCGTACACAGATGCTCCTGATGCATTGTCACCCCTTCAAGAAACAATTACTTCATAGAGTTAAATGTCTCTGGGAAATGATTCCAGAGAATTTTTAAGGTCATCCATGGCTACGTCGGCACAATCTCTCGTACTTTATCTTTTTTCTCTATTATAGGGCCATGATTTAGGATGACTGAACTTCTTGATTTCAGAATTAAAAAGCACTTCAAATCATAGCTTTGAAAAAGAAAATTTCAAACTAAAATTTTCACTTCAACTGCATATGGTCCATTGTGAATAATTTTCAATCTTTGTCACATGCAATGGAGAAATAGAGATGGAAGCTAACAACTTCCAAGTTTTTTGCATTGTCACCCCTTCAAGTAAGGGAAATCAGAGTTCTGCTGGGCGTGGCGCTCGGGCTCACGCTGCTCAAGGGCCGGGTGTAGGCGTTGGAATCAATGCCAATCTAGAGGCTGAAGCACGCAGCATTCCATTCCAGGACTCGACACCGATCAGATTCAGGTGCTCATTGACTTGCTCAAATCACAGCAAGACAACTCCAATCGAATGACTGGTAAGCATTTTCCATCTTGGATTATTGACACTGGTGCCACTAATCATATGACAGGCAAGCGAGAACGCTTTGCTACTCTCACTGATATACCGGGATGTATGCCAGATGGCATCCAAGTAAAAGCAACCATGGCTGGGACAGTTTTCCTAGATGATCATTTAAAGCTTGAAAATGTTCTTTACGTTCCAAAATTGGATTGTGAACTAGTCTCAGTAACTCAGCTATTTGATGAGGCGAAGTGTAACATCCAGTTTACCGATAATCTGTGTGTCATTCAGGACCGCACTTCGAAGATGCTGATTGGTGTGGGTAAGCGCATCAACGGGCTCTACTTTCATTTGGCGGTGTCACAGGCCGCCAAGGCATTGACGACGACTACAACAAATACTTCTCTTCTTTTGGCACACTCGTCTGGTGTCTAAGGCTGGTGATGCTAGATGTGATGATTTACTGAATAAAGCTTGCTTGTGATGTTTGCCGCTATTGGGGGATGCGGGGGGGTAAAGAACACAGCAATATCATGGCTTGATCTTCGTCGAGAAAAGGGTTAGGATGCAAGTGGGTATTCAAGAAGAAACAAGGGGCGTCAGAAAATGAAGGGGTGAGGTTCAAGGCTAGACTGGTAGCAAAGGGTTACTCACAGAAGAAGGGAGTTGATTATGATGAGATTTTCTCACCTGTGGTTCGGCACACTTCTATCAGAATTGTGTTGGCATTGGTAGCGAGTTGGGATTTGCATCTAGAGCAAATGGATGTGAAGACGGCGTTTCTTCATGGCAACTTGGAAGAGGAGATCTACATGGAGCAGCCTGAAGGGTTTGCTCAGCCTGGGGAGGAGAAGCTTGTATGCAGATTGAAGAAGTCTTTGTATGGGCTAAAGCAAGCTCCTAGGCAGTGGTACAAACGTTTTGATTCCTTTATGCTGAAGATTGGCTACCAGAGATGTGAGTATGATTGTTGTGTTTATGTTAAGTATCTTGATGATGGTTCCTCCATATTCTTGTTGCTGTATGTTGATGATATGCTCATTGCTGGGAGAAATATGAAAGATGTTGCTGAGTTGAAAGGTTTTCTGGGCAAAGAGTTTGATATGAAGGATCTTGGTGCTGCAAAGAAGATCCTTGGGATGGAGATACGCAGAGAGAGAAGCTCTAGGAGACTATGGTTGTCTCAGAAGAGCTACACAGAGAAGGTGTTGAACAAGTTTGACATGTCAAAGGCCAAACCTGTAAGTACACCTCTGGCGAGCCACTTCAGACTTTCATCAGCTCAGTGTCCAAGCACTGATGAGGAGATCAGGGATATGGCACAAGTTCCCTATGCTAGTGCAGTTGGTTGTCTGATGTATGCTATGGTCTGCACAAGGCCTGACTTAGCTCAAGCAGTTAGTCAAGTCAGCAAGTATATGTCTAACCCTGGGAGAGATCACTGGAGTGCAGTGAAGTGGATTCTCAGGTATTTGAGAGGTACTGCTGACTACGGTCTCATGTTTGGAGGTCAGAATGGTGATCCAGCGGTTGTGGGTTTTGTTGACTCAGACTATGCTGGTGATCTCGACAATAGGAGGTCTACTACAGGGTATGTCTTTACTCTTGCAGGAGGGCCTATTTGCTGGAGATCTGTGTTGCAGTCTGTGGTTGCATTGTCTACTACTGAGGCTGAATACATGGCATTGGGAGAGGCAGCTAAGGAAGCACTTTGGGTCCGAGGACTTGTGGAGGAGCTTGGTGTTGAGCAAGGTGGAGTTCAGTTACACTGTGATAGTCAGAGTGCTTTATTTCTGGCTAAGAACCAGGTGTACCATGCAAGGACGAAGCACATTGATGTTAGATTTCACAAGATTAGGGAGTTGGCAGCTTCAGGTGAAGTCTTACTTGAGAAGGTGCATACGTCAGAGAACGCAGCTGACATGTTGACCAAGCCAGTCAACACGGACAAGTTCAAGCATTGCTTGGACTTAGTCCATATCTTCCAGTGCTAGAGGAAGAAGGAGCCCCGTGCAGCAGACAAGGTCCTGGAGTCGTTGGTGATTTTTCGTCAAGGTGGAGTTTGTTGTTGTTGACTTAAAATCGAGAAGTACTGCAAGGGGGCCCTACTCGAGCGAGCAGGAGCTAAGACCCGGGCCGGAGGCCCGGGGCTGTAGCGGGCTCGCGAGAGAATGTGCACAACGCCTTTGAAGAAAGGCGTTGTCGAAGCCCATATAAAGACTTCCGCCTTTCTTCACCGCCCTCCGTCTGGCATGGTGTGCAAACTGCGGAAGTATTTATATGGGCTTCGACAAGCTCTCCATGTCCCTCAAGCGGTATGGCTTTCAGCAATCTCAACATGATTATTCACTGTTTACTTTCGTCAAAGGTGATTCCCAGATCCATATACTTGTGTACGTTGATGACTTGATCATCTCGGGCAATCACAAAGCAGAGATCGATCGAGTCAAGGCTTACTTGAACACTTGCTTTCACATGAAAGACCTTGGCAACCTTAAGTATTTTCTCGTCAAAGGAAGTATGCACTCGACATCGTAGCTGATGCAGGTCTGTTAGGCGCTCGACCAGCTACTTTTCCTATGGACACTCATCACAAATTGGCTCGTTCCGCCTCTGCCTTGCTTCATGACCCGGAAAAATACCGACGGTTGGTGGGACGTCTGATTTACTTGTGTTTTTCCCGTCCTGACTTGGCATACTCGGTACACACTCTGTCTCAATTTCTGCATCAACCGACCACAGACCATTGGCATGCCGCTCTCCGAGTGGTTCGTTATCTCAAGCACAATCCGGGTCAAGGAATTTTGCTCCGGACTGCTAGTCGTCTCCAACTGACTGGCTGGTGTGACTCTGACTGGGGTGCGTGCCCTCTCACACGCCGGTCTCTTTCAGGTTGGTTAGTTTTTCTCGGGGATTCTCCTATCTCGTGGTAAAACCAAGAAACAGCCAACGGTCTCTCGATCGTCTGCAGAGGCTGAATACCGCTCAATGGCCACCATTACTTGTGAATTGAAATGGTTGAAGGGCTTATTGCAGGATTTCAGAATTCATCATCATCGATCCATGCCCTTGTTTTGTGACAGTCAATCAGCACTGCATATTGCCAACAATCCCGTCTTTCATGAACGTACCAAACACATTGAGGTGGACTGTCATTTTATTCGTGATGAGATTATCCGAGGCACTATTTCACCATCCTATGTTCCTACAGCTACAAATCTTGCAGACATTTTCACTAAACCATTGGGTCAAGCATCATTTCGAGACTTCGTTCGCAAGTTAGGCATTTGTGACCTTCATGCTCCAACTTGAGGGAGGATGTTAAGATTGTGTAGTTGAAGAATACGTCGAGAGCACCGTCACTGCATAAGGGTAATACTTGCATAGAGAACTCGGACAGTGAAAAAGCTCATGGCATTGAAGCATTCAGGCTTGGTGTCTACATATTTGTGCTGATAGAGTTAATTCAGATATTACAACTTGTTTTTAATCTCAGGTATATCTTGCAGTGCTGATGCTGATTTGTAATAGCTTGTTATTGTACCTCTATTTGTACTTGATGGATGAAAGTTACAATCCAAACATTTTTATCTGAGAATTCTAAAATTTAAACTTAATGTTATCTTCTGCTTAAATTTATGTCAATGTTTGATTTACCAGGATCATTTTAATTCCAAAAAATACCAAATCTTCTCTATATGACCAAATACTTGCGAAAGTATTTTGAGTCAATGAGGCTGTTATTTGTATATTTGTGCATTAACAAGCAGACATACAAATACCACAAAAAACAAAACTGCCTAGAAATCTATAGCAGTTGCTCCTACCAGCTTATCATGCATCCACATACTTCTATCCCGTCTTGGATTGCAAACACAATGAGCTTCTCTTCTACAAGAAAGGAAAACAATGTATAATGTAAAGAAACTATAACGCTCATCAGTCAACACAACTATAACTGGATGTGTGATGTGTCCTTACCTTGGGGGATATCCTGTTCATGAAACACTAAAGAAGTAGAAATTTGTAAACTAGTACTTCCTTTCATTTGATCCTCAATGTTACGAGTTACTCAAATAACCTCCATAAGCGGGCAATGGGCATACAATTTACAGACATTATTGTTTTTCCATAATAGGGGGATAATCTTCATAAGCTAGTTCTTCCGTTCTTGGAAATATGAGGAAGAGACTGAAGAGGGAATAGTTAAGCCCCTAAAATCAACAAATACACTGTCGTTTTTTAATCCATTGGCCTTTTAAGAGTTTTAAATTAATAAAATGGATCCTTACTAGTTTTTAAGGCTTAAAGGGTAGGAGGGTTTAGGAAGAGGGAGAGGGGTCTATTTTTACTAAGGGTCCATTAGTTTAAAAAAAGGTTTGTGAAAGGTCCAATTACTTAACTCACCGGTCGTTTTTCCATAATTGACATTTTTTAGTATATCTTGGATGGTAAGGTGCACATGGGGACTATATAACCTCGTTTAGGATTAACACTAAGCACAACCAAAAGGCTAAAATTGATGCAGACGATCATGTTACACCACAAGCTTGTCAAGAGTGCATCTCTAATATTGCAAACACTTCATCTCACTAGATGCAAGCTGTTAAGCAAAATTTGACTGTGAAAAGGCTCAGTTGATGGCATATTCCTAACCTGACTGTGCAGTCTCTTTGCACTCCTCTTCCCCTTTCATGACTCATTTATTGAGGGAGTTAGATGAAGGGAAATATGAGGTACTCAGCATAGAATAGGTTCCAAATGAATCGGTAGAAATTCGAGATAGCTTCCTGCAAGATGAAGTTGACTACTTAAGTATGGAGAGAAAAATGAAGTAATATTGGCCCTTAAACAACATACATGCCTAGACTTTTAAAGTTATTCATTATATACCACTGAAAAGCGAGAAATACCTTAGTGTAATTGATAGCTCCATAACTCCCTTGATGACGGCGCAGGACGAAGAGGACGCAATGAAGTTGCGCTCGGCTGGTCCGATGACAAGAGCCCGCGCCAGAGCCATAGAACGTGCCACACACTCCTTAGTCTCACGGGCTTACGCAAGTGATACGGGTTCATCTAGTCCTAAATGGGTCCTCCTCGTGACCTATGAAGGCTTAGGTGGGGCCTCGTCCTAATCGACCCCACCAAGAAGACGAAGACGACGAGTTCGCGGAAGCGGAGCAACAGTGAAGAACTCGGCCCAGAACTCGACCGAGTTCTGGACCGAGTTGTTGCTACAGTGAAGAACTCGGCCCAGAACTCGACCGAGTTCTGGACCGAGTTGTCGGCGATTTTTCGCCTATGTTCGAGTACGTTTACAGACAACAACTCGGCCCAGAACTCGGCCGAGTTCTGGACCGAGTCGCGGCCGCGTCAGCGTTTCGCTTCGTCGTCTCTTCGTTTGCTGAACAATTTTAATATTATTTTATGTTATTTTTTATTTGACCTATTTAAACACTTGAAACCCTAGTTTGTATTCTTTACGTTGGATTTTAGTTTACAAGTTGAGTTCGCTCCTTAGAAGTTGAGTACGCTCCTTCCTTGAATCCTAACGTCAACCCTTCGATCTCCGGATCAACCTATCCCGTAGCTCGTCGCTTCGAGCAAATCAGTCACCGTCTCTTCGGTACTCAAGGTCATCTCTTTGACCTCTTCGTCATCTCTTTGACGCGTTAGAAAGGATTATCTCTTTAACCCTAGGAAAGCCATCACTTTGGCTACGGAGGAGAAGATTCAACCTAGCTTGAGGAGTCAAGATCCTACATCGCGACATCGCCCAGGGGTTGTTCGCATCAACTGGCATCAGAGCCTTTTCCAAGCTAAGTTTATTCTTCTCTCTTTTGTGATTCTTGAAATTCTTCCGCTAGCAAACCCTAGAATTTTTTATATTTTTTTTCTACCACCACCACCACCGTTCGCAACCACCGTCGATCCCCACCACCACCGTTCGCCACCACCGCCGATCCCCACCACCAACGTCAAACACCACCACCACCATCCGCCGCCGCCTCCTTCACCTTCACGACCAAACCCTAATTTCATCTAGGTTTTGTTTACTTGTTCCCCACTCCTACAATATACCCTCTAGCAATTCTTGTTTCCTTTGATTGCATATTTGTTTCCTTGTTCTTGTTGATCTCGTCTTGCTTCATCTTTGGTTTAATTGCTAGATTAGTTGTTGATTTCTTCCCTGCTAGTTGCTTGTCTCTTCTTTCTTTTCCTGCACTCGCTTTGTATGGTTCTTTCTTGCTTGATTCGCAATCATATCAAGTCAAAAACAAAAAAAACAAAAAAAAAAGGTTTGACCGTACAAAAATCGAAAACAAACATACTATTCTCACCTTCCATCAATCAAAAAAAGGGTTGGGAAGACGGAAGCCTTCAAAAATTAGGCAGAGAACGCACCATATGGTCATACTCCATCTTCTCTTCTTCCATGTCTCTATGCAACTCGGAGTAAAACAAGGGCAATTAAAAATTTTCAGCTCTCTTGTGATTAACCCTGAGAAACTTGATTTGATTTGCTTGCACTTGGAAACTTGTGTGTTGTTTGGGATTTGAATTGCTAGCTCTTGTTTTCTTGCCTTACGTTCAAGCCTCTCCCTCCTCACGATCAACCCAAATTAGTATGCCCTGCGGAAAATTTATTGGGTCACTTTTGAGACAAGGACTTGGCTTGGACTTGTTTCTTTTGCTTGGTGCAACTTACTTCTTGTGGTGTATGCTGCGTATAGGTTCTATGGACGTGCCAACCACACGCACCTCTCGTTCTACGGGCCACCGCAGCCCTGGACCCATCGTCGAGGACTCCACGTCGGACCACATCGACTCCCTTCACGCTGAGATTGACAACTTGCACGCTTCAAATGCTGAGCAAGCTGCTGAACTCGCTCACCTTCATCGGGCCTTGAGCACCTTGACGTTGCCCACCGCTGATCCCTTGCTGAATCCTACGGCCTCCACAAGCCAGCCACGAGACCGCAAGGGGAAGGGTGTTTTGTCTACTCCGCAGGATCGCCTTCGTTCGCAAATTGCAGGATACCCCACCAGGCGTGGCGACTCCCACGTCCGGTACAACCCTACCTTTGCTCAGGGGGCGGACGATTACACGTCGGATCGCTCACGTCGTAGTGTTCACGTTTCCAAGGATCCCCTCCCGTATGTCAACACCAAGAACCGACGGACCCGAGGTCGGCAACACGACCGGTATGACGATTCCGAGTCCGAGCGTGATGATGATGCTGATGATCGTAGCTCCGACCATTCCCGGGACAACCTTGATGATCACGAGGCATATGAGATGGAACGCCACGAGGAGTTGCGCCCTACGCGACGCGGCTACCGCCGCCACTCACGAGACCGGCGTCGCCCGAGTCCCGGTCGACAGGGCCCACGGCGCCCTGACATTAAGGTAAAACTCCCTACCTTTTCTGGTGAATTTGATCCTCTTAAATTTCTTGATTGGCAGCAGTCTATGGAGTATGTTTTGAACCACTACCAATACCCGGATGAGGAACGGGTTGCTACCGCCGCTCTACACTTCGACAGCGCCGCCAAGGCCTGGTGGCATCGCTTCTGCGCTGACCGTGTGCATTACCGCGAGCCTCCAATCACTTCTTGGCGCCAGCTTATGCGGATCATGCGGAAGAAGTATGTCCCCGAGGACTTTACTTCTGAAATGCGCCTTAAGATACAACTCGCTTCTCAAGGTAATCGCTCCCCCATTGACTTCTATGCTGAACTTGAAGAGTTGTCCCATAAGGCAGGTATCCATCACACTGACGAGGACTTTCGGAGTATGTTCCTTCGTGGCCTGCATGAGCCCATTCGCAACCAACTCAGGGTGCTTAATATTCCGGATCTCCAAAAGTGCGCTCATACGGCACAAGAGATATGGACACAGGCTCAAGCGGCTAAGCGAGCATCTTGGTCCCGCACCAATTCCAGGTATGCCCCCTCTAACTCGTCTGGTTCCTTTCCTTCTAATATGCGCCCCTCTTCGCAGTCCGCCCCCGCGATTGCACCACCGGCGCCGGTCACTCGGCCGAGCAACACCTCGGCGCGCGTCAACGAGCCACCGCAGCGGCGTGCACCGCCCTCAGATGAACGGGCGCGTGACAAGGTCTGTTATAAGTGCCAAGGGCATGGCCACGTACAACGGGACTGCCCCAACAACCAGCGAGTCCTCTTCTCAGCCCTCACCGGATACGAGTCCTTTGACGATGACACCCCGGACAGCCCTCCAATGTTTGACTCGTACGACCAGGACGAGGAAGCGGAGAAGTTGGATGGGTATATTTGCAGCCCTATGGACGCTCAAGGCAACGTGCCCCTTAGCCTGGTCACTCGCCGTGTTCTTACCGCCAAAGAAGATACCTTACTTGACCAACGTGAAAATTTATTTCATACTAAATGTGGGGTCCAGGGTGCTTCTTTGAGTGTCATTATAGATGGTGGAAGTTGTTGCAATATCATCAATGAGAAGGTGATCACGCACTTCAAGTTCGACACAACCCCACATCCCCAGCCTTATAGCCTACAATGGATCTCTGAGGGTGATGACTCCAATGTTGTTAAGCGTCAGTGCACTATCAATTTCAGTATTGGCCATTACAAGGATTCTGTGCTTTGTGACGTCGTTCCCATGGATACCACCCATCTTCTCTTAGGGCGTCCTTGGCAATTCGACAAGCGTGCCCTTCATGATGGTTTTCTCAACAACTACGTCTTCATGCACAATGGGAGGAAGGTGACATTGCTTCCTATGAGCCCTCAGGAGATTATGCAGGATCACGTCGAAAGGAACCGCGTCAAGGCCCTTGAACAAGCCAAGGAGAAGGCCGGCCGTGACACCCCCCAAAAATCAGCACCCAAGGCTGGCATCCAAGGCTCGTGTGAGAACCGCCTTCTTTTGGCTCGGTCCCGGGATGTCTCTCCAATCATTCAGGGAAGACTTCCTTGCTTTTTACTTGTTCCTTTCGCGTGTCTTTTAAATGTTAAAGATCTTGTTGATTTACCCCCTGCAGTGTCTTCTCTTTTACAGGAATTTGAAGATGTGATGCCCGCGGAGCTGCCCGAAGGCTTGTCACCCATTCGTGGTATTGAGCATCAAATCGACTTTGTCCCTGGCGCCTCTCTTCCTAACCGCGCAGCATACCGCGCGAGTCCAGAGGAGACAAAGGAATTGCAGCGCCAAGTCCAAGAGTTGATGGATAAGGGCCACGTCCGAGAGAGTTTGAGCCCCTGCGCCATGCCGGTCATTCTTGTCCCCATAAGGATGGTAGTTGGCGCATGTGTGTTGATTGTCGGGCGATCAACCAAATTACGGTGAAGTATCGCCATCCTATTCCTAGACTTGATGATATGCTTGATGAATTGTCTGGTGCTACCTTATTTTCCAAAATTGATCTTAAGAGCGGGTATCATCAAATTCGGATGCATGAGGGTGATGAATGGAAAACTGCATTTAAAACTAAGTATGGCTTGTATGAGTGGTTGGTTATGCCTTTTGGTTTGACCAATGCCCCTAGTACTTTTATGCGGTTGATGAACCATGTGTTACGTGCTTACTTAGGGAAATTTGTGGTTGTCTACTTTGATGATATCCTTGTTTACAGCAGGTCTTTGGATGAGCATGTTGAGCATCTTAGAAAGGTCTTAGAGTGTCTTAGACGGGAGAAACTTTATGCTAACCTGAGTAAATGTTCTTTTTGCTCGGATTCCACTGTTTTTCTTGGTTTTGTGGTGTGCAAGGATGGGCTGCAGGTTGACCAGGAAAAGGTTCGCGCCATACAAGAATGGCCACGTCCTACTACACCAACCATGGTGCGGTCCTTTTTGGGCTTGGCTGGCTTCTATCGCCGCTTTGTGCGTGATTTCTCCACCATTGCAGCCCCGCTTCATGAGCTTACAAAGAAGGCAGCGTCTATTGAGTGGACGACCGCACATGAGACCGCCTTCACCACTTTGAAGGACCGATTGTGCAACGCTCCCTTGCTGAAATTACCGGACTTCTCCAAGACCTTTGAGGTGGAGTGTGACGCTTCTCATCACAGAATTGGAGGAATTTTGCTGCAGGATAGGCGCCCCATTGCATACTTCAGCGAGAAACTCACCGGCGCCCAGCTCAACTACCCCACGTACGACAAGGAGCTCTATGCTCTTATTCGGGTGTTGAAGACTTGGCAACACTACCTATGGCCCAAGGAGTTCGTCATTCACTCAGACCATGAGGCGTTGAAGTATTTGAAGAGTCAGTACAACCTCAACCGCCGCCATGCCCGCTGGGTGGAATTCATGGAGACCTTCCCCTACGTGGTCAAATACAAGAAGGGCAAAGAGAATGTGGTTGCTGACGCCCTTTCTCGCAGGTATGTATTACTTACCCACCTTGATGCTTCTATCTTAGGCTTCTCTCTGATTAAAGATGTCTATATGCATGACGTTGACTTTGCTGAAATTTTTAAAACATGCATGAACATTGGAGAGTCTAATGGGTTCTATATTGATAATGGCTACCTTTTCAAGGCAGGGAAACTTTGCATCCCTAAAACATCTATGCGTAGGTTGCTCATTCAGGAAGCCCATGAGGGTAGAGGTCATTTTGGTATCCCTAAAACCTTGGCTGCATTAAAGGAACATTTCTATTGGCCTAAAATGTTGCATCATGTTACACGTTTTTGCAAGGCTTGTGTTACTTGTGTGCATGCTAAGTCTAGATCGAGTCCCCAAGGATTGTATACCCTTTGCCTATTCCGGATGTTCCATGGGAAGATATTAGTATGGATTTTATCACTGGTTTGCCCATGTCTAAGAAGGGGAGGGACTCGATATTTGTGGTAGTTGATAGGTTTTCTAAGATGGCTCACTTCATTGCATGCAAGACTACTAACAATGCTTCTGAGATCGCTTCATTATTTTTTGAGCATGTTGTTAAGCTGCATGGTATTCCTAGGAGTATAGTGTCTGATCGTGATGCTAAATTCGTGAGTTATTTCTGGAAATCTTTATGGGCCAAATTGGGGACTAAATTGTTGTTCTCTACTAGTTATCACCCCCAGACTGATGGCCAAACAGAGGTTACTAATAGGACTTTGGGTGCTCTATTGCGTACTATGTTAAAGTCTAACCTCCGCAAGTGGGAAGAGTGCTTGCCTTTTGTTGAATTTGCTTATAACAGGTCGGTGCATTCGACGACGCAACGGACTCCCTTCCAGGTGGTCTACGGCCTCAATCCGCTCACCCCGTTGGATCTCATACCACGGCCATTGAAGGAAAAGGAAAGCTTGAAGGGCATGGAGCGTGCGGACCAGGTCAAGGCCCTCCATGAACGGACGAGATAGCAGCTGGAGCGGAGATCCGAGCAAGTAGCTGCCCAACGCAACAAAAATCGCCGCCCGGTTGCTTATGAGCCCGACGACTTGGTGTGGCTGCATTTGCGCAAGGAACGCTTTCCATTGAAGCGACACCACAAACTGGATGCGCGAGGTGATGGCCCTTTCCATGTACTACAACGCCTTGGGACCAATGCCTATCGCTTGGAGTTACCCGATGACTATGGCGCGCACCCGACGTTCAACGTCGCTGACCTTGCTCCTTATACTCCTCCTGCTTTTGACGACGAGGACGAAGCGAGGACGCTTCGCAGCCAAGAAGGGGAGATTGATAGCTCCATAACTCCCTTGATGACGGCGCAGGACGAAGAGGACGCAATGAAGTTGCGCTCGGCTGGTCCGATGACAAGAGCCCGCGCCAAAGCCATGGAACGTGCCACACACTCCTTAGTCTCACGGGCTTACGCAAGTGATACGGGTTCATCTAGTCCTAAATGGGTCCTCCTCGTGACCTATGAAGGCTTAGGTGGGGCCTCGTCCTAATCGACCCCACCAAGAAGACGAAGACGACGAGTTCGCGGAAGCGGAGCAATAGTGAAGAACTCGGCCTAGAACTCGACCGAGTTCTGGACCGAGTTGTTGCTACAGTGAAGAACTCGGCCCAGAACTCGACCGAGTTGTTGCTACAGTGAAGAACTCGGCCCAGAACTCGACCGAGTTCTGGACCGAGTTGTCGGCGATTTTTTGCCTCTGTTCGAGTACGTTTACAGACAACAACTCGGCCTAGAACTCGGCCGAGTTCTGGACCGAGTCGCGGCCGCATCAGCGTTTCGCTTCGTCGTCTCTTCGTTTGCTGAACAATTTTAATATTATTTTATGTTATTATTTATTTGACCTATTTAAACACTTGAAACCCTAGTTTGTATTCTTTACGTTGGATTTTAGTTTACAAGTTGAGTTCGCTCCTTAGAAGTTGAGTACGCTCCTTCCTTGAATCCTAACGTCAACCCTTCGATCTCCGGATCAACCTATCCCGTAGCTCGTCGCTTCGAGGAAATCAGTCACCGTCTCTTCGGTACTCAAGGTCATCTCTTTGACCTCTTCGTCATCTCTTTGACGCGTTAGAAAGGATTATCTCTTTAACCCTAGGAAAGCCATCACTTTGGCTACGGAGGAGAAGATTCAACCTAGCTTGAGGAGTCAAGATCCTACATCGCGACAAGTTGAAGGAGAACCTACTGGTTTGATGAATAGGCATTATTTGTTTTTTAGATTCATGTTCATGTCATGGTTTGATGAATGTTGCCCTTGATTATGAAGTTAATGTCAATTTTCTTAAAAGTCAAAATAAAGAACAAGTCTTCGTATAGAATAACATAGGTACTAAACTGCCAAGGCATTTACTATTCTCCCACATCTGATCGTTAAGTTTCTTCAATTTGTTCATTTCCTGCATTGTACTCCTGTTCTTGATCGATTAGGCTAATAAAAGAGGATGGATCAAATCAATTTTATAACATGAGCCAGGCAGTGAGGATTAAGATATACTCCTAAACTAATTAGGCTAATCAGCCTAATCTAGACATCCGCTATACGAATTTTGTACCATCCTATCTTTGGTCATATCTTATGTGAACGTCAAAAGGGTATAGTCTTGTCTAATAGCTTCCTTCCAGCTCTTTTTGGGCCATCCTCTGCCTCGACGGAAATCAAGGAGTATTGAACCCTCACACCTACACACCGACCAAAATGGTAAGGCGTTGGGTAGCCTCCTTTGCACATAGCCAAATTACCGGACTCTTGATTCCCGCAATGGATCCCTAATATTTGCCACCCCAACTTTTATGCGAATGACTTCGTTTCTAAGCTTGTCCAGCTTCGTATGTCCTGTCCACACACCCATCAAAACATCCTCATTTCAGCCACTAGAAGTCTTTTTTCCCGCAGCTTTGTAACTGCCCAGAACTATATACCGTACATCAAAACTAGCCTCACCACATCCCTATAGAATTTACCCTTGAGCGGCACTTTCTTGTCACACAAAACTCCTGATACTCCCCTCCAATTTAGTCAGCTCATCCATTAATCTGGTGCTTAATTTGCACTTGATATGTTCCTTAGTCGAAAATCAATAATATTCTCTTGACAAAGCTAAGTTTTGTAGCTGTATTAGCCTGTACGGATCGTCTTAGTTAATATTATCACATATATCCATCCTCTTATTATAGTGGTACCAAATAGATTGTAATGGATCCCATTATGGAAGTGCAATGTCGGTTTGGATCACCTTCTTACGTGGGAATTGTTTGTTTTTTTTTCTCTATGAAGGCATATGATCGATGTTAGTCCAAATGTGAAATAAGATTCGCTAAATTAAATTATTACGGTTTTAGATTTTTTTAGTAGGTTTTTTTTTTCTAATTTATGGTCATTGTTTTGAAATACGAATTCTTATCATTTGTTTCGTGTTTTAAAGTCTTCGTGTTTTAAAGTATATCAGAACATGCATCTATCTGTTATATTCCCGGCTCTGTTAAACTCCACTACATCAACACCTTGGAGATTATTCTTATAAGTGGGAATGTAAGATTTATGCTAATCCGTGGAAATAAACAAGACAATAATTAGACAATAGATACCCACAGTTCAATGGCCAAGCAGAATCCAACAACAAGATCATCATCAACAATCTCAAGAGACGTCTAACTAGGGCGAAAAAAAAAATGGACCGACGAGCTCCCCTTGATACTATGGTCCGACAGGACAACACTAAAGATGCCACAGGACAAAGACCTTTCTCACTAGTATATGGGTGTGAAGCAGTCATCCCCGCCTAACTATTCGTCCCAACAACACGGTATGGACTCCAGACCCCAGAGCAAAATGACGTCGAACTGGCTCACAACCTAGATACCATCGACGAAACAAGAGAACGATCCCGGATTCGAATGACCCATTATCAATAACAGGTCGCAAGGAGTTACAACAAAAATGTATTCAAGAGAGGCGATTGGGTATTGAGAAAGACTTTTCAGAACACAAAAGACCCCAAGGATGGAAAGTTAGCTCCATAATGGAAAGGACCTTATCTAATCATAGAAGCCGTTGGACAAGAAGCTTACAGATTGCAAGACAAGGAAGGACGCGACATCCCAAGAAGATGGGACCTGATCTGGCTCAGCTTCGGCTCTGTCGTCGGCTCCGACATCTTCACCCTCACCGGCCAAGAGGCGCACAACCACGCCAGCCCATTGTCCAGAAGCAGCAAGAGTCGTGAACAGCCGATGGATGCGAGGACGTGTCGCGTGCTGCGGAAGCAGCAGCCATGGATGCGAGGACGACGGCGCACTGGTTCTGAAGTGAAGAAAGGTCGCGGAGTCGCCACGGAAGATGCTGGAGCTTGCTCTGCTTTAGAGTTAGCAGAGTGGACGGAGAATCGGTATCCGATCGGAAATTAGGTCATCAGGATTTAGCAGAGTGGACGGAGAATCGGGATCCGATCGGAAATTAGGTCATAAGGATCGGAGCCTTGTTGCCTTTCCTCTTTGATTTCGCAGCTTCTGGAGGTGATGATGGAGCTTGCTCTGCTTTATAGTTAGCAGAGTGGAGTTGTTCCTGTGATCCTTGATCACAAGCAACTTTACTGACGTTGGACTTGTTGTCTGAGAAGCAAGCAAAAAAAGAAGATGATTCAGTTATTCACATTTTAGACAGTTTTCGTCGTCTTTTCATCGTCTCTCTCTACTAATATCTCTTGTTTTTCTTGAAAGTGTACGACTCTTTGCACTAGCAACCCCTTCTCTTCATCCTCCAAAATTCAGCATTTGTAGCTTGAATCCTTCATTTCAGCTGGAGCATCATCCAACAAGGTTAGTTCTACTTCCATTCCTCACTCGAAGGGATCCCTTTTCAATGTGCTTAACTCGAAAGGTCGCGGGAACGCCGAGGATAATGACTACTTTCCTATTCAACACCGTCACAGTATACAAGCAAGCACATATAGTGTTTCTTCGTCTCGGTAGTAGAAGGGAGAAAGACATGCTGGATGTGATCAATGGTGACATTGTTGGAGTAATAGGCCGCCATCATGGGTTACATCTACATCAGGTGTTGTTGAGAGGAAGGGACATGGAAATAAAAAAAGGAAAAAGATATATACACACGAACAATTGTCTAAATGCAAACCAAAATATGCGTTAAGCCTTAACGTACGGGTGGGGTGCGATATGTCTTAACGCACAAGGGACAGAAGAGGCATTTTCGGAAAATTCGGGGGTACCACCTGTGCGTTAAGGCATAACGCACAGGTTGAAATGGGCCAAGGGAGACAGGCCCAAAATGACACTGTATCTATGCGTTAAGCCTTAACGTATGGCATTGTAGCTGTGCGTTAAGGCTTAACGCACATACAAAAAAAAAATTTGCCCCATAATCATGTAGAGAATTTCAATACGAGTCCGTACATATAAAATTCGTCCAAAACGGACATCGTTTGCCCCTCCAAAAGCCCAAAAAACGGACATATAAAATTCTGGCTAATGCGGCGACCGGAGGTGGGTAATCGGCGGTGAGAGCTTGGGGCTTTGGAAGCTAACTTCCAGACGCAACTTTTGGTGGTAGCGGCGACTCCAACGGTGGACGGTGGTCGACGAATTTCTTCGATGAACAGACACGGCCGCGGAGCTAGGGTTCTTGAGCTTTTGGGATTAAATTGGATACCGAAAACTCATTGAAAGATGCCTTATTTATAGGGGTTGGAAATGTCTCGGGAAGAGCTTCGAAATCGTATAAAGTTTGACCTAAAACGATATCGAATTGGCCCAGATATCGTCCAATTTCCATAAAGCTAAAAACCGAAATTCTCTTTCCATAAATACCCAAGTTTTGAAGTTGTGGAGAAATTGAATAAAAATAAAAAGTTCGGCTTAAATCTGTAATTACGTTAACGATCTAATGGACAGAGAGTGGGATAGGGTGGTACGTGTTGGACGGAGATGGATATCGAATTGGCCCAGATCTAATGGACGAAGAGTGGGGTAAGTATACTAAATTTAATGAAACACTATAATATATAAGTCTAGGTATACTAGATTTAATGAAATACTATAGTACATAAGCGTAACTATATGAAATATAATGAAATACTATAGTACATAAGTGTGACTATATGAAATATAATGAAATACTATAGTACATAAGTCTAAGTATACTAGATTTCATGAAATACTACAGTACATAAGTGTGACTATATGAAATATAATGAAATACTATAGTATATAAGTGTAACTATATGAAATATAATGAAATACTATAGTTTATAAGTCTAAGTATACTAGATTTCATGAAATACTATAGTACATAAGTGTAACTATATGAAATATAATGAAATACTATAGTATATAAGCGTAACTATATGAAATACAATGAAATACTATAATACATAAATGTGACTATATGAAATATAATGAAATATTATAGTATATAAGTGTAACTATATGAAATATAATGAAATACTATAGTTTATAAGTCTAAGTATACTAGATTTCATGAAATACTATAGTACATAAGTGTAACTATATGAAATATAATAAAATACTATAGTATATAAGTGTAACTATATGAAATATAATGAAATACTATAGTTTATAAGTGTAACTATATGAAATTTAATGAAATACTATAGTACATAAGTGTAACTATATGAAATATAATGAAATACTATAGTACATATGTGTAACTATATGAAATTTAATGAAATACTATAATACATAAGCGTAACTATATGAAATACAATGAAATACTATAGTACATAAGTGTGACTATATGAAATATAATGAAATACTATAGTATATAAGTATAACTATATGAAATATAATGAAATACTATAGTTTATAAGTCTAAGTATACTAGATTTCATGAAATACTATAGTACATAAGTGTAATTATATGAAATTTAATGAAATACTATAGTATATAAGTGTAACTATATGAAATATAATGAAATACTATAGTATATAAGTCTAAGTATACTAGATTTAATGAAACACTATAATATATAAGCGTAACTATATGAAATATAATGAAATACCATAGTACATAAGTTTAATTATATGAAATTTAATAAAATACTATAATATATAAGTCTGAGTATACTAGATGTAATGAAATACTATAGTATATAAGTGTAACTATATGAAATCTAATGAAATACTATAGTTTATAAGTCTAAGTATACTAGATTTCATAAAATACTATAGTACATAAGTGTAACTATATGAACTATAATGAAATACTATAGTACATAAGCGTAACTATATGAAATATAATGAAATACTATAGTACATAAGTGTGACTATATGAAATATAATGAAATATTATAGTATATAAGTGTAAATATATAAAATATAATGAAATACTATAGTTTATAAGTCTAAGTATACTAGATTTCATGAAATACTATAGTACATAAGTATAATTATATGAAATTTAATGAAATACTATAGTATATAAGTGTAACTATATGAAATATAATGAAATACTATAGTATATAAGTCTAAGTATACTAAATTTAATGAAATACTATAATATATAAGTCTAGGTATACTAGACTTAATGGAATACTATAGTACATAAGCGTAACTATATGAAAAATAATGAAATACTATAGTACATAAGTGTAACTATATGAAATATAATGAAATACTATAGTACATAAGTGTAACTATATGAAATTTAATGAAATACTATAATATATAAGTCTAAGTATATTAGATTTAATGAAACACTATAATATATAAGTCTAAGTATACTAGATTTAATGAAATACTATAGTATATAAGTGTAACTATATGAAATATAATGAAATACTATAATACATAAGTGTAACTATATGAAATTTAATGAAATATTATAGTACATAAGTGTAATTATATGAAATTTAATGAAATATTATAGTATATAAGTCTAAGTATACTAGATTTAATGAAACACTATAATATATAAGCGTAACTATATGAAATATAATGAAATACCATAATACATAAGTTTAATTATATGAAATATAATGAAATACTATAGTATATAAGTCTAAGTATACTAGATTTAATGAAATATTATAGTACATAAGTGTAACTATATGAAATACTATAGTACATAAGTATAACTATATAAAATATAATGAAATACTATAGTATATAAGTCTAAGTATACTAGATTTAATGAAATACTATAGTATTTCATTAAATCTAGTATACTATAGTATATAAGTCTAGTATACTTAGACTTATATACTATAGTATTTCATTAAATATAGTATACTTAGACTTACATACTATAGTATTTCATTAAATTTCATATAGTTACACTTATGTACTATAGTATTTCATTATATTTCATATAGTTACGCTTATATACTATAGTATTTCATTAAATCTAGTATACTTAGACTTATATACTATAGTATTTTATTATATTTCATATAGTTATACTTATATACTATAGTATTTCATTATATTTTATATGTACGGACTCGTATTAAAATTTATACAAAATTATAGTAGAAAAATGCAAAAAAAAACCAAAAAAATTCACTACAATGCGCTATATGCCGGGCACCAAATTGTAAAAAAATGGGTAGGAAGGCTTTGTTTTTTGGGCTTTTGGAGGGGCAAACGATGTCCGTTTTGGACGAATTTTATATGTACGGACTCGTATTGAAATTCTCTACATGATTATGGGGCAATTTTTTTTTTTGTATGTGCGTTAAGCCTTAACGCACAGCTACAATGCCATACATTAAGGCTTAATGCACAGCTATAGTGTCATTCTGGATATTTTTTCCACTTTTATTCCAGTTTTGTCCCTTGTACGTTAAGCCTAAACGCACCAGCCTGTACGTTTAGCCTTAACGCACAAAACAGTTTGCATATAGACCGCATTTCGTTTGCATATAGACTGACCCTAAAAAAATAGGAAGAACTGCTGCCATCATACACATAAATATTTTATTTATAAGAAGCAAATTTAAATGCATGGCTACCATCTCTATGAGACTTGCTGTACAATACGAGCCAGGTATCCTAATTAGTTCAAAGTGAATTGGGTGAGCATACTTTAGCTTTACAAAATGTCTCTGATTACTGAATGTTTCTAGCAATAAACCAATTTCTGGTGAAATTTCAATTTTCCACTCAAGTAACTAAACAATGGAAGGAAGAAAAAAAAATCACCTCAAGGCCAATGCAAGTTTTATGGTAAGATGACGTGCAATTATCACAAGAAAGTAGATCATCTCCATAATGACAAACAAAGCAAACGGAACCAACAAAGTATGAATGGTGGTTTAAGGCATATTTCTCTTATCAAAACTCGTAAATATTATGAGTGGTTATCAATTCAACAACAATCACAACTAATAAATGCAAATTTAAGTGTTTCAAACTTAAAGTTAATATAACAGAGTAATGACCTGACAACGTACAAATGTGGCCTGATAAAGTGAATATTGCTATGACATTTAAAATCGGCTAACATTTGAAATTTTGTGATATAACAGAGCATTGACCTGACTACGTATAAATGTGGTCTGACTTCGTACGAATATGACCTGACTTTCAGCGTCAGTCCTTGACGCTGAAAGTAGTGTGTAGTGATAATTGTTCTTGTTGCAGTGGAATAGCATTCAAGTAAAGATTTTTACAATTTTCGTCTTAAGCTTTCTTATATTGTTGTTTGATGTAGTAAGCCAACATTCAAAGTGAATAGTCCAATGTAGAAAAATTATCTTTCATTGTCATAAGTTTTTGACTGAGCACTTGAACGTAAATAACAAACATAGAATATTATAAGTAAATGATGTTATACTAACTTTAATTTATTACTGCATTTGCTTGATATATAGCAGACCTTGTTCAGATATTAATACAGTTGCTTGATACGGCCCATGTAATCCTGATCCTTTAGAGACTAACCGGCTTGGCATCAAAACCACGACCATTAGCTAATGTTTTAAAGGAGAGTAATGATTATCTCCTCAAGGGGCAATGTTTACAATCTACATTTTTCATCACTACTCACCTTGCTTCTCTTACTCAAATTTTTTACAATCTACGTGTAAAATTTTTTACAAAAGTTTTGAAGGAGAGTAACAAAGTAATGACCTGACAACGTACACATGTGGCCTGATAAAGTGAATATTGCTCTGAAATTTGAAATTGGCTAACATATGAAATGTTGTGATATAACAGAAAGTTGACCTGACTTCGAAAAAATGTGGCCTGACTTCATATAAATGTGATCTGATAAAGTACATAATGCTCTGTTATGTAACAAAATTTACGAAAATGAAGTTTTAAATGTTAGGCGATTTTAAATATCAGAACAATATTTACTTTATCAGACCACATTTATACCAAGTCAGCTCAATATACATCCCCACCAAGCCTTGTTCGACCCCAAGAAAAACATCTCTCGATTCATTAAATTCAAAATCAGACCACATCATCGTCTTCGCCATGCTCAAGTTACTTAAACCCGACTCTTGAATCATTTAAAATCACCTCCGAACGGCATCGAATCACCTCCGTATCGGCCCGCGTTGTGCATAGAAAACCGATAACTATGCCACTTTGAAGCTCTTTTTCAACGTCGGTGGAAGATCTTAGACTCTCCGACCTATCTTCGAAGAAACCTTGCAGCGTCACAAACCCAAGAACACCGCCCTTGCTACATGGGGTTGTCGTTCGAATAACCAATGAGCTACTTAAAAGAGCCCCGTTGTTCTTGGCCTCAACCCACCACAACCCTCTCTGAGGTGGAATAATACTCTCTTCTTTTAGTTAGTTTTTTTTCTTATGTTTTCTGATCGAAGTGATCTATACAGCAAACTTTAAAAATTTCTACTTGTTGCCACATGTTTACTATTTCTTCTGTGTTCTAATATCTATAAGAGAATATCATTCTTAACTAGGCGGGTTCTGGTATAAAAGTGGTTCTGCTTAAAGCTAATATAACAACGTAATGACCTGACTACGTATAAATGTGGCCTGACAAAGTGAATATTGCTCTGAAATTTGAAATGGGCTAACATTTGAAATTTTGTGATATAACAGAGCATTGACCTGACTTCGTATAAATGTGGCCCGACTTCGTACAAATGTGGCCTGATAACGAAAATAATGCTCTATTATGTAACAGAGCAATATATACTTTGTCAGAGCACATTTGTACATAGTCAGGTCATTACTCTGTTATATTAACTTTAAATTTGAAATGAACATTGGTTGGTTTCGTAACGAAGAACACTTAAATCTGCCTTTATTAGTTGTGAATCTCGTTGAATTGATAATCACTAAAAATATTTACGTGTTTTCAAAAGAAAACTTCATAAAAGAAACACCAACTTTGGGGTGAACAGAGTCGACTCCCTTCTTGTAAACACTTTGACTTGAAATTCTCTACACTCTTCAGTGCCGCTCTCAGAGTCGACTCCCTTCTTGTACACTCTTTAGTGCCCCGGTATAAATGTGGTCTGATAAAATGAATACTGCTCTGACATTTAAAACCGACTAACATTTAAAACAGTATTTAAATCTACTTTATCAGGACACATTTATACAAGGTCAGACCACATATATACGTAGTCAGGTCAACGCTTTGTTATATCACAAAATTTCAAATGTTAGCCGATTGCGAATTTCAGAGCAATATTCAATTTATCAGGCCACATTTGTACGTTGTCAGGTCATTACTCTATTATTTTATTAAATTTAAATTTAAAACAAATGTTGGTTGGTTCCGTAATGAGAAACACTTAAATTTGAAACGAACGTTGGTTGGTTCCGTCACGAGATACAAGATCAATTAACCTATAAATTTGAACCAACTTTACATTCAATTACAATGTATTGTTTATGTTACTAAAATCTAAGTTTATACCAAGTTACCTACAATATAATCAAAAACACCTACAAATCAAAAGATAATAGTGATTACAGTTTCTATGTCAACATCTTTTCTTTCTTAACCAAAGATAAGAGCTTTTCTTAACAGTTCCTATGGCAACACCTTTTACTGGGAATTTCCTCTTTATTTTGCTCCAGGGGCAAATAATGCGAGTTCTACTAGACTTTACTCATCAATTTCATCATATGATTCATATGGCCGTGCCCTTCACTCTGAGCTTTGCCTCAGATATAGTATGGCAACTCACAAGCCTGGAGCACAGGATTAGAAGCATCAGTGATGAACTGAAGTTGCAAGTGAATACCTGTCAATTGGAAGCAGGTTAGCAAAGTACTATGCTTTTGTAACCAACTAATCAACATGTAGCCTGATAAAGTGAATATTGCCCAGACATTTAAAACTTTAGTTTCGTAAATTTTGTTATATAACAGAGCATTATGTACTTTATCAGGACACATTTGTACGAAGTCAAGCCACATTTATAAGAAGTCAGGTCAATGCTCTGTTATATAACAATTTCAAATGTTAGTCGATTTCAGAGCAATACTCACTGTATCAGGTCACATTTGTACGTAGTCAGGTCAGTACTCTGTTATATTAACTTTAAATTTGAAACAATTAAATTTACATTTATTAGTTTTGATTCTCGTTGAATTGATAACAACTACTAATTCAACAGGTGAGGCAACGAACACTAATGTATACACTTATTCATCCATCTGAGGCATCAAACATCTAAACACATTAACTCATATTACAGAAAGTTAATACATGTTAATAAGACATCAGATAAAACTGTATAAAGGTGACTACTGAATTTTTCATGATATCATTTATCACATAAAAAATACAACAGTAGTCCTCAGCAAGAAGGCAGTTAAAAGCTTAAAAAGCAAAAAGAAAGCATTGTCTTCTCCTAGCTATTCAGTTGGGGGTTTCGGGTTCGGGGTCTAATACCTACATCCCTAGAGAAGTAAAGCATCTATTGATTCTTCTCACTTGATTCCCCATTTTCAATTCGATTGTCAAATCCTTGATAAGGAACATCAATCATAGGCTTTGGTAGTGGACGGCCCTCAACGTCCTCTGGGAAACATTCAAAATCAGGTCCAAAGTTGAACTTAACCATACAATTTGGTTGATTGGGAAGAGTATACATTGATGCAGCTGGATAGTAACGGCCACCATAAAGATCCTTGAAGGCAACACCTTGACAGACGCCATTCTTGAAAAAAAATATCTCACTTCCTGCAAGAAAAGGCACGTTGCATTGCATAAGTACTCAATCATTCTCATGATTTCCCCAACATTTCTAACAATCATCTTCTTGTTAAGACTGCAGAAGGATCACTTATTCATTCAGGAACAAACTTGTCCATTATCCAATATACTACAAACAGCAGATGACTTGCAAACATTGGAAAACCTAACAAGTTGCCATACATGTAGTTACATCACTTACATGGCAACAAAGCAAGTCACAAAGAATTAGCTCCAGCTAGCTACTTATTATGTAAGCTATAGCTGCCTAATTAGCAAGGAAGATTACCGCCCCAAAAATTTTGAGCCAAAGAAAGCTAGTTATTTCATCTTACTCCCAAAGTCCAGCATCACAATGTTATAGAATTCATGTTTAAACTAATCCATCTACAATTAAATGATAACAATCTGAAACTGCCCCCCCCCCCCCCCCCACGCACAAGTGCCACTAATTCAATCAGTGTATACACAGGTCTCAATTTCTTCTCTTCCCTTCCATTTCAGATATCCTCTTTTTCTTTAATTTTCTGAATTAGGCAGTCTTCTGGGAGGAGTGGCACTTGTGCGTTTCGACGACTGAGATCAGATTGCAGAAGTAGAGGCTGAACTTTCTTTTGAGTGGGAAGTAGCAGAGATTGGGGCTTGGGAGGAATGCAACAACACCTAATGCAGATGTAGTCCATGATGGCGGCCTATTACTCCAACAACGTCACCCCTCTTCCTCCTCTCTCCGTCGACCTCCATGCCCCCTCTGCTCCGCCCGCCGCTATCCTCGTCACCGGCCTTCCCACCGACTACTCCGTCCTCGACCTCAAGTCGCGATTTGAGATCTACGATTCCATCTCCCGCACTCAAATTGATCCTCACGGCGTCAGATTCGTCACTTTCCGCTCCAAGTCTGTCGTCGAGTCCGCCGTCTCCGCTTCCCTCGACCCCTCTTTCGGCATTACCTTTGATTCTAAAAGAGTAAGCTTCGAAAAAGAGCGAGAAGGTGGAATTGATTCTGATGGGGACCAGACGGGTCACACTTCGAAGCTGGTGAGGGCGGAGAAACCTCTGAGCAGACATGGAAGAGGAGATCGTTTGAGCTCTGCAATTGTGAGTTCCTCCGACGGCGAGGGAGGCGGAGATCGAGGCAGAGTCGAGGTAGGAGACCATGGCGCCGGGGAGCTTGGAGCCGACGACGAGGGAGGCGGAGTCCAAATTCATATAAGCAGCAAGCAAATCGTCCATGGCTTCAACATAAAAAAGGGCGAGGTCTCGAACTAGGGCTTTGCAGTTGTGGTGTTTGTGATTGTCTTCAGTAAAGCTTAAATCTGTTATCAGGGGCGCACTCCGGTAAAACGGGAATTGTGGTAAAACGGAAGTACAAATAAGGAGCGTTGGATTGAAGAGATTGGAGGGCTGAATTTGATGAAGCAAAATAAGCCACATGAGGGTGCATTGTACCGAATTTGAATAACCTGCCTTCTTTATTGAATTACCGAAATTAATATCCTACAAAATAGGAAGTTGTTTTATAATTGGAGAGAGAATGAGATTCTTCAAATATTTAAAATTTAAATGGGAAGATTATTTTAAATTCATTTTGATTTAAATTTGTTCTGTTCGTTTAATGATTTTCCAGCGTTCGTGAATATCGTTAATGTGTTCACGAATATCGATCATTTGTTAATGAATATCGTTCATGTTTGTTTGAATATCGATTTCTATTTAATAAGTGAACATTTAATATCTTAAAAATGTGAATATCATTACTTGAATCATGAATTTCACCACTTGATAATATGAATATCACACTAAGTTACACGAATATCTCAATTAATCACATGAATATCAAATTCACTTACACGAATATCACCACTCAATTTGTGAATATCACTACCCATTTTGTGAATATCGCCCACCACTCAATTACATTAATATAGTCACCCAAGTACATGAATATCATCACCTAACTACACGAATATCACCACCCAATATCTTCGAAGCTTTGATTCATGGCGGTAAGGTTTAACAATGACATTGTCGCGTCGATTTTGAGTCGCGCAGTTGCACGATCAACCTGAATATCAACATTATTATAATGAGTATCAACAACATTATATTGAATATCACATCATAAATTTTGAATATCAACTATTCAATACATGAAACCTCATGAATATGAACAACATTATAGTGAATATCACATCAAATAATTTGATTATCAATTGCAAACAGTACCATCAACAAGCAATTTGAATACTATAATAACGATATTCATTCCATATGTGATGATATTCACGTATTTTGGTAAATATCGCATATCCAATTTTGAATAAACCCGATTTATAGTAAAAACGATAGTCGATATTCATTCAAAATATTATGATATTAACATACTTGTACGCATCAACTAGTCAATGCATGAAACTTACACCCAACATGAATATCAAAGGAATGTGTATGAATATCATATAAAATCATTAATATCACATATAAAAACGTGAATATCAACGATCAACAACACATTCAACACTATCAACAAGCAGAATTTGAATCCACTTGAATATCAACATTATTATAATGAATATCAATAACATTACAGTGAATATCACATCATAAATTTAAATATCGACTACTCAACGCATAAAACATACATCCAACATGAAACAACATGAATATCAAAAAAATGTGTATGAATATCACAAAAAAACAAATTGAATATCACGTATAAAATAGATGAAGCATTTCAAGAAAGAAATTAAAAGAGGATGAAAAAAATCAGCATCCTCACATATAAACCCATTCTCTTCACTATTCCTCTTCTTCTTCTTAACCACAAACTTTCTCTCTCTTTTTAGCAGAAACCAGCAAATTAATTAAATTGGGCAAATGTCTGCACTTAATACATGAAGAGATCAGAAGTAAAAACCAAAGAAATAGTAATTACAAAAGCATCAAGGGATTCAGGGGGCCATGACTGAGCTAAAAAGTGGGCTGCCAAATTCCCATATCTTAATTCTATATAAATTGGGCAAATGTTTCATTTACAGGGTCACCTTTATGGCTTTATCCATGACCAGTTCAACCATGGACGAGTCTGGCACGGAAACAAACTCTTCACCAACCAAAGATGATGGCACATGGGCCTGAAAAAGAACTGGACTTCAATGATTCCATCTGCATTCCACGCCGCAACACCGGCTCGCCGCACTCAGTCGCGCAGAAGCA
The DNA here is from genome assembly GCA_027886185.1 of Rheum nobile. Taxonomy (NCBI): domain Eukaryota; kingdom Viridiplantae; phylum Streptophyta; class Magnoliopsida; order Caryophyllales; family Polygonaceae; genus Rheum; species Rheum nobile. The sequence goes on along the minus strand of WOAB01000738.1, from coordinate 937,107 downwards.
AGCAGGCGTAGCGCCAGGTAGCACCGTCCGGACCGCCGTGGAGACGTGGAGTCGTCGTGGCATCATCTCTCGTAGATCTCAAAGAAACCGCTCCACTGCTGCCGAGCGTAATGGGAGAGAGAGGGATTATGAAAGGGTACAGTTTTTCAAATAGGAAGCGGAAGATTTTGAGAGATTTTGATATCCCTAAAGTTATGGGGATTAAAAATCTGGTGTTGTGCAATTTAGTATAAAAATTTACACTCATTTAATTTCAATCGGGATCATTGATTTGATTCTAATCTAAAGGCCTTTAATTGTACTTCCGTTTTATCCTAAAAGGTCGTTTTACCTGATCTTAAATCTCTGTTATCAATCAATTGTTAAGAGTAATTAGAAAGAGTATAATTTTCACAAAAGAAAAAGTAAATGAAAATATGATTTTATCTTTTTTGTTTTAAATTTTTTTACAACTTTATGACATTTTTGCAATACTTTTTAAATTCTGATATTTTTGCAAACACCCTTTCAAAAGTGGGTATATTTTGCAATTACGCCTTTATAAATCTGTAGCCGACTAGGGAGTTTACCGTGCTTTCTTCTAGATTTTTGTGCTTTCTGCGATTCTCCATTCGCTATTCTCCATTCGAGAAAACAAGACCTTCCACAAACATGGAAGTCGCCGCGCCGCAACCAGCTCCTGTCGCAGAGATCAAGGATACCACCTCCGAGGTTTTGCTCTTCGGACGCTGGCCATACGATGGCACCACCGTAAGTCTCTCTTTACCCAATCTCCTTCGCGTTTTACCGTATTTGTTCCTACAAAATGTTTAGCGAGGCGTCTTATCTTCATTTCAGATTCAGATATGCAAATTTACTCTGTAAAACTCTTTTCATCTTGATTTTGCTATGCAATTTGTCGTTATACCGTGTTCGTTCATTTGGGAATGGACAGTGTTTAAGTTATGTCTTGAACTGTTTATACTCTTCTGTTAACATGTTAGTGCAAATGAGAACCTTTCAATCATTTGTTCCTTGATTCTGGAATGAATATGCAATTAAAACTGGCTCATTGGTTAAGTATATATGGCTAGACAGTTTCTTCTTAGCTTGATTTTATCAGTTTCTTATATTCAACTGGTTTGATCCCATTGAGTTCATCACCTTACAATTAATCTTAACTTAGTTATGCTGGCATGGAATACCTTAATAATTATTGTATAAACACTTCAAAAAAAATTGAATGCAGTATTTGGTGGATTCCATTGACAATCCCTATAAAATTACTAAATTGATTTTTTAAATACAATACTGAGGTTTTGCCCACGTTGTACCAATTAATGGTAGGTGTGCCGCTATCTTTTCCATATGTAGTGTTAATGATTATGGTTTATGGCTTGTTGTAGGTCAATGACATGGCATTGCAAGATTACATAGGAGTATCCTCTGTTAAACATGCGACCTATGTGCCGCACACTGCTGGAAGATACCAAATGAAAAGGTTCAGGAAAGCCCAGTGTCCCATCGTTGAGAGGCTCACCAACTCTTTGATGATGCACGGGCGTAACAATGGTAAGAAGCTCATGGCTGTCCGTATCGTGAAGCATGCTATGGAGATTATCCATCTCTTGACTGACCAGAACCCGATCCAAGTTATTGTTGATGCCATAGTCAACATGTATTATCACCAGTTTCTCAACCTGATGTTTTTGTTATCATAGTCTTTTTACTGAAGAAATCCTGTGATGATATGCATCTTATAAATCCTCTAGATTTTGTGACTACTTTGTTACATAGATTGTTAAATGGATCTTTCTGTTGCACCAGTGGACCAAGGGAAGATGCGACCAGAATTGGGTCAGCTGGTGTTGTGAGACGTCAAGCTGTTGATATCTCTCCACTAAGGCGTGTGAACCAGGCTATTTATCTTTTGACAACTGGTGCCCGTGAGTCTGCCTTCAGAAACATCAAGACCATAGCTGAATGCCTTGCTGATGAACTTATCAATGCTGCTAAGGGATCTTCCAACAGGTGATTATACTTTACTTCCACAGATCTAAAATGCAAAAAGTAGTAATGTGCTTTCTTTTTTCTGTCTTTTAGGATTAATGGTTTTTTTATGTGTTATCGAATATTATTCAGTATATTTAGTAGATAATGTTTCTTGATACAATCAAATATTATTCAATGTGTTCTCCCACTCGTGAACTTAGTGGTTAATGGTGGCTTGAACTTGAGCTAATATAGTTTTTGTCTTTCAATTTCAGCTACGCCATCAAGAAAAAGGATGAGATTGAGAGAGTCGCTAAAGCCAATCGTTAAGGAGGAGAATACATTACATATGGAACTAGTTTTTCCTGCCTTAGGCTTGGATTTTTTGATGCATTACTTTTAAGGTCTAAAGGAAATTGTACATGTTTTTTTTTTCATCCACTTCATGTTGAGCTATTGCAGAAGCTTAAATTTAAGCACTTGACCATCTTTCAAAAATTTTGGTAATTGGTTGCATACTGTCCGTATAATTGCATTTATGCAAATTCAATCTTGTACGCTCAATCCTGCTGCAAGTTGAAGGAGAACCTACTGGTTTGATGAATAGGCATTATTTGTTTTTTAGATTCATGTTCATGTCATGGTTTGATGAATGTTGCCCTTGATTATGAAGTTAATGTCAATTTTCTTAAAAGTCAAAATAAAGAACAAGTCTTCGTATAGAATAACATAGGTACTAAACTGCCAAGGCATTTACTATTCTCCCACATCTGATCGTTAAGTTTCTTCAATTTGTTCATTTCCTGCATTGTACTCCTGTTCTTGATCGATTAGGCTAATAAAAGAGGATGGATCAAATCAATTTTATAACATGAGCCAGGCAGTGAGGATTAAGATATACTCCTAAACTAATTAGGCTAATCAGCCTAATCTAGACATCCGCTATACGAATTTTGTACCATCCTATCTTTGGTCATATCTTATGTGAACGTCAAAAGGGTATAGTCTTGTCTAATAGCTTCCTTCCAGCTCTTTTTGGGCCATCCTCTGCCTCGACGGAAATCAAGGAGTATTGAACCCTCACACCTACACACCGACCAAAATGGTAAGGCGTTGGGTAGCCTCCTTTGCACATAGCCAAATTACCGGACTCTTGATTCCCGCAATGGATCCCTAATATTTGCCACCCCAACTTTTATGCGAATGACTTCGTTTCTAAGCTTGTCCAGCTTCGTATGTCCTGTCCACACACCCATCAAAACATCCTCATTTCAGCCACTAGAAGTCTTTTTTCCCGCAGCTTTGTAACTGCCCAGAACTATATACCGTACATCAAAACTAGCCTCACCACATCCCTATAGAATTTACCCTTGAGCGGCACTTTCTTGTCACACAAAACTCCTGATACTCCCCTCCAATTTAGTCAGCTCGTCCATTAATCTGGTGCTTAATTTGCACTTGATATGTTCCTTAGTCGAAAATCAATAATATTCTCTTGACAAAGCTAAGTTTTGTAGCTGTATTAGCCTGTACGGATCGTCTTAGTTAATATTATCACATATATCCATCCTCTTATTATAGTGGTACCAAATAGATTGTAATGGATCCCATTATGGAAGTGCAATGTCGGTTTGGATCACCTTCTTACGTGGGAATTGTTTTTTTTTTTTTTCTCTATGAAGGCATATGATCGATGTTAGTCCAAATGTGAAATAAGATTCGCTAAATTAAATTATTACGGTTTTAGATTTTTTTAGTAGGGTTTTTTTTTATTTTTCTAATTTATGGTCATTGTTTTGAAATACGAATTCTTATCATTTGTTTCGTGTTTTAAAGTATATCAGAACATGCATCTATCTGTTATATTCCCGGCTCTGTTAAGCTCCACTACATCAACACCTTAGAGATTATTCTTATAAGTGGGAATGTAAGATTTATGCTAATCCGTGGAAATAAACAAGACAATAGTTACACAATAGATACCCACAGTTCAATGGCCAAGCAGAATCCAGCAACAAGATCATCATCAACAATCTCAAGAGACGTCTAACTAGGGCGAAAGAAAAATGGACCGACGAGCTCCCCTTGATACTATGGTCCGACAGGACAACACTAAAGATGCCACAGGACAAAGACCTTTCTCACTAGTATATGGGTGTGAAGCAGTCATCCCCGCCTAACTATTCGTCCCAACAACACGGTATGGACTCCAGACCCCAGAGCAAAATGACGTCGAACTGGCTCACAACCTAGATACCATCGACGAAACAAGAGAACGATCCCAGATTCGAATGACCCATTATCAATAACAGGTCGCAAGGAGTTACAACAAAAATGTATTCAAGAGAGGCGATTGGGTATTGAGAAAGACTTTTCAGAACACAAATGACCCCAAGGATGGAAAGTTAGCTCCACAATGGAAAGGACCTTATCTAATCACAGAAGCCGTTGGACAAGAAGCTTACAGATTGCAAGACAAGGAAGGACGCGACATCCCAAGAAGTTGGAATGCGACGCATCTAAAACACTATCACTTCTAAATACTTTTTACTATTATCAGGTTGTCTATTGTATTCTTCTCTCATTTAACCGCCTAGACGATTCCACTAACCCAACATATTCAAGGATCAATAATCCTACTACTCACAACCTCTCTTAAGCAAAAACTCGCTTTGTCTCATTTTAACACAGGAACAACAAATTCAAGTAAGCAGGAGTGGATCCACTCGAAGACATACAAAAGCGCTTACGCATACACAAACGCGATCAATCGACACACAGGGAGATGAAGAACAAAAGGCACTCCGACACACCGCCTGCCTTATTATAAAATAAGGTGCACAAAACCTTACAATCGCAACGTAAGAAACACTTGCTTACCTCCCTAAAACTACAACACGCAATTGTCATGACTAACACACAACACAATATGCAGGCCTTCCTTTGAAAAACACGACCATACAAGCATATGTCGACACAAGCATCAGAAATCAAAAATAGCCATTAAAAAAAAGGACAACGAACACCGAATTTTAATGTCTTATATATATGCGACCCGCGATGGAGGACGGGTTGCCAAAACACGAAAAGTCTGCCCACACGACGGCGAGACTTCTACAACAAACAACCCAAATGTTCAAAAAAGGAGTTCATAAACCCAGAAGAGTCAAGCTTCAGCATCCTTACCTAGGACAACGTCAACAGGGGCGTCAAGAGTAGACTCAAGGGCAAGGTCAGGCGCCGTCTCTGTTCGACCTGAACTCACCTCAGTGCCGTCCTCCGCTATAGCTCCGACAGTCCTACATGCTTGAAGAAACTCGACACCGGGGCAACCATTAGGAAATTGCTCGTCCAGGTAGGCCTTTTCTTTCTCCAGGTCCCATGTCTCTTGACGTCCAGCCTTGAGATCCTCCATCATCTCGATCCTGGACTTGAGCGTCAGATAAGCCCCAACATCGGTAGCAGCCTCGCCACCCTCCATCTTTGCGTTCTCCAGTCGCACTTCCAAGTCACGGACGCGCTGCTCAGAAGCTTTCAGATCGGCATCAACGATTCGACGCATGTCCTCCGACGTCTTCAAAGACATCTCCGCTTCTTCCGCCCTCTTTGCAGCCAAGGAGACCTTCGACTGAGCATCATCCCACATCTGCTTTGTCTTCAGATGGCTCGACTTGAGGTGTTGAAACACCTACACACACAAGCAAGGAGTCAGCCAATACAACGCACAAAAAAACGAAAAAAGAAGAAGAAGAAAAGCTCTTTCTCACTAGTCAGTCATGCATCTATCTGTTATATTCCCGGCTCTGTTAAGCTCCACTACTTCAACACCTTGGAGATTACGCAATTTTTGGCATTATAATGCCAAAAACTGCGTAATCCAAACAAATCTTTATGTTCATATCATGCGTAGGGTGAACTTTGAGAAGCAACTTTGGTCGTTAGGTGAGAGAAATAACACGATGATTTGAGGTGGAATTACAATTTATATTTGAGGTGCATATTTAAGTAATAATAGTGCATATTTATGCACTAAAAATGCATTTAATATATACGCAAATTGAAAAAATGTATATATTTAATATTCAACATTAATATATAAGTGTGCATGTTTAGAAATTAGAAATGTAAATTTATTGCAAATGCACATTTTAACTAGATGTGGATGTTTTGTACGTATGTTAGGCATGTTCAATACAAGTGCATAATTTAGCTAGATGTGTATGTTTAATAGTATAAAGTGCGTATTTAATATAGTAAAGTATATACTTAATATATTAAAGTGCATTTTAACTATGTTGCATGTTAATATGCTAAACTGCATATTCGGTAACCAGAAGAAAATCACAATATAATGATATATACAAGTGTAGGAATATAATTTCCTATATGCATACGAAAGATTTAAACTGCAAATATACGAACATGAATTAAGGAAATCTGAAGTTTAGAAATACCGAACGAAAAACGGATGCAGAGTCGAGACCGAAATCTCTTTCCTTAATTCTGAAAATGCCCCGTAGTGTGACGGTTGTTGACGTTCCGAATCCCAGGATACAACTGCGACGATCTCTTGAACCGCACAACCCAGTAACAAGAGCTAACGAACCCACAGATCTATGTGTACTCTCAGACCTGAAAAAAAAGAAGGAGAAGGAAAAACCGAAAGAGCTCTGTGGGAGGATTCGAAAGAAAAAACTGAGAGGTTCTTCTCTTAGAGATTACTTCATGATTAACGAAAGATCACCTCGACGCAAATCACATTACCGTTGTAATACGTAACTTGCTGGAGTTACACATTTGTCAAGTATAACTTCTGGAGTTAACAGAGAGAATTCATTGAGGGAGTTAAAGCTGGGTCAAAGCCCACTAATGGGCCTTTTGGATCGGCCCAAAAGGATAGGGCGTTGGCTGGCCAGCCCAAGCCCGATCCGAGCCCGGCACGGCACGGCTCGCTCGACCCGACTCGGCTCGGCTCGGCGCGCGTGTGGGCTTGATGAGCTAGGTCCTCTCCCCATTGAAAATGGGTAATGACCCAAGGCCACAACCTTAGGTCCATTTTCCCTCTATATATACTAGGAGATTTATCTCCAAACTTCCAATGTGGGATACACTTTTATCCCAACATTTTACCCAAGTCTTGCACTTCATGCAAGCTACTTTGGGCCTCCATTTCTCATTCAAACGGAAATCATTTTTGTCGTATGAGTACACTACGAGAATGTACTCATGTAGACGAAGCCAATGCTTCCATTTTCCGGTGTTGACAATGGCCGGAGCCCACCAGAATTGTGCCCGGAAAAGTGACCGGCGCCACATTCAAATAATGAGTTCCAACAATCCCCCACATGAATAGAAATGATTCTAAACATTGGTTTTAAAAACAAAAAGACTTTTGAGAGTATAGTCGAAAAATCACTGCATCTGGGCTGGTAGCGTGTTTCAGCCTTGAACCACCCATAGTGAGTAGCTATCGGATTTACTCGACCAGGTAGTGGACATGATGTCTTGAACCACCCGGGCTTTGATGTAAACCGAGACAATAACTATCACACAGTTTCATCTTCTCACAGAACTAGGTTCTTTGTTGTGTTCATTTTGGCCTTGAACATCCCTGGTTATTCATGAGTGAACTTGGAGAATTCAGCCTCTCTTAATTCTCCTAGAAACGGCCCCATTTCACACTCATAAGGTGATTGCCATGAAGAGTATCCTGTCATACCCCACTTTTATTTTAAAGCTATGGAATCATTAAAAGCCAAGCTTAACCTTAACTCATACAGGTAGCACTGTTCATCATCCTAGGAACTGGGATGAGACTTAAGTCTCCCAGTGCTCATCTTGATTCAGCTTGATTTAGTTTCCCTTTGAACCTACTTCTTGGGATCTCCAGTCAGGTAGGTAGGGTTAGCCATCAAGCATCCTCTTTAATCATAGGCTTTAAACCCATTCCTCTTGATGATTTAACAACTTGATCTCGTGACAAACCTTTATTAAACGGATCCGCTAGGTTGTCAACCGACTTTGATATAATATATTGATATTATACCATGCGAGAGTAGTTGTGTAATGGTTTTATGTCATCTTCGTGACTTACCATTGTACAGACGACTCAGTGCTTGAGCTATAGCCGATTGACTATCACAGTGTACACTTACTGTTGGCACTGGTTTTGTCCCACATCGGGATATCTTCCAACAAATTCTGAAGCCATTCAGCTTCCTCAGCTGCTTTGTCTGAAGCAATGAACTCAGATTCCATATTGGATCTGGCAAATAGTGTTTGTGTGGAAGATTTCCATGATACTGCTGCACCACCAAGTGTAAATACATATCCACTTGTGGATTTTGAGTTTCTGGAATCGGATATCCAGTTGGCATCACTGTATCCATCCAAAACTGCTGGGTATTTCCCATAATGCAGCCCATAACTTTGAGTATAGCGCAAGTAGTTCTATACTCTAGCTATTCATTTCCAGTTTTTATGTCCTAGATTACTTGTGTAGCGACTTAGTATATTTACTGAGTGCGCCAAGTCTGGTCTTGTGCAATTGGTCAAGTACATGAGACTTCCAATCACACGTGCATACTCCAATTGTGACACTGCATCCCCCAAGTTCTTAGTCAAATGAAGATGAGGGTCTACGGGACTCTTTGTAATCCCGCTTGAATAGTTCTTGAATCTCTCAAGTACTTTTTCAGTATAATGAGCTTGAGACAGGATTACTCCTTCAGAATGTCTAGTGATTTTAATCCCTAGTATGACATCTGCTAATCCCAAGTCTTTCATGTCAAACTTCCCACTAAGCATGTTCTTAGTTCGGTTGATCATGTCCTTATTGCTTCCAATAATGAGCATGTCATCTACATACAAACACAACAAGATGTAACCATTTGATGTGTCTTTGAAATAGATGCATTTGTCACATTCATTGATGCTGAAGCCATTTGACATCATGACATTGTCTAATTTTCCATGTCACTGCTTTGGAGCTTGTTTGAGTCCATATAGAGACTTCGCGAGTCTGCACACTTTGTGTTCCTGTCCAGGAACCACATAACCCTCAGGTTGTTTCATGTATATCTCATCTTCTAATTCTCCGTTTAGAAAGGCAGTTTTCACATCCATTTGATGAATTTCGAGGTTTCCTAATGTTGTTATTGCTATTAGCATTCTGATTGAAGTTATTCTCGTAATTGGAGAATAAGTGTCAAAGAAATCATGGCCTTCTTTTTGCCGAAATCCTTGCACCACAAGCCTCGCCTTGTGCTTATCTATTGAGCCATCAGTTTTCAATTTGGTTTTGAAAATCCATTTGCATCCAAGTGCTTTACACCCTTGTGACAAATCAACTAACTCCCATGTATGGTTCTGCATAATGGAGTCGATTTCGCTTTTTACTGCTTCCTTCCATGAAGGTGCATCAGGTGTAGACATGGCTTCTTTGAAAGTTCTAGGCTCATTCTCTAAGAGAAAGGCCGTTATGAACTCTTACCCATAGGTTTTTTCCTTTCGAGCTCTTTTGCTTCGTCTAGGTTCAACCTCTGGTTCATTTCAAGCACTCTTGCTCTGCCTAGGTTCATCTTCTGTTTCATTTACAGAAGTGGCTGTGTCACTTTGTTCACGAGTTCGCTCGGATGTTCTTTATCCTTGCACGGAAACACGTTTTCAAAGACAGACGCATTCCTTGATTCCATTATTGTATTGACATGTATATCTGGTATATCAAATTTATGTACCAGAAACCGATAAGCACTACTGTTATGTGCATATCCTATGAAAATACAATCAACGGCTTTAGGTCCAATTGTGACCTTTTTAGGAGGTGGTACTGCCACTTTTGCTAGGCACCCCCACACTTTGAGGTATTTGTACGAAGGTACGTTACCTTTCCAAAGTTCGTATGGCATTTTACCAGTAACTTTATGCGGTATCTTGTTGAGGATATAGTTGGTGGTAAGCAGCGCTTCCCCCCACATGTTCTGGGGTAACCCAGATTCCTGCAACATTGCATTCATCATCTCTTTCAGAGTTCGGTTCTTGCGTTCCGCAACTCCGTTAGATTCTGGTGAGTAGGGAGCAGTTGTTTGATGAATAATCTCGTGTTCTCTACAGAACGCGTTGAAAGGTTCATCATACTCGCCTCCTCTATCACTTCAGATAATTTTTATGGTTTTACTAAGTTGGCTTGAATTTCCAACTTGTATTCCTTGAACTTTTCCAAGGCCTCATACTTGCTTCTTAGCTAGTATAACTAACAATATTTTGTGCAATCGTCGATAAAAATCACGAAATACTTTTTACCGCCTCTAGTTTGCACTTTAAATCACACAAATCTGTGTGTATTAAGCCTAGAGGTGCGGTTGTTCTCTCTACACGTGGGGATGGTGTTTTTGTGAGTTTGGCATGTACGCATACTTCACATTTGTCTTTACTTGATTTGCATTTTGGAATCAGGTTCATGTTCATTAGTCTTTGAATAGACTTTTTATTCACATGCCCTAACCGTTCATGCCAAATATTAAAAGACTCAACGACATAAACAATAAGATTATTCTTATTCATTGAAACATTGGATACAACAGAGTTTGGATGACTGTCATTACATTCAGTTTGACCAGTCTAACCCTTACATAACCCTTGCCCAAATACACCACATTCTTAGAAAGAACTAGTTTGTCAGACACGAACTTCACAGCGAAGCCGTTCTTGCTCAGCAAAGTGCCGGAGATCAGATTCTTCCGTATATCTGGCACATACATGACATTGGTGAGAGTCTGCTCCTTCTCGGAAGTCAGCTTCAACACCACTTTGTCGTGACCATCGACCTTGGATGTGAACGAGTTCCCCATAAATAGATGCTCGTCACTCTTGCTCTTCAGATAAGTGGTAAACATTCCCTTATCAGAGCAGATATGTCTGGTAACACCTGTATCGTACCACCATTTCATTGGATTGCTTCCAATCATATTGACTTCAGACGTCAAAGCACACAGATCTGCATCCGTGAGCCTGCCTTCAATCATGTTGACTTGGGATTTCCCCTTGTCCTTACGTGGATCAGCCTTGCTACGACATGCGGCATCCATGTGACCCATTTTAACCACACTTGTGGCATTTTTCACTGAACTTCTTAGCTCGTTGCTTATTGAAGTTGTTGGAGCCTTGGGGTTGAAGATTTCTTTTCTTCACCTTGTCCTTGTGTTTGGCCAAGTTGAACTTCGGGTTCAGTACTTGACCACCCTGTGTTTTGTGGTAGGTTGACTCAGTCCGTAGCCTGACAATCAAGTCTTCAACAGTCATAGCTTTTCGCGTGTGCTTTAGATAGCTCTTGAAATCCTTCCAACCTGGAGGGAGTTTCTCTATGAAAGAAGCTACCTGAAACGTCTCATAGATCGACATTCCTTCCGCACTAATCTTATGCGTAAGCAATGGAAACTCTTCAACTTGTTCCATGATGGGCTTGGAGTCCACCATTTTGAAGTCCAAAAATTTCGCCACTGCGAACTTCTTAGAGCCTGCGTCCTCAGACTTGTATTTCTTTCCTAGGCAATTCAGTATTCCTTAGAAGTCTTGTTCTCACTGTACCATTGTACTGTGGATCTATCAGACGGCTTTGAACCCAACCTTTGCACAGACAATCCCCATTAGTCCATGTCTCAACGCTGGCTAGGGAGAAAAGATATGAAATCTGAGGCAAAAGCACATGCTTATCCTCTTTCATGAACTTTTCTAGTCTGATATGCTATCGGTTTGGACAATCTGATTTAACAGCGTTTCTGAACCTCCTGAAGACAAATTCACTGCTGGCAGACCACTCCCAGACTGAACCCGGGGTGTCGACTCAACACGATTTCCAATATCGGCTCCGACATGAGCACCAGAACCAGAATTAACATTCTCAGTTTGGTTAATCATACATCTCATAAATGTACAAAAATTGTACGATTGCAACGGCAAGTTCAATGAGCAAATTCTCAAACGAAATAATAAATTGCAGTTTCATACGCGTATATGATATATATTGTTGTTTTTGTTTGATTTTTTTTCTGTATAACAGTACAGATGGCCAAAAAGATTCAGATCTAGAAGACCAAAATCAGCAAGCAGAGAAAATAGATTCATACACTAATCATGCTCGAACATCAAATTAATTAGCAAACACCGAAGTCATATAGGCAAACCAAATGACGAAACAAATCAAATGACGAACTGCACGAACAAATCATCATGCAAATTAATTTAAACAAACAACAATTAAATATTACCCGAACAGCAAAACAATGCATCATGCAGCATATTAAATTAAAATGCATATTTAATTTATGAACAACAAAATGAAATTTACCGAACAGCAAATTGATAAACAGCCGAATTAATCCACGGACATGAAATAATTTAGAACAGTAAATATAATCCGAACAGCAACTAAAATGACGAACATCGAAAAGTCAGAAAATACTTCAGACAATCAAATCGGTTAGTCCGTATAAGCAGTCAAACGAAGCAAAATTTTCAGAATTAAGATTGTAGGAATATAATTTCCTATATGCATACGAAAGATTTAAACTGCAAATATACGAACATGAATTAAGGAAATCTGAAGTTTAGAAATACCGAACGAAGAACGGATGCAGAGTCGAGACCGAAATCTCTTTCCTTAATTCTGAAAACGCCCCGTAGTGTGACGGTTGTTGACGTTCCAAATCCCAGGATACAACTGCGACGATCTCTTGAACCGCACAACCCAGTAACAAGAGCTAACGAACCCACAGATCTATGTGTACTCTCAGACACGAAAAAAAAGAAGGAGAAGGAAAAACCAAAAGAGCTCTGTGGGAGGATTCGAAAGAAAAAACCGAGAGGTTCTTCTCTTAGAGATTACTTCATGATTAACGAAAGATCACCTCGACGCAAATCACATTACCGTTGTAATACGTAACTTGCTGGAGTTACACATTTGTCAAGTGTAACTTCTGGAGTTAACAGAGAGAATTCATTGAGGGAGTTAAAGCTGGGTCAAAGCCCACTAATGGGCCTTTTGGATCGGCCCAAAAGGATAGGGCGTTGGCTGGCCAGCCCAAGCCCGATCCGAGCCCGACACGGCACGGCTCGCTCGACCCGACTCAGCTCGGCTCGGCGCGCGTGTGGGCTTGATGAGCTAGGTCCTCTCCCCATTGAAAATGGGTAATGACCCAAGGCCACAACCTTAGGTCCATTTTCCCTCTATATATACTTGGACATTTATCTCCAAACTTCCAATGTGGGATACACTTTTATCCCAATATTTTACCCAAGTCTTGCACTTCATGCAAGCTACTTTGGGCCTCCATTTCTCATTCAAACGGAAATCATTTTTGTCGTATGAGTACACTACGAGAATGTACTCATGTAGACGAAGCCAATGCTTCCATTTTCCGGTGTTGACAATGGCCGGAGCCCACCGGAATTATGCCCGGAAAAGTGACCGGCGCCACATTCAAATAATGAGTTCCAACAATCCCCCACATGAATAGAAATGATTCTAAACATTGGTTTTAAAAACAAAAATACTTTTGAGAGTACAGTCGAAAAATCACTGCATCTGGGCTGGTAGCGTGTTTCAGCCTTGAACCACCCATAGTGAGTAGCTATCGGATTTACTCGACCAGGTAGTAGACATGATGTCTTGAACCACCCGGGCTTTGATGTAAACCGAGACAATAACTATCACACAGTTTCATCTTCTCACAGAACTAGGTTCTTTGTTGTGTTCATTTTGGCCTTGAACATCCCTGGTTATTCATGAATGAACTTGGAGAATTCAGCCTCTCTTAATTCTCCTAGAAACGGCCCCATTTCACACTCATAAGGTGATTGCCATGAAGAGTATCCTGTCATACCCCACTTTTATTTTAAAGCTATGGAATCATTAAAAGTCAAGCTTAACCTTAACTCATACAGGTAGCACTGTTCATCATCCTAGGAACTGGGATGAGACTTAAGTCTCCCAGTGCTCATCTTGATTCAGCTTGATTTAGTTTTCCCTTTGAACCTACTTCTTGAGATCTCCAGTCAGGTAGGTAGGGTTAGCCATCAAGCATCCTCTTTAATCATAGGCTTTAAACCCATTCCTCTTGATGATTTAACAACTTGATCTCGTGACAAACCTTTATTAAACGGATCCGCTAGGTTGTCAGCCGACTTTGATATAATATATTGATATTATACCATGCGAGAGTAGTTGTGTAATGGTTTTATGTCATCTTCGTGACTTACCATTGTACAGACGACTCAGTGCCTAAGCTATAGCCGATTGACTATCACAGTGTACACTTACTGTTGGCACTGGTTTTGTCCCACATCGGGATATCTTCCAACAAATTCTGAAGCCATTCAGCTTCCTCAGCTGCTTTGTCTGAAGCAATGAACTCAGATTCCATATTGGATCTGGCCAATAGTGTTTGTGTGGAAGATTTCCATGATACTGCTGCACCACCAAGTGTAAATACATATCCACTTGTGGATTTTGAGTTTCTGGAATCGGATATCCAGTTGGCATCACTGTATCCATCCAAAACTGCTGGGTATTTCCCATAATGCAGCCCATAACTTTGAGTATAGCGCAAGTAGTTCTATACTCTAGCTATTCCTTTCCAGTGTTTATGTCCTAGATTACTTGTGTAGCGACTTAGTACATTTACTGAGTGCGCCAAGTCTGGTCTTGTGCAATTGGTCAAGTACATGAGACTTCCAATCACACGTGCATACTCCAATTGTGACACTGCATCCCCCGAGTTCTTAGTCAAATGAAGATGAGGGTCTACGGGACTCTTTGCAATCCCGCTTGAATAGTTCTTGAATCTCTCAAGTACTTTTTCAGTATAATGAGCTTGAGACAGGATTACTCCTTCAGAATGTCTAGTGATTTTAATCCCTAGTATGACATCTGCTAATCCCAAGTCTTTCATGTCAAATTTCCCACTAAGCATGTTCTTAGTTCGGTTGATCATGTCCTTATTGCTTCCAATAATGAGCATGTCATCTACATACAAACACAACAAGATGTAACCATTTGGTGTGTCTTTGAAATAGATACATTTGTCACATTCATTGATGCTGAAGCCATTTGACATCATGACATTGTCAAATTTTTCATGTCACTGCTTTGGAGCTTGTTTGAGTCCATATAGAGACTTCGCGAGTCTGTACACTTTGTGTTCCTGTCCAGGAACCACATAACCCTCAGGTTGTTTCATGTATATCTCCTCTTCTAATTCTCCGTTTAGAAAGGCAGTTTTCACATCCATTTGATGGATTTTGAGGTTTCGTAATGTTGTTATTGCTATTAGCATTCTGATTGAAGTTATTCTCGTAATTGGAGAATAAGTGTCAAAGAAATCATGGCCTTATTTTTGCCGAAATCCTTGCACCACAAGCCTCACCTTGTGCTTATCTATTGAGCCATCGGTTTTCAATTTGGTTTTGAAAATCCATTTGCACCCAAGTGCTTTACACCCTTGTGACAAATCAACTAACTCCCATGTATGGTTCTGCATAATGGAGTCGATTTCGCTTTTTACTGCTTCCTTCCATGAAGGTGCATCAGGTGTAGACATGGCTTCTTTGAAAGTTCTAGGCTCATTCTCTAAGAGAAAGGCCGTTATGAACTCTTACCCATAGGTTTTTTCCTTTCGAGCTCTTTTGCTTCGTCTAGGTTCAACCTCTGGTTCATTTCAAGCACTCTTGCTCTGTCTTGGTTCATCTTCTGTTTCATTTACATAAGTGGCTGTGTCACTTTGTTCATGAGTTCGCTCGGATGTTCTTTATCCTTGCACGGAAACACGTTTTCAAAGACAGACGCATTCCTTGATTCCATTATTGTATTGACATGTATATCTGGTATATCAGATTTATGTACCAGAAACCGATAAGCACTACTGTTATGTACATATCCTATGAAAATACAATCAACGGCTTTAGGTCCAATTGTGACCTTTTTAGGAGGTGGTACTGCCACTTTTGCTAGGCACCCCCACACTTTGAGGTATTTGTACGAAGGTACGTTACCTTTCCAAAGTTCATATGGCGTTTTGCCAGTAACTTTATGCGGTATCTTGTTGAGGATATAGTTGGTGGTAAGCAGCGCTTCCCCCCACATGTTCTGGGGTAACCCAGATTCCTGCAACATTGCATTCATCATCTCTTTCAGAGTTCGGTTCTTGCGTTCCGCAACTCCGTTAGATTCTGGTGAGTAGGGAGCAGTTGTTTGATGAATAATCTCGTGTTCTCTACAGAACGCGTTGAAAGGTTCATCATACTCGCCTCCTCTATCACTTCAGATAATTTTTATGGTTTTACTAAGTTGGTTTGAATTTCCAACTTGTATTCCTTGAACTTTTCCAAGGCCTCATACTTGCTTCTTAGCTAGTATAACTAACAATATTTTGTGCAATCGTCGATAAAAATCACGAAATACTTTTTACCGCCTCTAGTTTGCACTTTAAATCACACAAATCTGTGTGTATTAAGCCTAGAGGTGCGGTTGTTCTCTCTACACGTGGGGATGGTGTTTTTGTGAGTTTGGCATGTACGCATACTTCACATTTGTCTTTACTTGATTTGCATTTTGGAATCAGGTTCATGTTCATTAGTCTTTGAATAGACTTTTTATTCACATGCCCTAACCATTCATGCCAAATATTAAAAGACTCAACGACATAAGCAATAAGATTATTCTTATTCATTGAAACATTGGATACAACAGAGTTTGGATGACTGTCATTACATTCAGTTTGACCAGTCTAACCCTTACATAACCCTTGCCCAAATACACCACATTCTTAGAAAGAACTAGTTTGTCAGACACGAACTTCACAGCGAAGCCGTTCTTGCTCAGCAAAGTGCCGGAGATCAGATTCTTCCGTATATCTGGCACATACATGACATTGGTGAGAGTCTGCTCCTTCTCGGAAGTCAGCTTCAACACCACTTTGTCGTGACCATCGACCTTGGATGTGAACGAGTTCCCCATAAATAGATGCTCGTCACTCTTACTCTTCAGATAAGTGGTAAACATTCCCTTATCAGAGCAGATATGTTTGGTAACACCTGTATCGTACCACCATTTCATTGGATTGCTTCCAATCATATTGACTTCAGACGTCAAAGCACACAGATCTGCATCCGTGAGCCTGCCTTCAATCATGTTGACTTGGGATTTCCCCTTGTCCTTACGTGGATCAGCCTTGCTACGACATGCGGCATCCATGTGACCCATTTTAACCACACTTGTGGCATTTTTCACTGAACTTCTTAGCTCGTTGCTTATTGAAGTTGTTGGAGCCTTGGGGTTGAAGATTTCTTTTCTTCCCCTTATCCTTGTGTTTGGCCAAGTTGACCTTCGGGTTCAGTACCTGACCACCCTGTGTTTTGTGGTAGGTTGACTCAGTCCGTAGCCTGACAATCAAGTCTTCAACAGTCATAGCTTTTCGCGTGTGCTTTAGATAGATCTTGAAATCCTTCCAACCTGGAGGGAGTTTCTCTATGAAAGAAGCTACCTGGAACGTCTCATAGATCGACATTCCTTCCGCACTAATCTTATGCGTAAGCAATGGCAACTCTTCAACTTGTTCCATGATGGGCTTGGAGTCCACCATTTTGAATTCCAGAAATTTCGCCACTGCGAACTTCTTAGAGCATGCGTCCTCAGACTTGTATTTCTTTCCTAGGCAATTCAGTATTTCTTAGAAGTCTTGATCTCACTGTACCATTGTACAGTGGATCTATCAGACGGCTTTGAACCCAACCTTTGCACAGACAATCCCCATTAGTCCAGGTCTCAACGCTGGCTAGGGAGAAAAGATATGAAATCTGAGGCAAAAGCACATGCTTATCCTCTTTCATGAACTTTTCTAGTCTGATATGCTATCGGTTTGGACAATCTGATTTAACAGCGTTTCTGAACCTCCTGACTGACAAATTCACTGCTGGCAGACCACTCCCAGACTGAACCCGGGGTGTCGACTCAACACGATTTCCAATATTGGCTCCGACACGAGCACCAGAACCAGAATTAACATTCTCAGTTTGGTTAATCATACATCTCATAAATGTACAAAAATTGTACGATTGCAACGGCAAGTTCAATGAGCAAATTCTCAAACGAAACAATAAATTGCAGTTTCATACGCGTATATGATATATATTGTTGTTTTTGTTTGATTTTTTTTCTGTACAACAGTACAGATGGCCAAAAAGATTCAGATCTAGAAGACCAAAATCAGCAAGCAAAGAAAATAGATTCATACACTAATCATGCTCGAACATCAAATTAATTAGCAAACACCGAAGTCATATAGGCAAACCAAATGACGAAACAAATCAAATGACGAACTGCACGAACAAATCATCATGCAAATTAATTTAAACAAACATCAATTAAATATTACCCGAACAGCGAAACAATGCATCATGCAGCATATTAAATTAAAATGCATATTTAATTTATGAGCAACAAAATGAAATTTACCGAACAGCAAATTGATAAACAGCCGAATTAATCCACAGACATGAAATAATTTAGAACAGTAAATATAATCCGAACAACAACTAAAATGACGAACATCGAAAAGTCAGAAAATACTTCAGACAATCAAATCGGTTAGTCCGTATAAGCAGTCAAACGAAGCAAAATTTTCAGAATTAAGATTGTAGGAATATAATTTCCTATATGCATACAAAAGATTTAAACTGCAAATATACGAACATGAAATAAGGAAATCTGAAGTTTAGAAATACCGAACGAAGAACGGATGCAGAGTCGAGACCGAAATCTCTTTCCTTAATTCTGAAAACGCCCCGTAGTGTGACGGTTGTTGACGTTCCGAATCCCAGGATACAACTGCGACGATCTCTTGAACCGCACAACCCAGTAACAAGAGCTAACGAACCCACAGATCTATGTATACTCTCAGACACGAAAAAAAAGAAGGAGAAGGAAAAACCGAAAGAGCTCTGTGGGAGGATTCGAAAGAAAAAACCGAGAGGTTCTTCTCTTAGAGATTACTCCGTGATTAACGAAAGATAACCTCGACGCAAATCACATTACCGTTGTAATACGTAACTTGCTGGAGTTACACATTTGTCTAGTGTAACTTCTGGAGTTAACAGAGAGAATTCATTGAGGGAGTTAAAGCTGGGTCAAAGCCCACTAATGGGCCTTTTGGATCGGCCCAAAAGGATATGGCGTTGGCTGGCCAGCCCAAGCCCGGCACGGCACGGCTCGCTCGACCCGACTCGGCGTGCGTATGGGCTTGATGAGCTAGGTCCTCTCCCCATTGAAAATGGGTAATGACCCAAGGCCATTGAAAATGGGTGACGGTTGTTGACGTTCCGAATCCCAGGATACAACTGCGACGATCTCTTGAACCGCACAACCCAGTAACAAGAGCTAACGAACCCACAGATCTATGTGTACTCTCAGACACGAAAAAAAAGAAGGAGAAGGAAAAACCAAAAGAGCTCTGTGGGAGGATTCGAAAGAAAAAACCGAGAGGTTCTTCTCTTAGAGATTACTTCATGATTAACGAAAGATCACCTCGACGCAAATCACATTACCGTTGTAATACGTAACTTGCTGGAGTTACACATTTGTCAAGTATAACTTCTGGAGTTAACAGAGAGAATTCATTGAGGGAGTTAAAGCTGGGTCAAAGCCCACTAATGGGCCTTTTGGATCGGCCCAAAAGGATATGGCGTTGGCTGGCCAGCCCAAGCCCAAGCCCGGCTCGCTCGACCCGACTCGGCGCGCGTGTGGGCTTGATGAGCTAGGTCCTCTCCCCATTGAAAATGGGTAATGACCCAAGGCCACAACCTTAGGTCCATTTTCCCTCTATATATACTAGGTGATTTATCTCCAAACTTCCAATGTGGGATACACTTTTATCCCAACATTTTACCCAAGTCTTGCACTTCATGCAAGCTACTTTGGGCCTCCATTTCTCATTCAAACGGAAATCATTTTTGTCGTATGAGTACACTACGAGAATGTACTCATGTAGACGAAGCCAATGCTTTCATTTTCCGGTGTTGACAATGGCCGGAGCCCACCGGAATTGTGCCCGGAAAAGTGACCCGCGCCACATTCAAATAATGAGTTCCAACAACAAGTTTGTCATTGTGTATGATTTTTTAATATTTATATTTCTAATCTGAGCTGTCTTCTTGATTCAGTGTTCATTTTTGATTTTATGATATAATCCAAAACTCCCTAATATAATACTAGTGGATAGCTAGAACCTCTTCCAAATAAATAAAATATTAGCCTTACATGAATCATACTATCTAGATTCAATGGATAAAGTAACACTGAATTATAACTCTGTAAGATTTGTTAATATTTTAAGTCATCAAATTAGAATATTAAGATTAATTTGTACATATTTCTAAATATCTCGAGCGGAATCAGACAATATATACACATATATTATATGTATGAATATGTGGTAACATGTACGTATTTGCGTAAATCTGGCTGTAAGTCGTTTTTTTTTTTTTTTTTGAGTTATGTAAACGAATCCGACAACGAAATTTGCAGCAGCGTCGGTTTCGGTTTGTCGCGTGGAAATTATTTTTCCGATATTAGCAAATAAGTTGCTTACTGTCCTTCAATTTTTTATTAAGATTTATCTTTATAAAATTTAAGATTACACTTTTGAACCTAGATTCTGTTAGGTGTTATATATGGATATATTTATTGTGTGAATATTTGTAATTATCCTGTAATTCCGTTAGGGTAATCCGGTTCACATATATATATGAAGAGATAGACAGAGATCCCTTTGAGGACTCTTTTCCAAATTATACAAGATTACATGGTATCAGGCTTTTCTTGAAAAACCTAACCCGATTTCAAGAACTCGATCCCATGGCCGATGACCAAGCCGCCGCCGCCGCCGCACTCGAAGGCCACAACCGAGCCCTTCCCGTCGTCGCACATGCCCCCTCCAATTTTCATTCCGCACAATCTGTCTCAAATATTAAAAACCAGATCCCCTTAACCCTTGATCTGCATAAGGCTCAGTATCACACATGGGCCGAGCTTTTCCAAGTCGCTGCTAGCGCCCATGACGTTCTTCATCACGTCGATGGATCGGATCGACCGGCTGGCATCACGGACGTCAAATGCAAACAACTAGATTCCATTGTCTTGTCGTGGATATATGCCACCATCTCTGAGAAAGTACTCCTGGCGATCATCAAACCGGGATCTTCCGCACGTGAAGCTTGGCTTCGCATCAAAGGGTTGTTCCATAACAACCAATCCGCCAGGGCTGCGGATCTGGAGAGTCACTTCATCACCTCTCGGTTGGAGAAGTTTCCCAATACCGCCGCCTACTGCCAGGCTCTAAAGACCATCGCTGATCAACTAACTGATGTCGGACACAAGGTCAGTGATGAACGCTTAACCCTACAACTGATCAACGGGCTATCCAAGGACTACGACACCGTTGGTAGCCTTATCAGTCAGATTATCCCTCTTCCCGACTTCACCACTGCTTGTAGCATGCTCTCTTGGGAGGAGACGAGGAAGGGTCGCGCCGATGAGCAGCCGCATGCGCTGATTTCTTCAGGAGACCTCCTGTCGCCGCCGATTGTCACATCTCCCTCTCGTGGTCACAACCAGGGCCGCAACCAAGGCCGTAGCAGGAATGGACGGCGAAATTTCGGCGAGCGCAATTCGGACAACCAAGGCCGCAACCAGGGACGCCTGTCGAACCGCCAGTGGTACCCACCGCAGGCGCCACTCCTCGGTTACTACTGGTCACCGCATCCCCAACAGTGGCAGGCGCCGCCTTGCCCTTATCCGACTGCGCTCACACCTCGCAGCAAGCGACCCCAACAGCCACCGCAGGCCTACTATGCGCAACCACAATTTAATACGGACCTTGGCTCGGCGTTCAACACCATGACATTGAACCCTCCGGACGACAACTGGTACATGGACATCGGGGCTTCCTCTCATATGACGAACGATCCAGGTAACCTATCTACCTATTTTAATTCGAGTACTTTACCTCCCATTTTTGTTGGAAATGGCCAAACTATACCGGTTGTCGGCACGGGCAACTCTACCCTACACACAAAACAACCTCTACACCTCAAAAATGTCCTACATGCCCCTAATATTGTCAAAAACCTTGTATCCGTTCGTAAATTTACCATTGATAATCACATGGCAATTGTTTTTGACCCTTATGGTTTTTCTGTGAAGGATCTTCACACGGGGATCACAACTCTGAGGTGCAATAGTTCCAGGGATCTCTACCCCGTCTCCAACATTTCTGCCCACAATCGAGTCTTTTCCGCCAACCTTGTTGTCCAGCCGTCCCTTTAGCACGCCTGTCTAGGTCATCCCGGCGAGCATGTCCTCCAGTGTTTGCGTCGTAGTGGTCAAATCTCTTTCAATAAGACCGGCCACCCACTTGTCTGCCCGTCGTGTCAAGTGGCCAAGAACAAACGTTTACCATTTTCCCATTCACAAACTCTTACTTTTGCTTGTTTTGATATTTTGCATTGTGATTTGTGGACATCCCCCGTTCCTAGTGTCAGCAGATTTCGCTATTATTTGGTTATTCTAGATGATTTTTCACATTTCGTTTGGGTGTTTCCATTAAAGCATAAATCCGAAACCACTGACAAAATTATACATTTTCATGCCTTCGTCAAAACACAATTCCAAAGCAATATAAAGAGTCTCCAATGTGATATGGGTGGTGAGTTTGACAATCTTCGCCTCCTTGCTTTTTGCAAGCAACATGGCATCGTCCGTCGCTTCTCTTGCCCACAAACTTCCCCACAAAATGGTAAGCCCGAGCGCATTCTTCGCACCCTTAATGACAAAACTCGTACCCTCCTTCAACATGCGTCTCTTCTTCCGTCGTTTTGGGTAGAAGCCCTCCATATGGCTACATACCTTCAAAATATTCTTCCGTCAAAATCATTGGGAGCCCCTAACCCCACTTTCGCCCTCTACAAAAGACACCCCAGTTATGACCACCTTCGAGTCTTTGGTTGCTTATGTTTCCCCAACATGAGTGCCACAACCCCATATAAACTCGCCCCTAGGTCAACATTGTGTGTGTATCTCGGTCCCTCCCCCGATCATAGAGGCTCTCGGTGCCTTCGCTTGGATAATCATAAGGTGTTAATTTCCCGTCACGTGATTTTTGATGAGAATTCTTTCCCGTTCACTCAACTCACCGAACCACGCATCGTCGTCCGCGGGCACCAGACACTTGTTAGTAGCGGCGCCTAATTTAGGAGCCGTATGCGAGCCTTCCGTATTTGAATTCAAAAAATGACGATCCTTTTAAGATTTTCCCTTCAGTGGGAATCCAACGAGTTGAAATCACTATTTTGTAAAAGGTCCAGAAGCCGCAAATTACCTTCGGCGCATAATAGCGCAATTACAAGTCTCCGCTCCCCCACAGGAGCCGACACGTGATTCTTAAAGGAACAAAGTCTTCTGCCCAAGTCGATAAACATTTTGTTGGATATCCTCCTGAAACTGATACCTGACTCTTCAAGAAATAAAGTCTTTGGGTTCTCTCAAACAAAAAGGCAGACAGACAAAGCGATTATGAGGTCTAACATGGCCTGACGGCCAGAAATTGCCTTATCATGTTGAGAAGCGTCTTGATAGGTCTCATACCAGATCAAACACATGCCTCTTATAGGAACCAATTGTTCCGGTTTATACAACATTGTAATTATAGGAAGCAATTCATCCTGTCTATTTAACAGTGTGAAAATAACAACAAGTGTACATATATTGTTAGCACTGGTATCCAAAAAAAAACAAAGTCGACGGCTTTCATCTTTAAGCAAATGGAAGTTTGGACTTAATCCAAGCAATCAAATGTTGCTCTAACGCAGTTAAAGGATTAGAAAACAACAACACAGGCTAAACTGAAGCTGATATACTGCATCTCTACTGCAAGCAGATAACACATCTCCAAGCCATCACTGTTGCAGATATGTCGAAAACACAACGACGATGTAATGACTATCACAAAGGCTCAGTAACGCCAGACTGAACACTATACGACACTGTTCCTGTTCGTTCTCGAGTTCAATAACAGATGAAGATTCACTGCAATTTCATATTGCACAGAGGCAGCAAATCAAATACTTACCCAACCAAAGAGTCAGACAGACAAGCAGCTAAGAGTGAGATAGACAAGCAAATAAGAGGCGTGTTTGAGAATCACACTTCGAAGCCGCGTTTATATAGTGTACCAAGTAGGACACATGGCACACATGCATGTGTGGTAGTAGAAACGCCAACACATGTACCAAGTAGGACACATGGCACACATGCATGTATGGAAGTAGAAAGGCTGACACGTAGATAAAAAGAAAGAAAAAATTAAGTACACACCTGACACCAAAAATCCTCAGCAACTTAGAGCGCAATTAACATAGATTAAACCAGGTAATTTTTATTTAATTAAGTAATTATGTCTCAAGTCTTGGTACAGTTAATGAATTTTTCAATTAAGACTAAGGTTGCAGGACGCTTTTGCATTGGAAAATGGTATTTGTTGTTGGAATGAGAATTACAAAAGTAATTGGACTTTGAAAAATGAAATAATAAATGAAATACATAAAAACACTTTCCAAAACTTAAAATAAAATACATCTAATAAAAAACCTAAAACGTTAATTTCTAATTAAAAACCTAAAACGTCAATTCATAAAAATCGGAGGGAGTAATAAACACACATTTAGCTAACGCAAAAAAAAAACAGCAATTGATACAAATAAACAGTTGTGCAAGAACATTACACACAAGAAAAAAACGAAATGGGCTTAGCCCAAAAAAATAAGAAATTAACCGTTACACAAGCATTCACCCAAAATTAGGCACAATGCCTGTGAAACGGTCAACTACAACGGGCATAAATCCCAACGTTTACGCACGCAGGCCTATGCGCATAAAGGGTCAGACTTATGCAATGTTATGAAATCGCTATAAATAACCAATTTCATTCTGTTGCTCATCCATCCAAACCAAAAAAGCAAAAACAATTCAAATCCGGATTATCAAGTTTGTTGCGTAGTATGTCTTCGGCGTCTACAAATGTGATAGAAATCAGTGAGGACTCAAGTTCCTTTTTTTCGTTGATAAAAAAAATGTTAATTCAAAACTTGAGACATGTACCACTACTACGCATTAGCTAAAGAAATATATTTTTTCGTTATGTATGTATTTGTCGGATGACATGTACCACTACTACGCATTAGCTAAAAATGTTAATTCAAAACTCTTCATTAGTGGAAAACCGAATTACTTGACAATAGGTTATTCAGGAAAAGAATCACAAACAACATAAAATGTACATAATTTACAAGCACTAAATAACAGTTTGCGTCACATGTTTGTTTTGTCGGCACAAGTCTTCAATTTTACAATGCTCGCTCTAAATGGAAACATATGCATATTTTAATGAGCTCAGAGCTGATCTCATACAGCTACTTGAATGAGCTCTTATCGCCCTATAATCGGGCTCTTTGAATGATCTCTTAACATTCTCTAAATGAGCTCTTTGAATGGGCTCGTAGAGCTCTTAGAGCTATATGAATGGAGTCTTTGAATGAACTGTTACAGCTCTTCGACCGGGCTGTTAGAGGTCTTTGAAGCTGATTTTTTTGAACGGGCACATTCAAACAAAAGGGCTCATTGAATGTGCTATTACATATGCTCTCTTAGAGCTCTTTGTACGGGTATACAACGGAATTATTTAGAATGACAAATGTGTAATTTATACGCAAGTGAACATGGCAGATGCATACTCTTGCAGAGCTATTTGAACGATCTCTTTGAATGAGCGGCTTACGGCAATAAGTCTCTCAAGCTCATTTCTTTGGACAGGCTCTTCAAATGTGCTTTTACGGATGATCTCCTACAGCTCTCTGAATGAACTTCTTTATCTCTATAAACGGGATTTTTAAAAGAGATCTTACATTTCTATGAACGGGCAATTTGAACGGGCTCCTAGAGGTATACAGACGGACTCTTTGAGTGAGGTGGCAGAGCTGTTTGAACGGGCTTTGGTAATGAGGTCTCAGAGTAGCAGAGCTCTTTGAACGGGCTTTGTTAATGAGATCTCATAGCCCTCTAAACGGGCGCTTCGAGGAGTAGAGCTATAAAAATGAACGATTTAATCGCTATAACCGAGCTCTTTTATAGAACGCTTAAATTTCTACGAACGGGCTCTTTGAATATGTTCCTAGAGATGTACGAGCGGACTGTCCCAGTGGTCTGTTAGAGCTCTTTTAACGGGCTATAAAATTAGGTCTTAGAGCTCGGTAAACGGTCTCTTCCAATAGTATACTTTTTGGGATTGATTGTCCAGACAAGAAAGTAAGGACATTAACTTTATTTGGACGGGCTCTTACAAGTAGTAGAGATATACGGACGGACTATTGAAATTTATAAACGGGCTCTTTTACAGAACACTTAAAGTTCTACGAACGGACTATCCGAGTGGTCTGGTAGAACTCTTTTAACGGGCTAAGATATACGGACGGACTATTGAAATTTATAAACGGGCTCTTTTACAGAACGCTTAAAGTTCTACGAACGGACTATCCGAGTGGTCTGGTAGAGCTCTTTTAACGGGCTATTGAAATTTGTAAACAGGCTCTTTTACAGAAAGCTTAAAGTTCTACAAACGGGCTCTTTGAATGTGTTCTTGGAGCTGTGCGAACGGACTATCTGAGTGCTCTGTTAGAGTTCTTTTAACGGGCTATTGAAACTAAGGCTTAGA
Organism: Rheum nobile; assembly: GCA_027886185.1. NCBI lineage: Eukaryota > Viridiplantae > Streptophyta > Magnoliopsida > Caryophyllales > Polygonaceae > Rheum > Rheum nobile. The sequence goes on along the minus strand of WOAB01000738.1, from coordinate 910,324 downwards.
GCTCGGTGAACGGCCCTCTTCGAGGAGTATTGTCAAATGGGATTGACTGTCCAGACAAGAAAGTAAGGAGAGTAAATTTATTTGGCATAGCAGATGTGTAATTTTTTAAAAAGTCTGGAAATGGCAGATTCGTAATTATTTAGAATGGCAGAGCTGTAATTGCTACGAAAGTTCAGGAGTACTTACAAGAGGCAAAACTTCGAGAGAAGAAACACACATAAAAAAGAAAAATCTCTATTGGCTAGAAAAAAATAGCGAATGCACAACGACCATATAATCAAATAAGGACAGCTAACTATATTGAAAGACTTACACGTACTCCATAACATGCATATATCAAAGAAGTTCTCTCCCACTTTTATAGTGGTTAAGATGTGTATCACATTTGATGTGCTTTGTGCATCATATTCTCCATGTTTATGCATAACATTTTCATGTGTTTATGCATCACCATAATTTAAGTATTTGCTTTTGTTTTAATATAAATTGTGCATGTCATTATAATGGGTTTGTTTATTATTATGTGTATCGCATTTCATGTGTTTATATATGCACCACATATATAAACACATGAAATGAAACATGTGTTGATCACATTACCATTTCAATGAAAATTCAATCTTTATCCTTATTTTTCCAAAAAAAAATGCATAATCTTACACATTGATACACATACTTAAATAAAATAATACTATATAATTTAACTACAAATTTCAACATACTCTTCTAGTACATATTTTATTACGACATAGTATAAAAAAATAAAGCACACCAAACAATTTTTAATCGTAAATTATACTGATAGAATTAGACTGTACCATTTTATTTACTTTTAATAACATTATAATGATAGGTTAAAATTTGTTCAATGTTCCACACTTCCACTCCTCATCCTCCGTTCCCACTCATTTTTTTTATTTTTTTTTGATAAAGTAACAATTCGAGATTCCAGTACAAACAACCTGAAAACTCGAGAGGCCGAAGAATCGGCGACGGAACACCCGTCACAACCCACCCAGAAAACAAACAAACAAGAATAAAAACACACAGAAAAGAAAGAGAAAACAAGGAAAAGTACAGACACTGACGAACCCAGCAACTACCAAGGCAAAAAGCGAGAAAGTCCTCAAACAGTGGTTGGATGACACCAACAGGTCGTATGAAGCAGCCGGAAAGAAGAAACATGACATATTCTGGCGGAAAAGAGTTCACATCAGCCACCAGGGATCACTTGATCACAGTCTTGTCTTGATCTGAATCAGCAATTCTCAGAATCAGCCTCAGGGAAAGCCAGCATCAGCAGTGGTAGTACCTCAGGGTTAAGGGAAATAGATTTAAAGAGGAAGACGAGGTTTACTCGAGGGTTGTAGAATGCCCTAGGGTTCATGATTTGATTAATTTTAGTTGACTGATTCCAGAGTAAGTCGCTTGAGGATTGCATTAATTATAATAGGCCCCGTCATCCCGACAGTTACAGGGAGTTCCTATCGTTGTTTCTGTTTTATCCCCTTAGAAATTTGGAAATTTTCTAGAGATAGGCTTTGACTCCTATAGTTTTAACGACATTGTTTTATTGCTTGTGAAGTAATCACACATAACCTTGGGTTAATATAGTTGGGTTGTTTGGTAAAAAGCTGATGGTGGTTGATTTAATTTATATTGCTTTGAATTAGTCATTGGGCTTTAAAGCCCAAAAATTGGGTAAATAATACATTAGAGAGTATCATGATGCTAAACTTGCACAGCAAGTTCGAAACTTTGAAGAAAGTGTGTTTCATGAAAATTTAATTTTTCAATGACTTTTCCTGGTAGAAACTAGGAAGAATCAAAATGGGTTACAGGCTTGCACAGAGCATGCGTGAAAAGCAGGTTCTGTTTCCTTGCAAGGTAAATATTTAATTGTTAAAAAAATTCTACTTTTTTCAAAGCTTGCAGAGCAAGCTCAAGTGGTGTTCTTAGTGGAGCACATTGATACTGTTGACTCGAAACCGACGACGACAGTGGTATTCTTGGTGGCGGGGATATCGCCGCCGCCGGAATCATGAAATGGTGACCCAGCCGACAATCATCAGGCCGAAGAACACCGAACCGATCCCAGACGCGGAGCCCACCACCACCTCGAAGGACCACCGGCTGAAGAAGGGGCTCTACGCCGCCTTCTCCTTCGCCGTCGGCTTGTCAAAGCTGGTAGGCGGTGAGGCGGCTCTGAATCTTGTCGGGGATTCCGTATCAGACGGTGCTAGTTTGCTGTTCTTTTCAAAGTTACCGAGCTCCGATGATTTTCGGATCTAAATACAGGTGAGTTTTCATCTTTGGTTGGAGTTTGAGGTTTGCTCTATCAATCGTATTCAACGACCATATCAAGGTTTAATTTCGAGTCCTTCCCATGCAGATCTACGAGAAGGATGGCACAGAGGAGATCGAGAGGAGGCAAGAGTTTTTTTTTTTGAGATCGATTCATTGAATCTCTGACAGAGGTTTGAACTGTTTTACTCCTTGTTGATTTTCATTCTTTTTATTTCCTTTTTTCGTTTCCATTTTCCATCTCCCATGGGAGATGAGTTGGATCTAGGTTCACGCTTCCACACGATACTGGGCAGGCGGTGATTCCGAGTGTTGGAAGTGGCGATAACAGCCATGGTGGACGGAGCATAGAGCATCAACGTCGGGAGGCCATGGGATGTCTAGTATCGGTTGGAGTTTTGGGTTTATACTCACCTCACTTTTGAGTTTGGGATTGGTTAGCAGCAAAATACTCATATTGTTTTTGTTGTTGTAGGGAGGTTATCCCTTTGAATGAATGATTGTCGACATTTTTTGTTGAATGGGATGTTTCCCCTATGGTATTTTGGGGGATTTCCCCTGGAGTGCTTAGAGAGTTACCCTTTTAATTGGGTGATTGTTGTAGATTATTGTTATTGAGTGGGATGTTTTCCCTAAGGTTTGATTAGGAGGTTTGCTCCTTTGAGTTGGTTGATGTTCTTGTATTGAATGTTGTTGAAGAAGTTTTATCTGTTCCCACTCAATTGATTTTGCTGCAGAATTACGGCTCTAATGGTAAAAATAACTTCACCACGATGGTAAATAGAGCTGTCAAAAAGTTACCGAACCCGTTTAACCGACCTGACCGACCCGTTTTTGGACCCGACCCGACCTGACCGAAATTTTTGATAACCCGAATTTACCGAGACCAAACCTGACCAACCCGAACCCGACCCGATTAATGAATAAATGTGGAATATTAATAAAATATAGCATAAAATATATATGATAAATGATATATAAATAATGATAATATGCTTAATATCATAAAAAAAGAACATTGTTGTACTCATATAATTTTTTATAATGTAGAAATTAATAAATTAATATAATAAAAATAAAATATGATTTTGGTCTACTAATATCAACTAGATTAAAAGAATTAATAATATTATTATTATTTTAATTCATTTCAACTTATTTTGACATATTTAAATTAATTTTTAACTATAAAATATTTTTTAAATAATGAATAAAATATTTAAAAAATGACGCTCTTGACCCGTTGGTTAACCCAAACCGCCCGCTGACCTGTAATGACCCGACCGACTTGACTTGTTATTCGAAATGACCCGACCCATTCTCAACCCGAACCCGAAATAAGATCTTTGAATCTATTGTGGGGTGTCAAGCCGCTCCTAACCTTCCGAAATCCCAACAAGATGTCACCATCCAGCAAGTTCATGCTCAAACTTTTTCTAAAAAAAAATTCTTTAAAAGTTTTCAAAATAATATATATATATATCAAAATTTTAATATAATTGTTATATAGAATTTATTATGCACAATCCTAAAAAATATAAATGAAACACAACTTATCCAAATTTGTACATAAATTATTCATAAAATGTAATACATAATGATAAAATTTATTTATTTGTTTAATCAATTTTAAATAAAATTTTATTTGTTATTTGAAATTAAAGTTGTTTAGGTAAGTCAAACGTTAAATTTTACGTTTGCCCATGTTCACACTTGCCCGTTCTTTGAACATGAGAGAGCTTGACAAAAAAATAGTTAATGTTTTAAAAAATGTGGTAGTTTTGGTAATAGATCATAAACTTCGGGTGGTTTTTTGAATATTCCCCAAGTATAAACCTTCGTCAGTCTAAAATTTCCCTCTTTTATCGCTTCCTTTAAAGTGTCGGGGGCTCGGGGGAGGGACAGAGAGAGAGAGACAGAGGGCGCCGACGCTGATTGTCGTGGTTTCGTGACTGATTCTCCGCCGGAGGAATCAGTTTTCGACTCTGACCTCGCCAAGGTATTCCTACTTCCGGCGTATTCCTAGCCCTTTTCAGTCATTAGATCTCTGTGTACTTGGAATACTGTAATTTATGTTTTAGGGTTTTTACGGGTTATTTCATATCAACGTTTCCTAGGTTCTATGTCCAGTCTAAGTAACAATTTTTACATCTCGAATTGCTTTGTTTGTCGGGCTACAGAGTTTATTGTCCAAGTTAGGGTTTAGAAGGTGAAAATCACGGAGAATATTGTGGTGGGCAGATATCTAAAACCAAAGCGTTTCTCGGTCTGATAAACCGAACGTGATGAGGGAGTGCCAGAAAATTTTCTTCAGCTTCTCAATTAAATTCTGCCTTTCTACGTACTTTTTCGTTTGCTTTTGGTGAAAAGTTCAGCTAAGGGGTAGTTGTGAGAGGGCATGTCTTCTTTCAGTTCTTTGGATATGACCAGTTGACCATACCAACTATTGTTTGTATGAATAACAACTTCAATTCAATCTTAATGTATATGGCGATTTCGGAAAGGGAGATGGAAGAGTTGCCCTAGAAATGGAATTAGGACATATTTGTTCTGTTCGAAAAAATAAACTTTTGTCTAAGAAATAAATTTTGGATGTGTAAAACATCCAAACTTTGTAAGTTATATCTCAACCCAGTTTCTAAGAATTAAGACTGCAAATAGTGTTTCATTTGTTTAGGATTCTATGAAACTAAAAATATTGCCCTAACAAACATGATTATTATTTTTGTAGGCAACAGGAGAGAAAGGTATTCATCACGATGATTATCCCAGTGCGCTGCTTCACCTGTGGCAAGGTAAAGTCATAGGAACTTCTGTTGATTGTTTTCATGTTTTGGGTTCATGATCAATGGCTTGTCATTCCAGCATGCTTTTCATTTTTTCCCTTTACTGTAGCTATTACTTTGCATGTTCATGTGGGTGAGCTTAAGAGCTGTGACATTCCTCTTTCCTCCAGTTTTTCATGAGAGGATTAATAAAAATGTTTTATTTGTATTGTAGGTGATTGGTAACAAATGGGACACTTACCTGGATCTTCTTCAATCTGATTACAATGAAGGGTCAGGTTCTTCATTTAGTTATCTGTGTATTGCTCTTATGTTGCTTTATTTTGTTATATGGGTATTCAATTGAACAATTCTCATCCCTTCAGAAAAAGAAAAAATTGAAAACATTGAACAATTTTCATCTTGTTTCTATACAAGAGTTTTTTTTCTGATTTCATATCCACATATTCACACTGATTAGTAGAAGACGGACTTTAGTAACAGACTTAATATTTACCTTGTCTTTTTCTAGTTTTTGTATAATTCTCATCTTGTTTCTAGCTTGGTTTTGAATGTCGTATTGTCCATACATGTAATTATCTGGAGGAAGAACATATTTGTATCTATGTTAAACACACTAGGAACTTATTCTTGTTTGCAATAAGATCTATATGTGGATGGAATTGCTTGTACATTTTTAGCAGTGAAATAAATTTTATATAAGTTTCTTTCTCGGACCATGGCTCACAAGATTTTTCTGGCAAATGCATTCTTCTGTTTTATAGGATATAATTTTCGGCCCTTGTAGCCTCCCATTGTCTGCCTATTAGATGTTCAACTTAACTCTAGAACTAGAGTTGCACTGTAATCCTGTAAGCTGATTCTTTGTTGGACTAGCTGTCCTTTTTAGTTGGCATGAATTCTTATGACTTGTCATATCAGATATGGATATTGTGCGGAATATAAGATCTTGTTACGGACTGAAACTCAAGCCTAGTCTGGGCATAGAAGAAGACGTCACTATGAACAAACCTAGTCATTTGCTGACTTGTAATGTCTCTTTGCAGAGATGCACTTGATGCTCTGGGGCTGGTCCGCTATGGCTGTAGGAGGATGCTAATGACACATGTTGATCTCATTGAGAAGCTCCTAAACTACAATAGTATGTCTCTCTCCCCTTTCCCACTCTAGCTTATATATGTATATGTGTAAGTTAACCGCTTATTGACGGAATTCTTGTAAAATGTTTACATGTTGTAGTATCGTAAAATAAATTACAGAACATATATGATTGACTTGATATTCAGCAGGACAAAATATTCAAAAGGGATATTGAGTGAGATTGACTAGATATAGAATGTGATTTGACGTTTTCCTCCTCCCCGTAGATTTCTTGTTTATGATGCAATCCACAACTTATGCCCGACGATTGATGAGATCGTCTGAGCATTGTTTACTAGGAATCTAATTGCTTATCCATGGTTGCACTTGATGTCTGGATCTTCCCACCTCACATCTCTTGCCCTGATATTATCTTTCTTTTTGCACAGCCCTCGACAAATCCGACACAAGCTGAAGATGCTCATGGAACCAGAAATCCCATTAGCCATTTACATGTACTGATCATACGAAGACATGCTCTCATGATTATGGTTGTCTACTTTCTCTAGCTGCTCTATTTCATGAGATTTAAATGCCTTTTGGGCATGCCAAAAAGGGTACTGTAACAAGATTCTTTTGTCATATCAGTCATCTATTAAGCTGTTTTGTTAGACTTTTGAGTTAAAACACTGTATCATAATGACATTGCAAATTGTTTGTAGTGTTAGTGAGATGATTTGTTTTTTTTATTATTATTACTTTTAGCATGCATTTGGGATTAATGAACTTGTATTAGGATCCATGCTTGAGACATCATGTTTTGGTTTCCTTTTGGTAATTTGTAAAAAGTTACCCTTTTAAAGAAGTGAGACACAAGGTGCTGTGTAATACATGCGTCTAAGTGGAGCGTGGGCATAGCATTAATTAATGCACTCTGACTTTGGATTCCTGCACTTGTGGCGTATGTCCCCATCTCATTGGATTGTACCGCCTCAGCATTATTGTGGGACTTCTTAATCAACGGTAAAAAAAGATAATGAAAGTTTTGTACTATAATCGGAATTTGTAGAATATTAAATAATGCACGAAAGTTTTTATAAAAAAGTTGAAACTCTCTTTTATCTCATTCGTTATACGAAGTTTCACCTCATATCAGAAATAATGAGCGAAAATATTACTTCCATCAAATATGACATCCCGTTATGAGTTCGAATTCCTCCCTCCTCCTCTTCCATTATAATAGCTTTATGTTCTCTAATCTCTATGGACCAACACTTAGTTAGTCGCACTAGACTTTCTTAAACCTTCTATTCAAATGCCTCGAGTTTGATTTATGCTGGAGTTGGAAGTGTGTATGAAAACACTTATCATGGATGAGGTTGTGTGTCAATAGTACCTCAATCTGGACATAAAGTGACTCTGTTCGATCGAACCAGACGATCAAGACAAAAAAAAAGTCCATTTTCTTTTTCTAAAGAAAGGTTATAACTCTAGATCCAACCTTCAAACAATGAACAAAACACAAAATAATTAGAGAATACAAGTATACAACTGCTAAAAAATCTAGTTTAAAATGACAAAATACGCTTGGAAAAATTATCAAAAATAATTACTAGTAGATAAAATATATTTTGAATTGTTAAGTCACCGAAAAATTATTCCAACTTTCATCTCATAAACCAAAAAAATACACACAAAAAATCGATTGAAATTTCAGTTAATGGATATTTACCTCGCAAATGCTAAATGTTTCGAACAGCTCCTTGTCGTTGGCCGGCCTCCTAGTATCCGCCAGAGCTTCAGGGAAAGGTGCATGGGGCTAGTCTGAACCAAGAGGAGGGAAATACGGGCGGACATAATCATCATAGGGAGCTTCATAACGAAGAGATGCGTTTGAGCAATTCTGCGGTCGCGGCTTATCTGCCGCGGTCGTGGAATATTCTCAAACAAATCCTGTTGTTGGCCATCTTTAGCATTGCCAAATTTTGATCAAAAGTTTGTAGTTGAGACAGATGTTTGTGGCTATGGGATTTTAGCTTATATTAGTAAGCATTTGAAAGGAAAGCAGTTACGTACGAGTATTACTAAGGGTGACGACTATTGATTCATAGAGTTGCTTATAAATCAAGAAATAAGGCACATTCATCTATTGATTCATAGAGTTGCTTATAAATCAAGAAATAAGGCACATTCATCATCATTGGAGGTAAGTATAGAATATAATAGATAGATGATCTGCAATCACTTGACATGGACATTCAAATCAAGTAAGCAATGATGCAGACAATTTAAGATGACCAAACTTCTGAATAAACCTTAATAGGTTAATATCATCTAGCCAAACAATGGTCCATGTCTGGCTGCATCAACAGATCAACATCTCATAGAACAATTGTGAAAATTAAAGTTTCATGATTGCCACCAGATTCTTGATAACAAGAGACTTAAGCTCAAACTTGCGAGTTCATCAAAAGAAAGTTCAAACTTAGAAGTTCAGTCGTACACTCGTACTTGCTCACAATAAACTACTGTCATACACTTAAACTTAGCCTGAACTTGATACCAAACTAACAAGGGACAGTACAACTAATAAAGGGCAGTACACTTAGCGAGAACTTCGACCACGCTTCATCACAATGGTCCAAGTTGGACACTTAGCCCACTCTTTCATCATTTCTTCCCTACGCCTTGTGTCGCGTAACCACAGCGCGACACGATATTGCAGCTCCTTAGCCATTCTTACTAGCCATCCTTCTTTTGCCTCGAGAACATAAGCAGCATCACTAGCAATATCTTCAATTTTCGGAACATGTACCGGAAGATCCATTAAATCTTTTGATAACTCATAGACCATCCTAATAACTTCGAAATCCCAAACACTTATATCTAAAAGTTGCGCAAAAATCCTCCTAGTTTCTCCCCACCTCAGTAAAATGTACTCACTAATTTGTTTACTAATTAGATCCCTCTTAGTACGGTCTACTAAGCTTCCTTCAATCAGTTGACGAATAGCTTGCTCGAGAGTTTGTGCTGGAAAAAAAAAAGTATTCAATGCATTATTGCGTACAAAACAAATCATCATGGATAAAGAAAAATGAAACACAATAAATGTTTACCTGCAGGCATACCCATTTTTTCCAAGTAAGTCATCAGGGATTTCAATTTTCTTTTGGATTCTTCCTTTAATTTTTCTTTCTCTCTGCGACACTCATCCAACACAGTCTCTCTTGCTTCAAAAAAATAAAAATAAAATAAAATCAGGTAATTTGATTTTAAACTATATAGTAAGAGAAACTACATAAAAACAGTAATATAAAGGGCAATGACAACAATTTCTAATGTGAAGTTTATGCCATCAAGATGTTGATTCACATGGTGTTTTTTCTTTTAGGTCAATCAAAGTGAGAGAAAAAAAAACACAATATATTATATTAAATATATACCATGCATTTACAACACCATGTAAATTAAACAATGATGCTAGTGTTTGGTGGTGTACTGGTCAAGTTCGTAGGATCAACTCCAAGGGAGAAAGAGATTTAGGGGAATAGTTGTACCTAAATGAAATAGTCATGTATTTACTTGAGACAGAAAAAGCAAGTAAAACTTTCATTATCATACATAACAGCTTATTATGTAGTGGGGTAGTTTTATGGTTTATAAAGACGGGAAACACATCTCGACAATGGCAAATGACAAGGAGCTCACATCATCAGACAATTGTTCAAATACAAACTACAACACATTCAGATTCCCTTGGCTCAACAAATCATTCTGGTTTAGACATCAATGACAATAATCTAAGCACAGCAAATCAATACATAGAAATTCAAATAAAAACTATATACCTGGAAGATAGGACTCATCATCAGACAATTGTTCTGCGGAGACAGCAATAATACTGTAAGATCATTGAAAGGGAATTTGAATAGATGTTTTAAGTAGTACCACATAAATAAACATCAAGAACATTGAAAGGGAACATTGATTGAAAGGTAATTCAGACTAATCTACCTCCATTCAAAGTATGATGGTTACCTTCCTCATAATCTTGGATGTTACCTTCCTCGTAATCTTGGATGTTAGTCGGATTTTCGTTGGAGGTCGTGGTCGTCTCCTTGGTTGTTCTTCCTCCTCCTTCTCCTCCTCGTGTGGTCGTCGCCTTGGTTGTTGTTTGCCGTTTTCGACTTTTTCCCTTTCCTCCTCCTCCTCCTCGTGTTTGTGGTGAGGTTGTGGTCGTCTCCTTGGTGGTTGTTATTTGCCGTTTTTTACCTCGTGTTTGTGGTGCCATCACAAATCAATCTGACATTCATTTAACATAGAGTAGATTAGTAATACATCATTATAAATGTTAGAAATCAAATGAATGGAAATCTGAGAATTAGGGCAAATCGAAAAGGGGGCAAAAACCTGTAGCGCAGTCGCGCCGCCGCCGCAGCAGCCGGTGGTCGCTCGTCGTCGGTAGGGGCGGATGACTCAGTGGAATTTGGGGCTACGCGCCAAGGAGATTATGGTGTTAGGGCTACAGCGTCGAGGAGACGATGGTTCGGTGAATACTCCAGTAACTTCCACCCGGTTGTTTATATATATGGGCTCTTATATGTTTATGGGCTTCCTAATATCGGCCCAATTATTCATTATCACTTGCTGCATTAACAAATCCTTCTTCTTTTTTTATTGTAGTTTATTACTAGTGTGATACCCGTGCCTTATACGAAATTTGTTTACATTGCTTGAAGAAAAACAAAGTGGTGGAATTTCCGCCTCTGTCGCGCCAATCTTGGGCTTCCAAATGGAATTGGGCCAAGATTTTTCATATTTTGGGCTTTATAGATTGAGGCCCATTTGAAATAAACTTATATCGGGTTAATTCGTCCATTACAAAATCACTTGATAAACTAAGATATATTAAAAGCTAATTGTCCCTTCACATTTATATCTAATATCACCAAATCTCAACAATATATTATTTTAGTTTAATTCGTATATAAAACTTTCAGTGGAAAGTTTTAGATATATATTGCAAAGAAAAAATATACAAATTTAACTGTTAATATAATAATATAATTACATTTAAACAAATATAACAACTTCTAATAAATTATAAATAATATTGATTTATTTTAATATTATTAACAATTAATACATATTTTAAATTTAAAACGGATTAATAGGCCCACGTTTAACAATATGAAATTTACATGCGTTAATGGACTTGAAGGCCCAATTAAATACAGAGGCGCTCAAATGACTTATATCCATACCCTTGTGAAGTCAGGTTATCGAAATGTTGATCTTTGTCCCAAGCCCATATCCGATTGGATAAGTAAAGTCTTAAAACTTAAACATCAAGAATTGGTCCATATCCGATTTTTGAACCGAATCGGTCTTCGGTTGAGGTTTTTCAAAATATTTGGTTCCCGTCCGGTCTTAAAACCGAACGTCTAGACCTGTCAAAAAATAATTTATGTTAACAAGTTGTAGTATAGTAAGATAAATTACGCAACATATATGATTTGACTTGATATTCAGCAGGACAAAATATTCAATAGGGATATTGAGTGAGATTGACTAGATATAGAATGTCATTTGACGTTTTCCTCCTCCCCGTAGATCTCTTGTTCATGATGCAATCCACAACTTATGCCCGACGAGTGACAACAACATATGAAAGATGAAAATCTTTTCTTGATGTAGATTTCGATTGATGAGATCGTCTGAGCATTGTTTACTAGGAATCTAATTGCTTATCCATGGTTGCACTTGATGTCTGGATCTTCCCACCTCACATTTCTTGCCCTAATATTATCTTCTTCTTTTTTGCACATCCCTCGACAAACCTGACACAAGCTGAAGATGCTCATGGAACCAGAAATTCCATTACCCATTTACATGTATTGATCATATGAAGACATGCTCTCATGATTATGGTTGTCTACTTTCTCTAGCTGCTCTATTTCATGAGATTTAAATGTCTTTTGGCCTTTTGGGCATGCCAAAAAGGGTATTGTAACAGGATTCTCTTGTCATATCGGTCATCTATTAAGCTGTTTTGTTAGACTTTGAGTTAAAAACACAGTATCATAATGACATTGCAAATTGTTTGTAGTGTTAGTGAGATGATTTGTTTTTTTTAAAAAAAACTTTTAGCATGCATTTTGGATTGATGAACTTCTATTAGGATCCATGCTTGAGAAATCATGTTTTGTACTCTTTTAAAAAAGTGAGACACGAGGTGTTGTGTAATGCACGCGTTCAAGTGGAGCGTGGGCATAGCATTAATGCACTCTGACTTTGGATTCCTGCACTTGTGGCGTATGTCCCCATCTCATTGGATTGTACCGCCTCACCATTGTGGGACTTCTTTAATCAACAGTAAAAGAAGATAATGAAAGTTTTGTACTATGCTCTGTTTGGTAAAGAGTTTTTGACATTAACGAAATTTGATTTTTTTTAATTTAGTTAATGATTATTTATTAAAAAAATATTAATTTAGTTTAGGAAGTTTATAGTAGATTAATTAAATTAATGAGTGTTTGGCAAAGCTTTATTAAAGATTAATAAGTTGAATTTTACATTTATCTCATTTCAGTGAATACTAATTATAATTTTTAAAGAATTTAATTAATAAATTCAGTCTCAGGACTAACTAGTTATTCAATTTTAACTACTTATTCAGCTATAACTCTTATTTCAGCTAAATTTACCGAATATAGCCTATAATTGAATTTTGTAGAATATTAAATAATGCACAAAAGCTTATATAAAAAAAATTGAAACTCTCATTTTATCTCATTCGTTATATGAAACCTTTCATCTCATATCAGAAATAATGAGCGAAAATGTTGCTTTCTACCTTAGGGTTTGTTTGTGAAATAATTTATAAACTGTTTATTTTTTAAAACGCTATTCTCATACCTAAAAAGACGTGTAAAAAACGGTTTATAAACAAATAACTAATTTATAAACGACTCACCAAACGGAGTCTTAGTTATCAAATATGACATCCCGTTATGAGTTCGAATTCCTCCCTCCTCATCCATTATAATAGCTTTATGTTCTCTAATCTTTATGGGCCAAAAGTTCATTTTCTTTCCTTTTCTTTTTTCTCAAAAAAGGTTATAACTCTAGATCCAACCATCAAACAATGAACAAAACACAAAATAATTAGGGAATACAAGTATATACCTGCTAAAAAATCTAATTTAAAATGAAAATACGCTTGGAAATTCTAACTTTACTAGTAGATAAATTATATTTCAAACTGTTAATTCAACGAAAAATCATTCAAACTTTCATTTCATGAACCAAAAAATATCCAAAAAAAAATCGGTTGAAATTTCACTTAATTCGATGACATATACTTGAAGTCACTTCGTAGGTTGGACATGGTAAATGATTCTCCTTTATACAAGATTTTTTAATATGTGTTATATTGCCATCGAATTAACCGGAATTTCAACCGAAAAAATGCATTTGTATTATTCTTCGTTCATGGGTTGAAAGGTTGATTTGAAATTTGATATTATTTTTAGTTTGTTAGTAAAAGTTTGTTGAATCATTAGTGTGTAAATCAGGGAACTATCAGACTGTTTCCTGAGCAACATAATTATGTAAAAGATTCAAAGTAACAACAAAGTTCCCAAACGTGTACTTGTATTGATAAGAGTTGTGCAATCTTACAAGTCTTCTCTCCACCTATACCATAGGCTTAAGACTTTAAGTACAATCACCTCTAGCAACACAAGAACACAAAACAAACTAAAGCAAGAACTCTCGTATCTTGCCTTAGCTCACGATCTCAGTTCTTAAGAGCTCTGGATGACAAATAGTTGAGATGTCTTTCCCCAAGACAATTCTCATCTATACATAGGTTCTAACAAAGATCATATTACCAAAAATCTATCTATGACCACGTATGGTAATCTTACACATTGATACACATACTTAATGTGTTTGTACAGATCAATCATGTTATTATATGCAGCACATTTCATGTATTTATGCATCAAAGACTTATCTATTTGTACACTTAGCATTTTATGTATATGTGTATCACATTTGATGTGCTTTGTGCATCATATTCTCCATGTTTGTGCATAACATTTTCATGTGTTTGTGCATCACCATAATTTAAGTATTTGCTTTTGTTTTAATATAAATTGTGCATGTCATTATAATGGGTTTGTTTATTATTATGTGTATCGCATTTCATGTGTTTATATATGCACCACATTTCATGTGTTTGTGCATTATATTTTTCTATATTTGTGCATCACATTTTCATGTGTTAGTGTATTGAAATCGACTCGAAAAGAGACTCAAAGAGATTGAGTCTTTAAGGAAATATGACAAATCTGGAATGTTTAAAGAATCAAACAACAGCGATTAAAAGTTGACTGAGATGCTTCGGCTCACAACCAACCTCACCGCTTACAGCGAATTCAGATCGGAAGGAGAACGTACTACATTCAAGTCTGGATCTTACAAAACCACATAACGATGATTTAAAAACTGACTAAGATGTTTCGGTTCACGACCAACCTCATCGCTTACAGCGAATCCAGATTGGAAAGAGAACGTACTCTGATCAAAAGTCAAGATGAGCTTTCCTAGCTGCACTATTTACTTAGCTGCACTACTCGCCAAAGGTATATTAATTAAGTGCTCTCGGGCACCTTATCTTATTTAATTCCAAAACGATTAACACATTGTAAGCTTTTAATATATGTCTCTGTCACGCAGGACCCATATCTAAGGAATGAACCTCACCGAGTCCAAACCTCTGAATCTACATCGAAAGAATGAACCTCACAGAGTCCAAACTTCTACTATCACAGGGTCTTGCTTGCCCTTTAAAAGAATGAACCTCACTGAGTTCAAACTTCAACAATCGTTGGGTCTTCATCGCCCTTACAGTTATAAAGGAACGCGCATGGAACTCTCAGGATCCAGGCGTTCCTACAAATACTTGTGCTAACTTATAGTTACAACACAACCACAGTACAGGATAAATCCACATAAATGCCCGAAAGGCGATCACAGATAATAGCGTTGTTCTAACAGATATACAACCTATTATATGATTTTCCAAAACAGTTTATAAAACCTTTTCCAGACAAACACAGTAATCATTCCAAATTAATTACTCAGATAAACAACTGATAATTAATATAAATATGGAACGATGAGCAAGAGCGAACCGCCACTTGCCTTAATCCACAGAATAGTCTAACGACGTCAACTGGATTCCGGGCTCGACACGGGTATAGCTCCGACAGCACAACAACCTTCGAGTCGACCCATAAAAGGAATCCTAAGTTAGATTCGACATAACCGTAGTACGAATCTAAAAATGACGAAAGAACACGAAAGGAAAGACGCCACGACGACAACCAACCAAGCCAAAGCCACGAAGGCATTCTGGGCACTGGCGACGGTCGCCGTTCTTGGCGGCGGTCGCCGCATTCATCGCGTCGGTCGCCGTGAAGAACACGACGGTCGCCGTGAAGAACACGAACGACAGAGACGAGAGAAATCTCACCCCAAAACACGAGCGGTTCGGCCTCCTTCGACTTGCTTTGACTTCTAACCTCCAAGGCTAACCAAAAGCTTCACAAAGGCACTCAGGAAACACACCAAAGCAACATCAGCGAGACCTTCAAACTCCGGCGAAAACCAACTCCGACGAGAAGGAAATCCGACAGCGATTCGGGGTTGGAAGGGCTTCAAAACCTCCTCCCAAACACCCCTATTTATAGCCAATCATCTGGGAGCATCAGCCAAACCCTGAGACACGGCCGAAAGCAAGATCGGCGTGCCTCGATTGCCGCCGGCGACCAACGGGCAATGCCCACTGGACAAACACGGCGGGCGCCGTTTTTAGCCTGTGGCGAGCACGCGGCGGTCGCCGTAAATGCGGCGGTCGCCGTCGTTAGGCCTGTCGCGGCCAGCTAGAAGCTGACACGCTGACTCCTCGGGCCCAATCACGGCGGTCGCCGTTTCTCCCTTTTCCTGCCCATTCAGCTTTGAACGAACCTAACGTTAAATCGGGATAAAAATTATCGTACGCGAACGACAATTAAAATCTAAGGCACCTTGTCTGTATATTATTTCACTGAGAAAAATATTACAGATACAGAGCACATTACAAAATGTCTCAAACTCTCTGTATTAAATCCGACGTACACAACGGGTACTCGGGAAAATTCCAAAATTCCCAAAATAACCTTACAAAAATACGGGGTATCACATCACCTTCCCCTTAAAAGAAGTTTCGACCCCGAAACTTGGCCGAAAAACAACCCGGGAAAGTGTCTGAGCATCTCTGCCTCGGTTTCCCAAGTAACTTCCTCAGTCCCAGACCTGGACCACAGAACTCGTACCAACAGTACGATCTCGTTGCACAGTCGCTTCACACGGCGTTCGAGAATGCACACTGGCATCTCCTCTCAAGTACCATTTGCCTGAATCTCGACGTCCTTATAGCTCAGCCTACGAGACTCATCTTGGCACGAATATCCTTAGCAATGATACGTGGAACACATTATACACTGGGTATGCCGATGGCGACAACGCCAAACGGTACGTTAGAGATCTTACTCTATCCAGAATCTTGAATGGTCCCATGTAGCGAGGGTTAAGCTTCCCACGCTTACCAAACCTGAAAACATCCTTGGGTGGCGATACTGTGACAAGTACCTTGCCATCAACCTCGAACTCAACATTTTAACGCTTCTGATCTGCGTAAAACTTTTGTCGACTCTGAATGGTCAACATTCTCTGTCTTAATCAAAGTAATGTTTGGAGCTGTCCTCTCGACCAACTCTGGTCCAAGCAGAATCTTGTCGGCATACTCAACCCAACAAATCGGAGATCTGCCTCTGTGACCATACAAAGCTTCGAACGGAATCATCTTGATTGTAGCATGCCAGCTATTATTGTAAGTGAACTCAATCAGACTCAAGCTGTCTTTCCAGCTAGTCGGACGATCGAGCACACAAGCTCTTAGCATATCCTCCAGAGTCTGGATGGTCCTTTCAGACTGGCCATCTGTCTGAGGATGAAACATTGTACTGAACCTCAATTCAGTTCTCATGGCCTCGTGAAGTTCTTGCCAAAACTTTGACATGAATCGGCCATCTCGATCCGATACCATGGTCTTAGGAATGCCATGTAAACGGACAATCTCCTGGTAGAAAACTTCTGTTAACTTCTTGGTCACCCAAGTAACCTCAGTTTCCAATGCAAATACTATTGCTGCTAGTTCTAGGTCATGTGTCGGTCAGTTTGCTTCATAGGTTTTCAATTGTCTAGATGCGTATGCAATAACCTTGCCTTTTTGCATCAAAGACACATCCCAACCCATTTCTCGAAGCATTACTATAGACCATATAACCATCATTCCTTCCGACAATGCTAAAACTGGTGCATAAGTCAGATACTGGTTCAACTTCTTAAAAACTGGTCTTGTACTTGTCATCCCAGACAAACTTCTGGTGAACCTTGTGGACAGACTATTCATAGGTGGAGAGATCTTAGAAAAATCCTTCCATGAACCGTCTATAATGTCCTGCAACCTCTAGGAAACTGCGCACCTTGCTCACCCTCTGAGGCCGCTTCCAGACAGCTACTGATTCACTCTTCTGGGGAATAACCATAACCTCATTCTTATTGATCACATGGCCCAAGAAGCCACTTCTAGATCCAACAATCACACTTAGCCCACTTTGCGTACAACCGATTTGGGCTAAGGACCGATAAAGCAATCCGCAGATGTTCCATGTGAGCTTCCTTGCTCGGGAAAAATATCAAAATGCCATTGATGAAGACCACTATGAACTTATTCAAGTACTGGTCTAAAACATCGATGCACTAGGTTCATGAAAACTGCTGGAGCATTCGAAGCTCAGATGGCATGACTACAAACTCGTAGTGACCATCTCTCGTCCGAACGCAATCCTCGGAATATCATCCTCACGAATCCTGAGCTGATGAAAACCAGATCTCAGGTCGATCTTGGAGAAAACTTTTGCTCCCTGTAGTTGATCCAACAGATCATCACTCCTTGGCAACAAATACTTGCTCTTGATCGTGACTTTATTCAACTCTCGAAAGCCAAAATAAAGTCGAAACGGTCCATCTTTCTTTTTGACACATAAAACTAGGGCACTCCTAATCAAGGTGATGCACTCAGCTTTATATAACTTTTGTCAAGAAGATCCTTGAGTTGTTTCTTCAACTCTTGCATCTCAACAGGAGCCATCCGGTACGGTGCCTCAGAGATCGGCGTGGTACACGGCTCGAGATCAATTGCAAACTCCACGACACGATTCGGGGTATCCAGGAATATCTTCTGGAAAGACACCCGTAAATCCTCTAACCACAGGAATATCAAAACTGAAGTCTATCACTGCCTTATGACGCTTCCGTCAATCCATACTGAGAATAATTATCGTATGGGACCATGGTTATTTAGGTCAAATCGCTTTGAATTTCTTACCCTTGATGGTAATCGACAATCCGACAGACGATTGGTTCCCACTAAATGGTCACCATCTTGGACCAGCCCACTACATGGTTCACAGACGACTCACTAGTGGCTCCGAGCCCAGGCCCAGCCATTACCAGCGTCCACTGTTGTCATGAGCCTCTGTCCATACATCTCAACCCATCCTTGGTAGCTCCACCTAATTAATAGGCAGTCATCTCCTAAGAGGTTGTTGGTGAGTCTCGAACACGAGACCTTACCCCATACCAAGCAACGAAACATTAACTTGGTATAAACCAAAGGTTCATATATAAGAAGAGTTACAACAAAAGGTTCACAACCTCGTTGCACACACAACTTAACTTACAACCATCCAAAATGAAAGTCTGGGTAGCACCCACATCAACAACACATTAACAAAAGTTTAATGCAGATACAAAGTACTCTAAGCATTAGGAGCATAGGGTCCATCCGCCTCACGCATCACGTAAAGACGTTGACCCTGACTTCCAGAAGTCATTGGGGCTTTCCCTTTATTCTGCGCAGTTGTCTGTATCGAAGGATTGGAAGTTTCTGCTGGTTTAAACCTAGGTCTGTTGTTTGGATTAACAGACCCCTGATGAGACTCCGCTCCTTTCTGCATTCCCTGCCGACAGAACCTCTGCATATGCCCTTTCTTCCCACAACCAAAACATGCCTTCCTCTCATTCCGACATGCAAAACTTTTGTGCCCAGATGCACCACAATTGTGACATTGAATTACTCTGCTGCTCCAACCTGAGCCCCTGGCAGAGTCAGACTGAGTTGTCTCGGTCTTAGCACGACCAGACTTCTCAAACTTGGTAGGCGATGCCGGTCGTCTGAATGAACCAATCTGGTGATCCTGTTGCCCACCCTTTCCCTTAACTTGATTCTCCCGCTTATGCGCGGACTCCTCCAGAGTTACCTCCAACTTATAGGCCGCATCCACGTACTGCTCGAGAGTAGAACATGTGTGGTGCACCATCCATGGTTTAATATCCGGGCTCATCCATTCATGGAAGTACCAGATCTTTTGTGCCTCACTGGATATCTGCGATTCAGCATACTGCAGCAAATGATTGAATTTGGTGGCGAGCTCTGTCACCTTCAACCCTTCCGTCTTAGGATACAAGAACTCCTTGTGCTTCTCCTCCCACATAGCTCGAGAGAAGAAACAATCCGTCATCTTGGTCTTAAACATTGACCAGGTCAACACCGGGCTATCAGCTAAGCCGGTACTCTCCCACCATTCATTGGCTTCCTCCTTCAACTGTAGAGAAGCTATGTGCACTCTCTCCGCTTCAGTGCACTCAACATTACGAAACAACCGTTCCATATGTGAGAACCAATGAGCCACTCTGACTGGCTCTCCTTTTCCATCATAACTGTCAGGTCTCATAGAGCTAATGGCCTTCAAAGCTCGGCCATACTCCCCTCTATTCCTGATCACGCCTCCCTGTAGTACTTGGTTCTCTTGTTCCTCAAACCTCGGAACTTCTGGAGGTACTGGCACTCCTTGTGCCTGAGGTACGATTGGCCTCATTATCTCGGTGATTGCTTGCAGAACAATCCCCCGAATTACTGCGACTGTCGCTGCATCGAGCACTACTGGAGCGTCGGCCTGAGCTTGGCCATTGTCTCCTGGATTATTATTGAAGACAGACTCACGCTCTCCTGTTGGGTCTGCAACATTCCTCGGGTTTGGTCTGGGGTCATTACTCGGCCCAGCACCAGCACGGATAACGTTCCTCGTGTTCACCATCTGTTTACCGATCAAATTCCAAGGATTTTATCACATTAATATCATTCTGATATATTTATCGTAATAAAATCAACTTAGAATAGATCAACTTGGTAATTTCTATTGATGGACTCAAACCGAGTTACTAGGTTCTACAACCTCAACTCACAACGAGCGAACTGGGAATCAAGCCTAACTGGAGATGGTGAAACCACCTCGGCTTCTCCCGGGTTTCTCTGAAGAGAATAGAATGCACCCATATCTAACGGGGCAATGGGAAAGGAATTAGTCTTTCTAGACATAGAAGCAAGATTACTATATCAGACTGTACAGAAGACATGACTATGAACGGTGTTTTGAAAATCTTTTCACTTTGAAAATTCAGAGCCCTTTTTAAAGCATTTTCAAAAACGGATAAATGATTTATAAAATCTCAAACCCGTTATAAAACCTTTGGCTCTGATACCACAACTGTAACACCCCCAAATCTTAACCCATTTGGAAAGGTATTACCGCCAGTGATCCCAGTGTTCCTTACCGAGATCACCCAAGGCTTTACCGGTTTAAATACAATTTAAGGCATACAATGATACATAATGATCAAAGTATCCAAATCAAAACATCATTCAAATGAAACATGAGTTACAGGATTACATCTCAATCCCGAATAGGACAAATACAGAGTTTAAACAAAGTACAGCGGAAGACTTATAAAAGATATTACAAAAAGGGTTGTGATCGTAATGATCACCTGCCCAAAGATCTCAACCTGATTAAAAGCAATTATTAAAACATCCAAAAACAGCCGTCGTCTTCATAGTCAATCTAGTCTCCTCATATCTTCACTCTATCTGATGTGCCGAATCGAACGGATGACACCAGCCCACATGCGGAGAACAATGTTCGTGGGTTAGTCTACTTGAATAGACTAGCAAGGGTAAAAAGCAGAGTGGTTTGAGTGATCGTAACCGTTTACTATCATTGTCCCTCGAATAATAACCGAAGGGACGATACATAACCCGGCACTTTCACGGAATAACAACAAGAGGTATGCATGAGAGAAGATTCTGGAAGACTTCATCTTCACATAAATCGACTCGAAAAGACACTCCAAGAGATTGAGTCTTTAAGGAAATATGACAAATCTGGAATGTTTAAAGAATCAAACAACAGCGATTAAAAGCTGACTGAGATGCTTCGGCTCACAACCAACCTCGCTGCTTACAGCGAATTCAGATCGGAAGGAGAACGTACTACATTCAAGTCTGGATCTTACAGAACCACATAACGATGATTTAAAAACTGACTAAGATGTTTCGGTTCACGACCAACCTCATCGCTTACAGCGAATCCAGATTGGAAAGAGAACGTACTCTGATCAAAAGTCAAGACGAGCTTTCCTAGCTGCACTATTTACTTAGCTGCACTACTCGCCAAAGGTATATTAATTAAGTGCTCTCGGGCACCTTATCTTATTTAATTCCAAAACGATTAACACATTGTAAGCTTTTAATATATGTCCCTGTCACGCAGGACCCATATCTAAGGAATGAACCTCACCGAGTCCAAACCTCTGAATCTACATCGAAAGAATGAACCTCACAGAGTCCAAACTTCTACTATCGCAGGGTCTTGCTCGCCCTTTAAAAGAACGAACCTCACTGAGTTCAAACTTCAACAATCGTTGGGTCTTCATCGCCCTTACAGTTATAAAGGAACGCGCATGGAACTCTCAGGATCCAGGCGTTCCTACAAATACTTGTGCTAACTTACAGTTACAACACAACCACAGTACAGGATAAATCCACATAAATGCCCGGAAGGCGATCACAGATAATAGCGTTGTTCTAACAGATATACAACCTATTATATGATTTTCCAAAACAGTTTATAAAACATTTTCCAGACAAACACAGTAATCATTCCAAATTAATTACTCAGATAAACAACTGATAATTAATGTAAATATGGAACGATGAGCAAGAGCGAACCGCCACTTGCCTTAATCCGCAGAATAGTCTAACGACGTCAACTGGATTCCGGGCTCGACACGGGTATAGCTCCGACAGCACAACAACCTTCGAGTTGACCCATAAAAGGAATCCTAAGTTAGATTCGACATAACCGTAGTACGAATCTAAAAACGACGAAAGAACACGAAAGGAAAGACGCCACGACGACAACCAACCAAGCCAAAGCCACGAAGGCATTCTGGGCACTGGCGGCGGTCGCCGTTCTTGGCGGCGGTCGCCGCATTCATCACGGCGGTCGCCGTGAAGAACACGAACGACAGAGACGAGAGAAATCTCACCCCAAAACACGAGCGGTTCGGCCTCCTTCGACTTGCTTTGGCTTCTAACCTCCAAGGCTAACCAAAAGCTTCACAAAGGCACTCAGGAAACACACCAAAGCAACACCGGCGAGACCTTCAAACTCCGGCGAAAACCAACTTCGACGAGAAGGAAATCCGGCAGCGATTCGGGGTTGGAAGGGCTTCAAAACCTCCTCCCAAACACCCCTATTTATAGCCAATCATCTGGGAGCATCAGCCAAACCCTGAGACGCGGCCGAAAGCAAGATCGGCGCGCCTCGATTGCCGCCGGCGACCAACGGGCAATGCCCACTGGACAAACACGGCGGGCGCCGTTTTTAGCCTGCGGCGGGCACGCGACAGTCGCCGTCGCTAGGCCTGTCGCGGCCAGCTAGAAGCTGACACGCTGACTCCTCGGGCCCAATCACGGCGGTCGCCGTTTCTGAACGGCGGTCGCCGTTTCTGAACGGCGGTCGCCATTTCTCCCTTTTCCCGCCCATTCAGCTTTGAACGAACCTGATGTTAAACCGGGATAAAAATTATCGTACGCGAACGACAATTAAAATCTAAGGCACCTTGTCTGTATATTATTTCACTGAGAAAAATATTACAGATACAGAGCACATTACAGAATGTCTCAAACTCTCTGTATTAAATCCGACGTACACAACGGGTACTCGGGAAAATTCCAAAATTCCCAAAATAACCTTACAAAAATACGGGGTATCACATAGTTCATTTGTTAGTTGATAAGTTTTCCACATTACACATATTCCTCCTGAGAATCTGGTAGCTGGGAAGCAATAAAATTGATCGAAGCCAACTTTTTTCCAAAGTTTTTCATTTGGCTCCTTATTCATTCTAGTTTCAAATAATGCTCAAAGTTGGATACGTTCAATTTTACAGAAGGATTCAATATTCATCCAGAGATGTTTTTTTACCAATATCACGACAATTCTAGGTTGTAATCTTCATAAAAAAACCTTAAGAATTTTCCACATATCCAAAGACAGTTAGGGGTCTTTATCCAAAAGTTGTTGGACGTGTTCCTTACAATAGAATGTGTCAATAGATCAAGGCTCCAAGAGATCAAAATATCATTTAGTTTGTTCAGATAATGTGGGTTCAACTCGTCATTTTGTCAGATAACAACATCATAATACTATTAAACTTTATATAAATGTGCAGTATATCCAAGAAAATTTTTGAAACTCGATTTAGCATGTCAGCAATTGCGGTGTTCAACATGGTCCAACAAGGGATGTTGACATCCAAAAAAGGAATAAATTTGTAGACCGAATGGTAAGCTGCACACAAGTTTTTCGAAGCTCCAACTCTTATGCTTCACTAGTGGTTTTGGTCAAGAAAAAAGTTGGCACGTGGAGATTATCTGTTGATTACAGAGGTTGAATGCAAGCCCTATCTGATGAGAAACAACCTTCCAAAGGTGAGGCTTTGCTCCTCCACAAGCTAGATCTAGCCCAAGGGGATCCTTCTTCTCCTTCCTAAGCTTGAGAGATGTGAAGCACGGACACGGACACGGAAACGGCAGGACACCGGGAAACGGCAAAGCTAAAAAAATAGAGATTTAGGACACGACAGGACACAGGAGTATAAATTAAATTATATATCATTTTAAAGTTATTGTAAAGAGGAATATATTAACATTAATAGATAATAATATCTAAGGACATAAAAATAGGTAGTATTCTTAACAATAAAGAGGTACAAAACCAAATGAAAAAAAAAAAAACTAATAGTCCAATATTTAAACATAAATATAGAAAGATAAGTAGTTCAAAAGAAAGACATAATCCAAAACATAAACCAAGTTACAAATAAGATACATAAACCAAGTGGAGAGGCAGAGCGAAGGGAATGGAGATCGAATTGGGGTGGAGAGGCAGAGAAGAGATGGTGTTACTGGCGACTGCTAGGGTAAAATAAAAACTTTAATTTTTTTATAATTTTTTACCTACCAAAACTGTGTCTTGACCGTGTCCTAAATGTGTCCAAAACATTGACTGCGTGTCTTGACCGTGTCCAAGTCGTGTCTGAAATATTGACCGTGTCTTGACCGGTCAAGACACGTGCTCGGGTGTGTCCTGGCGTGTCCTGGCCGTGTCCTGGCGCTTCCCCGCGTCCGACACGGGAATGAGGCCGAGTTGGCCGTGTCCGTGCTTCACAGCTTGAGAGCTCTTCAATGGCAACCAAGGGAGAGGTAGGGCGCCGGGTGGAGGTGAGGCCGAGAGCAACCA
This sequence comes from Rheum nobile, assembly GCA_027886185.1. Classification (NCBI taxonomy): domain Eukaryota; kingdom Viridiplantae; phylum Streptophyta; class Magnoliopsida; order Caryophyllales; family Polygonaceae; genus Rheum; species Rheum nobile. Next base: position 885,333 of record WOAB01000738.1, on the reverse strand, counting down.
AGGAGGTGGCGGCGCCGGCGAGCCCAATGAGACCCTCCTTGGGGGTTCCTTGGCCGTGAAGAGCAAGGACCGAGAAGCACTTGTGGATTCGAATGTGTTTGAGAGATTGATGAGAGATTGAGAGAAAAGAAGAGATTTGAAAGATGTTTGAGTTGATAGAATTAATTTGATGCCTTAGGGGAGTCTTGCTCTACCCAAGGTAATGTTCCAATTCTATATCTTCAACTAAATGACAAGGAAGACAAGAGAAGGTTTAAATAGTCTAGGGGTTTTGGGAGTGGGCTAGGAGTCATAGGCACATGGGTCCACACGCCCACTAATAAAAGGAAACTCTAATGGGCCTTAGTGAGTTAAAGCTCAAATGCAAATGGCTATTCACACTCACTAAGACAAGACTAGAATTAAGAAACTAAATAACCAAAATAGAAAGTGGATAAAAGCCATAATGGCTTGGATATAGACGTGCGCACAAATGCCTTGGAGTCGAAGCATTGTCGATGCTTGAGTGTCGTGGCATTGATGCGCCGACGTCTTGGGTTGGTACTCATCACTCTTCCATTCTTGAAGGAAAATTGTCCTCAATTCGATCATCGGGGACCGGGGAGCACATAAGGACCGAAGTCCGCCACAAGGATTGCGGTGTGGGCCTCGAGAAGCGTCGGTATAAAAGCATCATTGACAAGTCGTTTGAGCACGTGGGAGGTGTCACGGCCGCATGGGTGAGGCGTGCAGTGGCGCCCACTTGGAATTCGTGCGAATGGTGGAGGCATGTGCGCCGATGGCCTGAAACAAGCAAACTCAACAAGGAATGGAAAAGTTAGTCAACGGTGCGGGGGAACCCTATGGATGGCTCTAAGCAAGTCATTTGGGGGGGGGGGGGGGCACCTAGAGTCAAAGATATAGCACATCCCAAAATTCAGCCACCAAAATCTCCAAAAATGAGTCACTAAGGTAGGTGCCCAAACCACCACAATCGCAGTAGGGTTTCCCTCGAAGCCAAAAGGAAAGGGAGGTCGCTCGGTTGTTGTTGGCAGTGGAAGACAATGCATTCCACGAGCTCTCCTAGGAGTTGGCTCACCTAAAAAATGTAGGGGATCCCTCTCCTTCTTATACATGTGTAATCTGGTGAGAAAAACCTTGGCCAGGTCGTCGTAGACCTGTACAAATGCGGGTCCGGGCCGGGCCGAAGCCAAATTCCGGGCCCGTTTGTACAGGCCCGGGCCGAGCCCGTTTGTCGGGCCCAAGGTGCAAACCGGGCCCGGCCGGAATAACGGGCCGGCCCGCATATCATATAACATATTTAAAATTATTTTTTAATTATATATTTTCTTAAAATGATATTTTTTAGGCTATATTAATTTTTTAAATGTATTTTTTAGGCTATATTAATTTTTTTAATGTATTTTTGTAAATATATTATTATAAAATTTAAATTTTATACGGGTCGGGCGGCCCATACGGGCTTGACCCCGTTACCGGGCCCGGCCCGTCAGTCCAAATGGACCGGGCCTATAGGCCCGTTCAGGCCGAAACCCTTATCCGGGGCCGTAATTCCTAGCGGGCGGGCCGGCCCGTGTTTGCACAGGTCCATATACAAGTATTGATCTTGACAAAATTAACAATATTCTTTATCCTTTTTCTTCTTTACTTTTTCAAATAGGTCATTTAGATATAGGGTGAGCAAAATTTGACAGCTACTAAAAAATCTTAAGTATTAATCTTGGCAAATCTAGCCATCTAGGCGAAATTATTTTTCCCTTTTCTTCTTTCTTTTTTCAAATAGGTCATCTAGATATGGGCGAGCAAAATCCGATCCGATACCAAATCAATGAAATATTGGTTCGATCCTCATGTACGGTTCAAGAATTTTCAAAATCCAATTTAGGTCCGGTCTGGATTGAAATTTAAAAAATATATATTTTTAATAAAAAACTTATAAATATAAATTATATCTTGGTTATATTTATATCACTATAATTTTTTGTAATTCATATGATTTTATATTAATATATTACTATATCTTAAACAAAATTTTGAAATATTATTTTGAAATATTATTTTGTAAAAAACATTATAATTCTTTGTTAAAAATATAAAATCGATCCAAAATATGTCTGATATTTTCCGATACAGTTTTCAGTCCATATTTTTCTTGGATTAGTAAGGGCCCGCGTGCGCAGCACGCGGTCATCGCTGTAATTTAACTGTGAATCTCATTGAAGCAAGAAGAACAAGAAAGCAGAAGGAAGCAAGCAGAAAAAGAAAGCAAGTCAAACCATGTACTGAATATGCCAAAAGGTGCAACAACATCAAACAAAATTAATGCAAAGGCATTTTATATAAAACCATTTAGGGCTACTAATCTATAATTACACATGTAATAAATTTATAAATAAACCATGTGCAACACGACACAACGTAACACGACTTCTGGAATATTCACACATCTTCAATGCAACCTCCCCGAGTTACGCTACTATTAGCTATGTGAAGCATGCATCTTCTAAGAGATTCATTCGCTTTCTTCTTCTGTTTCAGTGCATTGATGTTTCCGAGGATATGACAAACACATTAATTCAAGAATGATGTAGCTTTCTGTTGCCATTGACTTCCTGCCAAGCTTAACTTCTCTACTCTCTTGGCATGCCTACTTGACAACCAATATTTACCTATAGGGTTCTTTTTATATTATATAGTTTTTTTTTTTGTTTTGTTTATGGTACTTTAACTAAAAAATTATAAGATGTCATAACATATTTAAGGAACAAGTACCTCAAGTATGTGACTGAGTCTCCTTATCCTCTGCAATCAGATCATACGTTTCATTCCAGACAGGGTTTAGGTTATCTTGGATGACCTTGGTTTTAACCTTAAAAAGCGTTTGAATGTACAGAACAATGTACGCATCAAATTCCTGATTCTTCAGATCATTGCCTTTGACAATTGTCACAGTCAACTTCCCTTGGGTTTTAAGCTCCAAATCACTGCATACGACCCAAAGAAAAAGGAGGATACAAAAAATTACAAGTATACGATTCATAGAGATATATAATTACTGAGTTCTAGATAATGATGGCAGTATTAACACAGAAAATATATTCTTCTTGAACAATGTTTGAGCACATCAGATGCTTCTAAGTTAGCTTAAGTGGAGGGCTTATGGCCAAGATTATTGCAACTTTCGAAAATGTGAATTGTATAAAGTGACTTCATGAGCATGGAAAATTGGGTAACTCAAAAATAAACGTAGTATAGCACCTTGTATCCACTGGGACGCCAATTGGGACAACAATTATGTGGGGCCATTGAACCCAAATTCCTGATGGTGTAAGGCTAGAAGTGTTCTTCCCTGAACCCAAACATATTTTGTAATTGTGTTTTGGAACTATACATACAATAAAAAAACATGATATTTCAAACCTTCACAGTCGAGCTCGACAGCATTGACAAGATACTGATACAAACTAAACTCACTGTCATTGCTGGTGACCACGAATCATAGAGAATATCTGCAATTAATAACATGATAAGATCTTCTATGCTTTATATATATATATATTACTTTGGTGAAATCTTATAAAAATCTAGATTGAAAGATGCAATTTTGAAAGGGAAAAAAATGATATGTTAACAGTGCTAACACAGAATTTAGCAGTATTGACAAGGTTCTGACAGTTATACCATTTTTTTACAATTTAACAAACCAAGACATCCAGAGAGTTCAATCTTTTCACAAAATTATAGAAGTTCCATAGCAACTATACATGCCCAAAACAACTATTCTTAGAGAGATAAATTTGAGAATTCATCGCAAACAAACTTTTATTAAGGCCTTAATCATATTCAAGTAACAGAAGTTCCAACAATCCAAATATGAAAACTATCCTACCACAGTTCTATAAGATTATACTGAGCCTGTGCGTCATCCTCCTCCAGAGAACATGATTTCAATAGGATAAAATACAATTAAAATATCATTCAGACATGTAGCTTTGAGCTGCAGGGAAAATGGCTGTTTTGTAGATTCGACCAGACTAAGGGAATGCATAAAAATAACAATAACAAGAAAAGAACCACATTCTACTTCCTCAACAATTCAAAGAAGAGGAAACAATATCAAAGTAGGAATTACTTCTTAAGATTTATATTTCAACATTTAGAAGCCTTTACCTAAGCATATGTGGCCGTTGCTGTAAATACGAGGATGCAATGGAGCTGGATGCATAAATATCACCTGTCAAATTAGCGTGAATCAGCCAAACCATCTCTGTCAACAACACCTTCTCCTCATTTAACATCAAATTTCATCATCAAGGAACAGACATTTTACTTCCAGAACAGAAGAGGCAAACAAGACTAAAGCTATGATTAACAAGGGAGTAAACCTGAAGAGCTTCCATTGGGTAAATACTATAAGATCCTTTAACTGCACTTTGACAAAGACAACTTGATTTAGAGTTTACAAAATAAATCAAATTGTTAAAACTTGGTATGTCCACAACCCCTTGTGACTTAAAAGAATTTCTGAAACATACCATGTATTTGAAATTTAAATTGCATCATCTAAAGATACGGGCAAAATCAAATTTGACGTATATATTTGTGTGTTGTACTAATTATTTTCTCACGCACCCCTTGTGGTAATAAAATTCATTAGGGAAACAAACGAAAGACATGGGTTCGACGGGTACTCATCTGATATCTTGTACCCAATCAACCAGCTGCAATTTGTGCTAATGTCATTTTCTTATTTGAATGTAGGTCTTCAGCAATTAACATTGTACAGTTGAAGAGATTTTAGTTCCTATGGCTTTGTGTAGAAATGTCTTTATCAAAAAATTAAGTGTTGTGGCATTATAGCATTTAGGGCGGCTGTCTTTGTGTCTGAAATTTTCAAAAACAACAGATATTTGCATATGCGAAGTTGCTCACATGAAGGATAAAACAAATCTAGTGCACAGTGGATCGTATACTGTTTGCATCAAGGTTCAAATGAAATTGCCAAGAACAATTGCAAGTTCATTTTCTCTCCTACGCATTTAATCGAACACCTTGAGTGCCCCAAATCTTGAAACATCTATCAATCACACATCAAACCACAAACTTCATAGAGCAATTGCAAATTGATTTTCTCTCCTAGGCATTTAATCGAACACCTTGAGTGCCCCAAATCTTAGAACATCTATCAATCACACATCAACCCACAAACTTTATAGACTAATATTGTGAACAAACCACCTAAAAAATTATGAACAAACCACCTAAGAAATTCAAAGATTTTTAATATTGTGAACAAACCACCTAATAAATTATGAACAAACCAACTAACAAGAGACACAAATAATAAAGGGCAGTACAGTTAGCGAGAACTTGGACCACCAGGCTTCTTCATCACAATGGTCCAAGTTGGACACTTAGCCCACTCTTTCACCATTTCATCCCAATGCATTGTGTCGCGTAACCACAGCGCGACACCATATTGCAGCTCCTTAGCCATTCTTACTAGCCATCCTTCTTTTGCCTTGAGAACATAAGCAGCATCACTAGCAATATCTTCAATTTTAGGAACATGTACCGGAAGATCCTTCAAATCTTTTGATAACTCATAGACCATCCTAACAACTTCGCCATCCCAAACACTTATTTGTAAAAGTTGCGAAAAAATTCTCCTAGTTTTTCTCCACCTCAGTGTAATGTACTCAATAATTTGTTTACTAATTAGATCCCTCTTAGTAGGGTCTAAGCTTCCTTCAATCAGTTGACGAATAGATTGCTTGAGAGTTTGTGCTGGAAAAAAAAAAGTATTCAATGCATTATTGCGTACAAAACAAACCATCATGGATAAAGAAAAATGAAACACAATAAATGTTTACCTGCAGGCATACCCATTTTTTCCAAGTAAGTGATCAGGGATTTCAATTTTATTTTGGATTCTTCCTTTAATTCTCCTTTCTGTCTGTAACAATCAGCCAACACAGTCTCTTTTGCTTCAAAAAATTAAAAATAAAATCAGGTAATTTGATTTTAAACTGTATAGTATGAGAAACTACATAAATAACAGTAATATAAAGGGCAATGACAACAATTTCTAATGTGAAGTTTATGCCATCATATCAAGATGTTTATTCACATGGTGTTTTTTCTTTTAGGTCAGTCAATCAAAGTGAGGGAAAAAAACAATATAATATATTAAATATATACCATGCATTTACAACACCATGTAAATTAAACAATGATGCAAGTGTTTGGTGGTGTACTGGTCAAGTTCGTAGGATCAACTCCAAGGGAGAAAGAGATTTAGGGGAATAGTTGTACCTAAATGAAATAGTCATGTATTTACTTGAGACAGAAAAAGCAAGTAAAACTTTCATTATCATACATAACAGCTTATTATGTAGTGGGGTAGTTTTATGGTTTATAAAGACGGGAAACACATCTCGACAATGGCAAATGACAAGGAGCTCACATCATCAGACAATTGTTCAAATACAAACTACAACACATTCAGATTCCCTTGGCTCAACAAATCATTCTGGTTTAGACATCAATGACAATAATCTAAGCACAGCAAATCAATACATAGAAATTCAAATAAAAACTATATACCTAGAAGATAGGACTCATCATCAGACAATTGTTCTGCAGAGACAGCAATAATATTGTAAGATCATTGAAAGGGAATTTGAATAGATGTTTTAAGTAGTACCACATAAATAAACATCAAGAACATTGAAAGGGAACATTGATTGAAAGGTAATTCAGACTAATCTACCTCCATTCAAAGTATGATGGTTACCTTCCTCATAATCTTGGATGTTACCTTCCTCGTAATCTTGGATGTTAGTCGGATTTTCGTTGGAGGTCGTGGTCGTCTCCTTGGTTGTTCTTACTCCTCCTTCTCCTCCTCGTGTGGTCGTCGCCTTGGTTGTTGTTTGCCGTTTTCGACTTTTTCCCTTTCCTCCTCCTCCTCCTCGTGTTTGTGGTGAGGTTGTGGTCGTCTCCTTGGTGGTTGTTATTTGCCGTTTTTGACCTCGTGTTTGTGGTGCCATCACAAATCAATCTGACATTCATTTAACATAGAGTAGATTAGTAATACATCATTATAAATGTTAGAAATCAAATGAATGGAAATCTGAGAATTAGGGCAAATCGAAAAGGGGGCAAAAACCTGTAGCATATAAAATTCGCCCAAAACGGATATCGTTTGCCCCTCCAAAAGCCCAAAACACGAAGTCTTCCTACCCATTTATTTTTATTTGGTGCCCGACATATAGCGTATTGTAGTGAATTTTTTTGAATTTTTCTACTATAATTTTGTATTAAATTTTAATACGAGTCCGTACATATAAAATTCATTCAAAACGGATATCGTTTTCCCTTCCAAAAAGCCCTCTTTTGAATTGAGGCTTAGACGGATATCATTTTCCCCTCCAAAAAGCTCCTCCATTAAACCCCTATTTTGAGTTAGGGCTTAAAGATGGGGCTTAAATGGGGGCTTTTTGAGTTTAAGCCTTCATTTAAGCCCCAACTCAAAAGAGGGGTTTAATGAATGGGCTTTTGATCCCAAATTATATTTATATTAAATTACAATTATGTCATTATATTAAGTTATCAAAATATCATTTATATTAAATTACTAAATATACCCTTTATATTAAATTATAAAAAAATTGATTTTATATTAAATTTCAATTACATGTTGCATTTTAGGTGAATTGAAAGAAATGAAAAAAACCGCGGGCGCAGCCTTGGAAGAACTCAGCTAAGATGCCAAGAAGCAAAGCCGTGATCGTATATAAGTGTAACTATATGAAATATAATAAAATACTATAGTATATATAAGTGTAACTATGTGAAATATAATGAAATGATATAGTATATAAGTCTAAGTATACTAGATTTAATGAAATACTATAGTATATAAGTGTTACTATATGAAATATAATAAAATACTATAGTATATAAGTCTAAGTATACTAGATCTAATGAAATACTATAATGCATAAGTGTAACTATAGGAAATATAATGAAATACTATGATACATAAGTGTAACTATATGAAATATAATGAAATACTATAGTATATAAGTGTAACTATATGAAATTTAATGAAATACTATGATACATAAGTGTAACTATATGAATAATAATGAAATACTATGGTACATAAGTGTAACTATATGAAATATAATGAAATACTATGGTTTTAAAGTGTAACTATATGAAATTTAATGAAATACTATAGTATATAAATATAACTATATGAAATATAATGAAATACTATGGTATATAAGTCTAAGTATACTAGATCTAATGAAATACTATAATACATAAGTGTAACTATAGGAAATATAATGAAATACTATGGTACATAAGTGTAACTATATGAAATATAATGAAATAGTATAGTATATAAGTGTAACTATATAAAATTTAATGAAATACTATGATACATAAGTGTAACTATATGAAATATAATGAAATACAATGGTACATAAGTATAACTATATGAAATATAATGAAATACTATAGTATATAAGTGTAACTGTATGAAATTTAATGAAATACTATAGTATATAAGTCTAAGTATACTAAATCTAATTAAATATTATAATACATAAGTGTAACTATATGAAATATAATGAAATACTATGATACATAAGTGTAACTATATGAAATATAATGAAATACTATAGTATATAAGTGTAATTATATGAAATTTAATGAAATACTATAGTATATAAGTCTAAGTATACTAGATCTAATAAAATAATATAATACACAAGTGTAACTATATGAAATATAATGAAATACTATGGTACATAAGTGTAACGATATGAAATATAATGAAATACTATAGTATATAAGTGTAACTATATGAAATTTAATGAAATACTATAGTATATAAGTCTAAGTATACTAGATCTAATGAAATAATATAATACACAAGTGTAACTATATGAAATATAATGAAATACTATGGTACATAAGTATAACGATATGAAATATAATGAAATACTATAGTATATAAGTGTAACTATATGAAATTTAATGAAATACTATAGTATATAAGTGTAACTATATGAAATTTAATGAAATACTATAGTATATAAGTGTAACTATATGAAATTTAATGAAATACTATGGTATATAAGTGTAACTATATGAAATATAATGAAATACTATGATACATAAGTGTAACTATATAAAATATAATAAAATACTATAGTATATAAGTCTAAGTATACTAGATCTAATGAAATACTATGGTACATAAGTGTAACTATATGAAATATAATGAAATACTATAGTATATAAGTGTAACTATATGAAATTTAATGAAATACTATATTATATAAGTCTATGTATATTAGATCTAATGAAATACTATGGTACATAAGTGTAACTATATGAAATATAATGAAATACTATGGTATATAAGTGTAACTATATGAAATTTAATGAAATACTATAGTATATAAGTCTATGTATACTAGATCTAATGAAATACTATGGTACATAAGTGTAACTATATGAAATATAATGAAATACTATGATACATAAGTGTAACTATATGAAATATAATGAAATACTATAGTATATAAGTCTAAGTATACTAGATCTAATGAAATACCATGGTACATAAGTGTAACTATATGAAATATAATGAAATACTATAGTATATAAGTGTAACTATATGAAATTTAATGAAATACTATAGTATATAAGTCTATGTATACTAGATCTAATGAAATACTATGGTACATAAGTGTAACTATATGAAATATAATGAAATACTATAGTATTTCATTATATTTCATATTGTTATACTTATATACTATAGTATTTCATTAAATTTCATATAATTACACTTATATACTATAGTATTTCATTAAATTTCATATAGTTACACTTATATACCATAGTATTTCATTATATTTCATATAGTTATAATTATGTATCATAGTATTTCATTAAATTTCATATAGTTACACTTATATACTATAGTATTTCATTATATTTCATATAGTAACACTTATATACTATAGTATTTCATTAAATCTAGTATACTTAGACTTATATACTATATCATTTCATTATATTTCACATTGTTACACTTATATATACTATAGTATTTTATTATATTTCATATAGTTACACTTATATACGATCGCGGCTTTGCTTCTTGGCATCTTAGCTGAGTTCTTCCAAGGCCGCGCCCGCGGTTTTTTCCATTCTTTCAATTCACCTAAAATGCAACATGTAATTGAAATTTAATATAAAATCATTTTTTTTTATAATTTAATATAAAGGGTATATTTAGTAATTTAATATAAATGATATTTTGATAACTTAATATAATGACATAATTGTAATTTAATATAAATATAATTTGGGATCAAAAGCCTCTCCATTAAACCCTTTTTTGAGTTGTGGCTTAAATGGAGGCTTAAACTCAAAAAGCCTCAATTTAAGCCCCATCTTTAAGCCTTAACTCAAAAGAGGGGTTTAATGGAGGGGCTTTTTGGAGGGGAAAACGATATCCGTTTTGAATGAATTTTATATGTACGAACGCGTATTAAAATTTTATACAAAATTATAGTAGAAAAATTCAAAAAATTTCACTACAATGCGCTATATGTCGGGCACCAAATAAAAATAAATGGGTAGGAAGGCTTCGTATTTTGGGCTTTTGGAGGGGCAAACGATGTCCGTTTTGGGCGAATTTTATATGTACGGACTCGTATTGAAATTCTCTACATGATTAAAAAAAAATTTTATTTAAAAAAATTATTTAAAATTTTTTTATTACAAAAATGTTTAAAAACTTTTTTTTATTAATTTTTTTTTTTTTAATAATCTGTACGCCAGATTCTGGCGTACAGATTTATACTTATTTTTAAAATAAAAATTCAAAATACATATAACCTTATTATTTATACATATTTTAATCTGTACGCTAGGAAATGGCATACGCCATTTCCTAGCGTACAAAATGTCGTGCGCACAGCAAAAATTCGTCGCGCATATAGTGGCCTCGTTCTTTTTTTAGTGTAGTTTATTACTAGTGTGATACTGGTGCCTTACACGAAATTTGTTTACATTGCTTGAAGAAAAACAAAGTGGTGGAATTTCCGCCTCTGTCGCGCCAATCTTGGTCTTCCAAATGGAATTGGGCCAAGATTTTTCATATTTTGGGCTTTATAGATTGAGGCCCATTTGAAATAAACTTATATCGGGTTAATTCGTCCATTACAAAATTACCTGACAAACTAAGATATATTAAAAGTTAATTGTCCCTTCACATTTATATCTAATATCACCAAATCTCAACAATATATTATTTTGGTTTAATTCGTATATAAAACTTTCAATGGAAAGTTTTAGATATATATTGCAAAGAAAAAATATACAAATTTAACTGTTAATATAATAATATAATTACATTTAAACAAATGTAACAACTTCTAACAAATTATAAATAATATTGATTTATTTTAATATTATTAACAATTAATACATATTTTAAATTTAAAATGGACTAATAGGCCCACGTTTAACAATATGAAATTTACATGCGTTAATGGGCTTGAAGGCCCAATTAAATACAGAGGCGCTCAAATGACTTATATTATATCCATACCCTTGTGAAGCCAGGTTATCGAAACGTTGATCTTTGGCCCAAGCCCATATCCGATTGGATAAGTAAAGTCTTAAAACTTAAACATCAAGAACTGGTCCATATCCGATTTTTGAACCGGATCGGTCTTCGGTTGAGGTTTTTCAAAATATTTGGTTCCCGTCCGGTCTTAAAACCGAACGTCTAGACCTGTCAAAAAATAATTTATGTTAACAAGTTGTAGTATAGTAAGATAAATTACGCAACATATATGATTTGACTTGATATTCAGCAGGACAAAATATTCAATATGGATATTGAGTGAGATTGACTAGATATAGAATGTCATTTGATGTTTTCCTCCTCCTTGTAGATCTCTTGTTTATGATGCAATCCACAACTTATGCCCGACGAGTGACAACAACATATGAAAGATGTAAATCTTTTCTTGATGTAGATTTCGATTGATGAGATCGTCTGAGCATTGTTTACTAGGAATCTAATTGCTTATCCATGGTTGCACTTGATGTCTGGATCTTCCCACCTCACATTTCTTGCCCTAATATTTTATTTTATTTTTTGGCACAACTCTCGACAAATCCGACACAAGCTTAAGATGTTCATGGAACCAGAAATCCCATTACCCATTTACATGTATTGATCATATGAAGACATGCTCTCATACCTAAAAAGACGTGTAAAAAAATGGTTTATAAACAAAGAACTAATTTATAAACGACTCACCAAACGGAGCCTTAGTTATCAAATATGACATCCCGTTATGAGTTCGAATTCCTCCCTCCTCATCCATTATAAATTTATAATAGCTTTATGTTCTCTAATCTCTATGGACCAAAAGTTCATTTTATTTCCTTTTCTTTTTTCTCAAAAAAAGTTATAACTCTAGATCCAACCATCAAACAATGAACAAAACACAAAATAATTAGGGAATACAAGTATATAACTGCTAAAAAATCTAATTTAAAATGAAAATACGCTTGGGAATTCTAACTTCACTAGTAGATAAATTATATTTTGAACTGTTAATTCAACGAAAAATCATTCAAACTTTCATTTCATGAACCAAAAAATATCCAAAAAAAATCGGTTGAAATTTCACTTAATTCGATGACATATACTTGAAGTCACTTCGTAGGTTGGACATGGTAAATGATTCTCCTTTATACAAGATTTTTTAAATGTGTTATATTGCCATCGAATTAACCGGAATTTCAACCGAAAAAATGCATTTGTATTATTCTTCGTTCATGGGTTGAAAGGTTGATTTGAAATTTGATATTATTTTTAGTCTGCTAGTAAAAGTTTGTTGAATCGTTAGTGTGTAAATCAGGGAACTATCAGACTGTTTCCTGAGCAACAGAATTATGTAAAAGATTCAAAGTAACAACACAGTTCTCAAACGTGTACTTGTATTGATAATTCTGTTGTGCAATATTACAATTCTTCTCTCCACCTATACCATAGGCTTAAGACTTTAAGTACAATCATCTCTAACAACACAAGAACACAAAACAAACTAAAGCAAGAACTCCCGTACCTTGCCTTAGCTCACGATCTCAGTTCTCAAGAGCTTTGGATGACAAATAGTTGAGATGTATTTCCCCAAGACAATTCTCATCTATATATAGGTTCTAACAAAGATCCTATTACCAAAAATCTATCTATGACCACGTATGGTAATCTTACACATTGATACACATACTTAATGTGTTTATGCAGATCAATCATGTTATTATATGCAGCACATTTCATGTATTTATGCATCAAAGACTTATCTATTTGTACACTTAGCATTTTATGTATATGTGTATCACATTTGATGTGCTTTGTGCATCATATTCTTCATGTTTGTGCATAACATTTTCATGTGTTTGTGCATCACCATAATTTAAGTATTTGCTTTTGTTTTAATATAAATTGTGCATGCCATTATAATGGGTTTGTTTATTATTATGTGTATCGCATTTCATGTATTTATATATGCACCACATTTCATGTGTTTGTGCATTATATTTTTTTATATTTGTGCATCACATTTTCATGTGTTAGTGCATAACAATATGTTATTATGTGCACCGTACCACATATATTTATGTTATTATGTGCACCACATTGACATGTTTGTATATCACATTTTTCTATGTTTATGCACTACATACTCTTACATACTTGGAGTATATTTTAAAACTATAATGACTCGTGTATTTTTGACTTCATTTATATAGGAAAATTACAATGACTCGTTTGTGTACATTATTAAATGAACACATTACCATTTCAATGAAAATTCAATCTTTATCCTTATTTTTCCAAAAAAAAAAAGCATAATCTTACACATTGATACACATACTTAAATAAAATAATATTATATAATTTAACTACAAATTTTGTTGGAACCTTGACAGTTCCCTCTGGTTTTGGTGATGATAAACACCATTGGATTTTACTGTTTAGTGTTGTTCCCATGAGTTTCAGGATTGAGGAAAGGATAAGGGAACAATAGAACGCAGTGAAGAAGAGAAAACAGAGGAGTGTGTTGGAAAACTGTGACAACAAGGAACTGTCCCCGCGCAAACAATTGAAAATCTGGAAGCACGCCTACAAGGAAAATTCACATTTATGGAAACAAAATCTGAGGAACAACGATGGAAATAGAAGATTGCCAGCTGTTCCCAGATGGACTCGATTATACAAGGAAACAAGTATATTTGGTTTACTTGGAGCTTAAGGAGAAGATATCGAGTCTAAGGAAAGTTTATATATGGAAACATTGTTAGATATTTGATTTAGAGTTTAGATAGAAACTCCGATTGTCATAGTTACCATACTTGCTTAGCGATAGAATTTTGGTTATAGGATCTTTGTTAGAACCTATATATAGATGAGATTTGTCTTGGGTAGAGACATCTCAGCTATCGTGTCGTTTAGAGCTCTTGAGAAATGAGATCGTGTGCTAAGGCGAGGTACAGAGAGTTCTTGCTTTAGTTCGTTTGGTTTTCGTGTTCTTGTGTTAGAGGTGATTGCACTTAGAGTCTTAGCCTAGGGTATAGGTGGAAGAAGACTTGTAAGATTGCACAATTCTTGTTAATACAAGTACACGTTTGGGAACTGTATTGTTACTTTTGAATTTATTCTTAATTCCGCTGCCCAAGGAACAATCTGATAGTTTCCTGATTACACACTAACGATTCAACAAATTTCAACATGCTCTTCTAGTACATATTTTATTACGACATAGTATAAAAAAATTAAGCACATCAAAAAAAAATTTAATCGTAAATTATACTGATAGAATTAGACTGTACCATTTTATTTACTTTTAATAACATTATACTGATAGGTTAAAATTTGTTCAATGTTCCACACTTCCACTCCTCATCCTCCGTTCCCACTCAATTGATTTTGCTGTAGAATTACGGCTCTAATGGTAAAATGATAACACGTGTGAGGACGCGTGCGGCGAGTGCGGTGGGCGATGTTCCAAAATTTTAACCTGCCAACCCAGAAAACACAATGATAACTGGCAAAGGCGCGTGACTGCGCGTGTGCGAGTGGAGTGCGGTGTTTTTCAACTGCCACCCATCTCATCTGTCCATATCGTCATCATCAACCTTCTCCATCTCCAGTGAGTCATCGTCGTCTTGTTTTTGTTCTTCTTCCTCTTCTCTTCTTCAGCTGATTTTTTGAATCCCCTGCTTTGATTTCAGCATTTTTGTACCTTCTTCCATCCATTTTCCTCTCTACTTGGGATGTAGTAATTGATAAAAGCTTCTGCCTTTGTATAATCTTTCAGAAGCCAAAATAAATAAATAAAAATTGGGCCTTTTTGGGTGTGTTAAAAAGCTATTAACGAAAGAAAAAGAGAAAAGCTTGGATTTTGCAGATTCGCTCGGAATATGTAGAGCTGGAAATTATCCGTGGGTGACCGATTCATCCGAAAACCCGACCCGAATATATGGATGATCATCCGAAGTAAACCGGGTGATGGATGGTTGGTGGGTTGGGTGAAACGGATGACGGGTGGGTGATGGGTGCTATAAATCTCACCCATCACCCGATCCATCACCCGCACTTCATCCACCCATCCGTTCACCCGTCGACTATTATAGTTCTAATTCTATTTTATTAAAATGTATGACGTTAATTTTAAAAGCACGTGCAGTTCTCTGACATAATTTTCTGTTTAATGTCTGATCCCATATTGTTTAAACAACATTTCTAGCTTCTGAAGTTGTTGTCATATGCGGAACAAATTTGAAGAGTTCCATAATTTCTCAGACCAACAAAAAGAATCCGGTTTTAAGAAAACAAAAAGAAGTGAATGGAACTTCATATTTACAATGCAAAAATTTGTGCTGAGGTGCAACTTTGTAATTTATAGAAAATGATGGCCAAACACTATAGGAGTAGATTTGGAGCATCTTCCTTGTTTCAAATAAGTGCATAGAAGAAGCAGAAAATAAACCCAATACCAGATGTATAAAAGTTATAAATATGGATTAATATAATAATGTAAGTTCTGATATATATATATATAATCTACTTTGCCAACTATAGAATATTTTCCAACTGTTCTTTCATATGACCAATATTCATCTCACAAAATTCAGCATATAAGATTTTGACCCTCGAAATGCAAAGAGTGGATCAGGGAATCAAAAAAGTAACAAATTAGTAGTTCCGCATAGATAACAACACTTACTTGTGTTCCAACAACACAATATGCAGTATGTATGAGAAAACTATGATCGAATCAATTTCAGGGGAATCATGTATGATACCAAAACTGCAAAACATGCATCAAACTTAAAAAGCAGTACAATCAAGCAATTACTGTGAACTTAAGTAACCTTTTAATCAAAACAAAAGTCTAGATTAAACTTAAGTAACCTTAAATCAAAACAAAAGTCTAGATTAAACCTTCCTATATGCAAGTTCCTTTATTTCAAATCACTTTGCTTGAAACATATATTTTACTTGTTTAATAAGTTTCTAGCCTTGCAGCATACTTCTACAAATTACAATAGCTTCATACTCAAATAACCATAACTGATATAGACCAAACAGTAAACCCCAATACTTCATACCTGTAAATATATGTTCTTTGCACACTCTACTGAAAAATCTCACAATCCAAACAGAGATAATCCAAACTAGGAGATCAAAATGTGAAATTGATTTAAAAAAGCAGAAGAAAATCAATATAACCTCAAACAAAGGTAACTGACATGGAAGACATGGAGAGAGTTATACGCGAAAGGATCGCAATGCAACTCTTCATCTTCCTCAATCTTATCCACCCTAGGTTGCCATACTTTAGCCTGAGCAGGACCGGATTTTGTCTTCGCCATCACCGAGATCGACGCCTACAGATTCACGGTTTAGATACTGTCACAACTAAATTTATGGAGGAATTTTAACAAACACATGAACATGTGCAAAACTCTTAAGCACGAAAAGAAACTTCGCTAAACCTTTATCCAATTCATCATGCGACTAAGAGAGAGAAATAGGACCACACCAACAACATCAAGTTGTAGCACTTCATATCTAATAGGCTTATATGACCAGCGATCCAAACTAAACATGAAGAATCCATGAGGAGGAACCTATGGATGAATGCGAAAGAAAAAGTATAAAACTAAGAAGAGATGAAAATTTGTTCTCTGGTGTGATGACGATTCGTGTTGTAGAAAGTAGGAGAGAAAGGAGAATTGAAGGCGGTGGGAGGAAATGATTGAATTTGCAGAACATAGATTGACTGTAAAATTGACACGACACTTATAACTAGGGTTAGTACACGGGGAGGTTAGTACACGGGGATGTTGTAGGCTATTTGCGGTAGAACATGTGTGTCATTCTGCAGGTGCAGATCGTACGAACCAGGCTTTTTTAGAATAGGCGTGACCGGTGAGAATAAGAATGGGTTTTGCAATCTTGGAGGCAGATCTCACTATGATTGTTTAATTGGGCTTTTGTAGCCCAGTTCGTTGCAGTCTAGACATGTTAAACGGGTCAAATGGGTCGGGTTCGGGTTTAAACATTTCGGGTCGGGTCGAGTTTGGGTCGGATCGATTTCAGGTCAAATTTTGCGGGTTGATTTAGGTCGGGTCAGGTAGGGGTTCGGGTCGGCCCAGCGGGTCGAAAACGCCATTTCAAAATTTTATAAATGATTTTTAAAATAATATTTTAATTAAAATAAAAAATCAATAAAAAATTATTATATAATATTTTAATAACAAAATATATTTAATATTTAATAAATAAAATAAAAACACATTTTCTGGGTCGACCCGCCCCGACCCAGAAATTTCGGGTCGTTTTCGGGTCGGGTTTGCGGATTGACAGCTCTTGCACATGGTTCATTAGGTTTTTTTTAAAAAAATATAAAAATTAGACTGGATAATCACAAAAATATGGTTTTTCAGCCTTTGACATTCTTTCCGAGAACCTCCATTGGGCCATCTTAGCAAATGCAGTCGGTGACGGTGTTCGATTCTCGGAAGACATGACAAATCCGCAATGAAGAAAACAATTGTAAAACACGAAGGATATCATAAATTATAATTTTGATATCCCAAAGACAGTGCCAGATCTGTTTCAGGAAAAGTAGGTCACCTTTACTGTTGCAAAAAATGTAGCCGACACTAGATTCTCCATTTGTTTTAGTAGAGTCGTCCGTTTTATTTTTAATAACATCACCCATCGTTTTTTTTTCCCAATTTTTGTTTTGCTCTATTTTTATTCTTATGAGAGCTTTTCCTTTCATTTTTGTCGACTAGATAGTCAGGGTTTCATTTTTTTTATTGTTTCCAATTGTGGATTTGATTGCGGATATAACTACCAACATCTTTTAATTATATTGCAATTATTATTTATTCTTCCAAAGCTTTCTTGATTTCTTTATAATCAAATACCCCACCAAGACATAGTGAGTTCAAGGAATTGTGATTTGTCGGTTTTTTTTCCTGAATTTCATCAATGATTTTCATATTTTTTTGTTCCAATATTTAAAGATTGAATTATGCCAAAAGTTTGATGATTCATTTTTTCTATGGTTTTTAGAGTATGGGTACACTGAAATAATAAATGATTGGAATCTTTATTTTGTGCATTATACCTAAAATACCACTGGGAGAGTGAAACTCTTTTTTCAGTAAGTCTTTGTTTTGTCGGAATACCATTTCTAATAATCTTCCACAAGAATTTTTTAACTTTTGGATAGGTATCCAACCTCCAAATTCAAGAGGAGTCATAAACCGTGTATCTTTTGTTCTCATTAATCATGTCCATAGCTGATTTTGTAGAAAACCAACCATTCTCACTGGCTTCCCAGTACAATCTGTCAGTTATCTCATTTACTGGAGTAGTAATGGATGTAATCATTTTCATAATGTCGTCTGGTATTATTTGTGCTATTTTTCTTTGTCACATGTCTTATCTGATCGAATACCGTCTCCTACTAGAGCATTTTTGTTATGATCGGGTAGCATATTGGTTATTTCACATAAATGCTTCTTACCAATCCATCTACCCGTCCAAAATTTAATAGTTTGTCCATTTCCAACTTGCCAAATAGTCCTGTTTTGAATTCATCAAGGATTTCAATCATTTCAGACCATTGCCAATAACAATAACCGTTTTTTTCATATTGTAATATGTGTTGTATTTTCAAATATTTTTAAGATACTATTTTTACCCAAAAGTTATTGGATTCAACAAGAATTTTTCAAAGCAATTTAAATTACAAAGCTTTGTTCATGTCTTTCGATTTGTGAATGCCAAGACCTCCTCGATGAATGGGTTGACAAATCTTATCCGACCCTTTAAGGGTTTATAAGATGAGTCTTTATTCCAGAGAAATGTTCTATTTAATTTATCTAGTTCATTATGAGTTTTTGTTGGTAACATGAGACTTTGCATAAGGAAATTGGGTCTAGATGTAAGATTCAATTTTATTAATGTAGTTCTACCTGCTTGGGAAAGAGAATTGGCTTTCCATTTTGGCTAATTGTTTTTGTATACTGGTGATAAGGTCCACAAGGGTATTTGAGTTTACCCGATCATTAATGATAGGGCATCCCAAATATTTTTCAAGGAAAGTCATACTTTTAATTCTAAGAATACCTTGAATAGCCAATTTCTTTGTATTGGGAACTTTTTCGTTTGTTGAAATGCCGATTTATGGTAATTTACTTTCTGTCCATATATTTTGTAGTAATCATCCACAATATCCTTAATTTCCTTGCAGTTTTCTTGTTTCACTTTTGAGAATATCATTATATCATTTGCAAATGCTAAGAAAGGAACTTGTGTTCCAAGCCTAAAAATTTGAAATCCAATAGGTTTTCGGGGTCTGTCAGTCGCTTATTGAAGTTTTCGAGCAAGGATTCTGCTCCCAAAATAAATAAAAATGGGGAGAGGGGGTTACCTTGGCGAAGTCTTCTAGTTGGTTTACAAATTTCGGTTGGTCCATTATTAACCAAAACTGAGAATGAAACAGTAGTGATATATTCCTAAATCCAGTTGATAAATATTGCATGGAATCCAAAATTTTCCATGATTTTAATGATAAATTTTCATTCAATTCTATCATAAGCTTTTTCCATATCTAATTTAATAGCTATCAATCCTTCTTTTCCTAGTTTTGATTTAAAAGCATCTAAAATTTCATGTGCAATCAGAATGTTATCTTGGATTGCTCGATTTGCAACAAAAGCTCATTGTAATGGGTGGATCAAATTTTCCATCTTATTTTTTAGTCTTGAAGTTAAAAATTTTGAGATAATTTTATAGATTATAGAACAAAGACTGATAGGTCTATAATGATTTGTAGAGTTGAGTTTGTCACATTTGGGGCTAATGATATGAATGTATGATTAATTTGTTTTAATAGTTTTCCTAAAAAGGAAAAAACTTTTGACCGCTTGGATAATAGTTGGACCAACAATATCACAATATTTTTTATAGAATACTGTTGTCATTCCATCTGGACCGGAGGTTTATCAACTCCACCAAAGACAATGTTCTTAATTTCTTCATTTGAAACATTTCTAATTAATTCCTCATTCTCCATTGTTGAGATTTCTGATTGGATTAATTCAATATGTTCTCTTAGTAATCCCTCGTTCATTTCTTCACATTTAAATCGCTTTATAAAATCATTACTGATTTCGTTTATAATATTTTTCTCTCTAACTATACTAGTTCCTTCTTGAATTTTAGTTTCCTTAATAATTTTTCTATTCCTTCTTCCACTTGCTATTTTATGAAAATATCTAGCATTCATGTCATTACGTTTAATATTTGTAACCTTTGCTCTCTGGTTCCAAAATATTTTTTGGAAACTAAGAAGTTTCTCTTTTTTTCAATAAGTCTTTTTTTATTTTTGGATTAAGAAAGTTGTTGAATTGTTGTAGATTTCTATTTGGATATTCGAAAGGTGTGTTTCAATAGTCTGAAGTTGACTGAAAACATTGTTAAAAGTCGTCTTATTCCAATTTCAGCATATTTTTTAAGTAATTTTGTTTTGGATACTAGATTATACATTTAGAACCATGATAGTTTGATCTCCACACTTGTAGAACTACATTTCTAAAGTCATTCCTTGTCATCCATATTTTTTCAAATTTGAAAGGTTATTTTTTAAAGGTATATTAGTAGCTAGTTCAATAAAAATTGGATAATGACTAGAGCTACTAAAAGCATAATGCTTGGTACAAATATCAGGGTACCATTTGCAGAATTTGATGATGAGTCAGAGTTTGATCAAGTTTTTCATATATATTTTCGAATGTTGTTTGATTTTTTCTCCAGGTATATGAATTTCTTGTGTTGGAATATCCAATAATTCACATTCATTTTTAAAATGTCTTAGCCTATGAAATTTTGATAATGGTGGGGTTGACTCATCCAGTTTTTCACCGTGATCTTGTATTTCATTGAGATCACCCATAACTATACATGAGTAAGAACTGTTTTTGATAAATGTGATAATTTTTTCCCAAAATTCGTCTTTACCGGACTCATATGGAGGGGCATAAGTAAGGATAAGTAAGGTTTTAATATTAGTACACAATTTAGTGTACAATATACTAATAAATAGAGATTTAATTTTATCAATTTCAAATAGTTCATTTGTTAGTTGATAAGTTTTCCACATTACACATATTCCTCTTGAGAATCTGGTAGCTGGGACGCAATAAAATTGATCGAAGCCAACTTTTTTCCAAAGTTTTTCATTTGGCTCCGTATTCGTTCTAGTTTCAAATAATGCTCGAAGTTGGATACGTTCAATTTTACAGAAGGATTCAATATTCATCCAGAGATGTTTTTTTACCAATACCACGACAATTCTAGGTTCTAATCTTCATAAAAAAAACCTTAAGAATTTTCCACATATCCAAAGACAGTTAGGGGTCTTTATCCAAAAGTTGTTGGACGTGTTCCTTACAATAGAATGTGTCAATAGATCAAGGCTCCAAGAGATCAAAATGTCATTTAGTTTGTTCAGATAATGGAGGTTCAACTCATCATTTTGTCAGATAACAACATCATAATACTATTAAACTTTAGATAAATGTGCAGTATATCCAATAAAATTTTTGAAACTCGATTTAGCATGTCAACAATTGCGGTGTTCAACATGGTCCAACAAGGGATGTTGACATCCAAAAAAGGAATAAATTTGTAGACCGAATGGTAAGCTGCACACAAGTTTTCCGAAGCTCCAACTCTTATGCTTCACTAGTGGTTTTGGTCAAGAAAAAAGTTGGCACGTGGAGATTATCTGTTGATTACAGAGGTTGAATGCAAGCCCTATCTGATGAGAAACAACCTTCCAAAGGTGAGGCTTTGCTCCTCCACAAGCTAGATCTAGCTCAAGGGGATCCTTCTTCTCCTTTCTAAGCTTGAGAGCTCTTCAATGGCAACCAATGGAGAGGTAGGGCGCCAGGTGGAGGTGAGGCCGAGAGCAACCAAGGAGGTGGCGGCGCCGGTGAGCCCAAGGAGACCCTCCTTGGGGGTTCCTTGGCCGTGAAGAGCAAGGACCCAAATATCATTACTAAAATTAAGGGATATTACAGAAGTGGATATTGAAGGAGACACGTCAGAGTATATAGGAGAATACCTTGACGAAGATGTAGAAATTGAGTCGGTTCCCGAGGTAGCTTCCGAAGAGAACCCTAAGGAGGATCCCGAGGAATATCCTGAAGAAGAAGAGGATCCCAAGGAAGAGGAGGATCCCGAGGAGGAGGAGAACCCCGAGGAGAACCATGAAAAACAAGGACAAGAACCCGATGAGTTGAGGCACTTGTTTGTGGACATGAGGACTCAGGGATGCAATTCATATACCCAAGTCCGCCACTCGAACAAGTATACTCGCTGTTGACTGATGCTGACTAGGAGAATCTCTATGTCGAATATGGCATTAGAGAAAAAAATGATCCACAGAGTGCACCTGAGGACCCGCAGTCCCTTCCAGTTCGAAGAAGGCGAAGGTCGAGTCCTGAGCTGCGGGAAATACTCCGTCAGAGTCAACATATATCCCTTGAAGGACAACGTCAGTTGGACGAGATAAATGAACGTGCTCAGAGATGGGTAAGGCCACGTGAGGCAGATCAGAATGACCAAGATTCTCGTATGCCTAACATAAGACCAGGGACACCAGGATCTAAGGATGGATCATGTGCCCCAGGGCCAAGTAGGATGAGAGATCAATCACCAGATTCTGACGAAGAACCCCGTCCAAAGAAGCCATGTATGAGCAGCTTGCCGTATAGGAAGCGTGTCAGGGGACTTTAAAAAGGATCAGGGTAACTATAGTAGTTTACTTTTGTAAAATACTCTAATGTTATGCGGCAAAGTAGTGAATTCTCCGAGCAATTTTGTCAAAAGCTCAAGATATTTCCTTTTGTAAAACCCTATGACCATGTTGAAAGTTTATCTAATGAAGTTTACCTAGTTTGATCTATTCTGAGTTGATTTTTTTTACATTAAGTATATTGAAAAATATTAATGTATGAAATCCTTGGAATTTGATCGATAAACAGATGGTGAACACAAGAAACAACACTCGTACCGGTGCTGGGCCAAGTAATAACCCAGACCAATCAGGAGGAATGCAATAAACCCCGAGGATGTGCATGAATATGCGTCCAATGTTAATCATGGATGCAATGGCCAAGCTCAGGCCAACGCTCCAATGGTTTTTGATACTGCTGCAGTTAAAGCAATTCGAGGAATTGTTATGCAGGCCATGACTGATATACTACGACCATGCGCCTCAGGCACAATGAGTACCAATTCCTCCAACAGTTCCCAGGTTTGAGGAACAAGAGACTCATAAACCCGTACTTCAGGAGAACGTAGTCGGGAATAGAGGTAATTATGATCGAGATTTGAAAACCATAAACTCTATGAGACCCGACAGTTACGATGGGAAAGGTGAGCCAGTCCGAGTGACTCATTAATTTTTCCACATAGAGCGGTTATTCCACAATATGGAATGCACTGAGGCTGAAAAAGTGCATATAACATCTCTCCACCTGAAGGAAGATGCTAGTGAGTGGTGGGAGAACACCGGTCTTGCTAATAGCCCTGATCTGAATTGGACAATGTTCAAGACTAAGATGACTGATCAATTTTTCTCTCGGGCTATGAGGGAAGAAAAGCGCAAGGAATTTCTTTATCCGAAGATTGGTGGGCTAAAGGTGACTGAATTGGCAACCAAGTTCAATCATCTACTGCATTATGCTGGATCGGAGGTATCCAGTGAGGAATAAAAGATTCGATACTTCCATGAGTGAATGAGTCCCGATATCAAGCCATTGATGGTGCACCACACATGCTCTACTTTGGAGCAATACGTGGATGCAACCTATAAGTTGGAGGTGACTCTGGAAGAGTCGACCAAGAGATGTAACTGCCAGAAAAGTATGTAGAATCAGTCTCAGGCAAGTGGTTTCAAATGTCCTGTACCGCCATCGAACTTCGTAAAGTCTGGTCGGGCAAAGACTGATATGACTCAAAGTGGGTCTACACAACAGTCCGGTCAGAGTAAGAAATCGATACAGTGTTTTAACTGTGGTGTGCACGGGCACAAGAGCAATGTGTGTCCGAAGGAGAGAAAAACATGTTTTGCTTGTGGAAGGGAAGGTCACTTGCAAACATTTTGTCTGCTAAAGAAGTAGAAGGGTGCTGAAACGCAACAAGGGTCAGTTAATCAGAGTAACCGACCAAGATTCAAACCAGTGGAGGCTCCTAGTCCTTCACCTCAGACAACTGCTCAGAACAAGGGAAAAGCCCCACTTGCTTCCAGAGGTCAAGGTCAACGTCTCTACGAGATGCGTGAGGCGGATGGACCCAATACTCTGATTGCTCAAGGTAATCTATACCTTCGCTCTACTCCAGTATGCATATTGTTTGATTTGGGTGCTACCCATTCCTTTATCTCTGAGAGTTGTGTTAGTAAGTTAGGTTTAGTATGTAACGAAGCTTGCGAGCCTTTCGTTGTAAACCTTCCTAATGGTGACCATCTAGTGGGAACCAAGCATCTGTCCAAATTTCCAGTTACCATCCAGGTTAAGAAATTCGAAGCAGATTTGATCTGTATTTTCATGGCTCCATACGATATCATTCTCGGTATGGATTGACTGACACGTCATGGGGTGTAATCAACTTTAGTTTGAGGACTGTGACGGTGTCATCTGGGGGCCAGAGAATATGCAAGTTTAAAGGTCGGAATGACGCTGATAACGGTAGGCTTATCAATGCGATGGCTGCGTTTAAGCTACTTCGACAAGGTTGTGTCGAGTACCTTTGCTATCTGGATGCGCCCGTGAAAGATGAACCATTCGTTCTTGATATTTCAGTCGTTAGTGAAATTTTGGATGTCTTTCCAGAGGAGATTCCTGGATTATAAAAGCTTATAACGTGATTAGCATTTTGAAATTAAATAAGATAAGTGTCATAGGTTCGCACATGATTAATATACCCTCAGACGAGTAGTGCAGCTAGGAAGTAGTGCATCTAGGAAAACTCGTCTTGACTTTGAAAAATGTTTGTGTGCTATTATTAATGTTCCCCAATATTTGACATACTTTCCCATAAGACTCAATTTCTTTGGAGTCTTCTCTTCGTAAGTTTTGATAAGACTCAATCTTTTGGAGTCTTCTCTTCGTACTTTTTCCATAAGACTCATTTTTGTTGGAGTCTTCTCTTGATCATGCCTTTTCATATAATCCAGTAGTAGTATGGTGGTTGACTATCGTCATCGGCTTTCATTCGAGAAGCGATGAGTCTAACCTAATACGACTACTTCGAACCACTCTGCTTTGTATCATTGCATAGTCTTTCATTAGACTAACCAACGGAAATTATTCACTGCATGATGGCTGGTGTCATCTGTTCGATTCGGCACATCAGATAATTTACCGTTCCGCGAAGGCTAGAAGCGACAATGAAGGCATTTGAAGTTTTGAAGAGTTTTTACAAGGTTGCAATTTCTTGGGCGAGTGATCTCTTCAATCAGGACCCATGTTTTATTTACTTTAAAAGACTTCCACTGATTACTCTATATTTTGTCCTATAGGGGATTGGGATGTAATCCCTAGACATATGTTTTAATAAAAGGTTTTGGTATTTATATCATAATTATTGTCTTATGAATTGTATTTCAATGGTAAAGCCTGGGGTGACTTCGGTGTGGAAACTGAGGTCACTGGCGATAATACCTTTCCAAATGGATTAATATTTAGGGGTGTTACAAGTACTTGAATAAGTTCATGGTGGTCTTCATCGATGATATTTTGATTTATTCTTCGAGTGAAGAAGCTCACAAAGAACATATGCGGATTGTCTTGTCAATCCTTAGATAGAATCAGCTATATGCTAAGTTGTCTAAGTGTGACTTTTGGATCAAAGAAGTGGCTTTCTTAGGCCATGTGATCAATGAAAATGGGGTGATGGTTGATCCCCAGAAGATTGAAGTGGTAGCCAATTGGAAGCGACCTCAGAATGTGAAAGAGGTACGCAGTTTCCTTGGACTTGCTAGATATTATAGACGGTTTGTAGAGAAGGATTTCCTAAGATCGCTCTACCTATGACCGGTTTACTCTGCAAGCTCCATAAGAAGTTTATCTGGGATGATAAGTGCGAGGCCAGTTTCCAGAAGCTAAAACAATGTTTGACCTCTGCACCAGTGTTAGCGCTGCCAGAAGGAAACGACGGATATGTGGTCTATAATGACGCTTCAAAGAGTGGTTTGGGATGTGTGCTGATGCAGAAAGGCAGAGTCATTGTATATGCATCCAGGCAATTAAACACCTATGAAGCAAACTATCCGACCCATGATCTGGAGTTGGCAGCGGTGGTATTTGCATTGAAGATTTGGAGACACTATCTTTATGGTGTGAGATGCCAAGTCTTCACTGACCATAAGAGTCTCAAGTATGTATTCACTCAGAAGGAGTTGAATATGAGACAACGACGCTGGTTAGAGCTACTCAAAGACTACGATATTGAATTATTGTATCATCCAGGCAAGACTAATGTGGTAGCCGATGCATTGAGTCGGAAGACACCGCATGAGACAGTAGTGGCTCTACTCACTGTTTAAACCAAGCTGAACCAATTGGTGTGCGAGGATGAAGTCTTGTATGATCAGCGTAGAGGATACCTGAGTATGTTAGAAATTCAGGCTACGCTACTCGATCAGATTCGAGAAAAGCAGATTGATGATATAGTCTTGGATAAACTAAGCAGTGAAGTGTTGAACAAGAAAGCTCCCGATTTTGTGATTCAAGAAGACGGATCACTCTGGTTCTAAGACCGAATTTGTGTGCCTGACGTTGATGGTCTTCACCAGTTAGTGATGAGGGAAGCCCATTCGTCAATATATTCTGTACATCCAGGCTCTAGCAATATGTACAAGGACCTCATAAAGAAATTCTGGTGGCCAAACATGAAATGGGATGTAGTAGAATTTGTAGCAAGGTGCTTGACTTGTCAGAGGGTCAAGATAGAATACCGTAGACCAAGTGGTGAATTGCTACCTCTCCTAGTGCCAGAATGGAAATGGGAGGACATTGCCATGGATTTCGTCACAGGATTACCTAAGACTCAAACTAAGAAGGATGCTATATGGGTGATCGTTGACATGCTCACGAAGAGTGCTCATTTTGTGTCTATCAAGTCAGTATGGGGAGTCCAAAGGTTAGCAGAAGTATACCATCAAGAGATTGTCCGTTTACATGGACAACCTGAGTCAAATCGAGTTCACATACAACAATAGCTGGTATGCTACCATCAAGATGGATCCATTTGAAGCTTTGTACGGTCGGAAGTGCAGATCGCCAATCTGTTGGGATGAGAATGCCGATAAGATTTTTCTTGGACCAGAATTGGTCGAGAGAACTGCCTCAGATATTGCGTTAATCAGACAGAGAATGTTGATAGAACAAAGTCGACAGAAGTCTTACGCAGATCCAAAGCGTAGGAATGTCGAGTTTGAGGTTAGTGATAAAGTATTTGTTAGAGTGTCGCCATCTAAAGGCGTATTCAGATTTGGTAAGCGTGGGAAGCTTAACCCTCGCTACGTAGGACCATTTGAGATTCTCGATAGAGTGGGATCTCTAGCGTACCGTTTGGCATTGTCGCCATTGGCACATCCAGTGCATAATGTATTCCACGTATCTTTGCTGAGAAAGTATGTGACAGATGAATCGCATGTGCTGAGTTATGAAGACATTGAGATTCAGGTGAATGGCACTATGCGAATTCTAGAACGCCGTGAAAAGCAATTGCGCAACAAAGTAGTACCGTTGGTATGGATGTTGTGGTCTAAAGTAGGAACAGAAGAAGTTACTTGGAAAACTTAGGAAACTGAGGAGGATATGCGTAGACGCCTTCCCGAGATATTTTCGGCCTAAGTTTCGGGGTCAAAACTTCTTTTAAGGGGGAGGTGATGTAATATCCCTCAATTTTGTAAGGGCATTTTGGTAATTTTCCCATACCCTTGTACTGTTGTCGAATTTATTTTAGAGAGGTCCATACATTCTGAGAAATGTATAACCTCTGCAATAAACTTCTGAGTGAAATAAAATTCATTTGACGTATTTTCGAGACTTAAAACAGTCATTCGGGTGCAAATATGTTAAAAGGGTACGATTATATTTAACCCGGGGTTAAAATATTTACCCATAAGTGAATCGGATAAGGCAAGGTTAAAAGGCCCGATTTTGGCCTTCACCGCACCCCGCGGCCAAGCCACCGCACCCCGCGGTGAGCAGTTGTCTCCTCGACAATTTGCAGTGCAACTTGACAATAGCAGAGCCTAGCCTTTGTGAGTCATCTAGCCTACGTCTGATGGTCGGGCCAGCACCTCCTTGATGTGAGTCATCTAGACTTAAAAACAATATAATCCGGTAAAGCCTTGGATGGCTTCGGATGTGAAATCCGAGGTTACTGGCGGTAATACATTTTCCAAATGGGTTAAGATTTGGGGGTGTTACATGAACATCGGGGCTGGCAGGCATGGGCGTCGGGGCCGGTGGAGGCTTCGGTCCTGGGGCCGATGGGGGCGTGTGGTCTGGGGACGCTGGGGGTTTTGGCTCTAGGATCGACGAAGGCACGGGCTACGAGGACGGTGAAGGCATGTTCACCGTGGCCGACGGGGGTGCAGGCATCGTGGCCTATGGGAGCAAACGCACTCGAGGCGGTGGAGAGGCCGGCTTCGACGCCGACGACGGTGCATCTCTCGGTGCCGACTGGAAAGCGAGTACGGGAGCCACTGTGGTCACTTTCATGGTGCCTCCGAACTCGTCAATGGCCTCAACAATGATCTCGTCATGGCGGCCCACGGGGAGGGTGAAAGCCAAAGGGGGCTGAGCAAGGCGCGCGGGTCTAGCGCCGGTGGTATGTCTAGAAGCGGAACTGTAATATCCTCAATTTTGTAAGGGCATTTTGGTAATTTTCCTAAACCCTTGTACTATTGTCGAATTTATTTTAGAGAGGTCTAGACATTCTGAGAAATGTATAACCTCTACAATAAATTTCTGAGTGAAATAAAATTCATTCGACGTATTTTCGAGACTTCAAATAGTCATTCGGGTGCAAATATGTTAAAAGGGTACGAATATATTTAACCCGGGGTTAAAATATTTACCCATAAGTGAATCGGATAAGGCAAGGTTAAAAGGCCCGATTTTGGCCTTCACCGCACCCCGCGGCCAAGCCACCGCACGCCGTGGTGAGCAGTTGTCTCCTCGACAATTTGCAGTACAACTTGACAGCAGCAGAGCCTAGCCTTTGTGAGTCATCTAGACTACGTCTGATGGTCGGTCCAGCACATCCTTGATGTCTCCTGGTTGTGAGTTGCTTGCTTGACCTATAAATGGAGGGAGGGAGCTGAAGAGAAGGGGCACACAGGTGCAACTTCATCTTCTTCCTCAAAGAAATCCTCCATTGTTGTCCAAACCTTTGATCTTTGTTTGTGAAAGAGATCAAATCCCTTTGAGTGATAAAAAGGTGCTCCTAAGTGGTATTCAAAGGCCTAAGAAGGTTGGAGGTTGAACCACAAACGAATCAAAGTCGAACGGATTGATTTGGGTAAGTTTCTCCATGGCCGCTATCGAAGAGCTCTCGCCTCTGTCATCTCGCCGCACCCGCGGCAAGGGCTCCACCGCACCCGCGGTGAGCCTTGTCCGAGTTGTGTGTTCTTGGGCGTTTGGCTTTGGGCGAGGCCTGACTCCTTTGATTCTTTTCCTATTGTTTTATATTCATATATGTAGATATTGAATCTAACTTAGGATCTCGTTATGGGTCGTTCCATAGGGATTTATTATCCAGGATCTGTCCCAGTTCAGACTTAGAATCCATCATTCCTAAGCTTGTTAAGCTTTTGTCAAATCTAAGACAAGTGGCGGTTCACTCTTACTCATCATTCCATATTTCCATTAATTATCAATTGTTTAATTGTTAATTAATTTGGAATGATTGTTGTTTTCGTCTGGGAACAGTTTTGATAACTGTTTTGGAAATTAAAATGGATATTATAATAGGTTGTATATTCTGCTAGAATTAACGCTATTATATATTTGTTTATAGATTGAAATATATCTATGATGATGGCCTTGATTGATTTGATATGATTATTGACTGTTCTGAACTGTTTAGTTAGAACAAGTATTCGTAGGAACGCTACTTGGTATCTCCTTGTGAATACTAGTCGTTTCCTTATAACCAAGTGGATGGGATGTCCAGGCCCCAACACTTTTATTTGGTCATGACCATTCCCTATCCGAGTATAGGGAAGGTGCACAACAGTTGGTGCCACTCTTTGATATTTATTCCCAACTTTATATCTCAAAATCCCGTGAGGATGAGATTCTAAAAGCTTGAAACGTGAATGAATGTTTTGGAATTAAATAAGATAAGTGCCGTCGTTGCACATGATAAATATACCTTGGCGAGTAGTGCAACTAGGTAATAGTGCAGCTAGGAAAACTCGTCTCAACTTTGATCAGAGTACGTTCTCTTTTCAATCTGAATTCGCTTGATGCAGTGAGGTTGGTTGTGAACCGAAGCATCAAGTCAGTTTTTAAACGCTTGTGTATGAAACTATAATGTTCCAGACATTTTTCATGCTTCCGATAAGACTCAATCTTTTGGAGTCTTCTCTTGGATATTTCCCATAAGACTCGTTTTCGTTGGAGTCTTCTCTTGATCATGCCTTTTGATATATTCTAGTAGAAGTATGGTGGTTGACTATTGTTATCGGTTATTATTCGAGAAGCAATGAGCCTAACCTAATACGACTACTTCGAACCACTCTGCTTTGTACCCTTGCATAGTCTTTCATTAGTCTAACCAACCGTAATTGTTCTCTGCATGGTTGGTTGGTGTCATCTGTTCGATTCAGCACATCAGATAAGCTGTCGTTCCGCGAAAGCTAAGAACGACTATGACGGAATGTGTTTTTGACAAGTTTATTCAGGTTGAGATCCTTTGCATTGATCGCAGTGATCAAGACTTTATTTATTTTTAAAAGACTTCTGTTATCTTTTGTTTACTCTGATAACTATGTTTCTCATCCTATTTGGGATTGGGATATAATCCCAAGACTTATGTTTAATTGAAGATTATGATGTTTTATATCTTAAATGTGTTTATGATTTGTATAATCCGGTAAAGCCTTGGATGGCTTCGGATGTGAAATCCGAGGTCACTGGCGGTAATACATTTCCAAATGGGTTAAGATTTGTGGGTGTTATAGGAACATCGGGGCTGGCAGGCGTGGGCGTCGGGGCCGGTGGAGGCTTCGGTCCTGGGGCCGACGGGGGCGTGGGGTCTGGGGACGCTGGGGGTTTTGGCTATAGGATCGGCAAAGGCGCGGGCTCCGAGGACGGTGGAGGCATGTTCACCGTGGCCGACGGGGGTGCGGGCATCGTGGCCTGTGGGAGCAAATGCACCCGAGGCGGTGGAGAGGCCGGCTTCAACGCCGACGACGGTGCATCTCTCGGTGCCGACTGGAACGCGAGTACGGGAGCCACTATGGTCACTTTCATGGTGCCTCCGGCCTCGTCGACGGCCTCAGCAATGATCTCGTCACGGCGGCCCACAGGGAGGGTGAAAGCCAAAGGGGGCTGAGCAAGGCACGCGGCAGCGTCGGGCGCGGCCGTGGCTGCGGCTGGAGTGGGGAGTGGCTGCGGTGCGGCGCGATTGGCCGTGGGAGTGCCCAATAAAGGGCCGGCGAAAATGGCTTCCAAGCTAAGCGCGATGGCGGCCATGCGTGCATCGGCGGAGCACTCAACCTCCCTCTCGTGGCGAAGCGCAGCCAATTCTGCGCGCAATGCCTCAATTACGGCCGTCTTATGGCAGGCGGCAACCGCATTGGTGCGGTTCTCCTCGGCAAGCCGCGCGGCCACAGACTCGGTGTAATATGTGGGCGGCCGCCACCCTGCATCATGTCCTTCGGCGCGGTGGGTGGCGTGGCCATGGGGATGCGGTAGCCAAATCGGGGCATGGCGGTCTAGCTGGCGCCGGGGCCGGTCCTGGGTGCGATAATAAACCCGGTGGCCCACATCCGCCCAAGCCGCGTCCTCGTCATGGTGGTAGTTGAATTCATAGCCGACAGCGGGCCTATGGACGGAGCGGTGGTAAGGATACCCAAAGCGGCGGTCATCGACTACCATGGGGTCCTCCATTTGTAGACTCACCTACAAGAGGCCACAAAGCAACCCAAGTAACCAATTCACAAGCAACAAGTGCATGAACCTAAGAAGGGAATAAATGAAATGATTTCTAAGACACAAGCACACACAAGTCAAAGGATCAAGCAATGGGATACAAGGGAGAGCATTGCATGTAACTTGAGAAATGGGAGGGAACCAAGACACATTCTAACCAAGCCAATGTGTATTCCTTAGGCTATGTAGATAAAAGGACCAAAGGGTAACTTAGGATGGCAAACTCAATAGGAAGGCAATTCGGCCAACCTATGGGTCCAATCAAGAGGATGAAGTAGCTATGGCAAGGGAAAGAGGAACACGGAGAGGAGGGCTTAGTGGCCCAAGTTGCCGAGTGAGGGTGAGAGAGCCCACCAAGGATTGTGGAACCAAACCGAAAGAAAGAAAGAAAAGAAAAGAAGCTTGACCTTTGCTTTGCCCTTTTTTTTTTTTGCATTCAGTTGTCTTTTTCTTCTTTTTTTGGGTCTCTTGCTTTTTGTTTTGACCTCTTGAAAATATATTTGGCTTTTTCTTAGGCAAAGGGGAGCAAGGACTAGAAAGACTTAGTGTTTTGATGCAAGGAGTGGAGCCACAACACTTTCTTTGTAATGAATGGCAACAAGGGTATGCATATTTTTTTTTTAAATGCCAAGTCACCATGTAGTGGTGTGACAAAGCCTAAGAAGAGAAGAGAAAGAGGGTCCCTTGCCACATCAACATTTCGCCCCCCCTAAATAAACTCCACTAAAGGATTGTCCTCCAATTCCTCCCACTAACCCACCATCCTAAGGTACTAATTGGCTCTTTACCTAAAATAGCACAAGGGAGACAAATAGTACAAGGAGAAGGTGAAGGAGGCCTCCCAAG
Source organism: Rheum nobile (assembly GCA_027886185.1). Taxonomy (NCBI): domain Eukaryota; kingdom Viridiplantae; phylum Streptophyta; class Magnoliopsida; order Caryophyllales; family Polygonaceae; genus Rheum; species Rheum nobile. The sequence continues at coordinate 851,601 of WOAB01000738.1, read as the reverse complement.
TACCAAGTACATGCAAGGACACAAGCACAAGGGGACCACAAAGGACACAACTCAAAACAAAGAGCAAGCAAAGCAAACAAGGGGGAGTGGCTCGGCCATGGAAGCAATGGGGAGGCTGTAGGGGTGGTGGTGGTGGTGGCAGTAAGGCGGCAGCCAAGGTGGTTCGGTCGTCGGAGGTGGTGGTCCGGTCACCGAAAAGTGTTTTTTTTTTGGCTATTTTTGGGAGGGAAGCTAGGGACAACTAGGCTAAGCATGAAAATAGCATGGAAAACATGAAAAAATACAAGTAAACAAGAGAAAAACTGAGCATGCAATCTCAACACAACACAAGAAGAAGCAAGAAAAAAAATTCTAGCTAGCAATGAAGATAGAGAGCAAAACACCAAATAAACATAGAAGCAACATAAGAGAACATCCTAGCTATGAACATGGATCATAAAAACAAAAATTTTAAAATGGAGAAGATGACTTAGCTTGGGCACTTGGCTCTGATACCAATTGATGAGAAACAACCCTCCAAGGTGAGGCTTTGCTCCTCTAGAAGCTAGATCTAGTCCAAGGGAATCCTTCTTCTCCTTCCTAAGCTTGAGAGCTCTTCAATGGCAACCAAAGGAGAGAGGTAGGGCGCCGGGCGGAGGTGAGGCCGAGAGCAACCAAGGAGGTGGCGGCGCCGGCGAGCCCAAGGAGACCCTCCTTGGGGGTTCCTTGGCCGTGAAGAGCAAGGACCGAGAAGCACTTGTGGATTCGAATGTGTTTGAGAGATTGATGAGAGATTGAGAGAAAGAAGAGATTTGGAAGATGTTTGAGTTGCTAGAATTAATTGGATGCCTTAGGAGAGTTTTTCTCTATCCAAGGTAATGTTCCAATTCTATATCAGCTTCAACTAAATGACAAGGAAGACAAGGAAATGTTTAAATAGTCTAGGGGTTTTGGGAGTGGGCTAGGAGCCATAGGCACATGGGTCCACACGCCCACTAATAAAAGGAAACTCTAATGGGCCTTAGTGAGTTAAATCCCATATGCAAATGGCTCTTCACACTCACTAAGGCAAGACTAGAATTAAGAAACTAAATAACCAAAATAGAAAGTGATAAAAGCCATAATGGCTTGGATATAGACGTGCGCACAAATGCCTTGGAGTCGAAGCATTGTCGATGCTTGAGTGTCGTGGCATTGATGCACCGACGTCTTGGGTTGGTACTCATCACTATCAAGAACAAGTTTCCTATCTATATCTATTTAAAAGTTGACTTTCTTGTCCTCATTAATGCTCCACTTTATTTTCTCTACAATTGTTTTGTTATATAAATTGAGTTTTTTTTGCACTTTTAAAGACAAAATTAAATGTTTAAATGTACCCAAAGCTATAGTTTACATATAGTGTTAGTTTATCAACCTTAGTATATAATATGTATATAATATATTAGTTTATCCTGTCGATTTTTACTATAGGGTTTGTACAACAACATAAGATTTTTTACTATAGGGTTTATGGTATTTTGTCGAGGATGCAAGTACATATCCACCTCATGGTAAACTATCCTTGATTGTATATATTTGGATCTCTTTAATAGTCTACACATGCATGCACTAAATACTTATATCTATCGGTTTAAATTTATTAATATAATCGTCTTTTGATTGAGATATGATAATTTCATGTGAAGATGTCAGAGAATTGGATAATCTAATAGCACTTGAGAGGAAGATGGTCAATATGCAAGGTAGGGCTGCTACCAAGGTATTGGTTCAATGGAAAAATCAGTCCATGGAGGAGGCCATTTGGGAGTTTCTGTATGATTTGCAACTCAAGTTTCCATACTTTGAACCTTGAGGTGTTATAGGAAAAATGTAAGGAAAGAGATATGCCACGTGTAAGGTTTTGATTGGTCCAAAATGTAATTCTGTTAAAACAGATTTTGTTAGAATGGAAGAACAAATTCTTTATAAAGGGAGGGGAGATCGATAGATCAATCATATCATTGTATTGTAACTCTTTCAATTCTTCTATTGGAGAAACAACTCAAGTCAGATCGTTGTTTTTCAACATCCATATATTATCTTGATCATCTATCCACTACAATTCTCAATTTCAATCTTATGAATCCTGATTTGTTGTATTAAATCCGCACATAAAATGTACATACCTATATATGTGTCAAACTCTAGGTTAGTTTGTGTGCAAGCCGCACATAAGATCTAAAAAAACAATTAAACTAGATCTAAAACGGGACTACGAAATTCAAAGTAAGCTAACTAACATTTTATTTAGTTACAGAAAACATAAATCATGCCATGATAAGAGCATAGAGGAATAAAAGAGACATGCTTATTGATTTCAACATCAATGTTTGTGAACCTTGTAGATTTCTAAGTTTGTGGATCATCAGCTAAACAATAACCTGATAAGCGGATCAATTCTGAAGGAGAAGATAGAGAGAATCAATTTTGGAAGAGAAGAAGAGAGTCTCGACCTAGATATTGTACATAACCATGAAAATTGCTCTTGTATACTTGTTGTCGCCGCCTCCGTGAACCGAGTTCATCTCCGGCATCAACGATGGCCTTTTCCAGCGAAAATCATATGAAAAGAGGTCGATTGGAGGTGAAACAGAACTATACAACAAATTTGAAAGCTATGGTTACAGAGAATACCAGTTGCAGAGGTTGCAAAGAGATCTAGAAGAACGCTTTTTGATATGAAAGTACAATTTACCCCTACTTTGCTTAAGACTTTAAGAAACGCACGTTACATCTAGACCCTACGATGAGAGTAACAAATGGCCAAGATAAGTTTGTACTGTTTACACTTACTAACTAGTTAGTATACAACATAGTTCTAAATTAACATATGTCATATTTTTTTGATAGTTTATTTTACAAAAAACATAGCAATTCCAAATTAAACTTACTAGAACGGTGGGATCCTTTGTATCTTTTGGCTTTGGATAGTTTCCATTTTCCAAGACATACCAGCATTGCATGTCATTGGTTTGCATGAAGCCAGTGAGATGTTGTGTCCACCAATTGATTTGACCATTCTTAAGGAGATATGGTTTGTTGATGGAGACACCGAGTTCAGGTTCGTTGTTGCGAGACATCTTGAAAAACCTGTTTCGAAGAACACACAATCTAGAGCGCGGGCTCAGCATAGGATGGAGCAATATTCTAATCAACATAGAAGTGACAAACAGTTTTCTATTGGTGATTTGGTTTATGTTAAACTACAGCCTTACATACAGTAAAGTGTGACTGTCAAGAGTAATTAGAAGTTATCGCCTAAGTACTATGGGCCTTATGAGATATTGGATAAGTGTGGTGTGGTAGCTTACAAGCTCAAATCGGATACATCATGTTTCTCAACTCAAGAAGCATGTGGGAGTTGCTTTGACTTCTTCTGCTTTACCATATGTGATTCCTGATTTGTTTGCCAAAGAGCTTGAATTCATACTTGAGAGGAAGATGGTCAATAGGCAAGGTAGGGCTGCTACCAAGGTATTGGTTCAATGGAAAAATCAGTCCATGGAGGAGGCCATTTGGGAGTTTCTGTATGATTTGCAACTCAAGTTTCCATACTTTGAACCTTGAGGTGTTATAGGAAAAATGTAAGGAAAGAGATATGCCACGTGTAAGGTTTTGATTGGTCCAAAATGTAATTCTGTTAAAATAGATTTTGTTAGAATGGAAGAACAAATTCTTTATAAAGGGAGGGGAGATCGATAGATCAATCATATCATTGTATTGTAACTCTTTCAATTCTTCTATTGGAGAAACAACTCAAGTCAGATCGTTGTTTTTCAACATCCATATATTATCTTGATCATCTATCCACTACAATTCTCAATTTCAATCTTATGAATCCTGATTTGTTGTATTAAATCCGCACATAAAATGTACATACCTATATATGTGTCAAACTCTAGGTTAGTTTGTGTGCAAGCCGCACATAAGATCTAAAAAAACAATTAAACTAGATCTAAAACGGGACTACGAAATTCAAAGTAAGCTAACTAACATTTTATTTAGTTACAGAAAACATAAATCATGCCATGATAAGAGCATAGAGGAATAAAAGAGACATGCTTGTTGATTTCAACATCAATGTTTGTGAACCTTGTAGATTTCTAAGTTTGTGGATCATCAGCTAAACAATAACCTGATAAGCGGATCAATTCTGAAGGAGAAGATAAAGAGAATCAATTTTGGAAGAGAAGAAGAGAGTCTCGACCTAGATATTGTACATAACCATGAAAATTGCTCTTGTATACTTGTTGTCGCCGCCTCCGTGAACCGAGTTCATCTCCGGCATCAACGATGGCCTTTTCCAGCGAAAATCATATGAAAAGAGGTCGATTGGAGGTGAAACAGAACTATACAACAAATTTGAAAGCTATGGTTACAGAGAATACCAGTTGGAGAGGTTGCAAAGAGATCTAGAAGAACGCTTTTTGATATGAAAGTACAATTTTACCCCTACTTTGCTTAAAACTTTAAGAAACGCGCGTTACATCTATACCCTACGATGAGAGTAACAAATGGCCAAGATAAGTTTGTACTGTTTACACTTACTAACTAGTTAGTATACAATCATAGTTCTAAATTAACATATGTCATATTTTTTTGATAGTTTATTTTACAAAAAACATAGCAATTCCAAATTCAACTTACTAGAACGGTGGGATCCTTTGTATCTTTTGGCTTTGGATAGTTTCCATTTTCCAAGACATACCAGCATTGCATGTCATTGGTTTGCATGAAGCCAGTGAGCTGTTGTGTCCACCAATTGATTTGACCATTCTTAAGGAGATATGGTTTGTTGATGGAGACACCGAGTTCAGGTTCGTTGTTGCGAGACATCTTGAAAAACCTTCTTCGAAGAACACACAATCTAGAGCGCGGGCTCAACATAGGATGGAGCAATATTCTAATCAACATAGAAGTGATAAACAGTTTTCTATTGGTGATTTGGTTTATGTTAAACTACAGCCTTACATACAGTAAAGTGTGACTGTCAAGAGTAATTAGAAGTTATCGCCTAAGTACTATGGGCCTTATGAGATATTGGATAAGTGTGGTGTGGTAGCTTACAAGCTCAAATCGGATACATCATGTTTCTCAACTCAAGAAGCATGTGGGAGTTGCTTTGACTTCTTCTGATTTACCATATGTGATTCCTGATTTGTTTGCCAAGGAGCCTGAATTCATACTTGCGAGGAAGATGGTCAATAGGCAAGGTAGGGCTGCTACCAAGGTATTGGTTCAATGGAAAAATCAGTCCATGGAGGAGGCCATTTGGGAGTTTCTGTATGATTTGCAACTCAAGTTTCCATACTTTGAACCTTGAGGTGTTATAGGAAAAATGTAAGGAAAGAGATATGCCACGTGCAAGGTTTTGATTGGTCCAAAATGTAATTCTGTTAAAATAGATTTTGTTAGAATGGAAGAACAAATTCTTTATAAAGGGAGGGGAGATCGATAGATCAATCATATCATTGTATTGTAACTCTTTCAATTCTTCTATTGGAGAAACAACTCAAGTCAGATCGTTGTTTTTCAACATCCATATATTATCTTGATCATCTATCCACTACAATTCTCAATTTCAATCTTATGAATCCTGATTTGTTGTATTAAATCCGCACATAAAATGTACATACCTATATATGTGTCAAACTCTAGGTTAGTTTGTGTGCAAGACGCACATAAGATCTAAAAAAACAATTAAACTAGATCTAAAACGGGACTACGAAATTCAAAGTAAGCTAACTAACATTTTATTTAGTTACAGAAAACATAAATCATGCCATGATAAGAGCATAGAGGAATAAAAGAGACATGCTTGTTGATTTCAACATTAATGTTTGTGAACCTTGTAGATTTCTAAGTTTGTGGATCATCAGCTAAACAATAACCTGATAAGCGGATCAATTCTGAATGAGAAGATAGAGAGAATCAATTTTGGAAGAGAAGAAGAGAGTCTCGACCTAGATATTGTACATAACCATGAAAATTGCTCTTGTATACTTGTTGTCGCCGCCTCCGTGAACCGAGTTCATCTCCGGCATCAGCGATGGCCTTTTCCAGCGAAAATCATATGAAAAGAGGTCGATTGGAGGTGAAACAGAACTATACAACAAATTTGAAAGCTATGGTTACAGAGAATACCAGTTGCAGAGGTTGCAAAGAGATCTAGAAGAACGCTTTTTGATATGAAAGTACAATTTTACCCCTACTTTGCTTAAAACTTTAAGAAACACGCGTTACATCTATACCCTACGATGAGAGTAACAAATGGCCAAGATAAGTTTGTACTGTTTACACTTACTAACTAGTTAGTATACAATCATAGTTCTAAATTAACATATGTCATATTTTTTTGATAGTTTATTTTACAAAAAACATAGCAATTCCAAATTCAACTTACTAGAACGGTGGGATCCTTTGTATCTTTTGGCTTTGGATAGTTTCCATTTTCTAAGACATACCAGCATTGCATGTCATTGGTTTGCATGAAGCCAGTGAGCTGTTGTGTCCACCAATTGATTTGACCATTCTTAAGGAGATATGGTTTGTTGATGGAGACACCGAGTTCAGGTTCGTTGTTGCGAGACATCTTGAAAAACCTGTTTCGAAGAACACACAATCTAGAGCGCTAGCTCTGATACCAATTGTAGGATCTATGTGTTAGAATCAAGGGAACTGAGACACAAAGGTGTTCAGTTCCTATGGGCAGCGGAATAATAAATAAGCAAGTTATCAAGACAAATTACTTAAGGTGAAAACCTTTGATAACCAACTAGTTATCTAGGATAAAAACCACCCCTCTTGCGAGGATTTCAAAGTCTACTTGTATATTAATCGTGATTACAACTTCCGAACTCACTCGTTTCAGTCTAACACCTTCAGACTAAACCTAGTTCCATAGTAAATCACAATTCAACACACAATAGACTTACTTCGACTCTTTCGACTCGAACACTTCTTCTTTCTTCTTCTTCTATCTGATGCACTTTAGAGCTCGTTGAAATGCATACCTAAACACTCCAGCATCATCACGTATTTATACAATATGTTTGCCAAGGAAAGATCTCGGATGAGATATTACTTGAACGAACATATCCCATAAATCAGTGACGAGATATTTTATCTTTTACCTAAAATAAGAGATAAAATATACACTCAACCGATCCTAATTTACACAATTATATAAAGATACTCTATGTGTAAAAACCGCCAAAGATCTTCAGTTGTTGGCTTTCGGATTTGGTGAGAAAATCTTCTTCAAAGATTCTGTGAATAACGCTGGGAAAGCACATAAGCGATTCCCATCCAGTTCCCTCGATCTTGATCTTCGCTCACTGTGGACTCGGTTCCCTTATCTTTTCAGCTGTGGATGAGACACTAGAATAACTTGTTAAGTTCAAGTGTTTGTCATCGTCAAAACAAGAGAAATAGAGGAAGACAATTTTATGGGAACTGATGTTCCAAAAGTTCCATTCCAACAGAACTTCATTAAGAAATAATAAATATTTCTTAATGAAGTAACGGGGTGTCTATTTTGAAGAGTTTTTTGGTAAGTAAGTGTAGCCAATTAGGAGTAATAATTATAGTATTAGTAGTTGTAGTATCATCTTTATGTGAAAAAATTAGGGTGTGGAACATCGATCTGAACATGCATTATTATTGATGGTAGTTGAACTACAAATCCTCCACGGCACTGCGCGTATAATTAATTGGACTACCAAAAAAGGAGTTTTATTTTTTTAAGAGTTGAAAATTTTAAAAGACAAAATAAAATCGTGTTAGGATGATCACTGTTACAATAATAACTAATAAGGGTCGATACTTTTGAGTGTTTGATTTGATCGATCCGATCGATTTTGTAGAAGGTTGAAGTTCTTATCGTTTTGTATCATTTTTATCTCCCATATTTTGCTCAACGTTTGAAATTTGGATCACTTATTGATTGATGAATATAAATTGTAGTATCGTATGTAGTATAAGTGGATTAGTTGAATCTCATTTGCAAACGGACAATTAGAAAATAGGATTAAGGGAAATTCCGAGTGATAACCACGAGATATTGTAAATTTCGTGTGGTGTCCAATTTTTTTTAAAATTTATATAATAACTACGATATTTCATAAATTTCGTCTAATACCCTCAAGTATTATAAAATAAAAATCAATACAAGTTATCTATATATTAAATATAATTTAATAAAATCATAATATTTTCGTGGCATTGAAAAACACCTCATTTTTATTTTTTTATAAGACCACTAAATTTTATATATTTTTGCAATAAAATATTAAAAAGCTACTCTTATTTACATATTTTTCATTACACCATAATTTTTTTTATTTTTAATTAATATATATAATTTATTTGTTTGTATAAAACTTAAAAATACACCCTTATTCAAATATCTTTCAATAATATCTTTTTTTCAACCATCAAAAGTAATGTGATTAATTATTTTTTATTTCAAAAAATATTTGAAATTTGGAATTTTGTAAAGTTACTCGATAACGTTTTATGGGAGAACAAAAAAAAATCATAAAAGTAGTTTTTGTAGATAAAAAAAATGATTTAAAAAACATATAATATTGGGACATTTTTAAATAATAATAATTATGATGTCATAAAATATATAAATAAGAGAAGTTTTCTTAATTTTACCTCAGAAAATATTTTTTTGGGTGTTATAAAAGATAAAGATTAGGTATTTGCTTAAATACCACAAGGACATGATGTTTTTATTAAACACGATTTCTATTTCACACACCGACAAAATTGCTATTTCACGCACCGGTTCGTCCGTGACGGACCAAATGAAGCCGCCCGTGACGAACGAAAGCACTCCGCGCGTGACGAACGAAAGCACTCCGTCCGTGACGCACCAACCCAATCCGTGCGTCACGGATGGACATTCTGATCCGCGACACGATTTTGGAATCGCCATAACGTTTGATTTTCTGGTCCAAATGGGCTGAAATTTGGAGGAGTTATAGTTGACATCTTGATATTTAATCTGACGTTGGAATCACTCAATTCGGAGTTACGTAGAAAAAGTTATACTTCTCCAAATACAGGACAAAGAAATAGAGATCTTTTAAGCGTCAAAGCGAGTAGAGATACTTCTCCGTTCGTTTCTCAGCTGATGGCGTTCGAACCTTCTTCTACAAGAAAGAGACGAGGTCGTAAGGCGACTTAAATGCTATTGTACTCGCACATTGTAATGCTATTGTGATCCATTATTGCAATGCTATTGTAATCCGACTTAAATGCTATTGTACTCGCCTTGGTGCTTAAGAGATCTCTATTTCTTTGTCCCGTCTTTGGATAAGTATAACATTTTCTACGTAACTCCGAATTGAGTGATTCCAACGTTAGATTAAAGATCAAGATGTCAACTATAACTCCTCCAAATTTCAGCGCGTTTGGACTAGGGAATCAAAAGTACGTTATGGCGATTCCAAAATCGTGTTGCAGATCAGCATGTTCATCCGTGACGGACGAAACATGTTCATCCGTGACAGACGAAACATGTTCATCCGTCACAGATGAAAATGCTTCGTCCGTCACGGATGAACATGTTTCGTCCGTCACAAATGAACCAAGGCGTTAAATTAAGTTTCTTTTATTGATGTTAACATCAATAAAGTAACTGTTTATAAACATATTCTGATTATGTTCAGTTTTTAAATTATATGACTTGATAGAGTTTGTATTGTAATTCAAAACAAAGACCTAGATAAACCGGTTTTTGAAAAGAAAAACATTTATTAGCGTCTGTTAATAGTACATAACTACTATATGTCCATGTGTCATGTACATGTTTGGATAAATATATACTATATATTTAACGGTATATCAATTGATAATATAAGATGCTATTGACTAACAAAAAATATTATAATAATTAAATTGTTTTAGCATGCTAAAAAATTAGAGAAGGATTATGTAGTTCAAGTAAATCATATGTTATTAAAGTAAGAATCAGACAATTAAACATAAGTTTCTGTTATAAATATGCATGAGAATGATTTATTACATAAAGGTAACAAAACTTTAAGTAATATATTCATGAAACAATATAAAATATATTTTATGTATATATATTGCAAAAAAAACTATGTGACACACCGACATTAAATCATATGTTATTAAAGTAAGAATCTAAAAGTATAGTGCAATTAATATACACACCGACATTAAAATGAACTATGTTTGGCCAAATTAGAGTCTTGATAATGCTTATAATTTCAATAAGATTGGCCATACATAAAAATAATAGAAAGCTTCTTTCATCTCGATTGTCAAATATTTCTCATTTGTTTTGAAGCAATCATATATATCTCTTCTTTCTAATGATTTGAGATATCTCTACTCGCCTTGGCGCTTAAGAGATCTCTATTTATTTATCCCGTCTTTGGAGAAGTATAACTTTTTCTACGTAACTCCGAATTGAGTGATTCCAACGTCATATTAAAGATCAAGATGTCAACTATAACTCCTCCAAATTTCAGCGCGTTTGGACCAGAGAATCAAAAGTTATAGCGATTCCAAAATCGTGTCGCAGATCAGAATGTTCATCCGTGACGCACGGACGGGGTTGGTGCGTCACAGACGGGGTGCTTTCGTTCGTCACGGGCGGAGTTCTTTCGTTCGTCACGGACGACTTCATTTGGCACGTCACAGACGAACCGGTGCGTGAAATAACAATTTTGCCGGTGCGTGAAATATCAATGGCCTTATTAAATTAAGTTTAAAATATAGATTATTGTAATTATTTTTTGTTTTTTATAATATTTGATGACACCAAGCAAAATCTGTGAAATCTTAAAGCTACCACGCAGAGTTTTTAAAAATCTGTAATATCACGCAAAAATGACAATACCTCGTAGCTATCATGTAAAGTTTCCCTAGAATTAATTAGTTATTGAAGAATATGGATTATGGTCCATTCATGCACATTATGAGACATTTGTTTACAGAGCGGGTAGATTTCAAGAAAATTCCATCTTCCAAGTAAATATTCGGTAAGAAAATTTACAGGAAGGCAATATAATTTTTTTACCGCATACAAACACATTACGTACTTATCATCTCTGCGTTAAAAAAAATACATAAATTTTCTGTTGGAAAAGGTGCATTTATGACGTGCATCTCAACCATATTTACAAAGTGTATTTACTACTCCATATTCACAAACCATAATCAGTTTGAGTTAAGCACTAACTCATTAGTTAATTTCCCTTTCGATCAATTTCAGCGTGATTTATTATGTCGAACACCTCCAAATCTGTTCAGCATTACTATTGCCAGTTTGCCACCAACAAATGTGGTTGAGCTATACTATTTTTGGTAAGCTGGTGTTGACTTACTCACAACAACAACACAATGATATATAAGCTCATATTCAAGATAATACGAAGTATATATTACTAGTAAAAATACATGGTATGTCCACCTCAAAAGTTATTCATGCTATTCGACCTATAAGTTAATAATTGAATAAATGATAAACGAAGTGGATCAACGTAAACTATACCATAATTTCAATTCAAACTTACGATTCACGATAAGATATTATTGACAACCTAATTTGTCTAAAATATAAGTAAAATATATAACTTGCAGTTTTTGTGGAAAAGCTCTCAATTGAGTAACAATGGAGGAATTGAACAAGAAACCAATATAGCTTGGTGATACACACCAGAAAAAAATATCTCAAAAGGTTACAATTGCAAAAGTATATGATAACAAACTCAACTACAACTATTTATATAAGCAGTAGGCTCTAACAAACTTTTATTAATATCCATTAGACAGCTACCAAATCAGCTCCAATGCCCCATACATTTTGTTAGCTCCGGCTTAAAGGAAAGAGACGACTATTATCTCTCAATATATAGTTTTCTTTATGTTTTATATTCTTGTATCTTCCAATGAAATATATGTACATTACTAGTAAAAATAGATGTCGACGACCTCAAAACTTATTTATACTTTTCAACCTATAATCTAAGACTTGAATGAGAGATAAACATGTAAAGTATAGAATAATGGCAATTCAAATTTACAATTCACGACAATATACTATTGACAACTAATAGTTTGGCCCGAAATGTAGGTAAGATCTATAAAATGTAATTTTGTTATAATTTCGTAAGCTTGTGCCTTCTGAAGAAACGTGCCCTAAATTTGTGATGCATAATGCAATATTTGGAAAAGTAAATCAAGAATTTGGAAGCTAACGTTCTTGTATTGTTGTGTGTTGTGAGTATTAAGCTTTTAAGCACTAGGAATTGGCAGATGTAACCGTCAACCCCAAACAAGCACCACCAACTTCACTACTTACCAAAAACCACCTCCCTCTCACTTTCTCTCTTTCCTCTACTTTCAAATTTCAAAGTGGAATTCCTTTGACTTTTTTTCTTTCTCTCTCCGTCCTCTTCCCCAAGAAATTAATTTCCAATAAAAAACAAAACAAAAATATTTTTTCAAACAATTTCTCACTGCCCATTCCCCCACACACACAGACCCCCAGAAGAAGAAAAAAGGAAAACAAAAAAAAGGAAAAACAAAGCCGCACAAAATTCTCCCCCCACCATTGAAGAAGAAGGAGAAGAAGCTTGAGAAGCTGGGAGGAGGAGGCGAAGCAGGTGGGGGAAGAGGGGGATTAGGCTTCAAATGTGATGGGAAGCGGTTTCTCCCACCTGATTCCATGCTTTAAGCCGGAGCACGCGGCGGCGCTCGACGATCCCGCGGCGGTCTTCACGGCCGACCAGCCTCTCGACGAAACCCTAGGTCACTCCTTCTGCTACGTCCGCTCTTCCTCCCACTTCCTCTCTCCCTCCCCTTCCGATCGCTTCGTTTCCCCCGCTCAATCCCTCCGATTCTCTCCCTCTCACGAGAGATCCGACCCGAAACCGACCCGCTCCGCCCTCCCGGAAACCGGATTCCGAACAATCTCCGGCGCCTCCGTCAGCGCTAACTCCTCTACTCCCAGGACCGTCCTTCAGCTTGACGGTGTTTACGACGATGCCACCGACAGTATCGTCCATGGCTTCGAGAGCACGTCGTTATTCAGCTCGCTTCCGCTTCAGCCGGTGCCGAGAGGGGAGCAATCAGGCCCCATCGACCGCGGCGGATTCTTTCTTTCAGGTCCGATCGAGCGCGGCGCCATCTCCGGACCTCTCGACGCTTCCGCCGCCGCCGGTGAAGCCGCCGGAGTTCCGTTCTCGGCCCCGCTCGGTCCCGGTAGTGGATTGTATCCGAAGAGGAGGAGGAGGAAGAAGAGCTTCTCGGCGATCAGGAAGGCATTTCAGAGGAGCTTGTCGGAGAAGAACCGACCATGGGTTGTTCCGGTGAGGAATTTCGCGCGTCGGAAGGAGGTTTCTGATGGAGGTGGGGCCGCGGCTTCCATGGTGGATAATGAAAGCGAGAGGAATGTGCAGTGGGCGCTGGGGAAGGCGGGGGAGGATCGGGTTCACGTGGTGGTTTCAGAGGAGAATGGGTGGTTGTTTGTGGGGATTTATGACGGGTTTAATGGACCGGATGCGCCCGAGTTCCTGATGAGCCATTTGTACCGGGCCGTTTACAGTGAACTCAAGGGTTTGTTCTGGGACAGTGAGGATAGTGGTAATAGTAGTACTAGTAATCATCAGACAGTTGATGGACAAGCAAGTGTAAATATAGAGTCATGCAGTGTGACAGCACCAGCTGTAGAAGAGCTAAATCCATCAGTTAGTAGGGAAATTTGTGATGATGGTAAGGTTCATGGAGAGTCGAGTAGGGATAAGCGGGTGCCTTGTGCTGAATTGGATGGAGCGTCTGTTAAAAAAGTGACCTTTCAACCAGAAAAGAGGGAATGTAGGAGAAAATTGTGGGAGTTTCTTGCAGAAGATGACGCAGAAGACGGACTTGATCTTTCTGGTTCGGAAAGATTTGCGTTCTCTGTTGATGATGCTGTTAGGGTTAGCAATGCAGAGTCTACGGTGTGCAGACGGTCCTTGTTGTTGTCTAGGTTGAAACAGGGATTGTCTAGGAGTAAGGATGCCCAAAACAAGGGTTTGTCGACATGGAGGTTTGGTACAGAGGGAGAGGATAAGAATGAAGCTGTGAATCCAGTTGAAGAGAGGATGCCTAGGGGTTGTAAGAGGAGAAAACCGGGTCTGGCTGATCATGAGTTAGTCTTGAGGGCACTATGCCAAGCATTGGAAAAAGCAGAGCTAGCTTATTTAGATTTGACAGATAAAGTTATTAATCAATATCCGGAGCTTGCACTGATGGGTTCTTGTTTATTGGTTGTTTTAATGAGAGATGAGGATGTTTATGTAATGAATCTGGGAGATAGCCGTGCTATTGTTGCACAGCTTGAGACCCCAGAAAATGTTATTAATATGGGCTTGAAGGGTAAGGATGACATTGGGCTCAGCACAGAGGGGATTGTTGAGGAGTCTGCTGGTGACACATCAAATCCTGTGGCTAGAGAGGCTCCGGATCAATCAAGAAAACTCACTGCACTGCAGCTGTCAACAGATCACAGCACGAGTATTGAAGAAGTGAGTTTGGTTCTAGATTTCCTGGGCCTTATTATTATTGCTTCTGATAAATGAGATTGCATCTGATGATATGTGGTTCTTGTGTTGATTTCTCTTGTAGAATTATGCTTGTGGCCATTGAAATTCTGTTCTTCAACCATTATTGATGATTATATGTAACATCTCTCTCGTCTAGAAGCTCTGTGAAGTTAGTATGCAAGAACTTTGGTGCTGAAGATAATCAGTAGGCTCGTAAAGTTCTAATGAATGCAGATAAGATATTAGTTCCTTAGAAGTGATTGTTTCTGAGTGGGAAGCAAGGGTGGGGGGTTACCATGCTCTCTGAAAGGAGGGATAGTGAGCATCTAGGTGGAAGGGAGTGGTAGAACAGTAGAATTAATTGATATGTGGAGAACGAGGGAGGGGAAGTAGATAAGTAAAGTTTTTCTTGATTGTTGGTGAAGTTTTTCGGAAAATGATCACGTTTTCACTGGTCTTTGTTGTCTGCCAGATTTCGTGTGGACACCATGGGTTGGTGCTTTAAAGACTTGAATAGGTTTTGTGAATTATGATTGCTCGTGTGCTATTAGGGAGGGGAAGTAAGTAACATCTAGGTGCAAGGCAGTGATGGAGATGATTGAATAATGAGATAGATGAAGAAGATGAGTCTATATATTTCAATTGGAAACATCATATTTTTATGAATGCTTTTGCACTGAAGGATATTCTGTTGGATTATGTTGTCCACTAAATTCTCTGTGGATACTATTGGTGGGTGCTTTTAGAGACATGACTGGGTATTGTGATGGTGTCTTGAGTGATTTATGATCACTTGTTTTTTGTTATTTTGTACTTCTCCTTCTCAATATTTTAGTTCTTGTGGAAACCCAAGGCATCAACTAATGCCTTCACATAAAACTAAATATGCAAGGGTTTCATAATAACATGCAGGGATATCTAAATATGGACAATATAAGAAGTTCTGATATTATTTGGCATGTATATTTGGATGTGAAGTGAGTTTTGGACATCCACCAAATGGAAAGGACTAAAACATTGAGATCGAAGAACAATATGTATATCGTGTGATTTAAAAAACTATATAGTTATTTACAATCTGAAAGTTAATTATGTGGTCGTTATGGTAATGTATAGTCTATTTGTGTCAACTATCTTCTACTAGAGTGCTCTTCATAAATGTCAGGAGCTAGTCCTTGAATTGAGCCTTTGCTGGCGATCAGGTCCGGGTCCCTTGACAAGCTGGCCATTTGGAATAACTATTCTTGTTAGCAGTGAATTCGAAGCAGTTTTTTTTTTTCCTTAGTAATCAATTACATCATTATACTGGAGGCAGTGCTGGGGTCCTGGTGCTTCCCAGTGGGCCATTAGTAGTTCTTATTTTTTCGGAAGTGAAAGGCAAGTTTACAGTGAAGAAGCAACTCTATCGTTATCGTCTAGAGAGTGACATGGAACTAGTTAATGTAGGAAGTAAAATGAAAAAAACATTACAGATACAACACTATCCGTATTGGAAGTGCTAAAATGACTTCAAGGCAGAGAATTGGTGTCTATAGACATTTGTCAGCAGGCTTTCTGTCTTGGCTTCCCTTTTATGAGTTTTTCTGTCGCTTTGCAGGTCATTGGTTTTGCAGGTAGTATATGTGCTATTGTCCTTACTCCTTAGCCATTACGATGATTTGCTTGACATGACATATTTGTAGCCTAACTAATGAGCCTGCACTATCCTGACTATGCCAAAAGGATATTTCTCAATTCCAGGTGCATGATGAGGTGTTTGCTTCAGATAATTATATTTCAATCTAGTTTTAACAGTTTCATTCCTCCTTTAAGGCTTGTGGTTCTAGGCTTGTGCAGTAGAACTGTTTTTGAAAATGTAGTATACTGCTGCGAGGTTACCTTTAGGCGTGTCTAGCTTATCCTAATCTTCAAACCATGAAGTGCAGTAATAACCGACTTGTGTCTATCTGACTTTCTGTCATGCCATTAACAGTTTACTAGAAAGAGAGTTTCTAATCTTATTGATTTATTGTAGGACTATTTGTTTGTTTCCTCTATTGTTTCCTTCATTTTTGTCATTCTTCTGTTTCCTTGTTCAAGTTGCTAATTGCTACAATTCAAATTACATAATGCCAATTTGTCTTACAATTGTGGGGTGGTGGTGATTGTCATGTTACCGTGTCAATTTCAGTATGTAACAGTTTTGCCTTTGTGTTTGCAGGAAGTCTTAAGAATCAAGAGAGAACATCCGGATGATAACTATTGCATTGTCAATGATAGAGTAAAAGGTCGTTTGAAGGTCACCCGAGCATTTGGTGCTGGATTTCTTAAACAGGTTAGTTAGCCAATGTAAAAACACTACGAGTGTCTAGTGGCTCTTTGATATTATAGGCTGATTTTATTGAGAGTGATAAGCTGTTGCCTCATTATCTGCATATGGAGAAGCTATTTATTACAGCTCATGGAAAGATAGATGGCTTTTTTGGCCTCAAATTTCATGTAAACAAGCACTTAATTAGATAAGTGCCTTGTCAATTATGGTTTACTAAGTTTCAGAACATTGTAAGCAGAGTTGAATCTTATAAACTATAGTTTTTATCCTTTTTGTTACTTGTGTATAACCAATTAACCATCATATATACTTTCAATTCATGGACATGTTTGTATTAAGAGGAAAATGTTTTCGGCTACAAGCATGCATAATTAATAATTATGTGTTTCGTTACCCATTGATGCAGGCTAAATTTAATGATTCTCTATTAGAGATGTTCCGGAACGAGTTCATTGGTAGTGCACCCTATGTGTCTTGTATACCTTCCCTTTGTCATTACAAGCTTGGCGCAAGGGACCAATTCTTGATTCTCTCATCGGATGGTTTGTACCAGTACTTGAGCAATCAAGAGGTCGTATCGCATGTTGCAAGCTTCATGGAAAATAATCAAGATGGAGATCCTGCACAACATTTAATAGAGGAGCTCCTATCTCGGGCTGCGAAGAAAGCAGGTAATTTTAATTTTTTTTAATACATAAGTTCATGCTTTTCTTTTTACTTAGGTGGTGGTTTTACCAATTCACTTGCAAATTCTTTTGTGGGTCTTGCATGTTTCTTGTCTGCAAGATTCTCTTTGCAGTGAGAGTGCACGTTGTCTTTCATGTTCATGTTCATGGATCCCTGGATTTATGGCAAGATTGTATAGTTGGACTTGATTTCAATTACATCTTATTTAGTTATCAGAATTTCTATGATCTACCAGAATATGACCTCCAATATCCGGTGAAGAAGAAATAAACAACGGAATGTTTTTAGCTCTCTGTTTTCTTGTAATAAATGCTTGTTGATCTTATCTTTGATCAGTCTTGTCCTCCCATTCTGTTTAATCAAATTTGTACCTCTCTAATAAGTGATTCAATTCATTTATAGGTATGGATTTCCATGACTTGTTGGACATCCCTCAAGGAGACAGAAGAAAGTACCATGATGATGTAACTGTCATGGTGGTCTCTCTTGAAGGAAGAATTTGGAAGTCATCTGGGAAATACCCTTGACAGTATACAACAGGAATTCTCGGTATCAATCCCATCTAAGCATGGAAGCATTATAATGCCTTCTGAGCTGCAGAGAAAGCGGCACAAAAATGGCTTGCTTCTGTAAACATTGTGCAGCTCAGCATGTGTATGAGCCCATTAGTCCTCAAAAAGGCAAGTTGTGGTATAGAGTTCCATCATGATTATAGTTAAGACGAGAAAATTGGTTCACAATTGGGTGCAGGGTAAAAGATATGAAGAAATTTATTGCTGTTGTTCAGCTTGGGGAAAGATTTGGTGAGGAACATGCTGAAAAGAGAAAAGTATATCCTTCTTGGGTTTCTTTTGCTCTCTTATTCGAGATTTTGAGGAACATGCTAAAGGCTCTGAATCCATTTATTTTTAAATCTATATTTACATCTTAGAGCCAAATGATTGTCTGATTTAACTTTTCTATGGCTTGTAGTTGTGGGGCTTGCTTACTTTGTGCAGCAAGTAAATCCCATAGGAAAATAAAGATGTGCCTCGGTACAGGTAATTGTCTGTAGTTTCCAACTAATTTATAGCTTGGCTAGTGTGAAATATGATTTACAAGACATTTAACCAAATCATAAAATATACAATAAGGATTTATGACAATATTCATCCCCATTGCAACTTGCAACTTGCAACTGGTACATGCATCAAGTTGAAATGTTAGCAGACAAATTCATTTATCCAACACAAAAATATCTTATCTTGAGCATTAATTGGGGATATTTGGATTGCAGTTGACACACATCATTCAGCATTACAAAATTTGTCATCTTTGTATACTGAACTAGATTCTTTGTATTACAAAAACATCTTCAAGCATAGTCTATTTTTCACTTCTTCCATAAATTTATTTAACCTCTGTTGTTTCATTATAAACCAAACAACCATGAACACAAAATCTAACATGACAATATGAGATTTAAGCATCAGATTAGATTATTCAGGAAGCACATATGATGATCAAATACACATATATAGCACCTATATCCTTTGGAGTTCGGACCACAACAAGATTTTAACACTACAAAATGGAGCTTGACATGGGCTTTCTGAACAAAAGATAGAAGGCTTAGATATTGCAAAAACAAGTGAAGCATTCATTCTAAGCAGTTAAGCATCCATCCATCAAGCTGTCACAGCAGCAGCTTGAGAGGCAACTCTGGACTCTATCCAAGACACTAAATCCTCTCGCGTCGCCACAAAACACCCAGCTTTATCTTTGCTCTGCCTAAACGGCGCATCCATTCCATCCACATGGGAAGCAAAGGCATTCGCCAAGCCTTGTGAGTACTTATGTGTGCCATGGCCAGTGTATGCCGAAAACAGCTCAGGCAACTGCTCCTGGCGCTCCACAATCTTAGACAGGCTTGACATCCACTCCTCAAATGCAGTGTGAGCTGCACCAACTGATAAGGATCTCACATTCAAGCTCCATTCGCTAGCGCCTTTCTTGTGCAATCCCGGGTATAACCCATAAAGGCCACCGAGATATAACAAGTCGTGTGCTCTCTCGTGTAAACCCTTGTTTCGACATATGTCAATGAGGTTGTTGCAGAAGGGTCTCCGCGCATCAACTGCAGTGTCGGCGAGGATGACCTTGAATTCTTCCTTGACTCTCTCGAAGTCGGTCTCGTTATCTTCTATCACCTTGATGAATGCAACAAGAGTTGGTTTAGCCCTCTCCATACAATCAATGACTTTGTTTATATCCTCGGGATCTACACAAACGGACATGACGGATAGCAAGGACCCGCAAAGCCTGTCATCGGGCCTAATGCCCATTTCCACAGCGAATTTGAAAACCCTAACCAAATCATCAATCTTCTTAGCTCTCCCCAAGCCCTGGATTAAGCAAGTACAACCCATCACATTGAGCTCAACTCCCAACTGAGACATCTCATCGAACAAAGCCATCGCCTTGTCAACTTTCCCGCCACTGCTGTATATGTTCAGCATAGCCGTGTAGCTCCAGCTATCCGGCCTGCAACTCTCTGACTGCTTCATGTCCTCAAAGAGACGCTCGGCCTCCTCCTCCAACCCGAGATCAGCACACATGCTCAGCAGCGTATTGTACAAGATGAAGTCGATTGGCCACCCGTTCGTCCTCATTCTCTCCCAAAGCACGAGGGCGTCGCGACTCCACCTAGCCTTTCCGTAGATCTTTACAAGTGCAGTCAGCGTCTTTTCGTTCGGGGAGATGCCCGATTCCACCATTTCCTCAAACAAGCCCCTAGCTAACCCGGGCTTCCCAGCCTTACCCAAAGCCTCAATCAAAGTATTGTACACAACCAAATTAGGGTGCACACCAAGAGCCTTCATCTCCTGCAAAACATACCTAATTCCATCATAATCTCCGGCCTCACCGAAAACCCTACACAGCACAGAGAATGCAACCTGGTCAGGTACCCAGCCACTAGCCCTCCCTCTATCATACAAGCTCATGACCTCATCAATCTTACCCAGCTTAGCATAAACATCCAAAATGGCGGAGTAAGTGACCTCATCAGGCATCAAACCAGCCTTGTAAATCCTCTCAAACCACTCCACAGCCTTGTCAAATTGGCCACACTTCTTAGCACAAGTGATAATGGTGGAGTAAGTGATGTTATCCAGCTCAACACCACTTTCAACCATCTCATTCGCCAGCTCCTCAACTAGCCCAAACTGCCTATCATACCTCAGTGACTTCATAGTCACATTGTAGAAGATAGTCTCCATGGGAAACAAGTTCTGGGTCTTGACCCAGCTGAAGAAACGGTATGATTTTTGCCAGGGCTTCAAGGAATTGAGGATAATTAGGGCATTATCCCTATTAACAGGATGTGGGTTTTGATCAACAACAGACAGGAAAGTCTCCTCTGAAGGGTCACACTCATTCAACTGCTTGGCGAATTTTCTCAAATCTCTCATTTGGGGATTGTAAGAGTATGAGGAAGAGCGTTTCTGGCGCTGGAGAGAGAGAACGGAGTTCTTGGGCTTGGCGGGATTGACCCACTTGGCAATGGGAGGCCTAGTGAGGAGCTGAATTGGGTCTTTGGAGTCATCGTTTTGGGTGGAAATTGGAGATGGGTTCTGCTGAATTTCTTCCAAATTTGCAGTGGAAGAAGATGGGGAGGAGTTGCAGCAGATGACAAACCTTTTAGAAGGGCGAGAGTAGGAGAAATTTGGGGATTTTGCAGCGGAGAAATGAACATCCACGTACATGGAGAGAGAGGAAGCCATGGATGATTGCTAAAGACGCATACACACAGAAGAAAGAGGAGTGAATTAGGTTTACCTTATCTTCTTGCGAGCTGCTGTGGGAGAGTTACTTGCAAAACCCCTCTTTAAACCCCTTCTCAGTGTAGCCTATTACTACGCAACTACAAGGTAGATAAGAATTGAAAGGATGGAGACCGCATAGGCTTCGGCGAGGATTCAAAGTGATATTTGTGTTGCTAAAAATGGAAATTAATAGGAAAATATGGGCTTACTCAACTTCAATATTGATTAATAAATAATCACAACAAAACCTTAGAAATGAAATTAGAAATAATTTCATTAAAAGATTTAAAAATAAATAAATGAACGAAGGTCTCTTGCGGAATAATCTAGAACTAATCCAGGATGAGTTATCCACAAAAGATAATGAAACCTTATAAAGAATGTCTCTAACGAAGAAATAAAGAAGATTGTTTTTGACATTGGGTCGGATAAATTTCTTGGACCTGATGGAATGACAACAAAATTCTACCAAAAATATTGGGATATTGTGGGCTCCTCGGTGATTCAAGCCGTGAAAAGTTTATTTCTTTCGGGAAAGTTACTCAAACAAGTTAACCATATATTCATTTCCCTGATACCAAAATGTGATAACTCTAATTCAACAAATCAATATAGACCTATAAGCCTGTGTTCCACAATTTATAAAATTATATCAAAAATTCTGACAATAAGATTAAAGCATACTATGAAAAAATTTAATTCATCCATTACAAGGAGCTTTTATTGCAAATAGAGCAGTACAAGACAATGTTTTAATAGCACATGAAATATTTCATTCCTTCAAAGCAAAACAAGGAAAAGAAGGAAAGAAGGCTTTCTAGCCATTAAACTTGATATGGAAAAAGCCTATGATAGAATTGAATGGGGTTTCATTCTTAACACTATGGAAAAATTTGGGTTTCACCAAAAGTTTATTAATTGGATCAAAGAATGCATAACAACTGTCTCCTTTTCGGTCCTTATTAATAATGGTCCGACGGAGATCTTTACACCTACAAGAGGACTTCGACAAGGAGACCCCCTCTCTCTGTTCCTATTCATCTTAGAATCTGAAATCCCAGCTCGAAAACTATAAGAAGCATCTCACAGACCTCGAAAACCAATTGGTTTCCAAATTTGTAGACATGGAACCCGAATTCCTTTTTTGGCATTCGCGGATGACATAATGATTTTCTCAAAAGCCAAAATAAAAAATTGCAAGGAAATTAAAGATATTGTGGATGATTATTGCAAAATCTCTAGACAAAAAGTGAACTTTCATAAATCAGCATTTCAAGTAACAAACACAAAAAAACAAGCGATTCAAGGTATTCTTACAATCACAAACATGACATCACTTGATAAATACTTGGGATGCCCTATAATTAATGGTAGAGTTAACTCAAATACCTTTGCTGACCTTTTAACTAGCACACAAAAACAATTAACAAAATGAAAGGCCAACTCTCTATCCCAAGCAGGAAGAACAACACTGATTAAAGCCAATCTTGCTTCTAGACCAAATTACCTAATGCAAAGTTTTATGCTTCCTACACATACTCATAATGAACTTGACAAACTAAATATAAACTTTTTCTGGAACAAAGATCCCGCATACAAACCCCTTATAGGATGAGAAATAATTTGTAAACCTACACAACAAGGAGGACTCGGACTACGAAAATCGAAAGACATGAACAAAGCATTATAATTCAAATTACTATGGAAAATCCTGGCAGAACCTCATAATTGATGGGTTAAAATTATTAGTGAAAAATATCTAAAAACACAACACATTCTACACTATGAAAAAAGGCATATGTTCTTGGCAATGGTCCAAAATGGTTGAAATCTTGGATGATTTCAAAAAGGGACTCATTTGGCAAGTCAGAAATGGCAGTACAATAAAATTTTGGACTGATAATTGGGTGTCTAAAAGTCCCTTAAATAAAATCATCATCACACAATAAATTCAGAACATTGATGTCTTGGTTGCAGAATTCATTCTACTAGATAAGACATGGAACAAAGAAAATATTAAACATGTACCGAATGATATAGCTAAACACATCACATCCATACCAATCCCAATTAATAACATTGATGACATGATGTATTGGGAAGCCAGTAAAAACGGGCGGTTCTCGACAAAATCCGCCATGAACATGATTAATGACAGTAAACGATATACAACCCATGACTCTTCTTGGATATGGAAATTGGATACCTACCCAAAGGTTAAAAACTTTCTTTGGAAAATCATGAAAAATGGACTTCCAACAAAAGCAAGACTAGTTGAAAAAGGAGTTGCACTCCCTCCAGGTTGTATTCGCTCTAGGGTACAAACTGAAGATACAAATCATATCTTATTCATCTGTAACCATACTATGAAAACCATTGAAAAAATTAATCTCCATACTCTTGGGATTATCATATCAGTTAACATTGAAAATAAAAAAACATACGAACTAATTGAGGAAATCCGACAGAAAACTGATAAATCACAATTTTTAGAATTACTGATTTTCTGGTGGGGAATCTGGATCTACAGAAACCAACAAAGTTTTGGAAGAACAAACAATGACATAGACCCTATCAAGGATGTTCCTATTTACATTAAAAACCAAATTCATAATTGGAAACAGACGAAGAAATGGAACCCTGACTGCTTGGGTATAGATCAACTACAAAAAAATAGCAATCACAATAGAAGACGACCAAAAAAGAAGTGGAAAAAACCACTAGATATCATTATAAAAATTAATACGGATGGATCCACTAAGACTTGTGGAGAATCTAGCTATGGCTATATTTTCAGAAATAGAAAAGGAGAACCCTTATTTATCTTTGGTGAAAAGTGCGGATTATCCTCCCCATTAAAAACAGAAACCATTGCTTTCAGGAATACATTGCTTAAAGCTTATGAATTAGGCTTTAACAATATCCATATTGAATGCGATAACCTTACAATTGTAAATGTTCTGAACAAAATATGGCACTGTCTTTGGGATATTGAAATCTTAATTTCTGATATCCTTTTTGTTTTATAACTGTTTTCTTCAGTGCAGATTTGTCATGTCTTCCGAGAAACTAAAGCTGTTGCTGACTATATTGCGAAGCTGGCCCAGCGAAGTCCCTTGGAAGATTTTAGATATAATTTAGAACTTGTAGTTCTCATCCACAAAGATGTTATAGACTGAGAAACCGTTCTTTCTGTGGTTTTCGGTCTAATTTTTACTATATCAAAAAAAAATATTGATTAATGACTAAAATGACACTATAGGATGTTTTTTTTTTGATGAGGAAAGAATTAGACGGGACCTAGCAACGATGCAAGGTCCGGCCTAGAGCATCCTTGCGGATGAGAACACGGAGTTCTAGATTGGAATTCAAGGCAAATCTCGAAGGTGAGAAGCTGAGTTTAGCAATTTGGTCAGCAAAATGGTTCACCTACCAAAAAACGTGCCTGATGAAGACTTCCTGAAAAGAACTGTAACACCCCCAAAACTTAACCCTTTTGGAAAGGTATTACCGCCAGTGACCCCATTGTTCCTTACCGAGATCACCCAAGGCTTTACCAAATAAATACAATTTATGAAATGCAATTGATACACAAAGATCAAGCATTAAATTCCAAAACATAACATTTTCAAGGAAACAAGAGTTACGAGAATACAATCCAATCCCGAATAGGTCAAAACATAGTTTAAACCAAACACAGCGGAAGACTAAGAAAGTACATTACAATCGGAGTTATTGTCCAAAGGATCATAACCTGATTAAAGAAATAATTAAAACATTCAAAAACCAGCGCCGACTCCATAGTCCTTCTAATCTTCTGAGTTACTTCTTAACTGATGTGCCGAATCGAACGGATGACACCAACCAACCATGCAAGGGAAAATATTGGTTGGTTAGTCTAAATGAATAGACTAGCAAGGGTATAAAGCAGACTGGTTCGAAGCAGTCATATTAGATTAGACTCATCGCTTCTCGGATAATAACCGATAACGGTAGTCAACCATCATATTCCTACTGGAATAAACAAGAGGTATGCACAAGAGAAGATTCTGGAAGACTGAATCTTCACAGAAATCGACTCGAAAGAAGACTCCAACTGAAATGAGTCTTTAAGGAAGTATGACAAATCTGGAGAGTTACAGAATCATTCAACAATGATTTAAAACTGACTGAGATGCTTCGGTTCACGACCAACCTCATCGCCTACAGCGAATCCAGATTGGAAAGAGAACGTACTACATTCAAGTCAAGACGAGTTTTCCTAGCTGCACTATAACTTAGCTGCACTACTCGCCCAAGGTGTATTAATTATGTGCGTCAAGGTAGCACTTATCTGAGTTATGTTTCAAAAACACACATCACGTTATAGACTTTTACATGTGTACCCCACCAGTGGGACGACACATCTTAGTATACGTTTCGTCGAGAGTGACGTATACCGAAAGGTTTGTGACACCAGCTAAGTGTCCTGTCTCTACACACTTGTGAAAGAGACCGATCATGATCTTAGAATAGTACCAGATGGGGACGAGCCATCCCGATACCAGATTATAAAGAAACGACTGGACATAGTCTGAGTAACGTTCCTATTTAACAGTGCTAACTAAACAGTTACAACACCACAACATTTACAGGATAAATCCACACAAAGGCCCGAAAGGCGATCACAGATAATAGCGTTGTTCTAACAGATATACAACCTATTATATGATTTTCAAAACAGTTTATCAAAACCGTTTCCAGACAAACAGAATATTCATTCCAAATTAATTACTCAGATAAACTACTGATAATTAATGTAAATATGGAACGAAAGAGCAAGAGCGAACCGCCACTTGCCTTACTCCGCAGAATAGTCTAAAGACGTCACTGGATTCCGGGCTCGACACGGTATAGTTCCGACAGCACAACAACCTTCGAGCCGACCCATAAAAGGAACCCTAAGTTAGATCCGACATAAACAGTACGAATCTAAACACGGCAAAAGAACACGAAAGGAAAGACGCCACGACGACAACCGACCAAGCCAAAGCCACGAAGGCATTCTGGGCACTGGCGGCGGTCGCCGTTCTTGGCGGCGGTCGCCGTTCTTGGCGGCGGTCGCCGTATTCATCACGGCGGTCGCCGCGAAGAACACGGCGGTCGCCGTGACGAACTCAGACGACATAGAACGAGAGAAAACTCACCCCAAAACACGAGTGGTTTGGCCTCCTTCGACTTGCCTTGGCTTCTAACCTCCAAGGCTAACCAAAAGCTTCACAAAGGCACTCAGGAACCACACCAAAGCAACACCGGCGAGACCTTCAAACTTCGGCGAAAACACAACTCCGGCGATAGGCGAATTTGGCAGAGGTTTGGTGCTGGGATGGCTCAAAACCTCACCCCCAACACCTCCTTTATAGCCAAAGTGTCTGAAGCGTTCAACCAAACCATGAGACGCGGCCGAAAGCAAGATCGGCGCCCTCGATTACCGCCGGCGACCAACGGGCAATGCCCACTAGACAATCACGGCGGTCGCCGTTTTTGCCTGCGGCGGGCACACGGCGGTCGCCGTAAATGCGGCGGTCGCCGTTGCCAGGTCTGTCGCGGCCAGCTAGAAGCTGACACGTTGACTCCTCGGGTCCAACCACGGCGGTCGTCGTTTCTGAACGGCGGTCGCCGTTTCTCCCTTTTCCCGCCCGTTCAGCTTTGAACGAACCAGACGTTAAACCGGGATAAAAATTATCGTACGCAAACGACAATTAAAATCTAAGGCACCTTGTCTGTATATTATTTCACTGAGAAAAATATTACAGATACAAAGCACATTA
Organism: Rheum nobile; assembly: GCA_027886185.1. Lineage (NCBI taxonomy): Eukaryota > Viridiplantae > Streptophyta > Magnoliopsida > Caryophyllales > Polygonaceae > Rheum > Rheum nobile. The sequence goes on along the minus strand of WOAB01000738.1, from coordinate 824,396 downwards.
CAGAATGTCTCAAGCTACCTGAATTAAATCCGACGTACAAAACGGGTACTCGGGAAAATTCCATAATTCCCAAAATAACCTTACAAAAAAATACGGGGTATCACATCAGCGTAATTGGTATTCACTCCTTGTGGGGAGTGGATAAAGGGGAGAGGTCTCGAGTTCGAGCGCTCCCAACAACCTCTTGGAAATAGCTGGGCCTTTGGGCTTGGAGCTACCAAGGATGGGTTGGGGTACACGGCCTGCAGGCCTGTTAAGGATGGCAGTGCCGAGGTGTCTGTCAGGCCCGTTGTCGGCAAGGTCAGACACCAACATAAAAGTGTATTTTTTTATAACATTCCAGGCCAAGCTACCCCAGCCACCAAGCCGCCCAACCACCCAACGGTGCCGGCGCCGGTACTGGTGCCGCCTGGTTGTCCAAAGGCATGCAGCCCACACACCCAACCCTTCCCCCATTTAAATGGGTAGGTTGTTGCCCACGGGGATCGAACCCGGAACCTTTAGATACAAGGGCATTACCTTGCCACTTATATCACCAATTGTGCTGCAGCGCAATTGGTGATATAAGTGGCAAGGTAATGCCCTTGTATCTAAAGGTCCCGGGTTCGATCCCCGTGGGCAACAACCTACCCATTTAAATGGGGGAAGGGTTGGGTGTGTGGGCTGCAGGCCCTTGGACAACCAGGCGGCACCAGTACCGGTGCCGGCACCGTTGGGTGGCTGGGCGGCTTGATGGCTGTGGTAGCTTGGCCTGGGATGTTATAAGAACGAAGATCGATAAGAATATCAGCGATGACCATTTCAATTTCCCAAGGGCAAGTCCAAATGCCTAAAATAGAGTTAATAAGGCATAGGTTATCTCCTTCAATTTCGATTTTGTTGAGGTTTAATGATATGGCTTTTTTTTATATTGTTTTTTAAAGCCATGGTCTCCGCCATAAGAACAGAATAGCATCCATACTGTAGGTTGGACATGTGGATTATCTCAGCATTTTCATTTCTGATAATAAATCCCGTTCCTGCTTTTCTTTTTGGTATTTTAGTATCGTCAAAGTTTATTTTACAGAATCCTGAGCGAGGTTTATCCCATTTGATGTTTTTGACTTTCCGCCTTTGAGCTGGATTGGGTTTTTGTTGTTTAGTTTCTTCTGTTGCCAGTTGTTTAGTTTTGTTCCAATTCTGAATAAGGGTTTTGATGTATAAAGTAAGATCTTTTATTTTGTCTGGGTTTGGTGTTTGTAGAATTATTTGGTTTCTATTTATCCATGTGCCCCACCAAGTGGTAGCAAGACAGATTCATTCACTTTTAGTAAGTAAGGACTGAAGTTTCCAGATTAGTTCGATTGGTTTTTTATTGTTAGAATTTAAGCTTTTAATGTAGTTTTCAATAGGTTGACTTTGGTTTTTGATTTGCCTTAGTGTATTAGGACACCTGAAAAGGAAGTGGTTTAGATCTTCATGAGGGTTGTTGCAAGAATCACATGCAAGGGAAACCGTAACATGTTTTTGGGCTAATCTAGCTTTAATGGGTAGACCGTCATGACATATTTTCCATAAGAAGTTTTTGACTTTTGGGTAGGTATCCAATTTCCACAACCATGAGAGATTGTTAGTTGTGGGGTTAGTTTGTTTGGTGATAAGTTCGAATGCAAATTTAGTAGAAAACCACCCATTCCTATTGGAAGCCCAATATAGTCGGTCATGGATATTATTTTGTGGTAAATGGATATTGGTAATAATATCAATAACCTCATCATGAAGTAAGCCTTTAAGTTTAGTTGAGTTCCATTCTTTATTAGTGATAAAATCACTAACTTTGATCTCTGGGTTGATGATGGTGTACGAGAGGATGTAGTCTTTGAGTTTAAGGTTAGGAGTCCAATGATCCTCCCAAAAGTTGATTTAGCATCCATCTCCAATGAGCCATTGCAGGCCAGTTTTGAACTCACTACGGAGTTTAAGGAGTTGTCCACATTGCCAAGAATGGTTAGTTTTCCTGGTATAGTTAAGAATATTTGAATCTTTGAGATATTTTTCATTTATGATTTTAACCCAGATGCTGCGTGGTTCAGCAAAAAGTTTCCAGATGAGTTTCATTTGGAGAGATTTATTCATGTATTTCGTTTTCCGGATCCCAATCCCTCTATTTGATTTGTTTTTGCAAATTTTATCCCAATCGATTAAGGGTTTATACGTTTGTTCTTTATTCCATAAGAAATTTCTATTTACTTTATCCAATTTGTTGTGTAAAGATGTTGGTAGCATAACACATTGCATAATGTAATTTGGTTTGGCAGCTAGATTTGCTTTAATGAGGGTTGCTCTCCCTTCAAGGGAAAGAGAACTAGCTTTCCATTTTGATAATTGTGTAGTAGTCGCATGTATAGTATCTTGGAAGATATTTTGGTTAACTTTTCCATTAATGATTGGACATCCTAGGTATTTATCTAAGGACACAGAGCTAGGAATGTTGAGGATTGATTGGATCAAAGTCTTGGAATTATTTGGTGTATTGGGTGTTGTCTGAAATGCAGATTTGTGGTAATTAACACATTGTCCTGATATGGAGCAATAATCTTCGATTATTGATTTAAGCTTTTGACAGGATGTTTGGTTTGCTTTAGCAAAAAATGAGAATATCATCTGCAAAGGCCAGAAAGGGGATATTTGATCCCATTCGGTTTATTTTAAATCCTAGTTGTTTGGTATTGATGGTTGCTTCATGTTGTAGTTTCCTAGCAAGTACTTCAGCTCAAAGGATAAATATAAAGGGTGATAGGGGGTCACCCTGACGAAGCCCCCTCTTTGAAAAGAAAATGTTGATTGGGCTGTTATTTACTAGTACTGAGAAGGAAACGGTTTCAATACACTCTTTGATCCAATCAATGAATTTTAGTGAGAAACCGAATTTGTTAAGGACAGTTAGAATGAATTTCCATTCAATTTTGTCATATGCTTTTTCCATATCTAGTTTGATAGCGATCCATCCTTCTTTGCCTTTTTTAGCGCGAAAAGAGTGAAAGATTTCATGAGCTATTAGGATATTATCTTGAATGGCTCGATCAACAACGAAAACACCCTGTAGGGGGTGGATGAGTTCATTTAAGATAGGTTTAGCCTTTCTGTTATGATTTTAGAGATGACCTTATTGATGGTTGAGCATAGACTAATTGGTCGATAATGGTTTGTCGAGTTGGGATTATCACATTTGGGTATTAGGGTAATGGAGGTGTGGTTGATCTGTTTGAGGAGTTTTCCAGAATGAAAGAAGCTTTTAACTACTTTAATTACAAGTGGTCCTACAATGTGCCAATATTTTTGATAAAATAGCACGAGCATTCCATCAGGTCCTAGTGATTTGTCGCTACCAATGTTGAAAACAACATTCTTAATTTCATCATTAGTAACATTTTTGGTTAGGCTGGTGTTATCTTGGTCTGTAACCTCTTTTGTTATGTTACTTAGCAAGTTTTGTAGGTTGTTGTTATTTATTGTTCCTCTTTTGAATCATTTTTCAAAATCTGATCTGATTTCATTTCAGATGTTTTCTAGTCCATTAATGATCGTTCCTTCTTGTGTTCTAATTTCTCGTATGATTTTACGACTTCTTTTCCCATTTGCAATTCTGTGGAAATAGTTGGTGTTTGAATCAATTGATTTGATATGTTTGGTTTTGGCTCTCTGACTCCAGTATTTTTTATGAAAAGATAGTAGGTAATCTTTTTTGTTAATGAGTCTGTTTTGTTTGTCGATTAAGGCTTGATTTGGGTTGATAATGATATTTTTTGGGATCTTAGTAAGTTCTTCCTCTATTTCTTTAATTTGGTTAAAGATATTGCCAAAGGTAGTTTTATTCCATTTTTTGGCACTTACTTTAAGAGCAAAGGTTTTTTTAACAAGGTTGTACATATGTGATCATTGGGTTTCGATTCTCCATTCTTGTTTGGCCAGATTTTCAAAGTCTCTTCTTGTTGTCCATATTTTTTCAAATTTGAAAGGTTGTGCTTTTATAGGGTTAGGGTTTTCAAGTTCCACGAAAATAGGGCAGTGGTCAGATGATGTAAATGCATGGTTTTTGGTGAAGATTCCGGGGAACCATTGAAGAATTTGATCATGGATAAGAACCCGGTCTAATTTTTCATAGATGTTGTCTATCTATGTTCTATTTTTTCGCCAGGTGAATTCACCACCTTGTGTTGGTATGTTAATAAGATCGCAGTTATTTATGAAGTTGTACAGTCTTTGAATCTTGAATGGGTGTTACTACTTCCATCCATCTTTTCAAAATGTGTTTCAATTTTGTTTAGATCACCAATGATGATACAAGGCATATGCGTTTGAAGGATAAAATTTGTGAGGTGGTTCCAGAATTCGTTTTTTTCATTTTCTTTTGGTGATGCATATGTAAAAATAAGCATCATATAGTAATTTTTGTCAATGATCTTGTATTTGACGACAATGAATCTCTTGTCAATGTGTGCTATTTCACATAATTCGTTCTGAAATTGATAAGATTTCCACATGACACATATGTCACCCAAGAAGCCAGTAGCGGGTGAGAAGTGGAAATTATCAAATCTGGCTTTTAGCCATAAATTATAGGATGGTTTTTAAGTAGATCTTCAAACCATTCTAAGTTTTGCATTCTAAAAAAAAGACTAAAATGAGACTTATTTCTTAATTAACAGAGTAGGAACACCCTCTCGATTAACATTCTTATTGTGTCCAAAGTCTTGGGTAATCATTTTCTGGATAAAAATAACTTTGCAACAAATATAGTTAATGGCATGATATTCTTACCCCTATCGGTTAATTGTGTTTTAGTTACATTTCGGTATGGTTACTGGTCGACTTTTGGTTTGACTAGTAATGATTTTTAATTTAGGTTTTTTAACGAATCATGTCCAAATTGTGCTCATACCTATATTTTACGTAGTAATAAATATTGGATTAGTTAACCAAACGTTTGTGAAAAACTGAAAATATAGTCTCAATTTTCTTTGACTACCCTATATGTTGATAAATATTACTTTCGCCCATCACTCCCCGGAGATTAAAAGTCATTCCACTAATCTTCATCTATATTTTCCTCGAGTTTCATCATTGGGTTTTTCATTTAGACTTAGATTCTCCGTACGTTTATCCTTTTCGAACATAAAATTATACGATACAAAATATTGCACAAGATTTAACATTATGTATAGCTACCATAAATGATATATTTATATTCTTTTATAAAATAAAATAAAATAATGCATAAGTAGAAAATGCTCCAAAATAGAAAAAATCTCTGTTAAATTACTTTAATAATTCCACATAAAAATTCTCATTGATTATCTCATGTTCATAGAGTGTGAGATCCTTATCCCCATCTCCCTTAGTTTTTCTTCCTTATCACAATTAGTTTTGCCACATGCATCTTTGTGTTGGAATTTTCCATGAGAAATGAGGATTTTTTCATGGGCCAACCGTCATTGCCAACAACTATGCGTTGCGCACATTGTATTACATTTTAACAAAACTTTACATCATCTTTTTTGAAGTAATTATAAGCCAAAAAAACAGTCTCTTACGTTTAATATTACAAACTAATGCAACTCAATCATATATCGATCAATGAATTGAAAATTATAAATAACTCGAATAAACATCGATAAGTGCTTTTCAATTTTCATTTATAGAAAACTAAAGTACATGTTATTTTAAGCATTATTCTAACTCACAAGCTCTTGCATTACAATTTATATATTAATAATTAAAGAAATCAACATTTGATGCCCATGCAAATGCATCGAAATTTAGGACTGAGAGGTGGGGTGCCAAGTTGTTCAATGCACTCTCCAAAGCCATGTTTATGAAAACACGCTTTTCTACAACTTGCTAAATCGCAGTTATTCGGATCTAACACGCACAACGGTTGTTGCGCATGCGTCTTCACTATCCATTGTGTAACTGCGTATATGATATAATGAGTTGAATAATAGCTAATAAAAAAAATTAAATTGAAGAAGATACTAAAAGTCTTATAATTTAATTTTTCGAAAGACGAGAAAAATTAAAGTAGCTTCAAAAGTGTTCCTATTGACTTGTATTTATTTTGAAGTAAATGACTAGACCTGGGCATATCCGGACTCGGGCCAGATATGGTCCGGGCCTAAATTAATTTTTTGTCCGTTTATCCGGACCCGGGCCGGGCTCAGCCCGGGATTCGGGTTGGGACAGTTGTCCAAGCCCGTCCGCATTCCCGGGCCCGGGTAGCCCGTCGGGACCCGGTTTAAGTTATATTCTCGGATTCTCCTAATTCCTGTGAAAGAGCTTCGATATCAAATTCAGAAATTCTACAAACATTTAATAAAAGTAACAACACACTCAAACATACTGTTTAATGTATCTCAATCTTACAATAAAACATGAAAGAGCTTCAGTCTTTCACTCTTTCTCTTCGTAACAACACAGTGAAACACACTCAAACACAGTATTTCAATATCAAATTAAACAATATTTCAATATCAAATTCTACAAACATTTAATAAAAGTAACAACACACTCAAACACACTCAAAGTCTCAAAATAAACAAACAAAATAACAACAGAAGCTGAGAATTATCATATAGCCATACTCTGCACAGGGGCGGAGATCTCAATCGCGGCTTCGTCTATGTTTCCGGGGTTCAGATTCAGAACAAGCAATTTGGATTTATTGGAAGATCAGAATTAAACAACGAACAGAGAAATTGAGGAGAGAAGAGAAACCTGGAAGATCCCAGGTCTCGTGTTTACAGATGTCAACTTCGTTAATAACCTCGACGCACTGATTAAAACCGCCGACCTTCTTCTGGAGGTAGAAGAGTATGAGTTCTTCGTCGGTGGGGCTGAATCTGAACCCCAGAAACATAGACGAAGTTGAGAATTACCGAAATAAATTACCGAAGTTGAGAATTATCAATATATATTCAACCGACGATCTCCGATGAGGCGGGGTGAAGGAGTGGCGTGAGGTTAGGCGATGATCGACGACGAGGTGGGTAAAGGAGCGGTGTGAGCGTTGAGAAGACGGCGGGGTGGAGGAGAGGCTTGAGAAGGAGGCGGGGTGAAGGAGAAGTGGAGATCTGGAGAGAAGAGAAGTAGAGAACTGAGAGGCTGGAGGAGGAGTGGAGGCGGGTACTCGGGTAGGTTAAAGAAAGATAAAGAGAGATGGAGGCTGGAGAAGGGTATGAAACCCTAAAAAAAATTTATAAGTTTTTTTTAAGATAAATAATAATTTTATTAATTTAATATTATATATAATTATTTATGTATTATATCCGGGCCGGGCTAACCGGCCCTACAGGGCTTAATTCCTTATCCATACCCGACCCTCTCGGTACCCGGGTCGGGTATTTTTGACCCTTTAGGGCCTACGAGCTTGTCCATATCCGCCCATTTATGCAGGTGGGCGGGACGGGCCGGGCGGGATGGGCCGGGCGGGCCAGCCCGAGTTTGCCCAGGTCTAACTAAATCCTATTGACTTGTATTTTGTTCCCTCATTTTAGTGACAACGTACACGGATGAGATTTCCATGATTCTTACTTGGATGCCCATAATGGACTTTCGATGATCAAACTTGTCAGGTTTTTCTAACTTCACCGAACTATAAAAAACACGTACTTAACAAAAAAAAACATGATTATTATTTAACAAATATATAATAGGCGAAGATGAAAAAAATAAGCATTATCGAGAAACTAAGGATCATATCAACTATGTGATATTACATTGCCCTTTATATCATATAATATATTATATGTATAATTACTTGTGAGGGTAAGAACGAACATGAGAATGAGATTGATGTAAGAAAACTTGGCTATGGATACTTTTTAGCGAGAGGTTAGGGGTATGGATATAACAAGCAATTGATCGATGTTTGAAACTAGCTAGCATGTGCTATTTATGTAGTTCAATTGTGTTAATGTTTTGAACGTTTCAGGTACCACTTTAATTGTAATTAATATGGAGTATTCATGTTCTGATTCGATTTCTCTCCTTGTTAGTATTGTGCATGTTTTGTCGGGGGGAGGGGGGGGAGGGGGGGTGGATGCATGTTAACCAAGAAAGAAACTTACATTGTACATCATTATATTTATATGAATGTTCACATGCAGTGGCGGATCCAGGGGGGCTTGAGTGGGCGGCCGCCCCCGCTGAGCCGTTTGGAGCCGCATATATTATCGAGCGAGCCGGAGATGCCCCTTTGACAGCCCCCGCTTCCGGTTGAAGGTTAAAGCTCTTAGATCTACATTAATGGAGGCTACGGAGCCATGAAGGTGGAGGACAAAAAGGTTAAGGTCTTAGATCTACAATAATGGAGTTAAGGGTTGGAGAAGACAATTGACAACTCCCTTTTTTCTTTTCTTTTAAAAATTTTTAACCCTTTCTTTTTTAATTTTGAAAAAGCACAGCAAAACGACATCGTATGCTGAAATTTTTTAACCCTTGCCACTATTTTCAAATTAACTTTTAAAACAAATTAAAAAAAGAAGCCATTTGTCTTTGGGTTTGGATCTGCAAAATAGAGAGCACTACCAGCGATCACACCTTTATTTAGAATTTGTGAGTCTTTATTGAGCATTTAGTATTTAAGGTTTGAATTGAATGTTATTTTATTTGATAATTGGTTATTTTGCTTATTCTAAATTGACTTTGTTTATAATTATTGGTTAGATTTATTTGATAATTGGTTAAAATATGTACGTGATTGATTTTGGTTGGATTGATTTTGTTTAGGTTTATTAGTTTAATTAATTAAATAGATTTATATTTATATTTGATTGAAATGTATAATTAATCTACTTTTATTTAGGATTATAGACAATATATATGCTAGCCATGAATTGAGTTTTGTTAGTACAACTCGCCCCCCCTCGTGATGAATCCTGGGTCCGCCACTGTTCACATGGTAATTAATTTGTATAGAAGTTTCTCAAACGTGTATCCTTTTCCTATTTTGTTATGCTGTAAATCACAAACATTATATGGACCTTTCACCTTTCTAAATTTCTCTAAAAACAAATAATTACTTACTTGTAAATGTATCCTTGCAGTTTGTAAGGAAAAAGACAATTAAGAAAAATAAAAGAGTATGTTCCATTAACAACAACAAAAAGACGTAGGTTTTAGGATTTTATAAAGGTGATTTTATTTAAAATATTACTTTTAATAGGTGATTTATAACAAATATACAATATTAAATAATAAATTTAACTTTTTTTTGGTTTGACTAGTAATGATTTTTTATTTCGGGTTTTTGATGAATCATGTCCAAATTGTGAACCTCCTACCTATTTATTAATAAATACTGGATCAGTTAACCAAAACTTTTGTGGAATTGTAGTGTCAATTTTCTTTGACTACCCTATATGTTGCTATATATTACTCTCTCCCATCATTCCAGAGATTAATAATCATTCCATTAATTTTAATTTATGTTTTCCTCGAGTTTCATCATGGGATTTTATATTTAGATTAAATTTCTCCGTATGTTTATCCTTTTCGAACATAAAATTATAAGATAAACATTGCACAAGATTTAACATTATGTATAGCTACCACAAATGATATATTTATATTCTTTTGTTAAATTAAATAATAAATAAGTAGAAAGCTTTCCAAAATAAAAAATCTGCAAAATTGTTTTAATAATTCTCCATAAAAGTTCTCATCGATTATCTCATACTGCGAGATTCTTATCCCCATCTCCCCATAGTTTTTCTCCCTTATTGCAATTAATGTTGCCACATGCATCCTTGTTTTGGAATTTTTCACGAGAAATAAGGAATTTTCACGGGTCAACCGTCATTGCCAACCATGTATTGCGCACATTGTAATGCATTTTACTAAAACTTTACATCATCTTCATTGCAATATTTATAAGCCAACAACTAGTCTCTTACGTGTAATATTAAAAGCTAATGTATAACTCGATCATATATCTGAATTGAAAATTATATTAAACTTGAATAATCATTAATAGGTACTTTTCAATTTTCATTTATAGAAAACTAAAGTACACAATGTTTTCAAGCATTATTCTAGCTCCCAAGCCTCTTGCATTACAATTTATAAATTTATACGTAAATAAATCAACAATTGATGCCCGTGCAAATGCATCGAAATTTTGGACTGAGAGGTGGGGTGCCGGATTGTTCAATGCATTCTCCAAAACCATGTTTATGAAAACACGCTTTTCTACAGCTTGCTAAATTGCAGTTCTTCGGATCCAACACGCACAATGGTTGTTGTGCATCTGTCTTCTCTATCCATTGTGTAACTGCACATATAATATAATAAGTTGAATAATAACTGATAAAATATTAAAACTAAAGAAGATATCGAAAGTCTTATAGTTTAATTTTTCGAAATATGAGAAAAATGAATGTAGTTTTAATTTGAAGTGTTCCTATTGACTTGTATTTTTTTTGAAGTAGATATTGTTGATTTTTATTATGTTCCTTCATTTTAGTGACAACACACATGAATGAGATTTCCATGATTCTTACTTGGATGTCCATAATGGACTTTCAATGATACAAATTGTTAGATTTTTCCTTACAATACTCAATAGTAATCACAATTTCATGTCTTTTTAGCTTCACCGAACTATAAAAAAACACATACTTAACAAAAACGCATGATCATTACTTAACAAACATATATTAGGTGGAGATGAAAAGGATAAGCATTATCTAAAAACTAAGGATCATATCAACTAAACAAGATTAGATTGCCCTTTATATCATATAATGTATTATATGTCTTAGCTTATTACCTGTGAGGGTAAGAACGAACATGAGAATGAGACTGACGTAAGAAATAGGGTTGAGCATCGGTCCAAACCCGGTCCGGACCGACCCGGACCGGAACCCGGAACGCTAAAAATGGTGGATCGGAACCCGGATCGGAAATATCCGGTCCTATTTGGACCGGATTTGGACCGGTTTAGGGTTTTGTTAAATTTAAATCTAATTTATTTATATTTAAACATGAAAAAACCCCTTAAATTTAAATATAATTTACTCTTAAATATAATTTACCCTAAATCCTAAACCCAAAACCCAAAACCTCAACCCTAAAAAACCTTAAATCCTAAAATTTTAAGATTTTTAAAAAATTCCGGGTCGGACCGGACCGGACCCGGAAATTCGAAAATCCTTGGACCGGAGACCGGACCGCTCCGGTCCGGACCGATTCGGTCTGATCCGGTCCAAATTTCCGAACCGGACCGGAATCTGCTCAACCCTAGTAAGAAAACTTGGCCATGGGTACTTTTTAGTGAGAGATTTCCAGTAGGGCTAAGATATAGCAACCAATTGATCGATGTTAGAAACTAGCAATCATGTGCTATTTATATTGTTCAATTGTGTTAATGTTTTGAAGGTTTCAGGTACCATTTTAATTGTAATTAATATGGAGTATTCATGTTCTGATTCAGTTTCTTTCATTGTTAGTATTGTGCATGTTTTTTTTTGTGTGGATGCATGTTAACCAAGAAAGAAACATGCATTGTAGATCATGACATTAATATGAATGTTCACGTAGTAATTAATGTTTTCTCAAACGTGTATTATTTCCCTATTTTGTTATGCTACAAATCACAAACATTATATGACCTTTCACCTATTTAAAATTTCCAAGTTCTATGGAAAAATAATCACAGACTTGGAAATTAGGTTGTAGATATTCTTGTAGGTTGTAATGAAAGAGAGCATTAGGAAAAAGAAAATAGTATGTACCATGAATAGCCAAAAAATGTCGTTGGTTTTAAGAATTTGTGAAGGGCCATTTGATTAAAAAATTACTTTTAACAGGTGATTTATCACAAATAAATGATTATAAAAGGAAAATTTTTATTTTGTTTTTTCTAGTGGCCAAAATATATGATTGCTAAATATGGAATTTTTATTGTATGTCCATGGGCACACATAAAATAAATCATATATTAAAATCCTAATTATATTTTTTACGTGTCATCATATTAGATATGTCACGTATGCAAATCTAATTTATCATTTACTCTTTTACCCTCTACATATTTTGATATTTACTTTTTTTTTTCTTATATAATTCACCTTAGTTGTATTTATAATATTCACTCAAAGTTTGATTCCAAGATATTACACATAAAACAAAAACTATTATTGATAATATGTAATTTGTTTTCTAATTCAAGATACACCAAACTAAAAAAATGCTTACATGCCTTTTGTTAATCACCATTTTTCAAAATCATTATTATGTTGCTCAACGAGATTATATATTCATATCTTGATATTTTCATGTGTTTATATGTTTATTATTATGAAACTTTTCAAAAATTAAATTTGTTTTTATATGTTTAGTATGGAATTTAATTTATCCTTGAGGTGCATATCTAGCTAATTCCCGAAGGTTCGTGATTGTGCACCAAAAGTTTATAGTTATTAACTATGCACCTTTTACGTTTTGTATATTAAAATATGAGCATTGTTAGGTGCGAACAATGCTTCCCATGCAGATTATGCGAACGATGCATATCCTACTATAATGCCAGTGCACATTTATTTTCTTCTGTACATTTGTTTATACTGTGGTGCACACCGCTACAACGCACATCTCTATAGTGCACATCATTACAATGATGCACATTTGTTTGTTGCTATGATGTACATTTGTTTGTAATGTGGTGCACATCACTTCAGTACATATTTGACTAACCAATGTCGATCAACGGTCGTTAACGCCGGAGACTGATAGTCAATATTGAAAGCTCATTGTGGTGGACATTTGTACATCGTAATACACAAGGATGGGCATCACACTGAATGTGCACCACATCACTATGAATGTGTATAACAATACATATGCAATGTTTATCTCAAAAATGTTCACACATTCGGATGGCAACATCCGTTCACATTTGATCATTTATCTTAAAATACATGTTTAATAAATGTGAACATGTAGTGTATTAAATATAATTTTTTATTTATTAAATGTGAACATCAAACATAGTTTATAGTTATTACTAATACATATTTTACGTTGTGTGTATTAAAATGCATGTTAACTAAATATGAACCTTTAGTATACTAATTACAAACTTGTAGTGTACTAAACATGAATATTTGGTATACTAAATAAAAACCTCAAACGTAGTTTAAAGTTATTAATTAGTATGTATCTTCTACGTTAATATATTAATGTGCATGTTTATTAAATGTTAACATTTAGCATATTAAATATAAACCTCAAGCATAAAGTCACTCTTTGTCATTTGCTTAGACCAAAAAAGTATACATAAGATTCAACATTAATATGAGCATTCATTTGTCAAAACACGTTAATATGAACATTCATTTCACATAGAAAATAAAATAAAATAAAATAAAATAAAATATTATTCACACTACTTATGAAAATGTAATTTTTTATCATTGACAATATATTACACTTGTTAATATGTGAAATGTGAATCTTCATCTGTCACATAAACAAAAAGTTCATACTATTAAAAAATGTTAAGAGTGACATATATTCTTCTAATTTTGGCCATTTGTCCCTTATACAATCTAATAATAGGTTACTCTTCCTCCTGCGCTTGGTGGATTTGGCATCCGCCCCATGGAAATGTCTAATCAAGCTAACCTGGCCAAGCTTGGCTGGCGCCTGCTTACAGAACCGGAGGTCCTTTAGACACACATATTACGCTCCAAGTATAGTAGCAACATATACGATATAGATATGATCACGGCTAAGAGTCGAGCTTCTTTTATCTGGCGAGGTATAAACCATGGGGCCACATTGCTTGCGAAAGGGGCCCGTGTCTCTATTAGTAATGGCACTCATACTTTCTCTGGGCTTTCTCGGCCAACTATGGACTTGTTCAACACTTAGAGTTGAACTCCTTTCAATTCATAAGGGCTTGGAGTTCCTCCGTGCCCGTAATTATCGCTATCTCGAGGTGGAATATGATTGCCTTGAAGCTGTTAAGCTCTTTTCTAATGGCTTGCCTTTGACTCATCCGGATTATGCTATGCTTGAGGACTATATTGAACTCCTGAACATGATAGACTTATATGAGATGTAACACGTGCTAGTCACGTGATGTGTATTCCTCTTGTATAAGAGGCCTCTCTGTAACCAAATTCTAACACACTTTCCATAACAAACTATGCTCGTTTTCTCCTTCCCACTTCTCTGTATTGCTTTACTTTCCGCCATGGATATTGTGCTTGTTTACTTCCGCATATATGTTAACATGGTATCAGAGCTTCAGGTTTGAAGATCCTAGCTCAATTTCTCTTTCCGATCTTTCGATCGAAGTCAAAACCTAGAAACAATTCCTTTTCCTCTTTCTTAAAACATCATACTACGAACTAGCTATGGCGCTTGACGATACCAGATCGAATCAAGGAAACGACAACAATGATCCTTTCTATTTACAATCCAATGATCATCCATGCCTATCTCTTGTTTCTCAAGTGTTTGATGGCCAAAAATTTGGTGAATGGCGCATCTCCATGAGAATGACGTTGTCGGCGAAGAACAAGCTCGGTTTCATTACTGGCGTTTTGAAACGACCTCCGCAGGATGATTCGAAGGTAGATTGCTGGGATCGCTGCAACGATATGGTCAAGTCATGGTTAATTAATGGCTTGAGTGCTGAAATTCGCAGAAGCGTCATGTACACCGACACAACTCATAGAGTTTGGGAGGAATTGAGTGCTCATTTTGGCCAATTGAGTGGAGCTCAACTCTACACTGTGAAGAAGGATCTCAACTCTCTGACTCAAGGTTCGAGTTCTATTTCAGTCTATTTCACAAAGATGAAAATTATGTGGGATGGACTTGGTAGTATAAGGCGGTTTCCTAGATGTCCTTGTGGAGCTTCTCGTGAATTCATCAAATGTGATGAAGATGAGAGACTTGTGCATTTCCTAATGGGACTAAATGATGCCTATACCACAATTAGAGGAACAATTCTTATGATGTCACCTCTACCTAGTGTTAACCATGCTTACTCTCTACTGTTGCAAGAAGAAAAGTAGAGAGAGCTCTAGTCGACTTCGTCGATCAATTCTGAATCTGCTTCAATGCACGTTCAAACTAAACCTAAAAAATTATCACAATAATTGCGTCCCTCTAATGCTCCATAAGGCCAACAAAAAAACAATGGTGAAAAAAAGCAATTATACTGCACAAATTGCAAGAAGACAAACCACACAGTTGATCGCTGTTTCTTCCTTATTGGATTTCCACCTAACTATCGAGAGAACAAAAATCCAAACACACAATCTTCTCAGCAAAAGAACACTCAGCCTGCAAATAAGCCAGATCTCAGTTCACAAAGGTTTGTTGGTTCAGTGGGCTCACTAGGAGCAATCGGTTCTCCCGAGTTCACAACTGAGCAATTGACACAATTATTACAATTTTGAATGCTAATGTTGGTAAAGAGAAGGATGATCTTCAGGATGATTTTGTAGGCTTCGCAGGTACATCATTCACCACACAAATATTTAATAATTCTACCTGGATCATTGACAGTGGTGCGAGTTGTCATATGTGTTGTGACATATCCTTGTTTACTGCCACACGATCTTTGTCACAGACTTATGTCATCTCTTTGCCAAACAAAGAGACATTATCGGTTGACACAGTTGGGACAGTTCATGTCTTACCAAATTTGTTGTTGAAAGACGTCTTATATGTTTCTGTCTTCAAATGTAACTTGATCTGTGTGGGGAAGTTGATCAAAGACATGCATTGTGATATCATTTTTACACCTCGAAACTGTACTTTGCATGCTCCTTTTATGAAGAAGGAGATGCTGATTGGTAAGCCAAGCAAAGACTTGTATTTTCTTAGCCCTGATTTGCAGCACCAACATCAGGCTAATACTAGCAATAAGGTGCAAAATAAACAATTTAGCTTTCATGTTGATGCAACTTTATGGCACATACGTTTGGGGCATTTGCCATATTATAAAATTTCCTCTCTATCTTTTCCTGTTTTGCATAATAAGGCTAAAGTTGTTCCTTGTTTGGTATGTGACAAATCAAGACAGTCTAGGCTCCCTTTTCCTCTTAGCACCATTTCCACTACCTATCCTTTCCAGATGATTCACATTGACATTTGGGGACCCTACCATAATACTACTTACAATGGTTATAAGTATTTTTTTAACCATTGTAGATGATTTCACAAGATCCACCTGGCTTCTTTTGTTATCTGCTAAGAGCAATGCATTTGCTATGTTGAAAAGCTTTCTGGCTATGGTAGAAACTCAGTTTGACAGAAGAGTTCAGGTTGTTCGTTCTGATAATGCCATTGAGCTTGGGGCCAGTAAAAAGACTTCAGCTTTCCTTCAAGAGAGGGGTATTGAGCACAGACTTCGTGTGTAACAACTCCTCAACAGAATGGCATTGTCGAGAGGAAGCATAGACATGTTTTGGAGTTTGCCAGAGCTTTAATGTTTCAGTCAAAGCTCCCTTTGAAGTTTTGGGGAGAGTGTGTGTTGACATTAGCTTACATTATTAACCGAATCCCTTCCAAGCTTTTACATAATCAGACCCCTTATGAGGTATTATACCACAAAAAATCCCAATTATTCTCACCTTCGATCTTTTGGTTGTCTCTGTTTTGCCTCTACACTTCAACATGGTAGAGACAGATTTCATGCTAGAGCCGTGCCTTGTGTTTTCTTAGGGTATCCTTTTGGCAAAACGGGTTATAAATTGTTTGACTTAGACAAAAAGCTTATGATTGTCTCACGTGATGTTGTGTTTCATGAGGCAATATTTCCTTTCTACACACCTTCTGTCACATCCACTTTTGTTCCTCCACTTTTCCTAACCACTCATCTGCCTACTGATGACCCTACGCCTGCCTCACCACTTACTCCACCCATCCCTCCTTCTCCACCTTTGAGACGGTCTACTAGGTTTCATACTACTCCTACCTACTTGTCAGATTATGTGTGTTCATTGGCAGTTGATGGTGAATGCTTTTGTGCCCATACATTGACCTCTACACTTCATTTTCCCAGTAGTACCCTACCTTTTACTGATCTCCCTGCTATTAAACCTTATAACTATGATAAGGCTTGTCAATTTTCAGTTTGACAGCAGGCTATGAAAGAGGAATTTGCAGCTCTTGATCTCAACCACACATGGGATATTATTGTGGACCTTCCAAGGGGTAAGAAAGCAATCAACTATAAATGGGTTTATGAAGTCAAAAAGAAGGCTGATGGTACTTGTTGGGCCCATCATTCTCCAAGAAGATCAGACGAGCGAGCTGGGCCCATAACCAAACAAAATCGGAGCCCATGGGAAACCAGAAAGAAGCGTCGGACACCCTGCAGACGAGTAGCACCCGACCAGCTCCGGAGATCTCGCCTGAGCATTAAATGCTCAATCAATGGCAACGGCCATAACATTAAACACAGACATAAATATGGTAATCAATACCATATCCCAAAAATCTCGCCCAGATTGAATGAGAGATATGGTAGGAAAAGAGTAACGGACGACAATGAACGATTACCATATATAGAACACAACGAAGCAAGGAACGAGACACGATTATAACACACATCCGCTGACTTGCTCTGAAAAAGAACAAAAGGATACACCCATTCCAGCTTATTCTCCTCGGAACCTTGCTCAATCTCCATCGGTCGAGCCTCAGGGTCACCGGTCGAATCCGATCCGATCTTTTGTCCTCCAAGGATAAGTTGTACTTTGATCCGACTCAATCGTCAATATATCAATAAAATTACTTTGCTATTTCGTATTCGTGCTTTATTGGTTGGTCATCTACTTGGTTTGGTTTGATTTCTATTATCCGATCGACTAGTTACCCCGTCTAAGGCGATTTAGGTCGTCCGATCTTTTCGCCCCAAAACAATTTGGCGCCCACCGTGGGGCAACTTTCCGATCACCATCTTGAAACCTCCCAACCATGACTATTAACCCACCTACCGATACCGAAGAGCCACGCCTCGAAGACAACACCCAAGCTCTAGGAAACACGACCGAAAATCCTACTCCGACCCAATTCCAAGAGCTTGCCCAAAAAATGACCGCCCTCCAAGAGGAACTTGCCCATCAATGCCAAAAGACCGAAGCCTTAGCTGCCTTATCCACCCAATCCGAGGCCGAAATTGCACAACTAACCCGTGAAAATGAGTCTCTTAAGTCGTAGGTACAATCGATGACTTCTGGATCTAGGCGGATGCCCATCCGCAGCAGCGTCCAGACGTGTCTCGATATGGATGGCGTCTAACCGACCCCTCCGAGCGTACGATGACCTGGACACACCGAGGGTACATCTCGAACTCCTTTGACAAATCCATTTTCGATTAACAATGTTACTTTCTCCACACCGATCGGGTCAGCAGGGATTCGAATCGACGAACCACATGTTGCCAATCCTCCCGACATCCTAGCTCTTGTCCAGCAGACGCTCAATCAACACATGAAGATGCTCGACGATCGCATCGCTAGGATTCCCGGAGTCCCACAACTGATCGAGAAGGAAGCGTCAGGCGGATTTGAAGAATCCCCGTTCGTCGAAGAGATCGCTAGGGTCGAGATCCCAAAGAAATTCCATCTCCCCACCATGGCGACGTTCGACGGCACCAACGACCCAGATGACCACATTTCTCTCTATAAACAAAAATTAATGACTGCGTCCGTTCCAAGGGAGATCCGTGAGGCTGTCATGTGCAAAAGTTTTGGCACGACTCTCGCGGGTCCCGCACTAACTTGGTTTATGCGCTTGCCTCAGGGAGTGATCGCGTCGTTCGCAGACTTGGTCAATTCCTTCAAAATCCAATTCGCTAGCAGTCAGAGGCTCGAAAGACAATCAAGTGACCTCTATCGAATCACCCAAAGGTATAACGAACCTCTCTGAAGCTATCTTAACAGGTACAATAAGGAAAAAGTCGCGATCCCCCATTGCAACGTCACCACCTCCATCGAAGCCTTCCGACAAGGTTTGATCAAAGACAACAACCTCTACAACGAGATCACCAAGTACCCGTGCAGAAGCTTCGAAGATGTCCAGGCCAAAACCATGGCCGAGGTACATTTGGAAGAAGATCGCGAGTCACGAAAAGCCTCCCATGGACCTGACCAATCCGATCGCAAATCCTCCTCCGACAACCGTCAGGACAGACACCATCACCCCTATCCTCGTAATCGAAATGAGCAAAGTCAGGTAAACTCTTTCCAAGACAGGTCTCAAGACTGGAGAGACGGTCCGACGTTGCCTCCCAGGGTTCAATCTTACAATTTCAACGTTTCCATGTCGGAGCTCGTTAAGAGTTTCGACAAATATGGAAAAGAGGTAAGATGGCCCCGAAAGAGCGACCGACCGGACGTCAAAAAGGACATGAGCCGATGGTGCGAATTCCACGATGACCACGATAACTCAACAGATGAGTGCATTGCCCTGCGAAAAGAGGTCGCTAGGTTGCTCGCGCAAGGGCTCCTGCGCGACGTAATCTCAAAACGAGCCAAAGCCACCATGGAACGACGAGACCAGGTAAAACAAGACAAACCTCCATCTCCTGTCCATACAAAAATTGTCAATACTATTTCAGGTGGTTCGGACGTATGTGGAAACACGTACTCCGCGGCCAAACGACATGCAAAGGAAAGCAAAGGCGGTAGACCCAAAACACCGGGGTTCCAGCCAAACAAGGTCTCCGATCTCCCGACGGTCACCTTCGACGAATCCGATGCTGATGGATCGGAGAGCCATCATGATGGTCTGGTAATCTCCTTATCTATTGGAAACTGTTTGATACGTAGAGTACTAATCGATACAAGAAGTTCGACCAATCTCTTGACCTTCGACGCCCTCAAAGGGATGGGTATGAGTGAAGATGACCTGATCAAGAAATCGACTCCACTGGTCGGATTTAGTGGCAACGTTAAACACACTATCGGCGAAATCGTTCTCACAACGTACGTCGGAGGAGTCAACCAACAAGTGAAATTTCTAGTCCTAGATTGCCCGTCTCCCTATAATTGCATTCTTGGCAGGCCATGGATACACGCTATAAAGGCGGTACCTTCGACGTACCATCAAATCATCAAGTTCCCTACCAAGTGGGAAGTCCAAGAAATCAAGGGGGACCAAGGGGCAGCCAAGGAGTGCTACGTCGCCTCCATGAAAAGCGCTGTCGAGCATAAAGTCGCGTGGCAATCACAGAGCGGCAAAGGACCTAGTAGATACGTCGAACCAGAAATGGAAAAACTCGACGAGATCGTACTAGATCCTTCAAAGCCAAACCAAATGGTAAGGGTCGGGTCGGACTTGGACGACTCGACCAGACAACAAATTCTTGATTTCCTCAGATCCAATACTGACTGTTTTGCATGGTCACATGAGGACATGGTCGGTATATCTCCAAACATCATTACTCATAAGTTGAATGTAGATCCATCTCATCCCCTTGTGAAGCAAAAGCATAAGAAATTCACCCCATAGCAAAACAAGATAGTCGACGACGAAGTCAAGAGCCTGTTAGAAACAGGAAAAATAAGGGAAGTCCACTACCCCGATTGGCTGGCCAACGTAGTCGTAGTCCAAAAGAAGAATGGCAAGTGGAGAGTCTGCATCGACTTCACCGACCTCAACAAGGTCTGTCCTAAATATTTATTCCCACTTCCTCATATCGACGCCATGGTCGACGCGACGGCAAGACACGAAATGTTAACCTTCATGGACGCGTTCAGTGGCTACAATCAAATCCTCATGGAGCCCGAGGACCAAGAGAGGACGACATTCATCACAAGCCAATGTATCTATTCCTACAAAGTAATGCCCTTCGGACTAAAAAATGCAGGGGCTACTTATCAACGATTCGTCAACAAGATGTTCAAAGACCAGATCGGGGACACGATGGAAGTCTACATAGACGACATGCTGGTCAAATAAAAAAAGAAGGAAGATCATATCGACCACCTCCACGACAGCTTCGAGGTACTAAAAAGGTACAAAATGAAATTGAATCCTATGAAATGCTCTTTCGGAGTGTCGTTAGGAAAATTCTTGGGGTACATGGTAACGCAAAGAGGAATAAAAGCCAGCCCAGAACAAGTCAAGGCCCTCATCAACCTCCGGTCCCCCCGATGCGTCAAGGACGTGCAAAAATTGACAGGTCGGATAACAGCTCTAAACAGATTCATCTCAAAGTCATCCGACAAGTGTAAACCCTTTCACGACGCTGTCAAGAAGAACAAATCCTTTCAATGGACGGAAGAGCATGAAGCCACATTTCAGAACCTAAAGGAGTATCTTGCCAGTCCCATGTTACTAACCAAGCCCAAAGACGACGAGCCACTATTGCTGTACCTAGCAGTGTCGGAATCAGCCATGAGTGCGGTATTGGTCAGAGAAGAGGATGGAAAGGAATCGCCAATATATTACGTCAGTCGAACGCTGCTACCAGTAGAAACAAGGTACTCGTCACTTGAAAAACTTGTACTATCATTGGTAATGACATCGAATAAACTCAAACCATATTTCGAATCCCATACTATAATTGTCCGCACTAATCATCCCATGAGAGCGATTGATAGGTGTTATTTCATACACCTTTACTAGCAATTATTAGTATGATTTGGAGAGGTTTTGGATTAGTTTTGGTTCTAAGTCTGTAATCCAGATGTTTTGAAGAGAAGTGAAGAAATCCAAGGATTTGCAGCTTAGATTGAGCATGAGGATTGAAGAGCAGCAGAAGCAGAGAAGAAGAGAGCTGGATAAATGAGTCTACCGCCCCGCGTCAGAAGTACCGTGGCCCGGCGATGACTCTGAGTGAAGATGAAGCCCGTGCCAGAGGATGCCACTGCCCCGCGGTGGAAGTTCGATGCCTCGCGGTGGAATACATCGCCCCGCGGTGGCCGCGCTTAATGACCTCGCGCCAGAGACGATTTAGTTTCTGTTTTGGGGCGAAAAGATCGGACGACCTAAATCGCCTTTAGACGGGGTAACTAGTCGATCGGACGATGGGAAATAATCCAAACCAAGCAAATAATAGGTAAACAAGAAATAAATATATAATGGCAGGATGATTTTATTAGATATCGTGTGAATCAGATTAGATCATAATACAACTTATCGTAATAAAATCAGAGATCGAGTGGGACTCGACCGGTGACTTGTGAGTGGCGATCGGCAAGGGTCAGGCGTAGGCAGCCGTTTGGAGAGCTAGATGGAGAGCGAGAGTGATATTCTGGTGAGTTTGCTAAGTGAGAATGCGTGTGTTTTGCGTAGTTGTGAGTTCCCTGATCTTATCTTCTTCGTTGTTCCAAATATGGTAAGTCCCTTTACTCTTGTGGCCGTTGCACCATTTTTATGTTTTTATCTTCAATACCGAGTGTAATGGCAAGGATTTCGCCGTTGAATTACTGGCAATTAAGGTGTTTGAACGTTGCAGATGTTGCATGATCTGAGTATTAAATGCATGGCGAGATCTCCACGATCTTGTCGGATGACTCTTGACTGGAGAGGTTTTGTCGGGTGTCGCTCGACCAGAGAAGCCTTGTCGACTCCTCTGAACTCGTCTGCCATTCTCCCGATTTGCAGTGGGCTTGGGGTCGGTCCTCTCGATCTATCTTCTCTGGAGAATCCAGGCCCAACAATAGCCCCAAGTTGCTATGGGCTTACGGTTTAGGCAAGTAGACCGGGATCCATGGCAACTTCCTTGGACACGATCTTCACTGTCCTTTTTGGCGCGGTTGCACAGGTCGACGTGGCGCGCGATTAGGGCACGATGCGACGTCTTTTGCAGATCATGATTTCCTTCCATAAATTCTAAGCAGGGGGAGCGATTAGTCTTCATCTCCTTCCTTTGTAAGTTTCTGGTAAGCCTTTCGGTCTCTCTTGCCATTTGCTTTCTGATTTTCTTAGCCGTAGCTCTCCGATTTCCTCCCCTCTCTATTCTCGACATGGTCTCTCTCGAGGCTTCTGAGTTGTCGAAGACTCTTTTCGATGCCGGAGAGGGCGATACTTCTCCTCATTTCCTCCTAACGGAGTCGGACGCACTGGTTAGCAATTTGTCGGAGGCAGAGCTGGTCCAAGTCCTCGAAGTCGGGGGCTTTCCTCCGGAGACGATTGCTACGCTGCCTGAGCCGGACGAGAGGGCCGATGCGCGCTACGAAGGGTGGATTTGCTTCTATGTGTACCCGTTTAGGATATGGCATAAGTTCCCATTCTCTCCTCTTGTTAGAGATTTTCTAGCTACCTTGGCGTTAGCGCCGTGTCAAGTGATGCCTCAAGCTTGGAGAGTCCTTAGGGTTTTAGACTTAGTGAATGAGCAAACTGGTGCTGGTTTTGATTTCGACGCCTTGTGGTATAATTACTTCATCGGGTCGAAGAGTTCTTCCCGTGTGCAACTGCATGCCCGACGAGGTCGGAAGCCTTTGGTGCAAACGCCCGATGTGAACGACCGTGGATGGGGGTCGAAATACTTTTTTGTCAAACGATCTTCTCTGGAGAAGGAAGGAGAATGTCCTTTTCTGTTGTCGGAGTGGCGGATCGAAAGTATGTACTTTGTTTTCTCTTTCACGCGTTTATGCGTTTTTAACACTCTGTTTTTAACTCTCCCTTTTTGTAGTCCCTGAACCGGAAGAATTGGAAGCTAGCAGCCGATCAGAGGCTTTGTCAAAGATTGTGCTTGAAGTTCCCGCGTCTGAGAGGAAATTCGTCAACGTCAATTTGCTGGCGCCAACTCCTCCCCCACAGGAAGATATGTCGAATGTTTCTTCATCCCGTGCGAAAGGTAGACTTTCGGCTTTAGGAATCTTTTTGTTGTTTTTTGCTTTGTCGTGTATTTTAGGATTTCTCCCTTTTTGATGCTCTGTCGTGTCAGGTTCCCCTGGTGGTCGGTCGAGTGCTCGACTGAGAGTGGCGTCTGGAAAAGGTTTGATCGAGCAAAGGAAAGCTGCAGCTAAGGCGGCGTCGAGTAAGCCGGTCCTGACTGACCTGTCGACTACGACGAAAGCTGGCTCTAAGAGAAAAATGAGCGCTCGTTCCGACGATGCTAAGGTGGAGGACATCCCTAAGAAGAAAGGCGTGACTGCCGAGGGGGTTGACAAGATTGGTGTCGCTGGGCCATCGATCGTTGATCTCTTCCGTGCTCAAGATCCAACTTTGAAGTCGGAGGTTAAGGATGTTTCTCCCCTGGACTGCATTGGCGAAGCAGGCAGTTCCGCGTGGAGGGTATGTTGGCCCTTGTCTTGTGCATTTTTGTATTTCTTTTGTTTCGACTTCGCTTTCTGAGTTGTGTGTTTGCGTTGTCGTATGCCTTTTTGTCAGGCTTTTCAGTATTTCTTGGGAGCTTATTCCGGTGTCCAAGAAATGCTTGCTAAGGCTGAGGACAGGGCTGCTAGGTCAGAGTCCGACCTCGCCTCTTTAAGGACCAAGCTGGAGGGAGCTGAGAGTCGCTGTCGAGAGACAGAGCGTCGTCTCACCAGGGAGCTAAAGAGCTGCCAAGGGGAGCTGTCTGCATGTCAGAGGGAGTTTGAGGAGTGCAGGGCAAGCATTGATGAGGAAGTGAAGCGAGCTAGGATTGCCGACGGTCAGATTGCTGGCGATGTGGGGGCCTACTATGCTGTGAAGTCGCGCATTGAGATGATTGAAGAATTCAATGAGGGCAAGCATGAGCTCTGGGACCTGAAGGCGGAGAGGGAGACTTTGGACTCCATGTTCCCAAAAGGCGACCCTGGTCAAGAGCTGTTCTGCTTAGCCGGCGTCGGAGAGGAGGCGGTGGATGAAGGTGTCGATGAGGATGAAGCTCATTTTGACGATGCCAAGCCGGCCGACAAGACAGCCCCATTGGAGCCAGCCCCCGTCGAAGATAATGTTGGTGTGTCTGATGCATGACTTATTTGTCCCCTTTGTGTTGGGTTTTTAAACATTTGGTGTCTGTATGTTTTGGCGAGCCGTCCACCATCGCGGGTCGCAAGATGTTTCTGTTTGATGAAGTCCTACAGATGTGTAGGCAGACAATTATGGTTTGGCGACCCGTCCACCATCGCGGGTCGCGTATTTATAGAAAATGCTTCTTATTTCGATGCAAAAATGTGTTTTTATACGTAGAATTGTATACTAGCGTGTTTCGTACATGTTTGCGATAGATAGCAAGTTGTCGATGACGTTTAGTATGTCATGTATGTCGGTTTCGCCCGTGTGCTCCGTCGAGTGGGGTTTCACCGTATGTATGTATGTAGAGCAGGCATGCGATGTGTTTGTATATGTGTTAGTCATGACGTTATGCCGGGGAGGTAAGCAATATATAATAAGGTGTTTGTTCCTTATGTTTAATTGCGTGAATGTAATAAGGTGTTGTACCTTATGTTTTGTATAAGGCAGGCGGTGTGCCGACGTGCCTGTGTTGTCATCTCCCCGTAATCCGATCGATCGTGTAATGTAAGCGCTATATGCGGATGACATGATCCATTTGCGGACGACTGGGTCCAATGTAAATGATGTTCTGCATTTGTATTTTTGTAAGGAGGAAGTCCTCGCTTGGTGTCAAGGCGATGATATATGAAGGAAAGTGGCGATGTATATGCGATAGCATGCGATACATATGCGATAGATGGCAAAGTACATGCGATAACATGCGATATGTATACGACAAGTGGCAATGTACATGCGATATGTATGCGACAGGTGGCAATGTACATGCGATAACATGCGATATGTATGTGACGCATAGAGTTTTGTGTGATGTTTTTACCTTATTGGTTCAGAAATGGTAGAGCTTAAGATGTGCTGCGTTCCAACTCCTCGGGATTGGTTGTCCGTCTTTGTCTTCTAGTTGATATGCTCCTTGTCCGACCACTTTGGTGATCAAGTAAGATCCTTTCCATTGTGGTGCTAGCTTTCCGTCGGATGGGTTCTTGGTATTCTGGAATGTCTTCCTTAGGACCCAGTCTCCGACCTTGAATGCCTTGATCCAGACGTTCTTGTTGTAGCTCCTCGCGACTTGTTGTTGGAACTTGACCATTCTGATTCGAGCTTTCTCCCTGATTTCGTCCACAATATCGAGATTATGTGCTAGTTCGATGTCGTTTTGTTCATTTGTTTGGAGGTTGTAGTGAGCGGTCGGAACCAGTAGCTCAATCGAGATGACTGCTTCTCTCCCGTAGACGAGAGAGAAAGGCGATTGCCCAGTCGCATTCTTTGGAGTGGTCCTGTCGGACCAGAGAATGAGTGGGAGCTCGTCTGCCCATTTGCCTTTAGCCCCTGTGAGGCATTTCTTGAGGTTGTTGATAATGATCTTGTTGCTGGATTCGGCCTGTCCGTTGGATTGTGGATACCGAGGTGTAGATGTAACCAATTTGATGTTCTATTGGTCGCAAAAGGTTCGAGTCTTATGACTGATGAATTGGGAGCCGTTGTCGCACACGATTTCGGATGGGACGCCAAATCTGCACAAGATGTTGCGTTTTATGAATGAAATGACGTGTTGATCTTTAACCTCTCTGTAGGCTTCGGCTTCGATCCATTTAGAGAAGTAGTCTGTCATAGCAAGGAAGAAGACTCTTTGACCCGACGCGGGAGGGAGCTTTCCGACGATGTCCATTCCCCATCTCATAAAGGGCCATGGAGCTAGGGTCGGATGGAGGAGCTCCGATGGTTGATGATGTACGGGTGCGTGCCGCTGACATGCGTCGCACCTCTTGGTGTATTCCATGGCGTCTTTGTTCATCGTTGGCCAATAGTACCCATTTCGTAGGGCCTTTCTCGAGAGGCTTTGTCCGCCGGTGTGGTTGCCACACTCTCCTTCGTGTAATGATTGTAAGATACGTCCGACTTCTGGAGTCTTAAGGCATCGTAGGAGTAGCCCTGTAACAGATCTTTTGTACAAGATGTTGTCAATAATATCGTAAGAGAGTGCTTGTACCTTAAGCTTTTTTGCTTCTGTCTTGTCGTCTGGTAAAATACCATCTTTTAGCCACTTGATGTAAGGTAGCATCCAGTCGTCATTGGTGTCGACGATGTCTTCTTCTGGTCGATCGCCTATCTCCATGGCGACGAGTTCTTCAAGTGGTGTTGTCAACTCGACGGATGTCTTTGGGACGGCCGGCGTCATAACGTGGGCCAATGGTATGTGTGGAAATTCTTTTGGGTCTAGGACGGATCCCAGATTGGCGAGCGCGTCGGCTTGGGAGTTAAGATCCCTGGGCACCTGTCGGATGTTAAATGTTTGGAATTGTCCGATCAGTTTCTTGGCTATCTCCAGGTAGGCTATCATTCTGGTGTCTTTGGCATTGTACGATCCCTGTATTTGGTTTACCACCAGTAAGGAGTCTCAAACGACTTCGATCTCTTGGACTCCCAGATCGCGAGCCAAGATGAGTCCGAATATGGGTGCTTCGTACTCAGCCTCGTTGTTAGTCGCATCCCACTCACATCTGACAGCCTGGGCTATCTTGTCCCCCTGTGGCGATTTCAGTACGACCCCAAGCCCCGATCCTCTAGCGTTCGATGCCCCATCTATGTGGAGCTCCCATGTACATGTCTCATCTGTCGCGAGTAGTTGATTTGCTTCTTTTGCGGCTTCTTGCTCTAGGGTCGGACTGAAATCGGCCACAAAGTTGGCTAATGCTTGCGACTTGATCGCTGTCCTCGGCTCGTACTCGATGTCGTAACCACTGAGGTGTATGGCCCATTTTGTCATTCTTCCTGTGAACTCGGGTTTCCTCATGATAGCCCTCATGGGATGATTAGTGCACACAGTGATAGTATGAGATTCAAAGTATGGTTTGAGCTTGTTCGAAGCCATTACTAATGATAATACGAGTTTTTCAAGTGACGAATACCCCGTTTTGGCTGATAATAGCGTCCGACTGACATAGTATATTGGCGACTGTTTGCCATCTTCTTCTCTGACCAGTACACCGCTTACGGCCAATTCCGACACTGCAAGATAAAGAAATAAGGGCTCGTCGCCTTTAGGTTTGGTTAGTAACATAGGAATGGCTAGATAGTCCTTGAGGTTCTGAAATGCTGCTTCATGTTCCTTCGTCCATTGAAATGACTTATTTTTCTTGAGCGCGTCGTGGAATGGTTTGCACTTGTCGGATGATTTGGAGATGAACCTGTTCAGAGCTGTTATCCGACCTGTGAGCTTCTGTACGTCTTTGATGCATCGGGGGGATCGGAGGTTGATGAGAGCCTTGATCTGTTCCGGGCTGGCCTCTATTCCTCTTTGTGTCACCATATATCCTAAGAACTTCCCCGACGACACTCCGAAGGAGCACTTAGTAGGGTTTAGTTTCATATTGTACCTTTTGAGTACCTCGAAGCTGTCGCGTAGGTGGTCGATGTGATCTTCTTTCTTTTTGGACTTGACCAACATGTCGACGATATAGACTTCCATTGTGTCTCCGATTTGGTCTTTGAACATTTTGTTGACCAATCGTTGGTATGTAGCCCCTGCATTTTTCAGACCAAAGGGCATTACTTTGTAGCAATAGATACCTTGACTGGTGATGAACGCTGTTTTTTCTTGATCGTCAGGATCCATAAGGATTTGATTGTAGCCACTGAAGGCGTCCATGAAGGTGAGCATTTCGTGCCCTGCTGTGGCATCGACCATAGCGTCGATGTGAGGTAGAGGAAATGAATCTTTGGTACAAGCCTTGTTGAGGTCTGTGAAGTCGATGCAGACTCTCCATTTGTCGTTCTTCTTCTGGACCACGACCACGTTGGCCAGCCATTCAGGGTAGTGGACTTCCCTGATTTTTCCGGTTTCCAATAAGCTTTTGACTTCGTTGTCGATTATTTTGTTCCGCTCGGGGGCGAATTTCCTGCGTTTTTGCTTGACAGGGGGATGAGATGGATCCACATTTAATTTATGAGTAATAACGTTGGGAGATATCCCAACCATATCCTCATGTGACCATGCGAAACAGTCGGCATTGGTCCTG
Organism: Rheum nobile; assembly: GCA_027886185.1. Classification (NCBI taxonomy): domain Eukaryota; kingdom Viridiplantae; phylum Streptophyta; class Magnoliopsida; order Caryophyllales; family Polygonaceae; genus Rheum; species Rheum nobile. The sequence continues at coordinate 795,423 of WOAB01000738.1, read as the reverse complement.
AGAAAGTCGAGAAGCTGTTGTCTGGTCGAGTCGTCCAGGTCCGACCCGACCCTTACCGTTTGGTTTGGCTTTGAAGGGTCTAGTGCGATCTCGTCGAGTTTCTCCATTTCTGGTTCAACGTATCGACTAGGTCCTTCGCCAATCTGTGGTTGCTATGCGATCTTGTGTTCGACCGCGTTCTTCATGAAAGCGACATAGCATTCCTTTACGGTCCTTTGATCTCCTTTGATTTCTTGGACTCCCCACTCGGTGGGGAATTTGATGACTTGATGATATGTTGAAGGTACTGCCTTCATAGCGTGTATCCACGGCCTGCCAAGAATACAATTGTAGGGAGACGGACAGTCTAGGACTAAGAATTTAACCTGTCGGTTGATTCCTCCAGCGTATGTGGTCAGAATGATTTCGCCAGTCGTGTGCTTAACCTCACCGCTGAACCCGACCAGTGGGGTCGATTTCTTGATTAGGTCGTTCTCAGTCAGACCCATTTCTTTGAGAGCGTTGAGGGTCAAGAGGTTTGTCGAACTTCCTGTATCGATTAGTACTCTCCGGATTAAGCAATTACCAATGGATAAAGAGATTACCAGACCGTCACGGTGACTATCCGACCCATCGGAGTCGGATTCGTCGAATGTGACCGTCGGAAGGTTAGATGCCCTCCTTGGTTTGAATTCCGATGCTTCGGGCTTGTCGCCTTTGCTTTCCTTGGCGTGTCGCTTAGCCGCGAAGTACGTGTTCCCGCATATGTCGGATCCACCTGAAATGGTATTGACAACTTTCGTATGGATAGGAGATGGGGGTTTGTTCTGTTTTACCTGATCTCGGCGTTCCATGGTGGCTTTTGCCCGTTCCGAGATAACGTCGCGTAACAGCCCCTGTGATAGCAGCCTAGCGACCTCCTTTCGTAGGGCGATACACTCGTCGGTCGAATGACTATGGTCGCCGTGGAATTCACACCATCGACTCATGTCCTTCTTGACGTCCGGTCGGTCGCTCTTTCGGGGCCATCTTACGTCTTTTCCATACTTGTCGAAACTCTTGACGAGCTCCGACACGGAAACGTTGAAGTTATAAGACTGGACCCTAGGAGGCAACACAGAACCGTCTCTCCATTCTTGTGACCTGTCTTGGAAAGAATTTACCTGATTTGCTTCGTTTCGATTACGAGAATAGGGATGTGGATGTCTGTCCCGACGATTGTCGGAGGAATGTTTGCGATCGGATGGATCGGGTCCGCGCGAGGCTTTACGCGACTCACGGTCCTCTTCTAGTCTTACCTCGGCCATAGTTTTGGCCTGAACATCTTCGAAACTTTTGCAGGGAGACTTGGTAATCTCGTCGTAGAGATTGCTGTCTTTGACCAGGCCTTGTCGGAATGCTTCGATAGACGTTGTGACGTCACAGTGGGGAATTCCCACTTTCTCTTTGTTGTACCTGTTAAGATAATTTCGGAGAGGTTCATTGTACCTTTGTGTGACTCGGTAGAGGTCACTCGATTGTTTCTCATGCTTCCGACTGCTGGCGAACTGGCTCTTAAAAGAGTTGACCAAATCCGCAAATGATGTGATCGTTCCCTGAGGCAAACGCATAAACCAAGTTAGTGCGGGGCCCACGAGGGTTGTGCCAAAGCTTTTGCACATGACAGCCTCGCGACTCTCCCTTGAAACAGATGCATCCATTAGTTTTTGTTTATAGAGAGAGATATGGTCATCTGGATCGGTGGTGCCGTCGAATGTCGCCATGTTGGGGAGATGGAACTTCTTGGGGATCTCGACCCTTGCGATTTCTTCGACGAACGGGGATTCTTCGAATCTGCCGGACGCTTCTTTCTCGATCGGTTGTGGGACTCCTGGGAGCCTATTGAAACGATCGTCGATTGCCTTCATGTGTCGGTCGAGCGTTTGCTGAAAAAGGGCCATGACATCTGGCGGATTGGCAACCTGTGTTTCGTCGATTCGGGCCCCAACAGACCCGATCGGTATAGGAAAGGTGACATGGTTAGTCGAGAATGGACTAGCGAAAGGAGTTCGAGACGTACCCTCAGTGTGTCCGGGACGTCGTATGCTGGGAGGCGTTGGCTCGATATTGTCCATGTCGAGGCGCGTTCGGGTGCCGCCGCGGACGGGCGCGTTCTGAGATCCTGAGGCCACTGATTGTACCTGCGACTTAAGAGACTCGTTCTCACGGGTTAGTTGCGCGATCTCGGCTTCGGATTGGGTTGACAAAGCAGCTAGGGCTTCGGTTTTCTGACGTTGCTGGGCTAGTTCCTCTTGAAGGGCGGCCATTTTTTGAGAGAGTTCTTGGAACTGGGTTGGAGTAGGATTTTCGATTGGGTTTTCTGTGGTTTGGGTTTCGTCTTCGAGACGTGGTTCTTGGTTATCAATAGGGGGATCAATAGCCATGGTTGGAAGATTCCGGAAAGGTGATCGGCAAGTGGCCCCACGGTGGGCGCCAAATTGTTTTGGGGCGAAAAGATCGGACGACCTAAATCGCTTTTAGACGGGGTAACTAGTCGATCGGACGATGGGAAATAATCCAAACCAAGCAAATAATAGGTAAACAAGAAATAAATATATAATAGCAGGATGATTTTATTAGATATCGTGTGAATCGGATTAGATCGCAATACAAATTATCGTAATAAAATCAGAGATCGAGTGAGACTCGATCGGTGACTTGTGAGTGGCGACCGGCAGGGGTCAGGCGTAGGCAGCCGTTTGGAGAGCTAGATGGAGAGCGAGAGTGCTATTCTAGTGAGTTTGCTAAGTGAGAATGCGTGTGTTTTGCGTAGTTGTGAGTTCCCTGATCTTATCTTCTTCGTCGTTCCAAATATGGTAAGTCCCTTTACTCCTGTGGCCGTTGCACCGTTTTTATGTTTTTATCTTCAATACCGAGTGTAATGGCAAGGATTTCGCCGTTGAATTACTGGCAATTAAGGTGTTTGAACGTTGTAGATGTTGCATGATCTGAGTATTAAATGCGTGGCGAGATCTCCGCGATCTTGTCGGATGACTCTTGACTGGAGAGGTTTTGTCGGGTGTCGCTCGACCAGAGAAGCCTTGTCGACTCCTCTGAACTCGTCTGCCATTCTCCCGATTTGCAGTGGGCTTGGGCTCGGTCCTCTCGATCTGTCTTCTCTGGAGAATCCAGGCCCAACAGTTTCCTTTTATGTTTGAAACTTTATTTTATTATTATTCTGTTTCCTTTAATTTCAGCTTTAGTTTAACCTAGTTTGTTAAGACTATTTAAGCCTCTTTTCTAGGTTAAGAAAAAGAGACTTTTATCATCGCTTGTTTAGCTTTTCGGTTTTCAGACGTTACTTTCTATAGAGTTTTTCATCCCCTTTGATGGAGAACTAACTTCACCCTTGTTCTGCTAGACGATTGAAGCAGTACAGTTGATGTGTTTGTGAGATTTCTATTCCTTGTTCTTATCCTTATTTGTATCGGATTGATTCTCTTGGTTATATTGATATTGATTTCTTGTTGTTCTTCTTAGCCTGATCAACTAGGTTGAATACGTTTTATCAATTGCTAGGATTGCATATAGGGGTTCCGAGTGCATATCTAGTGGCAAACACAATTGTGCGTATAGGGGTTCCGAGCGTACAATTATGAGTGAGAATCGATTGCATGTTAAGTAGGGGAGTGAGTACTTGTACGTCTTTCTACTTGCATGTATCCTATATCTTTGTGTGCATTGCTATTGCTGTGTTGGTGCTAAGGTACGCTGACAACTGTGAGAATCAGTGGTATTTTATCATTAGCATAGTAATAAGTCTATTGACAACTGTGAGAATCAATAGTACTTAAGATCAGGGTGGGAACGACTATCAGGATAATTAAAAGAACTTGGACGAAATAGATTTCAGTGATCAAACCCTATCTCTGTATTGTGGATTTCGCTCTAGTGGAACTACTTTCCCTCATTATACTTTCTTCCTACATAAATCAGACTTGTTTGCTTTACTTGTTTACTTTCTTGATAACTAAACCCCCGTTTGTGTTACTTATCATTCACGGCTGCATACTACATCAAACCTTCTCTGTGGGATCGACCCTTACTTGTCTACTATACTTCTGTTTAGTGGATATGTTAGGATAATTTACTTTGATAAGGCTAATTAACGACATTTGCTTGTGCATCTTTAGCCACGTCAAACTTGGCGCCGTTGCCGGGGAATGTTTTTGTCTGTTGTGTGTTTTCGTGATTGACTTTTGGTGGAGACCTATCGTATGGTCGACACCCGTAGTACTGACCCTATTCTAGCTCTTTTTGATCCAGAGGTTGACAAATCTTTCCTTAGGGACCTGCGCAATCAAAGGGAAGACGGAGAAGAAGGAATAGAGACAGTTGAGACTGAAACCGTTGAGACTGCCAACACCCCAGCCGTTGCAATGGCTGGAACTGGAACCCTGAGAGAGCTTACTGAGCCGAATATAGGGGCGCAGCCCCTAGCTGTCGTCATCCCTGCGCTAGGAGAAGGGGTAAACTTTGAATTGAAGTCGGGAGTTGTTGCTTATCTCCCTAAATTCCACGGGCTGAGTGGAGAGGATCCGATCTCTCACCTGGGCAAGTTCCACAATGTCTGTATGACGATGAAGCCCAGGAATGTGACGGAAGACCAGATCAAGATGAGAGCTTTTGGTTTTTCCCTACTCGACTCTGCGAGCGACTGGTATTACCACCTGCCACCGGGGACCATAGATACATGGACTAAACTGCACAAAGCATTCCTAGACAAGTATTTTCCCACGAAGAAGGCGAATGCTTTGAAAAAAGCAATTGCCAACATTGAGCAGGCTGGTGATGAGACGCTGTATGATTATCTGGAGAGGTACAAGAGGCTCTGTTCTAGCTGCCCATTCCACGGGTATGCCAAGCAGGATCTTGTTCTTTATCTGCACAATGGTCTGCTGGACCAAGAGAGGAGAATGATTGATGCCGCATGCGGTGGAAGTATTCTAAACCTGACACCGGATGCAACCATGGAGAGATTCCAGGAGATGAGTGAGAGTACCAGGAGCTTTGGGAAGACGTACCAGAGAAAAGCGGTCAATGCTGTGACCCCTGTAGGACCAAGCCCGGTATTGACCGAGTTGGCCGAGCTGAAAGAGTTGGTGCTGAGGATGGCGAATCAGAATACCCCTCAACAAGTTAAAGCGTGTGGACTTTGCTCTAACCAGTCTCACCATACCGACACCTGTCCGCAGCTGCAAGAGGAAAGTGTTGCTGAAGTAAACGCTGTAGGAGGTTACGGACCCCCTAGACCACAATACGGTGGACATCCCAATTACAATCAGAGAGGGCGTGACCATCCAGGCTTTAGATGGAGTGACCCTCAAGGTGGTCAACAGCCAGTGCAGCAACAGCAGTACCAGCCGGTACAACAACAGCACCAGCAGAGAGCCCCTTATCAACAGAGGCCCCAGGGCCAAACATCTGGAGCTTCTATTGAGGATATGCTAAAGACTCTGACTCAGCACTTTGCCACACATGTGCAGGCTACTGAGTCGAGTATCAAGAACATGGAGAGACAGATTGGTCAGTTAGCCGATGAGATGACCAAGATTAACCAAAGGGCATCAAATTCCCTACCATCCCAGACCACGGTGAACCCTAGAGAGAACGTGAGTGCTATCACGCTCAGAAGTGGTAAGAAGTTGATCGTTGCTCCCAATGCTGAAGTGGAGAACGAGTTCGAGAAAGAAGAAATCACCGACCGCCCCGCGGCAGACCCCACCGCGACCCGGCCAGAAACGAGGGAAGAAGCCAGTAAAGGAATGCCATTGACACAACCCCGCGGCAACCTCCATCGTGACCCGGCTCCTGAACCCAGTAAAGCCACCGTGACCCCACTGCCCCGCGGCGTTGACTCACGCCCCGCGGTGGGCTCGCCACAACCTGGCCCACAAAAATCTGTCTCCGCTGAAGAGACCTATGATGATTACATTCGCCCCGCATTCCTGCCTCTCGGTTCGGAGAAACCCCCAGCACCGTTTCCCGAGGCGCTGACGGCAAAGAGAGTTGTCGATGACAGTGACCTGTTTGAGACATTTCAGAACTGTTAGGTGAACATTCCCCTGCTCAAGCTTATAAAGGTTATCCCGAGATATGCCAAGTTCTTAAAGGAGCTATGCACGGTGAAGAGGACTCAAAAACAGAAGACCCAGAAGAAGAGTCCAGTGGGTGCACAAGTTTCAGCGGTAGTTCAGAAGCGTCTGCCCGTAAAATGCAAGGATCCAGGTACTTTTACGATTCCTATCACCATAGGTGGGCATCTTTTTGAGAAAGCACTGCTAGACTTGGGTGCCTCAATTAATGTTCTACCCTATTCATTGATTGAAAAATTGGAATTAGGACCCTTGCATGATTCTAACATTGTCATACAACTTGCTGATGGATCATGTGTGCCCCCTAAGGGTATAGTGGAAGATGTTCTTGTCAGGATAGGTTCTTTGATTTTTCCTGCTGATTTCTTTGTTATGGACATGGATTATGATGAACAAGTTGCCCCTGTTATGCTCGGACGACCTTTTATGAAGACTTCTATGACAAAGATTGATGTAGATAATGGAACTTTGACTATGGAATTTGATGGAATTATATTTGAACATAATATTCATACAGCCAATTCCATTGAAGTGTCCATCCCTCTCTGCATTATTGATATTGATAGTTCCATGCATGAAAATGTTAAAACAAATGCAGTAGAGACCGTAGTTGAGTGTTCCGCTAATAAAGGACCTATTGAGTTGTACGAAGTGCGTGTTGGTGATGTCCTGCTAGAAGATGTAGGAAGTTCTATTCCCTCTACTTTGGGCGCTAGCCCCCCTGCACTAACTATACAAGGCTGTAAGCCTCTATCTAGTGACATACAGCATATTCAGGTCAAGCCATATCAGCCCCCACATCGTTCTAAGTATGGGGGAGACACTCCAAAGGAAGCACAGATGGAGTCAATGGCAAAGAGGGAACATGGTCTAAGGTTTAAACCTTTCCATGAGAGGTCTCCACATGAAGAGACGAGTAGGAGGATTCCAGGGGGACCCTACTCTAAATGGTGAAGGATCTGCACTACGTCGAGCCAACGACGATAACCAAGGCGCTGTCCGGGAGGCAACCCGTGTTAGTCCTTCTTTGATTTTTTTCCTTTAATTAGATTATTTTCATAGTTTATTTTCCTTTGTTTCGTTCGCCTGTTACTCACATTACAGGTGCGAAAGTAAACCCGAGAAGAGATGTGGTACCCAGCCAGTCTCACCGCTCCGCGGCGTCCCCTACCGCCCCGCGGTAGAGCTCACCGCCCCGCGGTGGAGGTCAGGTATAACCTCTCGACTCTTTTTTTTATATAAAAAAGCAAGAATAATGGGCCTCGAAAAAACCTTAAACGGGTGAGTAAAAGCTTATTTCTTAAGTGGTAACTAAGGTTTTGACGGATTGAGTTCCCTCTGGTGGGCCAAGATTTCTCTTTTGGGCCATGGTATATGACCGGCCCATCATCCCTTTTTTCCTTTCTCTTTCCCTGACCTAACCTCACTATCTAACCCCCCCCCCCCCATTCCAACGCCTCCCTCAAGCTCCCACATCTATTTCCCTCTCTCTCCCCCAAATCCCTGTCGACCTCGAGCCAAATCTAGCCCCAAATCCCCAATTTGGAGTCCCGCCTCGCGCTGCCCCCGCTTCGCGTTGCTGCTGCTACCGCCCCGCGCCGACTTCGCCGCGACCCGGCCACAGTTCCCAGTTTCTCACCGCAACCCTACCGCCCCGCGCTGAGACTCTCCAGGCTGCGTGTTTGTTTGTTTGTAAGTTCTCTAGTTTGCCTTGCTTTGAGCACCTCAATTTCCTACTTATGGCATCCAAAGGCAAGAAGAAAGTGTCGACTAGGGATGGGAGTGAGGTTTATAATGTGGTGAAGGAGAGGAAGGTGTTGGCATCGAAGTTTTTCCATAAGTCGACTTTGGAGCAATTGGGAATGTTGGCATGTGTGTCCATGTGTTTGACACAGTGTGGGTTAGGAAATTTTCTAGACAAGGCTGCCCCTGCGTATCCAGAGCTGTGCTACCAGTTTATTGCCTCTTTCAGGAGGCTCACCAATGACTCGGACGATAGGCATCTGCGCAAGGTCATGTTCACCTACAATGGGCGTGATTACTCCTTATCTCTGAAGTTGGTGCATGAAGCCTTGGGTATCACGAAGGACCCAACTGATGGGTGGTCTGGTGGTATTCACGATTCCGAGATGATAGAGTTCTGGCGGGCTGCTACGGGCATAAGTTTCAGGAAGGGTCAGGAGGTGAATTCCAAGTTGGTGAACCCGTGTCTGCGGTTGATCCACAAGGTGATGATGAGAGATTTCTTTGGCCATGCAGACGATGGGAAGGTCCCTCTGAAGGACTTCCAGTGGTTTATGAGCATCTTGGGGACTGTCGAGTATACGCCGTGTTGGGCTACCCTTTTCTTGGGTTCCTTGAAGAGGATTCGTGATGGCGAGCCACGTGATATTTGTGGGGGTGGTCTGATTACACTCCTTTGTGCTAACGTGATTGCTTGCGATCAGATTCCTCGGCCTGTTGCCTACGCGGTGTATGATTTAGCGCACATGAAGGTGTGCTCCATGATGAAACCACTGGGACAGGATGGCGATTTGGTCTGGTCGTCCTATGAGGGCCACATTTTGATTGTTCCACAGGATTTTGCCTACTCGCCTTCATACGCGGGTTGGTGGATTCCCAGTGATAGCCGAATGCCGACCGATGATGCCCCTGCTATCGCTCCTTCAGGTCCGTTTGGGGAGGGCCCTAGTGGTGGTTGTGATGCTGTTGCCGCTGATTCCGTGGGTGGGGACGACCCCATGTCTACCCAGTTTGAGGCGCCTTCGTCTTCATACGGTCCTGTCGCACCCTGGCAGGAGTTGTATTCTAGATGGGATGTATTCTCAATGCGCCAGGATCAGTGGAACTCCCAGATAGAGACCGGTCTGCACACTTGGCAGACCCAATTCCGTGCTGATGTAGATGAGCGTCTGGACACCATGGACGCCCATATGAGAGACTATTTTGGGATGTAACCACCACCACCCTCAGGTCCACAGTGAGTTTATCTTTTCTTCCCCTATTTCATTTGATGTTCTCTTTTCTACATTGAGGACAATGTTCGGTTTAAGTATGGGGGAGGGATATAGACTTGCTATCTTGCTTTCCATCTAGCTAGTGTAAATAATTTTGTTTCTGCATTCTAAAAAAAAAAAAATCGAAAAAGCCAAAAAGAGGTAAAAAGGCACCCAAAATCCCGGGATGGACTGAAAACCCGAAAGGGCAGTCCAGGTAAAAAGCAGGTAGTCCGGCTGGTATAGACCAGGGCAAAATTGGACTAGAGTGATGTGAGTATATGTGAGATATCTAGCAAAATGAAATGAGTGGCTAGGTGAAAACCCGAAAGGGCGCCTAGGCAAGATGAGCGTAAAAGAAGAAGAGTGATTCTAGGATTTCTCCATATTTCTTGGCGAGGCGTCATAAGAAGGGGAATCATAAGGAAGACTCGGGTAGGCCACTCGTGGAGTGATAAGGAGCTAGATTGGAGTTAGAAATAGACTATCTTTGCATCACTGGTTTTGGTTGTCTGGAGCTTATTGTTGATATGTTGTAGTTGCTAGTGTCATATTGTCTTATACTTCCTGAGGCCTTGGTGTTGATTTAGAGAGTGAGCTTTTCTTTAGTTTACTCGGGACGAGTAAAGGTCTAAGTATGGGGGAATTTGATAGGTGTTATTTCATACACCTTTACTAGCAATTATTAGCATGATTTGGAGAGGTTTTGGATTAGTTTTGGTGCTAAGTCTGCAATCCAGATGTTTTGAAGAGAAGTGAAGAAATCCAAGGATTTACAGCTTAGATTGAGCATGAGGATTGAAGAGCAGCAGAAGCAGAGAAGAAGAGAGCTGGAGAAATGAGTCTACCGCCCCGCGTCAGAAGTACCGCGGCCCGGCGATGACTCTCAGTGAAGATGAAGCCCGCGCCAGAGGATGCCACCGCCCCGCGGTGGAAGTTCGACGCCTCGCGGTGGAATACACCGCCCCGCAGTGGCCGCGCTTAATGACCTCGCGCCAGAGACGATTTAGTTTCCTTTTATGTTTGAAACTTTATTTTATTATTATTCTGTTTCCTTTAATTTCAGCTTTAGTTTAACCTAGTTTGTTAAGAATATTTAAGCCTCTTTTCTAGGTTAAGAAAAAGAGACTTTTATCATCGCTTGTTTAGCTTTTCGGTTTTCAGACGTTACTTTCTATAGATTTTTTCATCCCCTTTGATGGAGAACTAACTTCACCCTTGTTCTGCTAGACGATTGAAGCAGTACAGTTGATGTATTTGTGAGATTTCTATTCCTTGTTCTTATCCTTATTTGTATCGGATTGATTCTCTTGGTTATATTGATATTGATTTCTTGTTGTTCTTCTTAGCCTGATCAACTAGGTTGAATACGTTTTATCAATTACTAGGATTGCATATAGGGGTTCCGAGTGCATATCTAGTGGCAAACACAATTGTGCATATAGGGGTTCCGAGCGTACAATTGTGAGTGAGAATCGATTGCATGTTAAGTAGGGGAGTGAGTACTTGTACGTCTTTCTACTTGCATGTATCCTATATCTTTGTGTGCATTGCTATTGCTGTGTTGGTGCTAAGGTACGCTGACAACTGTGAGAATCAGTGGTATTTTATCATTAGCATAGTAATAAGTCTATTGACAACTGTGAGAATCAATAGTACTTAAGATCAGGGTGGGAACGACTATCAGGATAATTAAAAGAACTTGGACGAAATAGATTTCAGTGATCAAACCCTATCTCTGTATTGTGGATTTCGCTCTAGTGGAACTACTTTCCCTCATTATACTTTCTTCCTACATAAATCAGACTTGTTTGCTTTACTTGTTTACTTTCTTGATAACTAAACCCCCGTTTGTGTTACTTGTCATTCACGGCTGCATACTACATCAAACCTTCTCTGTGGGATCGACCCTTACTTGTCTACTATACTTTTGTTTAGTGGGTTTGTTAGGATAATTTACATTGATAAGGCTAATTAACGACATTTGCTTGTGCATCTTTAGCCATGTCAGCAATCATGAGGAAACCCGAGTTCACAGGACGAATGACCAAATAGGACATACACCTTAGCGGCTACGACATCGAGTACGAGCCCAGAACAACGATCAAGTCGCAAGCCCTGGTTGACTTTATGGCGGACTTCAGCCCGACCCTAGAGCAAGAAGCCGCTAGAGAAGCAGCACAATTGCTCGCGACGGAAGAAACATGTAAATGGGAGCTCCACACAGACGGCGCGTCGAACACCAAAGGATTGGGGCTAGGGGTCGTGCTGAAATCGCCACAAGGAGACAAGATAGCCCAGGCCGTGAGATGCAAATGGGATGCGACCAACAATGAAGCTGAATACGAAGCACTAATATTCGAGCTCATCCTGGCCCGCGACCTAGGAGTCCGGGAGATCGAAGTCATTTGCGACTCCCTTCTAGTCGTAAACCAAGTACAAGGGTCATACAATGCAAAAGACGTCAGAACGATAGCTTACCTGGAAGTAGCTAAGAAGGTGATTGACCAATTCCAGACGTTCGACATCAGACAGGTACCAAGAGATCTTAACTCTCAAGCTGACGCACTAGCCAATCTGGGGTCCGTCTTGGATCCAAAGGAATTTCCATACATCCCATTGGCACACATCATGACGCCAGCCGTCCCGAAAGCATCCAGCGAGTCGACCACACCATTAGAGGAACTTGTCGCGATGGAGATAGGCGACCGACCAGAAGAATACATCGTCAACACTCATGACGACTGGACACTACCTTACATCAAATGGATAAGAGACGGCATCCTACCCAACGATAAAACAAAGTCAAAAAGGCTAAAGGTACCAGCACTTTCTTTCGATATCATAGATAACATCTTGTACAAGAGATCTGTCACAGGAATACTCCTACGATGCCTCAAGACTCCAGAAGTCGGACGTATCCTACAATCATTACATGATGGAGAATGCGGAAACCACACCGGCGGACGAAGCCTTTCAGGGAAAGCCTTGCGAAACGGATACTACTGGCCCACGATGAACAGAGACGCAGTGGATTACACCAAGAAGTGTGATGCCTGTCAACGACATGCACCCGTTCCTCATCAACCCTCGGAGCTCCTCCATCCGACTCTGGCACCAAGGCCCTTCATGAGGTGGGGAATGGACATCGTCGGAAAACTCCCACCTGCGTCGGGTCAACGAGTCTTCTTCTTTACCATAACAGACTACTTTTCTAAATGGATCGAAGTCGAAGCCTACCGAGAGGTAAAAGATCAACACGTCATTTCATTTATAAAACGCAATATCTTGTGCAGATTTGGCGTCCCATTAGAAATCGTGTGCGACAATGGCTCCCAGTTCATCAGTCATAAGACTCGAGCCTTTTGCGACCAATGGAACATCAAGTTGGTCACCTCCACCCCTCGGTATCCACAATCCAACGGACAAGCCGAGTCCAGCAACAAAATCATCATCAATAACCTCAAGAAACGCCTCACAAGGGCTAAAGGCAAATGGGTAGACGAACTCCTATTCATTCTCTGGTCCGACAAGACCACTCCAGAGAACGCGACCAGACAATCGCCTTTCTCACTCATCTACGGAAGTGAAGCAGTCATCCCCGCCGAGTTATTGGTTCCAACTGCTCGTTATAGCCTTCAGACGAACGAGCAGAATGACGTCGAACTAGCACACAACTTGGATACAACGGACGAGACTAGAGAGAAAGAGCCAGGATCAGGATGGTCAAGTTCCAACAACAGGTCGCAAGAAGCTACAACAAGAACGTTCAAGCCAAAGTCTTTAAAGTTGGAGATTTGGTCCTCCGAAAAACATTCCAGAATACCAAGAATTCGACCGACGAAAAGCTTGCACCTCAATGGGAAGGACCCTACCTAATCACGGAAGTAGTCGGACAAGGAGCATACCAATTAGAAGACAAAGAAGGACGACCAATCCCAAGAAGTTGGAACGCGACATATCTGAAATTATACAATTTCTGAACTAATAAGGTAAGACACTAACGTCTCTCCACATATCGTACATTACTTGTTGTCGCATGCACAACTCTATTTCTTGAAATTGAACATTTGACACTAAATAAGGACATTTTCCTTGCAAAACATATGTACAGGACGACATCGACATACACACTGGATCCAGTCACAAGCAAAAGCGCTTACACTACATTTACTCGATCGATCGGAACACGGGGAGATGAACAAACAGGCACGTTGGCACACCGCCTGCCTTACATAATACATAAGGTTAGGACACCTTATTACATTTACGCAATAGAAACATATTGCTTTTTCCTCCTCGGCTCAAAGTCATGACTAAACACAAACACATACATTTGCAGGCCTCCTTTTTACATACATACGGTAAGCTCTACTCGACGGAGCACATGGGCAAACCCGACATACAAAACAAAGGCGTCATCGACAAACTTCTCTAGAATAGTCTGACGATACATACGAACACACAAATGTACGACCCTTTGTAAAAAACAGATTGCATCAAATAAAAGTCTAAACATTTTTTACAAATATGCGACCCGCGATGGTGGACGGGTCACCAAAACACATTGTTTGCCTAAACCCGTGTAGGACTTCAGAACATCCACTAAAAAACATTCTGCGACCCGCGATGGTGGACGGGTCGCCAAAACAGAGAATATCTTACCCACACACAGGTGGGATCACAAGTCAGACTACGAGAAATACAAATCAAGGATCGGGGTCGACAACATTACCTTCAGCAGGGGCTGGGACGAGAGAAGGTTGGGGATCGATCGGCTCGGTGTCACCAGAGTGGGCCTCGTCCTCGCCAGCACTTTCATCCAAAAAGTCCTCTCCGACGCCGGCCAAGTGGAAAAGCTCCGAGCCCGGATTTCCCTTCGGAAACAGGGTATCCATGGTCTCCTTCTCCGCCTTCAAATCCCAGGCCCCCTGCTTGCCTTTTTCGAACTCTTCCATCATTTCGACACGCGATTTCAGCGCGTAAAAAGCGCCTACGTCGCATGCGATCCGACCAGCCTCGATCCGAGCCTGCTTCACCTTATCTTCGACACCCGATTGGCTCTCGCTAAGCTCTCTCCGACACACGTCCAAGTCATCTTGGCAATTCCTCAGCTCCCTGACAAAGCGGCGCTCAACCTCCCTGTAACGACTCTCAGCCCCCTCCAACTTGGTCTTCAAAGACGCGAGGTCGGACTATGACCTATCAACCCTATCCTCGGCCTTAGCGACCATTACTTTGACACCAGAATACGCCCCCAAGAGGTATTGAAAAGTCTAAAAAAGAAAACAGAGCCAGTCAAAGTTTCATCCAGACTGCGAAACAAGAAAAGACAGGACAAGGCGACTTACCCTCCACGCGGAGCATCCCGCTTCATCAATGCAGTCCATGGAAAAGGTCAGCAATCGATTGACCAACCGCGTTGATCTTCTCGACTCCTCGAGCGGCTGTCCCCTTCTTCTTTGAAGTCTTCACCGCCTTCACATCGTTAGAAGAGGCACCCGCGTTTCTTTTCGAGCCGACCTTGGCCGAGAGCGATGATTCCGCCGGCGTCGATTTACTCGACGAAAATTTGGCCGCCGCCCTCTTCTGCTCTATCAAGCCCTTCCCGGACACTCCTTTCAGACGAGCACTCGACCGACCGGAGACGCTGACACGACAGACAATACATTAAGTCACAAATAAACGAAGAAATAAAAAACACATATACATGAGAAATCGAAACTCACACTTGACACGAGACGATGAGACAGTTGACATGACGTCTTGGGTAGTAGGGGAGATCAATAACAAGTTGACGTTTGCGAACTTCCGCTCCGACACAGGGATGTTGAGGATGATCTTCCACATGCCCTCCGACTGAGCGTCGACTTCCAGCTCTTCCGCCTCAGGAACTACAAAAAAGAGAAGTTAAAACAAGGGGTTAAGACAAAAAAAAAAACAGGCAAAGAGAGATCCAACACATACTCTCGACTCGACACTCCGACAACAGGAACGAACAGTCACCCCCTTCTCCAGAGACGAACGCTCGACAAAGAAAAACTTAGACCCCCATCCACAGTCGTTTACGTCCAGATTGAACACCAGAGGCTTCCGACGCGGTCGGATACGTAGCTGAACACGGGAAGAACTCTTCGACCCTAGCGAATAGTTGTACCACAAGGCGGCAAAATTAAAGCCAGCCCTAGATTGGACATTCAACAGGTCCAGAACCCTGAGGATTCGCCACGCTTGTGGCATAACTTGACACGGTGCAAGCGCTAGAGTCGCCAAGAAGTCCCTGACAAGAGGAGAGAAAGGAAATTTGTGCCCAATCCTAAACGGGTACGCGTAGAAGCAAACCCATCATTCGTAGCGAGCGTCGGCCCTCTCGTCCGGATGCGGAAGCCTCGCGACCGTCCCGGGAGGAAAGCCTCCGACTTGGAGGATCTGCTCCAACTCTGCCTGCGACAATGTTCTCGTTAGAGCGTCTGCCTTCTTCAAAATGAAAAAGGGGGGGACCTCGTTCTTGCTCGAGTTCGAGCGAGTCGCAGACGACTCAGAAGCCTCACTGGAGACCATTTCCAAAACAGAGAGAGGAGGAAATCGAAGAGCAATCTTTGAAAAACCTGAGAAGACCTACCAGATGAAGAAACGAAGGAAGGAGATGAAGTCAAATCGGCAAAAGGCTGGTTCAAATTTATGGAGGGAGACAGCAGGCTGTAGAAACGTCCCATCATGCCACGCGATTTCCGCCATGTAACCCTTGTCTGACGCGCCAAAATCGGAAGGTGGAGATCGTGTGAAGAGAAGTTGTTTGGACTCCACCCTATAGTAGCCTTGAGCCCAAAACAACTTGGGGCTATTGTTGGGCCCATCATTCTCCAAGAAGATCGACGAGCGAGCTGGGCCCAGAACCAATCAAAATCGGAGCCCAAGGGAAACCAGAAAGAAGCGTCGGACACCCTACAGACGAGTAGCACCCGACCAGCTCCGGAGATCTCGCCCGAGCATTAAATGCTCGATCAATGGCAACGGCCATAACATTAAACATACACATAAAGATGGTAATCAAGAGCATATCCCAAAAATCTCGCCCAGATTGAATGAGAGATATGGTAGGAAAAGAGTAAGGGACGACAAAGAACGATTACCATATATAGAACACGACGAAGCAAGGAACGTGACACGATTATAACACACATCCGCTGACTTGCTCTGAAAAAGAACAAAAGGATACACCCATTCCAGCTTATTCTCCTCGGAACCTCGCTCAATCTCCACCGGTCGAGCCTCAAGGTCACCGGTCGAACCCGATCCGATCTTTTGTCCTCCAAGGATAAGTTGTACTTTGATCCGACTCAATCGTCAATATATCAATAAAATTACTTTGCTATTTCGTATTCGTGCTTTATTGGTTGGTCGTCTACTTGGTTTGGTTTGATTTCTATTATCCGATCGACTAGTTACCCCGTCTGTGATACCCCGTATTTTTGTAAGGTTATTTTGGGAATTTTCCCGAACACCCATTTTGTACGTCGGATTTAATTCAGAGAGTTTGAGACATTCTGTAATGTGCTCAATCTCTGTAATATTTTTTCTCAGGGAAATAAAATACAGATGACGTACTTTGGATCTTAATACTCGTTCATGTACGATTATTTTTATCCCGGGTTAAGCCGACGTCATCCAAAAGCCAATCGGAGGAGGATGACCTGGCGGCGCCCGCCGTAAGTACGGCGGCGACCGCCGTTAGTGGCTCGAGGCAGCCATCCCCTCGTCTTCTAGCTGGGCACCAGGGCTAGGAAACGATGACCGCCGTACAGTGCGGCGACCCCCCTGATCGGTCTTCGCAGCCTGTACAACTGGAAAAGGGTGAGTGCTCGAAGGCACCCACTATTAAAACATCTCTTGATGCTCCCAAGTTTGGGAGGACTAATGAAGACTGGCAACTCCCAGCCAAACCTGCTAAGATGCCGTCAGAAAAGGGGAAACACATCAGCAAGGAAGATGGGAGAAAAAAAGGCACCTCAAGATTCATGGCACTTAGCGACATCCTGGAGATAACTGAAGACAGCGGAATGGGTGTGGATTCAGATGCCTTACATCCTAATGACTAAGCTTTCCATCGCTAGCTGGAACATAAGGGGTCTAAATCACCCTACGAGTCATACTTTTGTCGAGAAGTTTGTGAAGCAGTATAACGTTGACATTTTAGCCATTTTGGAGACCAGAGTTAGGGGTCACAAGGCTGAAAAAATTTCTAAGTTGTTACTCAAAGGCTGGAACAGAATCACAAACTGTACAGGTATTAACAGTCGCATCTGGATTTTTTGGAAAGATAGTATATTAGTAGACTCTCTTTTGTTAGAAACTGACCAAGTTTTACAATGCAAGATCTCTTCTCCCCATCTCGCCAATTCTGTGATTGTCTCTTTTATTTATGCATCTAACAATCCTCTTGAAAGAATTGAGCTATGGAATGCTATCGAGAGCACTGCTGCGAGCCTTGCAGGTATTCCTTGGGTGGCCCTTGGTGATTTTAATGCTATTACGGATGCCAGCGGAAAATTTTCTCAGAGCACTTCCTCCTCTCAGCAGAATTCTGATCTGAAAAACTGCCTTATTAAATCTGGGCTTTTTGACATACCTGCTACTGGAGCATTCTTCACGTGGTCTAACAAGCATAAAGATGGATCTCTGACTCTGTGTAAGTTAGACAGAATTGTTGCTAATCTTGAGTGGATGGATGAATTCCCAAACTCGGCTGCTTTCTTTGCCACTCGAGACTGCTCTGATCACTCCCCTGCTATACTCACCTTTCCAAGCAAAAGCCCCATCAAGAGAAGATCCTTCAGATTTTGTAATGCATGGATTCTTCATCCTGATTTTCATGATATTTTTGCTTCCATCTGGAGTAGACATACTAATGGCGTGAGCATGTTCAAGCTTGTCACAAAACTTAAAATTCTGAAAAAGCCCCTGAGAGCTTTGCAAGGGAAATCGATTGATGCTGAGGATGAGAACATCAAGGCGTTGCACAAGAAACTTGTCGCCATTCAAACCGAACTTCACAACAGACCCTGTGACCAAGCTCTGCTACTTGCTGAAGATGACATCCTCAAATCTGTCAGGCTGGCTATGGACGTGAGGAATAGCATGCTCCAACAGAATGCCAAGCTTCATTGGTTACGATTCCAGGATCAATGCAGTAGCTATTTTTACAACTCATTAAAAATGAGGAGAGCCAGGAACAACATTGTGGCTATCTTGGATGAGGGAGGCCATAGGCTAACAGATCCGCTTGAGATAAAGGCTCATATTGTTGAACACTTTCAGCAGTGGTTTGGTACTGAGGAGCAATGCCCCCCCTGTGATCAGCTGGTTTTTGAAGAAGGACCAGTTGCGGATATTCAAGACCAAGCAAGCACGGTTAGGCCTTTCTCTAGAGATGCAGTTAGAAATGCTCTATTTTTTATTGGTAAAAACAAGGCCCCTGGACCAGATGGGTATGGATCTCAATTCTTTAAAGAAGCATGGCATATAGTTGGCAAGGAATTTACAGATGCTATTTTGGACTTCTTCCACAAAGGTAGATTGCTGGAGGAAGTAGGTTGCTCAACGATTGCTCTCATTTCAAAGATTGATCAGCCAAACACTATCCATGACTACAAACCACTTGCTTGCTGCTCTGTTATCTATAAAACAATCACCAAGCTTATCGTTTCTCGACTGCAAACAATGTTGCCTAATATTGTTGACCAAGTGCAATGAGCATTCATAAAAGGGAGATACATAAGACACAACATTGCTGTATGCCAAGATCTGATGAAAGGGTACTCTAGAAAGTACACAAGCCCCCGTTGTGCAAAAAAAAAAAGATTTGCGAAAGGCCTATGACACAGTCAACTGGAAGTTCCTACTCCAAGTCTTGAAGGGATTTGGAGTTCACTCCACAATGATTACATGGATCAAAGAATGCATCATGAGCAGCTCTTTCACAATCAACATTGGTGGGGAATTAGCAGGATTCTTTCCAGGAAAAAGGGGTCTGCGACAGGGTGATCCCTTAGCACCCTACCTTTTTGTTTTCGTGATGGAATATCTGAGCAGATCATTCAGGCAAATGAGCAGGCAGAGAGCGTTCAAATATCATCCTCAATGTGCTAGAATGGGGATTACGCATCTATGCTTTGCGGATGATCTATTTATCTTTGCACATGGAAATCTCACCACTATGCAACTAGTCAAAGATCACCTTGATGACTTCTGCAACAAATCAGGCCTTGCTATCAACAGAAGTAAGTCCAAAGTTTTCCTTGCAGGAGTGGACAATCACACTGGAATACAAATTATTGATGCAATGCAGATGGATAAAGGTGAGCTTCCAGTGAAGTATTTGGGGGTGCCTCTTTGTAGCAGGAAAGCATTGAGTGACGATTACAAGCCCTTGCTGAAAAGAATCACCTCCAAAGTTAACTCTTAGACATCCAGAAACTTGTCTTAGGCAGGGAGATTACAGTTGGTCCATGCCATTCTTTACGGTATCACTAATTATTGGTGCAAAGTTTTTGTCATTCCGAAGAAGATCATCAAAGACATCACAGCATCCATGCGGAATTTTCTTTGGAGTGGATGCAATGAAGGCAGGAAAGCACCTTTAGCATGGAAAGAGGTTTGCAGACCACGTGAAGAGGGAGGTGTCTGCTTAAATGAGATCCTCTCCTGGAACAAAGCAGCTTTCTCGGAACTTATTTATGACCTTCTACATGATGCCAATTCCCTTTGGAACTCATGGGTGAGGGTCACCATTCTCAGAGGGCGGTGCTTCTGGACAGTGGATAGGAAAGAAACAGATAGTGCTTTATGGAGAACTCTTTTGAACATGAGAGACGAAATTATTGATAAAGTCGACAGTGACAGCCAAATCCGATTATCATGACTAAAGGGGGCAAACACGACTGCAAAACTTTGTATGATGCGCTACGGCCAACTACGCCCACTACTCACTGGAACAACTAGATTTGGGGCAAACTTATTACTCCTAGAACATCGTTCACTAGCTGGATGATCATTAAAGGAGGAGCTTACACTAGATCCAAACTTAAGAGCATGAGTATTATTCAAGATGACATTTGTGTGATGTGCAATTGCGAATCTGAAACGGTAGATCACATTTGGTTTGGATGCAGATTTTCCAAAGATGTTCTGCATAGAGTTCTGACTTGGGCAAAGATTGGAAGAAGACATTACAACATCCAAGACTGGATTGAGAGTATCCAAAGAATTAAGGTGAAATCCTGCTTTAAGTTCTCATTTTGGGTTTGCTGCTTCACTGCCACTATCTACTACATTTGGAGATGCAGGAATGCTAAAGTATTTCAATCAAGGTGCTTTAGTACTGTTGAATGTTCACAGATGATCATTACTCATGTTAGAAACTGTGTTCTATCTAGATGGAGGAAAGACAATCGAGAGACCATAAATTGGCTTGAGAGAGTTGGGATTAGGAGATCATCCTTGTAATACCTAGTAATATCTAGGCTTTTGTAAGTTTACCTTCATTGAATGAGAAGAATTAGCTTTCATTGAAAAAAAAATTATGCCACATGCATCCTTGTTTTGGAATTTTGCATGAGAAATAAGGAATTTTTCACGGGTCAACCGTCATTGCCAACAACCATGCATGGCGCACGTTG
Source organism: Rheum nobile (assembly GCA_027886185.1). Lineage (NCBI taxonomy): Eukaryota > Viridiplantae > Streptophyta > Magnoliopsida > Caryophyllales > Polygonaceae > Rheum > Rheum nobile. The sequence goes on along the minus strand of WOAB01000738.1, from coordinate 774,636 downwards.
TATTACATTTAACCAAAACTTTACATCATCTTCTTTGCAGTATTTAAAGCCAAAACTCATTCTCTTACGTGTAATATTCCAAGCTAATGCATAACTCGGTCATATATCGATCAAGGAATTGAAAATTATCAATGACTCGAATAAACATCGATAAGTACTTTTCAAATTTCATTTATAGATAACTGCAGTACACAAACTTTTCAAGCATTATTCTAGCTCGCAACCCTCTTGCATTACAATTTATAAATAAATTATTAAAGAAATCAACATTTGATGCCCGTGCAAATGCATCGAAACTTTGGACTGAGAGGTGGGGTGTCGGGTTGTTCAATGCATTGTCCAAAACCATGTTTATGAAAACACGCTTTTCTACAGCTTGCTAAATTGCACTTCTTCGGATCCAACACGCACAATGGTTGTTGTGCATCCGTCTTCTCTATCCATTGTGTAAATGCACATATAATACAATAAGTTGAATAATAGCTAATAAAAAATCGAAATTGAAGAAGATACTGAAAGTCTTATAGTTTATTTTTTCGAAAGATGAGAAAAACGAATGTAGTTTTCGATGTGTTCCTATTGACATGTATTTTTTTGAAGTAGATCCTGTTGATTTATATTTTGTTCCTTCATTCTAGTGACAACGTACATGAATGAGATTTCCATGATTCTTACTTGGATGTCCATCATGTACTTTTAATGATCAAAATTGTTGGATTTTTTCTTACAATACACAATGGCGGTCACAATTTCAAAGTTGTTAAGCTTCACCGAACTACAAAAACACGTACTTAAAATAAACAAAGAATGATCATTACTTTACAATGATGTATTAGGTGGAGATGAAAAAGACTAAGCATTATCTAGAAACTAAGGATCATATCAACTATACATGATTAGATTTCCCTTTATATCATATAATGTATTATATGTCTTAGCTTATTACCTGTGACGGTAAGAACAAACATGATAATGAGACTGACGTAAGAAACCTTGGCCATGGATATTTTTTAGTGAGAGAGTTTCAGTAGGGATGAAGATATAGCAAGCAATTGATCGATGCTAGAAACTAGCTAACATGTGCTATTTATATTGTTCAATTGTGTTAATGTTTTGAAGGTTTCAGGTACCATTTTAATTGTAATTAATATGGAGTATTAATGCTTGATTCGGTTTTTCTCCTTGTTAGTATTGTGCATGTTTTTTTTTGGTGGATGCATGCTATGTGATACCCCGTAATTTTGTAAGGTTATATTGGGAATTATGGAATTTTCCCGAGTACCCGTTGTGTACGTCGGATCTAATTCAGGTAGTTTGAGACATTCTGTAATGTGCTCTCTATCTGTAATATTTTTCTCAGTGAAATAATATACAGACATCATGGCTTGGAGTTTAATTGTCGTTCGCGTACGATAATTTTTATCCCGGTTTATCGTCAAGCTCGTTCAAAGCCGAATGGGCGGGAAAAGGGGGAAACGGTGACCGCCGTGGTTGAGCCCGAGAAGTCAGTGTGTCAGCTTCTAGCTGGCCGCGACAGGCCTAATGACGGCGACCACCGCATTTACGGCGACCGCCGCGTGCCCGCTGCAGGCAAAATCACGGCGACCGCCGTGATTGTTCAGTGGGCATTGCCCGTTGGTCGCCGGTGTCGTTCGAGGCGCGCCGTTGCGTCGTTTGCCGCATCTGAGGGTTTGAAGATCACTACTTGGGGTTTGCCTATAAATAGATGAGCTTGGGCATGGGTTTTGGGTCATCTACAACCCCGAATCGCTGCCAAATTCGCCTCTCGCCGGAGTTGTGTTTTTGCCAGAATTTGAAGGTCTCGCCGGTGTTGCTTTGGTGTGGTTCCTGAGTGCCTTTGTGAAGCTTTTGGTTAGCCTTGGAGGTTAGAAGCCAAAGCAAGTCGAAGGAGGCTGAACCGCTCGCATTTTGGGGTGAGTTTTCTCTCGTTCTGTGTCGTCTGAGTTCGTCACGGCGACCGCCGCCAAGAACAGCGACCGCCGCCAGTGCCCAGAACGCCTTCGTGGCTTTGGCTTGGTCGGTTGTCGTCGTGGCGTCTTTCCTTTCGTGTTCTTTCGACGTGTTTAGATTCATACTGTTTATGTCGGATCTAACTTAGGGTTCCTTTTTTGGGTCGACTCGAAGGTCGTTGTGCTGTCAGAGCTATACCGTGTCAAGCCCGGAATCTAGTGACGTCTTTAGACTATTCTGCGGAGTAAGGCAAGTGGCGGTTCGATCTTTCTCTTTCGTTCCATATTTACATTAATTATCAGTAGTTTATCTGAGTAATTAATTTGGAATGAATATTCTGTTTGTCTGGAAACGGTTTTGATAAACTGTTTTGAAAATCATATAATAGGTTGTATATCTGTTAGAACAACGCTATTATCTGTGATCGCCTTTCGGGCCTTTATGTGGATTTATCATGTAAATGTTGTGGTGCTGTAGCTGTTTAGTTAGCACTGTTAGATAGGAACGTTACTCGGACTCTGTCCAGTCGTTTCTTTATAATCTGGTATCGGGATGGATCGTCCCCATCTGGTACTATTCTATGATCATGATCGGTCTCTTACACATGTGTGTAGAGACAGGACACTTTGCTAGTGTCACAAACCTTTCGGTATACGTCACTCTCGATGAAACGTATACTAAGATGTGTCGTCCCATTGGTGGGGTACACATGTAAAAGTCTATAATGTGATGTGTGTTTTTGAAACATAATCAGATAAGTGCTACCTTGACGCACATAATTAATACACCTTGGGCGAGTAGTGCAGCTAAGTTCAGTGCAGCTAGGAAAACTCGTCTTGACTTGAATGTAGTACGTTCTCTTTCCAATCTGGATTCGCTGTAGGCGATGAGGTTGGTCGTGAACCGAAGCATCTCAGTCAATTTTAAATCATTGTTGTATGATTCTGTAATATTCCAGATTTGTCATTACTTCCTTAAAGACTCATTTCAGTTGGAGTCTTCTTTCGAGTCGATTTCTGTGAAGATTCAGTCTTCCAGAATCTTCTCTTGTGCATATCTCTTGTTTATTCCAGTAGGAATATGATGGTTGACTACCGTTATCGGTTATTATCCGAGAAGCGATGAGTCTAACATAATATGACTGCTTCGAACCAGTCTGCTTTATACCCTTGCTAGTCTATTCATTTAGACTAACCAACCAATATTTTCCCTTACATGGTTGGCTGGTGTCATCCGTTTGATTCGGCACATCAGTTATGAAGTAGCTCAGAAGATTAGAAGGACTATGGAGTCGGCGGTGGTTTTTGAATGTCTTAATTATTTCTTTAATCAGGTTATGATCCTTTGGACAATAACTCCGATTGTAAAATACTTTCTTAGTCTTCCGCTGTGTTTGGTTTAAACTATGTTTTGACCTATTCGGGATTGGGTTGTAATCCCGTAACTCTTGTTTCCTCGACAATGTTATTTTTTGGAATTTAATGCTTGATCTTTATGTATCAATTGTATTTCATAAATTGTATTTATTTGGTAAAGCCTTGGGTGATCTCGGTAAGGAACACTGGGGTCACTGGAGATAATACCTTTCCAAAAGGGTTAAGTTTTGGGGGTGTTACAGTTGTGGTATCAGAGCCAAAAGTTTTTAAAATGGGTTTGGAATTTTTATAAACCCTTTATCCGTTTTCGAAATGCTTTAAAAAGGGCTCTGAATTTTCATTCTGAAAAGAATTTAAAAACACCGTTCATAGTCGTGTCTTCTTTATAGTCTGATATAGTAAGCTTGCTTCTATGTCTAGAAAGACTAATTCCTTCCTTATTGTTCGATAGGATGGGTGTCTGCTTTTCTATTGGTAGGGGGTCGGAAGAGGCCAAGTCGGATCAGCCGAGGCTAGATTTTCCATTACCTCAGCGATGTTTCGAGGTTGGAGGCCCGAGTAGCCCACCCGAAGACGTCAAGCACGTTCTCCCCGAGTCAGTTGTCCTTGTAGCCAGGAATGCTATGGTCCCTAGACCTGCACCTGTGCCGCCACGAAGGGTGGAGGAAGTACAGGAATGAGAGCAGAAAGATGAGTTATCAAGGTATGAACAAGGGGTTTACCAAGACGACTTTCTGCTAGGACCAATCCCCGAGGAGATCGAGTACGAGGACGAGGAAGAGGAGATGCTTGAGCAAGATCCTGTCGAGGACGAGGATATGATCGAGGATGATTCCGAGGATGAGGATCCCATCGAGGATGATCCCGAGGATGAGGATCCCATCGAGGATGATCCCGAGGATGAGGATCCCATAGAGGATGATCCAGAAGAGGATCCAGAGTTGGACCTTGGAGGGCAGAATCAGGAGCCCGGTACAGGATTGTCACCAGTGCCAGAGTACGCACCCATGTCAGAAGCTGATTGGGAGGCACTGTATACCGAGTACGGTATTGGGAGAAGTGACAGGGAATCTCAGCCTATCCCTACTCCAAGGAGATGGAGGTCGGAATCCGAGCTGCAGGAGATTCTCCGCCAGAGCGAGGTAATCTCCGCAGAACAGCAGCGTCAGAGGGATGAGCTGATCGCCAGTACTCAGAGGAGGGCTGGAATAGGAGGACCAGTCATGGACGACCCATACTTTACCATGACTGAGCTAGGTCTATGTGCTTCAGGGTCAAGAAGGGTGCGAAACCCATCGCCAGAGCTCGATGGTGAGCCTAGCCCGAAGAGACCATGCACGAGTAGCCAGTCGTATGTGAGACATTTTGGAACGCCTTGAGGAGGAGTGGCGTTGCCTATCATAGTAGTTTCGTTTCTTAGTATTCCAGTTTGTACTATGTGTAATATTTCAGTATTGCGGCAAGTACTCTGAGAAATACTTTATCTTCGAGCAATTGTTGTCTTAGTACTCGAATGATAGACTTATGTGTAACTTGTGTATTAATTCGAAGGTTCATCTATAAAATACCAAGTTGATCTATTCTGAGTAATTTATTTACGTTGGTATATTGCATAAGTAAATTGCATAATATTAATGTATTGAATGCTTGGAAATTGATCGGTAAATAGATGGTGAACCCAAGAAGCATGAGGAATTCGACTCGAGCCGGTGCTGGGACTAGCCAAAATCCCAGGCCAGCATGAAGAGGTGTTCATGATGAACACGAATCAGAGTCTCGCGTCCAGCAGAGGCGTGAAGGTCAGGATCAGACCCAAGCGCCGACGCTGTTTGACGCTGCAGCTGTTGAGGCGATCCGTGGGATCGTGATGCAGGCTATTGCAGATGTCTTGAGACCAAGTGCGCCTCAAGCACAAGAAGTGCCTATTCACGCAGCGGTTCCTGATGTTGTGGGACCCAGAAACCCCGTGATACAGGAGACTGCCATTAGGGCGAGGGACATCTATGGTCGTGCTCTTAAGACCATTACTTCCATGAGACCCGACTGCTATAACGGGAAAGGGGAGCCAGTGGCAGTGACTCATTGGTTCTCCCATATGGAGAGGCTGTTCAGGAACGTGGAGTGTACAGAGGCCGAGAAGGTCCATATCGCTTCTCTTCAACTGAAGGAGGAGGCTAGCGAGTGGTGGGAGAGCACTGGTTTGGCTGAGAGCCCAGTGTTGACTTGGTCGATGTTCAAGACCAAGATGGTTGATCGCTTTTTCTCTCGTGCTATGAGAGAGGAGAAGCATAAAGAGTTCTTGTACCCTCAGACTGATGTTCTGAGAGTGACCGAGTTGGCATCTAAGTTCAACCATCTTCTACAATACGCCACTTCCGAGATCACCAGCGAGGCTCAAAAGATCTGGTACTTCCACGAGTGGATGAACCCGGATATCAAGCCATTAATGGTGCACCACACATGCTCTACCTTGGAGCAGTATGTGGATTGTGCCTATAAGCTGGAGGTAACTCTCGAGGAGTCGACCAAGAGGCGCAACCGACAGAAGTCGATGCAGAATCAGAACCAGGGAGATGGTTTTAAGCGCCATGCGCCACCGTCTAACTTCGCCAAGTCCGGCCGAGCTAAGACGGAGATGACGCAAGGGGGATCGACTCAGCAGTCAGGGCAGACCAGGAGTACAGTTCAGTGTTATAACTGTGGTACTGCTGGGCACAAGAGCACTGAGTGTCGGTGTAACACCCCCAAATTTTAACCCATTTGGAAAGGTATTACCGCCAGTGACCCCAATGTTCCTTACCGAGATCACCCAAGGCTTTACCGGATTAAATACAATTTAAGGCATACAATGATACATAATGATCAAAGTGTCCAAATCAAAACATCAATCAAATGAAACATGAGTTACGGGATTACAACCCAATCCCGAATAGGCCAAACACAGAGTTCAAACAAAGTACAGCGGAAGACTAATAAAAGATTTTACAAACAGGGTTGTGATCGTAATGATCACCTGCCCAAGGATCTCAACCTGATTAAAAGCAATTATTAAAACATCCAAAAACAACCGTCGTCTTCATAGTCAATCTAGTCTCTTCAAATCTTCACTCTATCTGATGTGCCGAATCGAACGGATGACACTAGCCCACATGCGGAGAATAAAGTTCGTGGGTTAGTCTACTTGAATAGACTAGCAAGGGTAAAAAGCAGAATGGTTCAAAGCAGTTGTATTAGGTTAGACTCCTCGTCCCTCGAATGATAATCGAGTACGCTTGTCAACCACCATACTCCTACTGAAATAAACAAGAGGTATGCACAAGAGAAGATTCTGGAAGACTGAATCTTCACAGAAATTAACTCGAAACGAGACTCCAAGAGATTGAGTCTGTAATGAAATATGACAAATCTGGAATGATTACAGGATCATACAACAATGATTTAAAAGTTGACTGAGATGCTTCGGTTCACGACCAACCTCATCGCGCACAGCGAATCCAGATTGGAAAGAGAACGTACTATGATCAAAGTCGAGACGAGTTTTCCTAGCTGCACTAACTTAGCTGCACTACTCGCCCAAGGTATATTAATCATGTGCACTTGGGCACTTATCTTATTTAATTCCAAAACGAGCATTACGTTATAAGCTTTTACATCTCCACACAAGGGATATCGGATCTCCTCACAAGAGATATCAGATCTCCTCACAAGAGTTATAGAAGGGATGAACCCTGAAAGATTTGGCACTAGCGAAGTGCGCCTACCCTGTGAAAGGGTATGGTCATGACCACAGAGAAAGTACTGGGGATGAACCACCAAGTACCAGTTATAAAGAAACAGCTAAACCCCCTCAAGGTACATAGCGTTCCTAGCCACTAGTGCTAACTAAACAGTATAGCACAACAACAGTTACTGGATAAATCCACATAAGGGCCCGAAAGGCGATCACAGATAATAGCGTTGTTCTAATAGATATACAACCTATTATATGATTTTCAAAACAGTTTAACAAAACCGTTTCCAGACAAACAGAATATTCATTCCAAATTAATTACTCAGATAAACTACTGATAATTAATGTAAATATGGAACGAATGAGCAAGAGCGAACCGCCACTTGCCTTACTCCGCAGAATAGTCTAAAGACGTCACTAGATTCCGGGCTCGACACGGTATAGTTCCGGCAGCACAACAACCTTCGAGTCGACCCATAAAAGGAACCCTAAGTTAGATCCGACATAAACAGTACGAATCTAAACACGGCGAAAGAACACGAAAGGAAAGACGCCACGACGACAACCGACCAAGCCAAAGCCACGAAGGCGTTCTAGACACTGGCGGCGGTCGCTATTCTTGGCGGCGGTCGCCGTATTCATCACGGTGGTCGCCGTGAAGAACACGGCGGTCGCCGTGAAGAACACGGCGGTCGTCGTGACGAACTCAGACGACACAGAACGAGAGAAAACTCCCCCCAAAACATGAGCTGTTCGGCCTCCTTCGACTTGCTTTGGCTTCTAACCTCCAAGGCTAACCAAAAGCTTCACAAAGGCACTCAGGAACCACACCAAAGCAACACCGGCGAGACCTTCAAATTCCGGCGAAAACACAACTCCGGTGAGAGGCGAATTTGGCAGAGGTTTGGTGCTGGGATGGCTCAAAACCTCACCCAACACCTCCTTTTATAGCCAAAGTGTCTGAAGCGTTCAACCAAACCCTGAGACGCGGCCGAAAGCAAGATCGGTGCCCTCGATTTCCGCCGGCGACCAACGGGCAATGCCCACTGGACAATCACAGCGGTCGCCGTTTTTGCCTGCGGCGGGCACGCGGCGGTCGCCGTAAATGCGGCGGTCACCGTTGACAGGTCTGTCACGGCCAGCTAGAAGCTGACACGCTGACTCCTCGGGCCCAACCACGGCGGTCGCCGTTTCTGAACGGCGGTCGCCGTTTCTCCCTTTTCCCGCTCGTTCAGCTTTGAACGAACCAGACGTTAAACCGGGATAAAAATTATCGTATGCGAACGACAATTAAAATCTAAGGCACCTTGTCTGTATATTATTTCACTGAGAAAAATATTACAGATACAGAGCATATTACAGAATGTCTCAAGCTACCTGAATTAAATCCGACGTATACAACGGGTACCCGGGAAAATTCCATAATTCCCAATATAACCTTACGAAATTACGGGGTATCACATAGCACAATTGATATTCACTCCTTGTGGGGAGTGGATAAATGGGAGAGGTCTCGAGTTCGAGCGCTCCCAACAACCTCTTGGAAATGGCTTCCATTAATTTGGAGTAGCCAACAAGGATGGGTTGGGGTACATGGGCTGCGGCCCATGGAGTGTCTCATGTTGGGCTAGGCCCGTGTCTTGAGCACTCACATAAAAGTGTACTTTTTTGTAACATCCCCCATCTCTGGGCCGACCCTTTACAGGGCTGCAGCCTATACACCCCAACCCTTCCTTGGTGGCTCCACCTAATTAATAGGCAGCCATCTCCAAGAGGTTGTTCGTGAGTCTCAAACTCGAGACCTCACGCTTTAACAAGAAGCTTAACGCTCTCTTGTCACCAATTGCGCTGCATGTTAAAGCGTGAGGTCTCGAGTTCGAGACTCACGAACAACCTCTTGGAGATGGCTGCCTATTAATTAGGTGGAGCCACCAAGGAAGGGTTGGGGTGTATGGGTTGTAGCCCTGTAAAGGGTTGGCCCAGAGATGGGGGATGTTACAGTCGGACGGAGAGGAGGCCATGCTTTGGGTGTGGACGTGATGGTCATCTGCAAAAGTTCTGCAAGCAGGGGAAGCAGAAGGGAGTAGAGTCGCAGCAAGGGTCAGTTCATCAGAGCAACCGACCTAGGTTTAAGCCTGCCGAGACTCCTAGCCCTTCAGTGCAGACGACTGCTCAGAACAGGGGAAAGGCCCCAGCTGTTTCTGGAAGTCAGGGCCAACGCTTGTACGAGATGCGTGAGGCAGATGGACCCAACGCTCCGATTGCTCAAGGTACTCTATACCTTCACTCTACTTCAGTGTGCATTCTGTTTGATTCTGGTGCTACGCATTCCTTTATTTCAGATAGATGTGTTAGCAAGTTAGACTTAGTGTGCAATGATTCGTGCGACCCTTTCGTCGTTAATCTTCCTAATGGAGAACGTTTGGTGGGAACCAAGCATTTGTCCGACTTTCCGATTACCATTCAGGGTAAGGAATTTGAGGCAGATTTAATCTGCATAGCCATGGCTCCATACGACATTATTCTCGGTATGGATTGGCTGACGCGTCACAAGGCGGTGATCGACTTCAGTTCAAGAACGGTTACGGTGTCATCCGGGGGCCAATTCGTGTGCAAGTTCAAAGGTCGAAATGACGCTGATAATGGTAAGCTGATCAATGCGATGGCTGCGTTTAAGCTACTACGACAAGGATGTGTCGGGTACCTTTGCTACTTGGATTCGCCTGCGAAGGATGAACCTGAGGTTCTTGATATTCCTGTAGTTAGGGAGTTTTCGGATGTCTTTCCGGAAGAAATTCCAGGATTACCCCCGAATCGTGACGTTGAGTTTTCTATTGATCTCGAGCCTGGTACGGCGCCGATTTCTAAATCACCGTATCGGATGGCTCCTGCTGAGATGCAAGAATTGAAGAATCAACTTGAAGATCTTCTTGATAAAGGTTATGTCAGGCCGAGTGCATCACCGTGGGGTGCCCCGGTTTTATTCGTCAAAAAGAAGGACGGATCGTTCCGACTTTGTATCAACTACCGAGAGTTGAACAAGGTGACGATCGAGAACAAGTATCCTTTGCCTAGGATTGATGACTTGTTGGACCAGTTGCAGGGAGCAAAGGTTTTCTCCAAGATCGACCTGAGATCTGGATATCATCAACTCAGGATTCGTGAGCAGGACATTCCTAGAACTGCGTTTAGGACCAGATATGGTCATTACGAGTTCGTAGTGATGCCTTTTGGGCTTACAAATGCTCCAGCTGTCTTTATGGATTTGATGAACCGATGTTTTCACCAGTACTTGGATAAGTTCGTGGTGGTTTTCATCGACGACATCTTGATCTATTCTCCGAATGAAGAAGTCCACGAGGAACATCTACGGATTGCCTTGTCAATCCTTAGACAACATCAGCTTTATACTAAATTGTCTAAATGTGAATTTTGGATGAAAGAGGTGGCTTTCTTAGGCCACGTGATCAATAAAAATGGGGTTATGGTTGATCCCCAAAAGATTGAAGTTGTGGCTAAGTGGACACAGCCTCAGAACATAAAAGAGGTGCGCAGCTTTCTTGGACTTGCCGGGTATTATAGAAGGTTCGTAGAAGGATTTTCAAAGATCGCTCTACCTATGACCAATCTACTCCGCAAGGTCCATAAGAAGTTTGTCTGGAATGACAAGTGCGAGGTCAGTTTCCAGGAGTTGAAGCGACGGTTGACCTCGGCACCCATGTTAGCACTCCCAGAGGGGAATGACGATTATGTGGTCTATAGTGATGCTTCCAAGTGTGGTCTTGGTTGTGTTTTGATGCAAAGGGGCAGAGTCATTGCTTACGCATCTAGACAACTTAAGACTTACGAAGAAAACTATCCGACCCATGATCTTGAGTTAGCAGCGGTTGTCTTTGCGCTGAAGATTTGGAGGCATTACCTCTACGGTATAAGATGCCAAGTCTTCACCGACCACAAAAGTCTCAAGTATATATTCACTCAGAAGGAGTTAAATATGAGACAACGCCGCTGGCTAGAGTTGCTCAAGGACTACGACATGGAGTTGTTGTATCATCCGGGCAAGGCTAATGTAATAGTTGATGCACTAAGCCGGAAGACAACGCATGAGACTGTAGTTGCTCTACTTACTGCTCAGACCAAGCTAAACCAAGAGTCATGCGACATTGAAGTCTTATATGACCAGCGTAGAGGGTACCTGAGTATGATGGAGATCCAGGCTACACTGCTGGATCAAATCAAAGAAAAGAAAGTCGATGACATCATCTTGGTAAAGTTAAGCAGTGAAGTGATGGATGAGAAAGCTCCCAGTTTTGTGGTTCAGGATGATGGATCACTTTGGTTTCAGGATCGGATCTGTGTGCCTGACACAGAAGGTCTTCGTTAGTTGGTGATGAGAGAAGCTCATTCATCTGCTTACTCTATGCATCCTGGCTCTAGCAAGATGTACAAGGATCTCATGAAGAAGTTTTGGTGGCCAAACATGAAGTGGGACGTAGCAGACTTTGTGGCAAAGTGCTTAACTTGCCAGAAGGTCAAGATCGAACACCGCAAGCCAGGTGGTGAGATGCTACCTCTCCCCGTACCAGAATGGAAATGGGAGGACATTTCCATGGACTTCGTCACTGGGCTACCCAAGACTCGAAGTCAGAGAGATGCTATCTGGGTAATTGTGGATAGACTTACGAAGAGTGCTCATTTCATAGCCATCAAGACCACATGAGAAACCCAGAAGCTAGCCGAGGTTTACCAGAAGGAGATTGTCCGCTTACATGGCATTCCTAAGACCATTGTATCGGACCGAGATGGCCGTTTCATGTCAAGATTCTGGAAGGAACTTCATAAGGCTATGGGAACCGAGTTGAGGTTCAGTACAACGTTTCATCCTCAGACAGATGGCCAGTCTGAAAGGACCATCCAGACTCTGGAGGATATGCTTAGAGCTTGTGTGCTCGATCGTCCGACTAGCTGGGAGGACAACTTGAGTCTGATTGAGTTCACGTACAACAATAGCCGGCATGCTACAATCAAGATGGCTCCGTTTGAAGCTTTGTATGGCCGCAGATGCAGATCTCCGATTTGTTGGGATGATAATGCCGACAAAATTCGGCTTGGACCAGAGTTGGTCGAAAGGACGGCTTCAGACATTGCTTTGATCAGACAAAGAATGTTGACCGCTCAGAGTCGACAGAAGTCCTACGCAGATCGGAAGCGCAGGACTGTCGAGTTCGAGGTCGGTGACAAGGTTTTTGTCAAGGTATCGCCATCCAAAGGAGTTTTCAGATTTGGTAAGCGTGGGAAGCTTAACCCTCGCTACGTGGGACCATTCGAAATTCTGGATAGAGTGGGATCTCTAGCGTACCGTTTGGCATTGCCGCCATTGGCTCACCCGGTGCATAATGTGTTCCACGTGTCTTTACTCAGAAAGTATGTACCAGATGAGTCTCATGTACTTAGCTACGAGGACATCGAGATCCAAGCTAATGGTACTTATGAAGAGTTGCCCGTGCGCATTTTGGAGCGTCGGGAGAAGCATTTGCGCAACAAGATCGTACCATTGGTACGAGTGTTGTGGTCCAAGTCAGGGACCGAAGAAGTTACTTGGGAGACGTGGGAAACCGAGTCAGATATGCTCAGGCGTTTTCCCGAGTTATTCTCGACCTAAGTTTCGGGGTCGAAACTTCTTGTAAGGGGGAGGAGATGTGATACCCCATAATTTTGTAAGGTTATATTGGGAATTATGGAATTTTCCCGGGTACCCGTTGTGTACGTCGGATCGAATTCAGGTAGTTTGAGACATTCTATAATGTGCTCTGTATCTGTAATATTTTTCTCAGTGAAATAATATACAGACATCATGCCTTGGAGTTTAATTGTCGTTCGCGTACGATAATTTTTATCCCGGTTTATCGTCAAGCTCGTTCAAAGCCGAATGGGCGGGAAAATGGGGAAACGGCTACCGCCGTTCAGAAACGGCGACCGCCGTGGTAGGGCCCAAGAAGTCAGTGTGTCAGCTTCTAGCTGGCCGCGACAGGCCTAACGACAGTGACCGCCGCATTTACGGCGACCGCCGCGTGCCCGCCGCAGGCAAAATCACGGCGACCGCCGTGATTGTTCAGTGGGCATTGCCCGTTGGTCGCCGGTGTCGTTCGAGGCACGCCGTTGCGTCGTTTGCCGTGTCTGAGGGTTTGCAGATCACTCCTTGGGGTTTGCCTATAAATAGATGAGCTTGGGCATGGGTTTTGGGTCATCTACAACCCCGAATCGCTGCCAAATTCGCCTCTCGCCGGAGTTGTGTTTTCGCCGGAATTTGAAGGTCTCGCCGGTGTTGCTTTGGTGTGGTTCCTGAGTGCCTTTGTGAAGCTTTTGGTTAGCCTTGGAGGTTAGAAGCCAAAGCAAGTCGAAGGAGGCCGAACCGCTCGTGTTTTGGGGTGAGTTTTCTCTCGTTCTGTGTCATCTGAGTTCGTCACGGCGACCGCCGCCAAGAACAGCGACCGCCGCTAGTGCCTAGAACGCCTTCGTGGCTTTGGCTTGGTCGGTTGTCGTCGTGGCGTCTTTCCTTTCGTGTTCTTTCGCCGTGTTTAGATTCGTACTGTTTATGTCGGATCTAACTTAGGGTTCCTTTTATGGGTCGACTCGAAGGTCATTGTGCTGTCAGAGCTATACCGTGTCGAGCCCGAAATCCAGTGACGTCTTTAGACTATTCTGCGGAGTAAGGCAAGTGGCGGTTCGCTCTTGCTCTTTCGTTCCATATTTACATTAATTATCAGTAGTTTATCTGAGTAATTAATTTGGAATGAATATTCTGTTTGTCTAGAAACGGTTTTGATAAACTGTTTTGAAAATCATATAATAGGTTGTATATCTGTTAGAACAACGCTATTATCTGTGATTGCCTTTCGGGCCTTTATGTGGATTTATCCTGTAAATGTTGTGGTGCTGTAGCTGTTTAGTTAGCACTGTTAGATAGGAACGTTACTCGGACTCTGTCCAGTCGTTTCTTTATAATCTGGTATCGGGATGGCTCGTCCCCATCTGGTACTATTCTATGATCATGATCGGTCTCTTATACATGTGTGTAGAGACAGGACACTTAGCTGGTGTCACAAACCTTTCGGTATACGTCACTCTCGACGAAACGTATACTAAGATGTGTCGTCCCATTGGTGGGGTACACATGTAAAAGTCTATAATGTGATGTGAGTTTTTGAAACATAATCAGATAAGTGCTACCTTGACGCACATAATTAATACACATTGGGCGAGTAGTGCAGCTAAGTTCAGTGCAGCTAGGAAAACTCGTCTTGACTTGAATGTAGTACGTTCTCTTTCCAATCTGGATTCGCTGTAGGCGATGAGGTTGGTCGTGAACCGAAGCGCTGCCAAATTCGCCTCTCGCCGGAGTTGTGTTTTCGCCGGAATTTGAAGGTCTCGCCGGTGTTGCTTTGGTGTGGTTCCTGAGTGCCTTTGTGAAGCTTTTGGTTAGCCTTGGAGGTTAGAAGCCAAAGCAAGTCGAAGGAGGCCGAATCGCTCGTGTTTTGGGGTGAGTTTTCTCTCGTTCTGTGTCGTCTGAGTTCGTCACGGCGACCGCCGTGATGAATACGGCGACCGCCGCCAAGAACAGCGACCGCCGCCAGTGCCCAGAATGCCTTCGTGGCTTTGGCTTGGTCGGTTGTCGTCGTGGCGTCTTTCCTTTCGTGTTCTTTCGCCGTGTTTAGATTCGTACTGTTTATGTCGGATCTAACTTAGGGTTCCTTTTATGGGTCGACTCGAAGGTCACTGTGCTGTCAGAGCTATACCGTGTCGAGCCCGGAATCCAGTGACGTCTTTAGACTATTCTGCGGAGTAAGGCAAGTGGCGGTTCGCTCTTGCTCTTTCGTTCCATATTTACATTAATTATCAGTAGTTTATCTGAGTAATTAATTTGGAATGAATATTCTGTTTGTCTGGAAACGGTTTTGATAAACTGTTTTGAAAATCATATAATAGGTTGTATATCTGTTAGAAAAACGCTATTATATGTGATCGCCTTTCGGGCCTTTATGTGGATTTATCCTGTAAATGTTGTGGTGCTGTAGCTGTTTAGTTAGCACTGTTAGATAGGAACGTTACTCGGACTCTGTCCAATCGTTTCTTTATAATCTGGTATCGGGATGGCTCGTCCCCATCTGGTACTATTCTATGATCATGATCGGTCTCTTACACATGTGTGTAGAGACATGACACTTAGCCGGTGTCACAAACCTTTCGGTATACGTCACTCTCGACGAAACGTATACTAAGATGTGTCGTCCCATTGGTGGGGTACACATGTAAAAGTCTATAATGTGATGTGTGTTTTTGAAACATAATCAGATAAATGCTACCTTGACGCACATAATTAATACACATTGGGCGAGTAGTGCAGCTAAGTTCAGTGCAGCTAGGAAAACTCGTCTTGACTTGAATGTAGTACGTTCTCTTTCCAATCTGGATTCGCTGTAGGCGATGAGGTTGGTCGTGAACCGAAGCATCTCAGTCAATTTTAAATCATTGTTGTATGATTCTGTAATATTCCAGATTTGTCATTACTTCCTTAAAGACTCATTTCAGTTGGAGTCTTCTTTCGAGTCGATTTCTGTGAAAATTCAGTCTTCCAGAATCTTCTCTTGTGCATATCTCTTGTTTATTCCAGTAGGAATATGATGGTTGACTACCGTTATCGGTTATTATCCGAGAAGCGATGAGTCTAACCTAATATGACTGCTTCGAACCAGTCTGCTTTATACCCTTGCTAGTCTATTCATTTAGACTAACCAACCAATATTTTCCCTTGCATGGTTGGTTGGTGTCATCCGTTTGATTCGACACATCAGTTATGAAGTAGCTCAGAAGATTAGAAGGACTATGGAGTCGGCGGTGGTTTTTGAATGTCTTAATTACTTCTTTAATCAGGTTATGATCCTTTGGACAATAACTCCGATTGTAAAATACTTTCTTAGTCTTCCGCTGTGTTTGGTTTAAACTATGTTTTGACCTATTCGGGATTGGGTTGTAATCCCGTAACTCTTGTTTCCTCGACAATGTTATATTTTGGAATTTAATGCTTGATCTTTGTGTATCAATTGCATTTCATAAATTGTATTTATTTGGTAAAGCCTTGGGTGATCTCGGTAAGGAACACTGGGGTCACTGGCGGTAATACATTTTCAAAAGGGTTAAGTTTTGGGGGTGTTACATGCTAACCCTGAAAGAAACATACATTGTACATCATGATATTAGTATGAATGTTCACATGGTAGTTAATTTGTATTGAAGTTTCTCAAACGTGTATTATTTCCCTATTTTGTTTTGCTGCAGATCACAAACATTATGTGGACCTTTCACCTATCTAGATTTGTAAGGCTCTAAAGACAAGTAATCACATTATTGTATATGTATCCTTGCACTTTGTAATGAAATAGACCATTAGGAAAAAGAAAAGAGTATGTTCCATTAACAACAACAAAAAGATGTAGGTTTTAGGATTTTATGGAAGGTGATTTATAACAAATAAATAATAATAAATAATGAGGTTTAGTTTATTATTCCTCTAAACAAAAGTTTATTATGTTCTTTCTATAAGGATAGAGTTCTTAAACCCTATCGTAAAACAATGTCAAAGAAAAGTTAAAACAAGAAAAAATGATATGAAAAGAAAAAAAGATAACTTTAACCATTAAGATTCTTATTTTAATCATTTGTTCTTCGACTCTACCTATTGAGTTTAATGTTCAATTTTATGAAACTGAAGCTTTTAAAAATAGGTATATTATAAGCCATGCCTTTTGGTAATATATGTTTATTCGGTTATTTTTTATTTGCTTAATTATATATTTTCACCATTTAAGAGGGGGTTCAAATACATATATGGCAGGTTTAGGGTACAAAATTGAGATAAATACGAGTCGTTAGATCAGCCGAATGGATGGCCACATTTTGATGAAGCAAATATCACGTAGGATTAAAATCATCATTAATACATTTGTTTACCAATCTTTTTGATTGCTTGGATTATTGTACTTAGGTTCATGAAGATAACTTTGTAACAAATATAGTTAGTGGCATGATATTCATACCTCTATACATTAATTGTATTTTAGTTATTTTTTAGTTTGGTTACATGTTGATATTTGGTTTGATTAGTAATGATTTTTTATTTCGGTTTTTCGACGAATCATGTCCAAATTGTGAACCTCTTACTAATTATATTTAAAAAAATATAGGATCAGTTAACCAAAACTTTTGTGAAATTGTAGTGTCAATTTTCTTTGACTACCCTATATGTTGATAAATATTACTCTCGCCCATAATTGTCCAGAGATAAAATATAATTCCACTAATATTCATTTATGTTTTTCTCGAGTTTCATCGTTGGATTTTCCATTTAAATTAAGATTCTCTGTACATGTATCATTTTCGAACATAAAGTTATACGATTCAAAACATTGCACAAGAATTAACATTATGTATAGCTACAACAAATGATATATTTATGTTCTTTTATTAAATTAAATTAAATTATAAATAAGTAGAAAGCGTTCCAAAATAAAAAATCTGCTAAATCTATAAAAATTCTCCCTTATCTCAATTAATTATGCCACATGCATCCTTGTTTTGGAATTTTGCATGTGAAATAAGGAATTTTTCACGGGTCAACCATCATTGCCAACAACCATGCATGGCGCACGTTGTATTACATTTAACCAAAACTTTACATCATCTTCTTTGCAGTATTTAAAGCCAAAACTCATTCTCTTACGTGTAATATTCCAAGCTAATGCATAACTCGGTCATATATCGATCAATGAATTGAAAATTATCAATGACTCGAATAAACATCGATAAGTACTTTTCAAATATCATTTATAGATAACTGCAGTACACAAACTTTTCAAGCATTATTCTAGCTCGTAACCCTCTTGCATTACAATTTATAAATAAATTATTAAAGAAATCAACATTGGATGCCCGTGCAAATGCATCGAAACTTTGGACTGAGAGGTGGGGTGTCGGGTTGTTCAATGCATTGTCCAAAACCATGTTTATGAAAACACGCTTTTCTACAGTTTGCTAAATTGCACTTCTTCGGATCCAACACGCACAATGGTTGTTGTGCATCCGTCTTCTCTATCCATTGTGTAACTGCACATATAATACAATAAGTTGAATAATAGCTAATAAAAAATCGAAATTGAAGAAGATACTGAAAGTCTTATAGTTTATTTTTTCGAAAGATGAGAAAAACGAATGTAGTTTTCGATGTGTTCCTATTGACATGTATTTTTTTGAAGTAGATCCTGTTGATTTATATTTTGTTCCTTCATTCTAGTGACAACGTACATGAATGAGATTTCCATGATTCTTACTTGGATGTCCATCATGTACTTTTAATGATCAAAATTGTTGGATTTTTTCTTACAATACACAATGGCGGTCACAATTTCAAAGTTGTTAAGCTTCACCGAACTACAAAAACACGTACTTAAAATAAACAAAGGATGATCATTACTTTACAATGATGTATTATGTGGAGATGAAAAAGACTAAGCATTATCTAGAAACTAAGGATCATATCAACTATACAGGATTAGATTTCCCTTTATATCATATAATGTATTATATGTCTTAGCTTATTACCTGTGACGGTAAGAACAAACATGATAATGAGACTGACGTAAGAAACCTTGGTCATGGAAATTTTTTAGTGAGAGAGTTTCAGTAGGGATGAAGATATAGCAAGCAATTGATCGATGCTAGAAACTAGCTAACATGTGCTATTTATATCGTTCAATTGTGTTAATGTTCTAAAGGTTTCAGGTACCATTTTAATTGTAATTAATATGGAGTATTAATGCTTGATTCGGTTTTTCTCCTTGTTAGTATTGTGCATGTTTTTTTTGGGTGGATGCATGCTAACCCAGAAAGAAACATACATTGTACATCATGATATTAGTATGAATGTTCACATGGTAGTTAATTTGTATTGAAGTTTCTCAAACGTGTATTATTTCCCTATTTTGTTTTGCTGCAGATCACAAACATTATATGGACCTTTCACCTATCTAGATTTGTAAGGCTCTAAAGACAAGTAATCACATTATTGTATATGTATCCTTGCACTTTGTAATGAAATAGACCATTAGGAAAAAGAAAAGAGTATGTTCCATTAACAACAACAAAAAGATGTAGGTTTTAGGATTTTATGGAAGGTGATTTATAACAAATAAATAATAATAAATAATGAGGTTTAGTTTATTCTTCCTCTAAACAAAAGTTTATTATGTTCTTTCTATAAGGATAGAGTTCTTAAACCCTATCGTAAAACAATGTCAAAGAAAAGTTAAAACAAGAAAAAATGATATGAAAAGAAAAAAAGATAACTTTAACCATTAAGATTCTTATTTTAATCATTTGTTCTTCAACTCTACCTATTGAGTTTAATGTTCAATTTTATGAAACTGAAGCTTTTAAAAATAGGTATATTATAAGCCATGCCTTTTGGTAATATATGTTTATTCGGTTATTTTTTATTTGCTTAATTATATATTTTCACCATTTAAGAGGGGGTTCAAATACATATATGGCAGGTTTAGGGTACAGAATTGAGATAAATACGAGTCGTTAGATCAGCCGAATGGATGGCCACATTTTGATGAAGCAAATATCACGTAGGATTAAAATCATCATTAATACATTTTTTTACCAATCTTTTTGATTGCTTGGATTATTGTACTTAGGTTCATGAAGATAACTTTGTAACAAATATAGTTAGTGGCATGATATTCATACCTCTATACATTAATTGTATTTTAGTTATTTTTTAGTTTGGTTACATGTTGATATTTGGTTTGACTAGTAATGATTTTTTATTTCGGTTTTTCGACGAATCATGTCCAAATTGTGAACCTCTTACTAATTATATTTAAAAACATATATGATCAGTTAACCAAAACTTTTGTGAAATTGTAGTGTCAATTTTCTTTGACTACCCTATATGTTGATAAATATTACTCTCGCCCATAATTGTCCAGAGATAAAATATAATTCCACTAATATTCATTTATGTTTTTCTCGAGTTTCATCGTTGGATTTTCCATTTAAATTAAGATTCTCTGTACATGTATCATTTTCGAACATAAAGTTATACGATTCAAAACATTGCACAAGAATTAACATTATGTATAGCTACAACAAATGATATATTTATGTTCTTTTATTAAATTAAATTAAATTATAAATAAGTAGAAAGCGTTCCAAAATAAAAAATCTGCTAACTCTATAAAAATTCTCCCTTATCTCAATTAATTATGCCACATGCATCCTTGTTTTGGAATTTTGCATGTGAAATAAGGAATTTTTCACGGGTCAACCGTCATTGCCAACAACCATGCATGGCGCACGTTGTATTACATTTAACCAAAACTTTACATCATCTTCTTTGTAGTATTTAAAGCCAAAACTCATTCTCTTACGTGTAATATTCCAAGCTAATGCATAACTCGGTCATATATCGATCAATGAATTGAAAATTATCAATGACTCGAATAAACATCGATAAGTACTTTTCAAATATCATTTATAGATAACTGCAGTACACAAACTTTTCAAGCATTATTCTAGCTCGTAACCCTCTTGCATTACAATTTATAAATAAATTATTAAAGAAATCAACATTGGATGCCCGTGCAAATGCATCGAAACTTTGGACTGAGAGGTGGGGTGTCGGGTTGTTCAATGCATTGTCCAAAACCATGTTTATGAAAACACGCTTTTCTACAGTTTGCTAAATTGCACTTCTTCGGATCCAACACGCACAATGGTTGTTGTGCATCCGTCTTCTCTATCCATTGTGTAACTGCACATATAATACAATAAGTTGAATAATAGCTAATAAAAAATCGAAATTGAAGAAGATACTGAAAGTCTTATAGTTTATTTTTTCGAAAGATGAGAAAAACGAATGTAGTTTTCGATGTGTTCCTATTGACATGTATTTTTTTGAAGTAGATCCTGTTGATTTATATTTTGTTCCTTCATTCTAGTGACAACGTACATGAATGAGATTTCCATGATTCTTACTTGGATGTCCATCATGTACTTTTAATGATCAAAATTGTTGGATTTTTTCTTACAATACACAATGGCGGTCACAATTTCAAAGTTGTTAAGCTTCACCGAACTACAAAAACACGTACTTAAAATAAACAAAGCATGATCATTACTTTACAATGATGTATTATGTGGAGATGAAAAAGACTAAGCATTATCTAGAAACTAAGGATCATATCAACTATACAGGATTAGATTTCCCTTTATATCATATAATGTATTATATGTCTTAGCTTATTACCTGTGACGGTAAGAACAAACATGATAATGAGACTGACGTAAGAAACCTTGGTCATGGATATTTTTTAGTGAGAGAGTTTCAGTAGGGATGAAGATATAGCAAGCAATTGATCGATGCTAGAAACTAGCTAACATGTGCTATTTATATCGTTCAATTGTGTTAATGTTCTAAAGGTTTCAGGTACCATTTTAATTGTAATTAATATGGAGTATTAATGCTTGATTCGGTTTTTCTCCTTGTTAGTATTGTGCATGTTTTTTTTGGGTGGATGCATGCTAACCCAGAAAGAAACATACATTGTACATCATGATATTAGTATGAATGTTCACATGGTAGTTAATTTGTATTGAAGTTTCTCAAACGTGTATTATTTCCCTATTTTGTTTTGCTGCAGATCACAAACATTATATGGACCTTTCACCTATCTAGATTTGTAAGGCTCTAAAGACAAGTAATCACATTATTGTATATGTATCCTTGCACTTTGTAATGAAATAGACCATTAGGAAAAAGAAAAGAGTATGTTCCATTAACAACAACAAAAAGATGTAGGTTTTAGGATTTTATGGAAGGTGATTTATAACAAATAAATAATAATAAATAATGAGGTTTAGTTTATTCTTCCTCTAAACAAAAGTTTATTATGTTCTTTCTATAAGGATAGAGTTCTTAAACCCTATCGTAAAACAATGTCAAAGAAAAGTTAAAACAAGAAAAAATGATATGAAAAGAAAAAAAGATAACTTTAACCATTAAGATTCTTATTTTAATCATTTGTTCTTCAACTCTACCTATTGAGTTTAATGTTCAATTTTATGAAACTGAAGCTTTTAAAAATAGGTATATTATAAGCCATGCCTTTTGGTAATATATGTTTATTCGGTTATTTTTTATTTGCTTAATTATATATTTTCACCATTTAAGAGGGGGTTCAAATACATATATGGCAGGTTTAGGGTACAGAATTGAGATAAATACGAGTCGTTAGATCAGCCGAATGGATGGCCACATTTTGATGAAGCAAATATCACGTAGGATTAAAATCATCATTAATACATTTTTTTACCAATCTTTTTGATTGCTTGGATTATTGTACTTAGGTTCATGAAGATAACTTTGTAACAAATATAGTTAGTGGCATGATATTCATACCTCTATACATTAATTGTATTTTAGTTATTTTTTAGTTTGGTTACATGTTGATATTTGGTTTGACTAGTAATGATTTTTTATTTCGGTTTTTCGACGAATCATGTCCAAATTGTGAACCTCTTACTAATTATATTTAAAAACATATAGGATCAGTTAACCAAAACTTTTGTGAAATTGTAGTGTCAATTTTCTTTGACTACCCTATATGTTGATAAATATTACTCTCGCCCATAATTGTCCAGAGATAAAATATAATTCCACTAATATTCATTTATGTTTTTCTCGAGTTTCATCGTTGGATTTTCCATTTAAATTAAGATTCTCTGTACATGTATCATTTTCGAACATAAAGTTATACGATTCAAAACATTGCACAAGAATTAACATTATGTATAGCTACAACAAATGATATATTTATGTTCTTTTATTAAATTAAATTAAATTATAAATAAGTAGAAAGCGTTCCAAAATAAAAAATCTGCTAACTCTATAAAAATTCTCCCTTATCTCAATTAATTATGCCACATGCATCCTTGTTTTGGAATTTTGCATGTGAAATAAGGAATTTTTCACGGGTCAACCGTCATTGCCAACAACCATGCATGGCGCACGTTGTATTACATTTAACCAAAACTTTACATCATCTTCTTTGCAGTATTTAAAGCCAAAACTCATTCTCTTACGTGTAATATTCCAAGCTAATGCATAACTCGGTCATATATCGATCAATGAATTGAAAATTATCAATGACTCGAATAAACATCGATAAGTACTTTTCAAATATCATTTATAGATAACTGCAGTACACAAACTTTTCAAGCATTATTCTAGCTCGTAACCCTCTTGCATTACAATTTATAAATAAATTATTAAAGAAATCAACATTGGATGCCCGTGCAAATGCATCGAAACTTTGGACTGAGAGGTGGGGTGTCGGGTTGTTCAATGCATTGTCCAAAACCATGTTTATGAAAACACGCTTTTCTACAGTTTGCTAAATTGCACTTATTCGGATCCAACACGCACAATGGTTGTTGTGCATCCGTCTTCTCTATCCATTGTGTAACTGCACATATAATACAATAAGTTGAATAATAGCTAATAAAAAATCGAAATTGAAGAAGATACTGAAAGTCTTATAGTTTATTTTTTCGAAAGATGAGAAAAACGAATGTAGTTTTCGATGTGTTCCTATTGACATGTATTTTTTTGAAGTAGATCCTGTTGATTTATATTTTGTTCCTTCATTCTAGTGACAACGTACATGAATGAGATTTCCATGATTCTTACTTGGATGTCCATCATGTACTTTTAATGATCAAAATTGTTGGATTTTTTCTTACAATACACAATGGCGGTCACAATTTCAAAGTTGTTAAGCTTCACCGAACTACAAAAACACGTACTTAAAATAAACAAAGCATGATCATTACTTTACAATGATGTATTATGTGGAGATGAAAAAGACTAAGCATTATCTAGAAACTAAGGATCATATCAACTATACAGGATTAGATTTCCCTTTATATCATATAATGTATTATATGTCTTAGCTTATTACCTGTGACGGTAAGAACAAACATGATAATGAGACTGACGTAAGAAACCTTGGTCATGGATATTTTTTAGTGAGAGAGTTTCAGTAGGGATGAAGATATAGCAAGCAATTGATCGATGCTAGAAACTAGCTAACATGTGCTATTTATATCGTTCAATTGTGTTAATGTTCTAAAGGTTTCAGGTACCATTTTAATTGTAATTAATATGGAGTATTAATGCTTGATTCGGTTTTTCTCCTTGTTAGTATTGTGCATGTTTTTTTTGGGTGGATGCATGCTAACCCAGAAAGAAACATACATTGTACATCATGATATTAGTATGAATGTTCACATGGTAGTTAATTTGTATTGAAGTTTCTCAAACGTGTATTATTTCCCTATTTTGTTTTGCTGCAGATCACAAACATTATATGGACCTTTCACCTATCTAGATTTGTAAGGCTCTAAAGACAAGTAATCACATTATTGTATATGTATCCTTGCACTTTGTAATGAAATAGACCATTAGGAAAAAGAAAAGAGTATGTTCCATTAACAACAACAAAAAGATGTAGGTTTTAGGATTTTATGGAAGGTGATTTATAACAAATAAATAATAATAAATAATGAGGTTTAGTTTATTCTTCCTCTAAACAAAAGTTTATTATGTTCTTTCTATAAGGATAGAGTTCTTAAACCCTATCGTAAAACAATGTCAAAGAAAAGTTAAAACAAGAAAAAATGATATGAAAAGAAAAAAAGATAACTTTAACCATTAAGATTCTTATTTTAATCATTTGTTCTTCAACTCTACCTATTGAGTTTAATGTTCAATTTTATGAAACTGAAGCTTTTAAAAATAGGTATATTATAAGCCATGCCTTTTGGTAATATATGTTTATTCGGTTATTTTTTATTTGCTTAATTATATATTTTCACCATTTAAGAGGGGGTTCAAATACATATATGGCAGGTTTAGGGTACAGAATTGAGATAAATACGAGTCGTTAGATCAGCCGAATGGATGGCCACATTTTGATGAAGCAAATATCACGTAGGATTAAAATCATCATTAATACATTTTTTTACCAATCTTTTTGATTGCTTGGATTATTGTACTTAGGTTCATGAAGATAACTTTGTAACAAATATAGTTAGTGGCATGATATTCATACCTCTATACATTAATTGTATTTTAGTTATTTTTTAGTTTGGTTACATGTTGATATTTGGTTTGACTAGTAATGATTTTTTATTTCGGTTTTTTCGACGAATCATGTCCAAATTGTGAACCTCTTACTAATTATATTTAAAAACATATAGGATCAGTTAACCAAAACTTTTGTGAAATTGTAGTGTCAATTTTCTTTGACTACCCTATATGTTGATAAATATTACTCTCGCCCATAATTGTCCAGAGATAAAATATAATTCCACTAATATTCATTTATGTTTTTCTCGAGTTTCATCGTTGGATTTTCCATTTAAATTAAGATTCTCTGTACATGTATCATTTTCGAACATAAAGTTATACGATTCAAAACATTGCACAAGAATTAACATTATGTATAGCTACAACAAATGATATATTTATGTTCTTTTATTAAATTAAATTAAATTATAAATAAGTAGAAAGCGTTCCAAAATAAAAAATCTGCTAACTCTATAAAAATTCTCCCTTATCTCAATTAATTATGCCACATGCATCCTTGTTTTGGAATTTTGCATGTGAAATAAGGAATTTTTCACGGGTCAACCGTCATTGCCAACAACCATGCATGGCGCACGTTGTATTACATTTAACCAAAACTTTACATCATCTTCTTTGCAGTATTTAAAGCCAAAACTCATTCTCTTACGTGTAATATTCCAAGCTAATGCATAACTCGGTCATATATCGATCAATGAATTGAAAATTATCAATGACTCGAATAAACATCGATAAGTACTTTTCAAATATCATTTATAGATAACTGCAGTACACAAACTTTTCAAGCATTATTCTAGCTCGTAACCCTCTTGCATTACAATTTATAAATAAATTATTAAAGAAATCAACATTGGATGCCCGTGCAAATGCATCGAAACTTTGGACTGAGAGGTGGGGTGTCGGGTTGTTCAATGCATTGTCCAAAACCATGTTTATGAAAACACGCTTTTCTACAGTTTGCTAAATTGCACTTCTTCGGATCCAACACGCACAATGGTTGTTGTGCATCCGTCTTCTCTATCCATTGTGTAACTGCACATATAATACAATAAGTTGAATAATAGCTAATAAAAAATCGAAATTGAAGAAGATACTGAAAGTCTTATAGTTTATTTTTTCGAAAGATGAGAAAAACGAATGTAGTTTTCGATGTGTTCCTATTGACATGTATTTTTTTGAAGTAGATCCTGTTGATTTATATTTTGTTCCTTCATTCTAGTGACAACGTACATGAATGAGATTTCCATGATTCTTACTTGGATGTCCATCATGTACTTTTAATGATCAAAATTGTTGGATTTTTTCTTACAATACACAATGGCGGTCACAATTTCAAAGTTGTTAAGCTTCACCGAACTACAAAAACACGTACTTAAAATAAACAAAGCATGATCATTACTTTACAATGATGTATTATGTGGAGATGAAAAAGACTAAGCATTATCTAGAAACTAAGGATCATATCAACTATACAGGATTAGATTTCCCTTTATATCATATAATGTATTATATGTCTTAGCTTATTACCTGTGACGGTAAGAACAAACATGATAATGAGACTGACGTAAGAAACCTTGGTCATGGATATTTTTTAGTGAGAGAGTTTCAGTAGGGATGAAGATATAGCAAGCAATTGATCGATGCTAGAAACTAGCTAACATGTGCTATTTATATCGTTCAATTGTGTTAATGTTCTAAAGGTTTCAGGTACCATTTTAATTGTAATTAATATGGAGTATTAATGCTTGATTCGGTTTTTCTCCTTGTTAGTATTGTGCATGTTTTTTTTGGGTGGATGCATGCTAACCCAGAAAGAAACATACATTGTACATCATGATATTAGTATGAATGTTCACATGGTAGTTAATTTGTATTGAAGTTTCTCAAACGTGTATTATTTCCCTATTTTGTTTTGCTGCAGATCACAAACATTATATGGACCTTTCACCTATCTAGATTTGTAAGGCTCTAAAGACAAGTAATCACATTATTGTATATGTATCCTTGCACTTTGTAATGAAATAGACCATTAGGAAAAAGAAAAGAGTATGTTCCATTAACAACAACAAAAAGATGTAGGTTTTAGGATTTTATGGAAGGTGATTTATAACAAATAAATAATAATAAATAATGAGGTTTAGTTTATTCTTCCTCTAAACAAAAGTTTATTATGTTCTTTCTATAAGGATAGAGTTCTTAAACCCTATCGTAAAACAATGTCAAAGAAAAGTTAAAACAAGAAAAAATGATATGAAAAGAAAAAAAGATAACTTTAACCATTAAGATTCTTATTTTAATCATTTGTTCTTCAACTCTACCTATTGAGTTTAATGTTCAATTTTATGAAACTGAAGCTTTTAAAAATAGGTATATTATAAGCCATGCCTTTTGGTAATATATGTTTATTCGGTTATTTTTTATTTGCTTAATTATATATTTTCACCATTTAAGAGGGGGTTCAAATACATATATGGCAGGTTTAGGGTACAGAATTGAGATAAATACGAGTCGTTAGATCAGCCGAATGGATGGCCACATTTTGATGAAGCAAATATCACGTAGGATTAAAATCATCATTAATACATTTTTTTACCAATCTTTTTGATTGCTTGGATTATTGTACTTAGGTTCATGAAGATAACTTTGTAACAAATATAGTTAGTGGCATGATATTCATACCTCTATACATTAATTGTATTTTAGTTATTTTTTAGTTTGGTTACATGTTGATATTTGGTTTGACTAGTAATGATTTTTTATTTCGGTTTTTCGACGAATCATGTCCAAATTGTGAACCTCTTACTAATTATATTTAAAAACATATAGGATCAGTTAACCAAAACTTTTGTGAAATTGTAGTGTCAATTTTCTTTGACTACCCTATATGTTGATAAATATTACTCTCGCCCATAATTGTCCAGAGATAAAATATAATTCCACTAATATTCATTTATGTTTTTCTCGAGTTTCATCGTTGGATTTTCCATTTAAATTAAGATTCTCTGTACATGTATCATTTTCGAACATAAAGTTATACGATTCAAAACATTGCACAAGAATTAACATTATGTATAGCTACAACAAATGATATATTTATGTTCTTTTATTAAATTAAATTAAATTATAAATAAGTAGAAAGCGTTCCAAAATAAAAAATCTGCTAACTCTATAAAAATTCTCCCTTATCTCAATTAATTATGCCACATGCATCCTTGTTTTGGAATTTTGCATGTGAAATAAGGAATTTTTCACGGGTCAACCGTCATTGCCAACAACCATGCATGGCGCACGTTGTATTACATTTAACCAAAACTTTACATCATCTTCTTTGCAGTATTTAAAGCCAAAACTCATTCTCTTACGTGTAATATTCCAAGCTAATGCATAACTCGGTCATATATCGATCAATGAATTGAAAATTATCAATGACTCGAATAAACATCGATAAGTACTTTTCAAATATCATTTATAGATAACTGCAGTACACAAACTTTTCAAGCATTATTCTAGCTCGTAACCCTCTTGCATTACAATTTATAAATAAATTATTAAAGAAATCAACATTGGATGCCCGTGCAAATGCATCGAAACTTTGGACTGAGAGGTGGGGTGTCGGGTTGTTCAATGCATTGTCCAAAACCATGTTTATGAAAACACGCTTTTCTACAGTTTGCTAAATTGCACTTCTTCGGATCCAACACGCACAATGGTTGTTGTGCATCCGTCTTCTCTATCCATTGTGTAACTGCACATATAATACAATAAGTTGAATAATAGCTAATAAAAAATCGAAATTGAAGAAGATACTGAAAGTCTTATAGTTTATTTTTTCGAAAGATGAGAAAAACGAATGTAGTTTTCGATGTGTTCCTATTGACATGTATTTTTTTGAAGTAGATCCTGTTGATTTATATTTTGTTCCTTCATTCTAGTGACAACGTACATGAATGAGATTTCCATGATTCTTACTTGGATGTCCATCATGTACTTTTAATGATCAAAATTGTTGGATTTTTTCTTACAATACACAATGGCGGTCACAATTTCAAAGTTGTTAAGCTTCACCGAACTACAAAAACACGTACTTAAAATAAACAAAGCATGATCATTACTTTACAATGATGTATTATGTGGAGATGAAAAAGACTAAGCATTATCTAGAAACTAAGGATCATATCAACTATACAGGATTAGATTTCCCTTTATATCATATAATGTATTATATGTCTTAGCTTATTACCTGTGACGGTAAGAACAAACATGATAATGAGACTGACGTAAGAAACCTTGGTCATGGATATTTTTTAGTGAGAGAGTTTCAGTAGGGATGAAGATATAGCAAGCAATTGATCGATGCTAGAAACTAGCTAACATGTGCTATTTATATCGTTCAATTGTGTTAATGTTCTAAAGGTTTCAGGTACCATTTTAATTGTAATTAATATGGAGTATTAATGCTTGATTCGGTTTTTCTCCTTGTTAGTATTGTGCATGTTTTTTTTGGGTGGATGCATGCTAACCCAGAAAGAAACATACATTGTACATCATGATATTAGTATGAATGTTCACATGGTAGTTAATTTGTATTGAAGTTTCTCAAACGTGTATTATTTCCCTATTTTGTTTTGCTGCAGATCACAAACATTATATGGACCTTTCACCTATCTAGATTTGTAAGGCTCTAAAGACAAGTAATCACATTATTGTATATGTATCCTTGCACTTTGTAATGAAATAGACCATTAGGAAAAAGAAAAGAGTATGTTCCATTAACAACAACAAAAAGATGTAGGTTTTAGGATTTTATGGAAGGTGATTTATAACAAATAAATAATAATAAATAATGAGGTTTAGTTTATTCTTCCTCTAAACAAAAGTTTATTATGTTCTTTCTATAAGGATAGAGTTCTTAAACCCTATCGTAAAACAATGTCAAAGAAAAGTTAAAACAAGAAAAAATGATATGAAAAGAAAAAAAGATAACTTTAACCATTAAGATTCTTATTTTAATCATTTGTTCTTCAACTCTACCTATTGAGTTTAATGTTCAATTTTATGAAACTGAAGCTTTTAAAAATAGGTATATTATAAGCCATGCCTTTTGGTAATATATGTTTATTCGGTTATTTTTTATTTGCTTAATTATATATTTTCACCATTTAAGAGGGGGTTCAAATACATATATGGCAGGTTTAGGGTACAGAATTGAGATAAATACGAGTCGTTAGATCAGCCGAATGGATGGCCACATTTTGATGAAGCAAATATCACGTAGGATTAAAATCATCATTAATACATTTTTTTACCAATCTTTTTGATTGCTTGGATTATTGTACTTAGGTTCATGAAGATAACTTTGTAACAAATATAGTTAGTGGCATGATATTCATACCTCTATACATTAATTGTATTTTAGTTATTTTTTAGTTTGGTTACATGTTGATATTTGGTTTGACTAGTAATGATTTTTTATTTCGGTTTTTCGACGAATCATGTCCAAATTGTGAACCTCTTACTAATTATATTTAAAAACATATAGGATCAGTTAACCAAAACTTTTGTGAAATTGTAGTGTCAATTTTCTTTGACTACCCTATATGTTGATAAATATTACTCTCGCCCATAATTGTCCAGAGATAAAATATAATTCCACTAATATTCATTTATGTTTTTCTCGAGTTTCATCGTTGGATTTTCCATTTAAATTAAGATTCTCTGTACATGTATCATTTTCGAACATAAAGTTATACGATTCAAAACATTGCACAAGAATTAACATTATGTATAGCTACAACAAATGATATATTTATGTTCTTTTATTAAATTAAATTAAATTATAAATAAGTAGAAAGCGTTCCAAAATAAAAAATCTGCTAACTCTATAAAAATTCTCCCTTATCTCAATTAATTATGCCACATGCATCCTTGTTTTGGAATTTTGCATGTGAAATAAGGAATTTTTCACGGGTCAACCGTCATTGCCAACAACCATGCATGGCGCACGTTGTATTACATTTAACCAAAACTTTACATCATCTTCTTTGCAGTATTTAAAGCCAAAACTCATTCTCTTACGTGTAATATTCCAAGCTAATGCATAACTCGGTCATATATCGATCAATGAATTGAAAATTATCAATGACTCGAATAAACATCGATAAGTACTTTTCAAATATCATTTATAGATAACTGCAGTACACAAACTTTTCAAGCATTATTCTAGCTCGTAACCCTCTTGCATTACAATTTATAAATAAATTATTAAAGAAATCAACATTGGATGCCCGTGCAAATGCATCGAAACTTTGGACTGAGAGGTGGGGTGTCGGGTTGTTCAATGCATTGTCCAAAACCATGTTTATGAAAACACGCTTTTCTACAGTTTGCTAAATTGCACTTCTTCGGATCCAACACGCACAATGGTTGTTGTGCATCCGTCTTCTCTATCCATTGTGTAACTGCACATATAATACAATAAGTTGAATAATAGCTAATAAAAAATCGAAATTGAAGAAGATACTGAAAGTCTTATAGTTTATTTTTTCGAAAGATGAGAAAAACGAATGTAGTTTTCGATGTGTTCCTATTGACATGTATTTTTTTGAAGTAGATCCTGTTGATTTATATTTTGTTCCTTCATTCTAGTGACAACGTACATGAATGAGATTTCCATGATTCTTACTTGGATGTCCATCATGTACTTTTAATGATCAAAATTGTTGGATTTTTTCTTACAATACACAATGGCGGTCACAATTTCAAAGTTGTTAAGCTTCACCGAACTACAAAAACACGTACTTAAAATAAACAAAGCATGATCATTACTTTACAATGATGTATTATGTGGAGATGAAAAAGACTAAGCATTATCTAGAAACTAAGGATCATATCAACTATACAGGATTAGATTTCCCTTTATATCATATAATGTATTATATGTCTTAGCTTATTACCTGTGACGGTAAGAACAAACATGATAATGAGACTGACGTAAGAAACCTTGGTCATGGATATTTTTTAGTGAGAGAGTTTCAGTAGGGATGAAGATATAGCAAGCAATTGATCGATGCTAGAAACTAGCTAACATGTGCTATTTATATCGTTCAATTGTGTTAATGTTCTAAAGGTTTCAGGTACCATTTTAATTGTAATTAATATGGAGTATTAATGCTTGATTCGGTTTTTCTCCTTGTTAGTATTGTGCATGTTTTTTTTGGGTGGATGCATGCTAACCCAGAAAGAAACATACATTGTACATCATGATATTAGTATGAATGTTCACATGGTAGTTAATTTGTATTGAAGTTTCTCAAACGTGTATTATTTCCCTATTTTGTTTTGCTGCAGATCACAAACATTATATGGACCTTTCACCTATCTAGATTTGTAAGGCTCTAAAGACAAGTAATCACATTATTGTATATGTATCCTTGCACTTTGTAATGAAATAGACCATTAGGAAAAAGAAAAGAGTATGTTCCATTAACAACAACAAAAAGATGTAGGTTTTAGGATTTTATGGAAGGTGATTTATAACAAATAAATAATAATAAATAATGAGGTTTAGTTTATTCTTCCTCTAAACAAAAGTTTATTATGTTCTTTCTATAAGGATAGAGTTCTTAAACCCTATCGTAAAACAATGTCAAAGAAAAGTTAAAACAAGAAAAAATGATATGAAAAGAAAAAAAGATAACTTTAACCATTAAGATTCTTATTTTAATCATTTGTTCTTCAACTCTACCTATTGAGTTTAATGTTCAATTTTATGAAACTGAAGCTTTTAAAAATAGGTATATTATAAGCCATGCCTTTTGGTAATATATGTTTATTCGGTTATTTTTTATTTGCTTAATTATATATTTTCACCATTTAAGAGGGGGTTCAAATACATATATGGCAGGTTTAGGGTACAGAATTGAGATAAATACGAGTCGTTAGATCAGCCGAATGGATGGCCACATTTTGATGAAGCAAATATCACGTAGGATTAAAATCATCATTAATACATTTTTTTACCAATCTTTTTGATTGCTTGGATTATTGTACTTAGGTTCATGAAGATAACTTTGTAACAAATATAGTTAGTGGCATGATATTCATACCTCTATACATTAATTGTATTTTAGTTATTTTTTAGTTTGGTTACATGTTGATATTTGGTTTGACTAGTAATGATTTTTTATTTCGGTTTTTCGACGAATCATGTCCAAATTGTGAACCTCTTACTAATTATATTTAAAAACATATAGGATCAGTTAACCAAAACTTTTGTGAAATTGTAGTGTCAATTTTCTTTGACTACCCTATATGTTGATAAATATTACTCTCGCCCATAATTGTCCAGAGATAAAATATAATTCCACTAATATTCATTTATGTTTTTCTCGAGTTTCATCGTTGGATTTTCCATTTAAATTAAGATTCTCTGTACATGTATCATTTTCGAACATAAAGTTATACGATTCAAAACATTGCACAAGAATTAACATTATGTATAGCTACAACAAATGATATATTTATGTTCTTTTATTAAATTAAATTAAATTATAAATAAGTAGAAAGCGTTCCAAAATAAAAAATCTGCTAACTCTATAAAAACCATGCATGGCGCACGTTGTATTACATTTAACCAAAACTTTACATCATCTTCTTTGCAGTATTTAAAGCCAAAACTCATTCTCTTACGTGTAATATTCCAAGCTAATGCATAACTCGGTCATATATCGATCAATGAATTGAAAATTATCAATGACTCGAATAAACATCGATAAGTACTTTTCAAATATCATTTATAGATAACTGCAGTACACAAACTTTTCAAGCATTATTCTAGCTCGTAACCCTCTTGCATTACAATTTATAAATAAATTATTAAAGAAATCAACATTGGATGCCCGTGCAAATGCATCGAAACTTTGGACTGAGAGGTGGGGTGTCGGGTTGTTCAATGCATTGTCCAAAACCATGTTTATGAAAACACGCTTTTCTACAGTTTGCTAAATTGCACTTCTTCGGATCCAACACGCACAATGGTTGTTGTGCATCCGTCTTCTCTATCCATTGTGTAACTGCACATATAATACAATAAGTTGAATAATAGCTAATAAAAAATCGAAATTGAAGAAGATACTGAAAGTCTTATAGTTTATTTTTTCGAAAGATGAGAAAAACGAATGTAGTTTTCGATGTGTTCCTATTGACATGTATTTTTTTGAAGTAGATCCTGTTGATTTATATTTTGTTCCTTCATTCTAGTGACAACGTACATGAATGAGATTTCCATGATTCTTACTTGGATGTCCATCATGTACTTTTAATGATCAAAATTGTTGGATTTTTTCTTACAATACACAATGGCGGTCACAATTTCAAAGTTGTTAAGCTTCACCGAACTACAAAAACACGTACTTAAAATAAACAAAGCATGATCATTACTTTACAATGATGTATTATGTGGAGATGAAAAAGACTAAGCATTATCTAGAAACTAAGGATCATATCAACTATACAGGATTAGATTTCCCTTTATATCATATAATGTATTATATGTCTTAGCTTATTACCTGTGACGGTAAGAACAAACATGATAATGAGACTGACGTAAGAAACCTTGGTCATGGATATTTTTTAGTGAGAGAGTTTCAGTAGGGATGAAGATATAGCAAGCAATTGATCGATGCTAGAAACTAGCTAACATGTGCTATTTATATCGTTCAATTGTGTTAATGTTCTAAAGGTTTCAGGTACCATTTTAATTGTAATTAATATGGAGTATTAATGCTTGATTCGGTTTTTCTCCTTGTTAGTATTGTGCATGTTTTTTTTGGGTGGATGCATGCTAACCCAGAAAGAAACATACATTGTACATCATGATATTAGTATGAATGTTCACATGGTAGTTAATTTGTATTGAAGTTTCTCAAACGTGTATTATTTCCCTATTTTGTTTTGCTGCAGATCACAAACATTATATGGACCTTTCACCTATCTAGATTTGTAAGGCTCTAAAGACAAGTAATCACATTATTGTATATGTATCCTTGCACTTTGTAATGAAATAGACCATTAGGAAAAAGAAAAGAGTATGTTCCATTAACAACAACAAAAAGATGTAGGTTTTAGGATTTTATGGAAGGTGATTTATAACAAATAAATAATAATAAATAATGAGGTTTAGTTTATTCTTCCTCTAAACAAAAGTTTATTATGTTCTTTCTATAAGGATAGAGTTCTTAAACCCTATCGTAAAACAATGTCAAAGAAAAGTTAAAACAAGAAAAAATGATATGAAAAGAAAAAAAGATAACTTTAACCATTAAGATTCTTATTTTAATCATTTGTTCTTCAACTCTACCTATTGAGTTTAATGTTCAATTTTATGAAACTGAAGCTTTTAAAAATAGGTATATTATAAGCCATGCCTTTTGGTAATATATGTTTATTCGGTTATTTTTTATTTGCTTAATTATATATTTTCACCATTTAAGAGGGGGTTCAAATACATATATGGCAGGTTTAGGGTACAGAATTGAGATAAATACGAGTCGTTAGATCAGCCGAATGGATGGCCACATTTTGATGAAGCAAATATCACGTAGGATTAAAATCATCATTAATACATTTTTTTACCAATCTTTTTGATTGCTTGGATTATTGTACTTAGGTTCATGAAGATAACTTTGTAACAAATATAGTTAGTGGCATGATATTCATACCTCTATACATTAATTGTATTTTAGTTATTTTTTAGTTTGGTTACATGTTGATATTTGGTTTGACTAGTAATGATTTTTTATTTCGGTTTTTCGACGAATCATGTCCAAATTGTGAACCTCTTACTAATTATATTTAAAAACATATAGGATCAGTTAACCAAAACTTTTGTGAAATTGTAGTGTCAATTTTCTTTGACTACCCTATATGTTGATAAATATTACTCTCGCCCATAATTGTCCAGAGATAAAATATAATTCCACTAATATTCATTTATGTTTTTCTCGAGTTTCATCGTTGGATTTTCCATTTAAATTAAGATTCTCTGTACATGTATCATTTTCGAACATAAAGTTATACGATTCAAAACATTGCACAAGAATTAACATTATGTATAGCTACAACAAATGATATATTTATGTTCTTTTATTAAATTAAATTAAATTATAAATAAGTAGAAAGCGTTCCAAAATAAAAAATCTGCTAACTCTATAAAAACCATGCATGGCGCACGTTGTATTACATTTAACCAAAACTTTACATCATCTTCTTTGCAGTATTTAAAGCCAAAACTCATTCTCTTACGTGTAATATTCCAAGCTAATGCATAACTCGGTCATATATCGATCAATGAATTGAAAATTATCAATGACTCGAATAAACATCGATAAGTACTTTTCAAATATCATTTATAGATAACTGCAGTACACAAACTTTTCAAGCATTATTCTAGCTCGTAACCCTCTTGCATTACAATTTATAAATAAATTATTAAAGAAATCAACATTGGATGCCCGTGCAAATGCATCGAAACTTTGGACTGAGAGGTGGGGTGTCGGGTTGTTCAATGCATTGTCCAAAACCATGTTTATGAAAACACGCTTTTCTACAGTTTGCTAAATTGCACTTCTTCGGATCCAACACGCACAATGGTTGTTGTGCATCCGTCTTCTCTATCCATTGTGTAACTGCACATATAATACAATAAGTTGAATAATAGCTAATAAAAAATCAAAATTGAAGAAGATACTGAAAGTCTTATAGTTTATTTTTTCGAAAGATGAGAAAAACGAATGTAGTTTTCGATGTGTTCCTATTGACATGTATTTTTTTGAAGTAGATCCTG
Organism: Rheum nobile; assembly: GCA_027886185.1. Classification (NCBI taxonomy): domain Eukaryota; kingdom Viridiplantae; phylum Streptophyta; class Magnoliopsida; order Caryophyllales; family Polygonaceae; genus Rheum; species Rheum nobile. The sequence goes on along the minus strand of WOAB01000738.1, from coordinate 737,449 downwards.
TTGATTTATATTTTGTTCCTTCATTCTAGTGACAACGTACATGAATGAGATTTCCATGATTCTTACTTGGATGTCCATCATGTACTTTTAATGATCAAAATTGTTGGATTTTTTCTTACAATACACAATGGCGGTCACAATTTCAAAGTTGTTAAGCTTCACCGAACTACAAAAACACGTACTTAAAATAAACAAAGCATGATCATTACTTTACAATGATGTATTATGTGGAGATGAAAAAGACTAAGCATTATCTAGAAACTAAGGATCATATCAACTATACAGGATTAGATTTCCCTTTATATCATATAATGTATTATATGTCTTAGCTTATTACCTGTGACGGTAAGAACAAACATGATAATGAGACTGACGTAAGAAACCTTGGTCATGGATATTTTTTAGTGAGAGAGTTTCAGTAGGGATGAAGATATAGCAAGCAATTGATCGATGCTAGAAACTAGCTAACATGTGCTATTTATATCGTTCAATTGTGTTAATGTTCTAAAGGTTTCAGGTACCATTTTAATTGTAATTAATATGGAGTATTAATGCTTGATTCGGTTTTTCTCCTTGTTAGTATTGTGCATGTTTTTTTTGGGTGGATGCATGCTAACCCAGAAAGAAACATACATTGTACATCATGATATTAGTATGAATGTTCACATGGTAGTTAATTTGTATTGAAGTTTCTCAAACGTGTATTATTTCCCTATTTTGTTTTGCTGCAGATCACAAACATTATATGGACCTTTCACCTATCTAGATTTGTAAGGCTCTAAAGACAAGTAATCACATTATTGTATATGTATCCTTGCACTTTGTAATGAAATAGACCATTAGGAAAAAGAAAAGAGTATGTTCCATTAACAACAACAAAAAGATGTAGGTTTTAGGATTTTATGGAAGGTGATTTATAACAAATAAATAATAATAAATAATGAGGTTTAGTTTATTCTTCCTCTAAACAAAAGTTTATTATGTTCTTTCTATAAGGATAGAGTTCTTAAACCCTATCGTAAAACAATGTCAAAGAAAAGTTAAAACAAGAAAAAATGATATGAAAAGAAAAAAAGATAACTTTAACCATTAAGATTCTTATTTTAATCATTTGTTCTTCAACTCTACCTATTGAGTTTAATGTTCAATTTTATGAAACTGAAGCTTTTAAAAATAGGTATATTATAAGCCATGCCTTTTGGTAATATATGTTTATTCGGTTATTTTTTATTTGCTTAATTATATATTTTCACCATTTAAGAGGGGGTTCAAATACATATATGGCAGGTTTAGGGTACAGAATTGAGATAAATACGAGTCGTTAGATCAGCCGAATGGATGGCCACATTTTGATGAAGCAAATATCACGTAGGATTAAAATCATCATTAATACATTTTTTTACCAATCTTTTTGATTGCTTGGATTATTGTACTTAGGTTCATGAAGATAACTTTGTAACAAATATAGTTAGTGGCATGATATTCATACCTCTATACATTAATTGTATTTTAGTTATTTTTTAGTTTGGTTACATGTTGATATTTGGTTTGACTAGTAATGATTTTTTATTTCGGTTTTTCGACGAATCATGTCCAAATTGTGAACCTCTTACTAATTATATTTAAAAACATATAGGATCAGTTAACCAAAACTTTTGTGAAATTGTAGTGTCAATTTTCTTTGACTACCCTATATGTTGATAAATATTACTCTCGCCCATAATTGTCCAGAGATAAAATATAATTCCACTAATATTCATTTATGTTTTTCTCGAGTTTCATCGTTGGATTTTCCATTTAAATTAAGATTCTCTGTACATGTATCATTTTCGAACATAAAGTTATACGATTCAAAACATTGCACAAGAATTAACATTATGTATAGCTACAACAAATGATATATTTATGTTCTTTTATTAAATTAAATTAAATTATAAATAAGTAGAAAGCGTTCCAAAATAAAAAATCTGCTAACTCTATAAAAATTCTCCCTTATCTCAATTAATTATGCCACATGCATCCTTGTTTTGGAATTTTGCATGTGAAATAAGGAATTTTTCACGGGTCAACCGTCATTGCCAACAACCATGCATGGCGCACGTTGTATTACATTTAACCAAAACTTTACATCATCTTCTTTGCAGTATTTAAAGCCAAAACTCATTCTCTTACGTGTAATATTCCAAGCTAATGCATAACTCGGTCATATATCGATCAATGAATTGAAAATTATCAATGACTCGAATAAACATCGATAAGTACTTTTCAAATATCATTTATAGATAACTGCAGTACACAAACTTTTCAAGCATTATTCTAGCTCGTAACCCTCTTGCATTACAATTTATAAATAAATTATTAAAGAAATCAACATTGGATGCCCGTGCAAATGCATCGAAACTTTGGACTGAGAGGTGGGGTGTCGGGTTGTTCAATGCATTGTCCAAAACCATGTTTATGAAAACACGCTTTTCTACAGTTTGCTAAATTGCACTTCTTCGGATCCAACACGCACAATGGTTGTTGTGCATCCGTCTTCTCTATCCATTGTGTAACTGCACATATAATACAATAAGTTGAATAATAGCTAATAAAAAATCAAAATTGAAGAAGATACTGAAAGTCTTATAGTTTATTTTTTCGAAAGATGAGAAAAACGAATGTAGTTTTCGATGTGTTCCTATTGACATGTATTTTTTTGAAGTAGATCCTGTTGATTTATATTTTGTTCCTTCATTCTAGTGACAACGTACATGAATGAGATTTCCATGATTCTTACTTGGATGTCCATCATGTACTTTTAATGATCAAAATTGTTGGATTTTTTCTTACAATACACAATGGCGGTCACAATTTCAAAGTTGTTAAGCTTCACCGAACTACAAAAACACGTACTTAAAATAAACAAAGCATGATCATTACTTTACAATGATGTATTATGTGGAGATGAAAAAGACTAAGCATTATCTAGAAACTAAGGATCATATCAACTATACAGGATTAGATTTCCCTTTATATCATATAATGTATTATATGTCTTAGCTTATTACCTGTGACGGTAAGAACAAACATGATAATGAGACTGACGTAAGAAACCTTGGTCATGGATATTTTTTAGTGAGAGAGTTTCAGTAGGGATGAAGATATAGCAAGCAATTGATCGATGCTAGAAACTAGCTAACATGTGCTATTTATATCGTTCAATTGTGTTAATGTTCTAAAGGTTTCAGGTACCATTTTAATTGTAATTAATATGGAGTATTAATGCTTGATTCGGTTTTTCTCCTTGTTAGTATTGTGCATGTTTTTTTTGGGTGGATGCATGCTAACCCAGAAAGAAACATACATTGTACATCATGATATTAGTATGAATGTTCACATGGTAGTTAATTTGTATTGAAGTTTCTCAAACGTGTATTATTTCCCTATTTTGTTTTGCTGCAGATCACAAACATTATATGGACCTTTCACCTATCTAGATTTGTAAGGCTCTAAAGACAAGTAATCACATTATTGTATATGTATCCTTGCACTTTGTAATGAAATAGACCATTAGGAAAAAGAAAAGAGTATGTTCCATTAACAACAACAAAAAGATGTAGGTTTTAGGATTTTATGGAAGGTGATTTATAACAAATAAATAATAATAAATAATGAGGTTTAGTTTATTCTTCCTCTAAACAAAAGTTTATTATGTTCTTTCTATAAGGATAGAGTTCTTAAACCCTATCGTAAAACAATGTCAAAGAAAAGTTAAAACAAGAAAAAATGATATGAAAAGAAAAAAAGATAACTTTAACCATTAAGATTCTTATTTTAATCATTTGTTCTTCAACTCTACCTATTGAGTTTAATGTTCAATTTTATGAAACTGAAGCTTTTAAAAATAGGTATATTATAAGCCATGCCTTTTGGTAATATATGTTTATTCGGTTATTTTTTATTTGCTTAATTATATATTTTCACCATTTAAGAGGGGGTTCAAATACATATATGGCAGGTTTAGGGTACAGAATTGAGATAAATACGAGTCGTTAGATCAGCCGAATGGATGGCCACATTTTGATGAAGCAAATATCACGTAGGATTAAAATCATCATTAATACATTTTTTTACCAATCTTTTTGATTGCTTGGATTATTGTACTTAGGTTCATGAAGATAACTTTGTAACAAATATAGTTAGTGGCATGATATTCATACCTCTATACATTAATTGTATTTTAGTTATTTTTTAGTTTGGTTACATGTTGATATTTGGTTTGACTAGTAATGATTTTTTATTTCGGTTTTTCGACGAATCATGTCCAAATTGTGAACCTCTTACTAATTATATTTAAAAACATATAGGATCAGTTAACCAAAACTTTTGTGAAATTGTAGTGTCAATTTTCTTTGACTACCCTATATGTTGATAAATATTACTCTCGCCCATAATTGTCCAGAGATAAAATATAATTCCACTAATATTCATTTATGTTTTTCTCGAGTTTCATCGTTGGATTTTCCATTTAAATTAAGATTCTCTGTACATGTATCATTTTCGAACATAAAGTTATACGATTCAAAACATTGCACAAGAATTAACATTATGTATAGCTACAACAAATGATATATTTATGTTCTTTTATTAAATTAAATTAAATTATAAATAAGTAGAAAGCGTTCCAAAATAAAAAATCTGCTAACTCTATAAAAATTCTCCCTTATCTCAATTAATTATGCCACATGCATCCTTGTTTTGGAATTTTGCATGTGAAATAAGGAATTTTTCACGGGTCAACCGTCATTGCCAACAACCATGCATGGCGCACGTTGTATTACATTTAACCAAAACTTTACATCATCTTCTTTGCAGTATTTAAAGCCAAAACTCATTCTCTTACGTGTAATATTCCAAGCTAATGCATAACTCGGTCATATATCGATCAATGAATTGAAAATTATCAATGACTCGAATAAACATCGATAAGTACTTTTCAAATATCATTTATAGATAACTGCAGTACACAAACTTTTCAAGCATTATTCTAGCTCGTAACCCTCTTGCATTACAATTTATAAATAAATTATTAAAGAAATCAACATTGGATGCCCGTGCAAATGCATCGAAACTTTGGACTGAGAGGTGGGGTGTCGGGTTGTTCAATGCATTGTCCAAAACCATGTTTATGAAAACACGCTTTTCTACAGTTTGCTAAATTGCACTTCTTCGGATCCAACACGCACAATGGTTGTTGTGCATCCGTCTTCTCTATCCATTGTGTAACTGCACATATAATACAATAAGTTGAATAATAGCTAATAAAAAATCAAAATTGAAGAAGATACTGAAAGTCTTATAGTTTATTTTTTCGAAAGATGAGAAAAACGAATGTAGTTTTCGATGTGTTCCTATTGACATGTATTTTTTTGAAGTAGATCCTGTTGATTTATATTTTGTTCCTTCATTCTAGTGACAACGTACATGAATGAGATTTCCATGATTCTTACTTGGATGTCCATCATGTACTTTTAATGATCAAAATTGTTGGATTTTTTCTTACAATACACAATGGCGGTCACAATTTCAAAGTTGTTAAGCTTCACCGAACTACAAAAACACGTACTTAAAATAAACAAAGCATGATCATTACTTTACAATGATGTATTATGTGGAGATGAAAAAGACTAAGCATTATCTAGAAACTAAGGATCATATCAACTATACAGGATTAGATTTCCCTTTATATCATATAATGTATTATATGTCTTAGCTTATTACCTGTGACGGTAAGAACAAACATGATAATGAGACTGACGTAAGAAACCTTGGTCATGGATATTTTTTAGTGAGAGAGTTTCAGTAGGGATGAAGATATAGCAAGCAATTGATCGATGCTAGAAACTAGCTAACATGTGCTATTTATATCGTTCAATTGTGTTAATGTTCTAAAGGTTTCAGGTACCATTTTAATTGTAATTAATATGGAGTATTAATGCTTGATTCGGTTTTTCTCCTTGTTAGTATTGTGCATGTTTTTTTTGGGTGGATGCATGCTAACCCAGAAAGAAACATACATTGTACATCATGATATTAGTATGAATGTTCACATGGTAGTTAATTTGTATTGAAGTTTCTCAAACGTGTATTATTTCCCTATTTTGTTTTGCTGCAGATCACAAACATTATATGGACCTTTCACCTATCTAGATTTGTAAGGCTCTAAAGACAAGTAATCACATTATTGTATATGTATCCTTGCACTTTGTAATGAAATAGACCATTAGGAAAAAGAAAAGAGTATGTTCCATTAACAACAACAAAAAGATGTAGGTTTTAGGATTTTATGGAAGGTGATTTATAACAAATAAATAATAATAAATAATGAGGTTTAGTTTATTCTTCCTCTAAACAAAAGTTTATTATGTTCTTTCTATAAGGATAGAGTTCTTAAACCCTATCGTAAAACAATGTCAAAGAAAAGTTAAAACAAGAAAAAATGATATGAAAAGAAAAAAAGATAACTTTAACCATTAAGATTCTTATTTTAATCATTTGTTCTTCAACTCTACCTATTGAGTTTAATGTTCAATTTTATGAAACTGAAGCTTTTAAAAATAGGTATATTATAAGCCATGCCTTTTGGTAATATATGTTTATTCGGTTATTTTTTATTTGCTTAATTATATATTTTCACCATTTAAGAGGGGGTTCAAATACATATATGGCAGGTTTAGGGTACAGAATTGAGATAAATACGAGTCGTTAGATCAGCCGAATGGATGGCCACATTTTGATGAAGCAAATATCACGTAGGATTAAAATCATCATTAATACATTTTTTTACCAATCTTTTTGATTGCTTGGATTATTGTACTTAGGTTCATGAAGATAACTTTGTAACAAATATAGTTAGTGGCATGATATTCATACCTCTATACATTAATTGTATTTTAGTTATTTTTTAGTTTGGTTACATGTTGATATTTGGTTTGACTAGTAATGATTTTTTATTTCGGTTTTTCGACGAATCATGTCCAAATTGTGAACCTCTTACTAATTATATTTAAAAACATATAGGATCAGTTAACCAAAACTTTTGTGAAATTGTAGTGTCAATTTTCTTTGACTACCCTATAACCAAAACTTTTGTGAAATTGTAGTGTCAATTTTCTTTGACTACCCTATACGTTGATAAATATTACTCTCGCCCATAATTGTCCAGAGATAAAATATAATTCCACTAATATTCATTTATGTTTTTCTCGAATTTCATCGTTGGATTTTCCATTTAAATTAAGATTCTCTGTACATTTATCATTTTCGAACATAAAGTTATACGATTCAAAACATTGCACAAGAATTAACATTATGTATAGCTACAACAAATGATATATTTATGTTCTTTTATTAAATTAAATTAAATTATAAATAAGTAGAAAGCGTTCCAAAATAAAAAATCTGCTAAGTCCATACAAATTCTCCCTTATTTCAATTAATTATGCCACATGCGATTTTTTTAGGTCTTCTTCCCCAGTTGGGGACGGCGGCCGCGGCCTGCTGCTCCTCAGCGGGCATCCATGGCAAGGAAGAAGTTGAACCCCAAAACGAAGGAGAAGAGAGGTACCCAGGCGGAACCTTCTTTAACTTCCCCACCACCGAGCCCGATTGTCGTTTCTGCTGAAACGATTAAACTCGTCAACAAGAGACTCTCCAAAGAAATTAGAGATGTGGAACCCAGCACAGAGGCTTGCGAGAATGGCGACAAGGATCCTGATAATGGAACTGTTGTGGCCGAATCTCTTGATTTCGAGGATGATCTGGAGGAAGGTGGTGGTGAATCGGTTGCAAAACCGTCTGCGCAGCAGCAAGCCAGCACTCTAGGGAAGGGAAATAGTTCGTGCGATAACTATGGACTGATTGAAGAAGCTGCTGAGAAACAATTGAAACCCGCTCCAGCTGGTGGATCCTTCACTAATTTTAAAGCTTCCTACAGCGAGGCATTAGCTGGCAACCGTAAGATTTCTAATGGGAAAAGACTTTCTTTTGTTGATGGGATTATTGATGGGGTCATTCCTTTCACAAAGAAAGACATTCAGAAAACTACTGCTCAGTGGAAGCTTAGCCTCATTGGCATGGTTATAGGTGCACGAATTTCCTACAGTGTAATGAACAGCTTTGTTGCCACAAGATGGAATGGAATCAAAATTCCCAAGATAATACTCAATGATTCAGGAGTCTTTGTGTTCAAGTTCGAAGATGAAAAAGATTTGCTTTGGGTTCTTGAGAATGGCCCTTGGCTTGTTGGGGGAATCAAACCTATTGCACTCACAAGATGGAGTGAAGGGGTGAAAATGGATCCTTCGTGCTTTGCTACTACACAGGTATGGGCTAAATTTCCTGATCTTGATGTCAGATTTTGGGACGAAGATTTCTTTGACAAGATGGGAAGTGCAATAGGAATACCAGTTTACATTGACAAAGTTACTGCTAATCAAGAAAGACTCTCATTTGCGCGCATCTTAGTTGAGGTTTCAACTAGAAATCCCTTGCGTAATGAAATAGTTTTTCTTGGGGAAGATGGTGAACGTGTGGTTCAACCTGTCATCTATGAATGGATCCCAGCAAGGTGTGAGAAATGTTGTGTCTTTGGACATGGAACAGGTGAATGTTTTCCTCTTAAACCCAGAAGGACACAACATGCGCAGCAGAACCGAGTTCACAATCAGCAGTGGATCAAGAAAAAAATAATCCAGAATATAGACATTACTCAGACAGCTAATTTGAAGCCCCCCCTGATCGGTCTTCACAGCCTGCACAACTGGAAAAGGGTGAGTGCTCGAAGGCACCCACTATTAAAACATCTCTTGATGCTCCCAAGTTTGGGAGGACTAATGAAGACTGGCAACTCCCAGCCAAACCTGCTAAGATGCCGTCAGAAAAGGGGAAACACATCAGCAAGGAAGATGGGAGAAAAAAAGGCACCTCAAGATTCATGGCACTTAGCGATATCCTGGAGATAACTGAAGACAGCGGAATGGGTGTGGATTCAGATGCCTTACATCCTAATGACTAAGCTTTCCATCGCTAGCTGGAACATAAGGGGTCTAAATCACCCTACGAGTGATACTTTTGTCGAGAAGTTTGTGAAGCAGTATAACGTTGACATTTTAGCCATTTTGGAGACCAGAGTTAGGGGTCACAAGGCTGAAAAAATTTCTAAGTTGTTACTCAAAGGCTGGGACAGAATCACAAACTGTACAGGTATTAACGGTCGCATCTGGATTTTTTGGAAAGATAGTATATTAGTAGACTCTCTTTTGTTAGAAACTGACCAAGTTTTACAATGCAAGATCTCTTCTCCCCATCTCGCCAATTTTGTGATTGTCTCTTTTATTTATGCATCTAACAATCCTCTTAAAAGAATTGAGCTATGGAATGCTATCGAGAGCACTGCTGCGAGCCTTGCAGGTATTCCTTGGGTGGCCCTTGGTGATTTTAATGCTATTACGGATGCCAGCGAAAATTTTTCTCAGAGCACTTCCTCCTCTCAGCAGAATTCTGATCTGAAAAACTGCCTTATTAAATCTGGGCTTTTTGACATACCTGCTACTGGAGCATTCTTCACGTGGTCTAACAAGCATAAAGATGGCTCTTTGACTCTGTGTAAGTTAGACAGAATTGTTGCTAATCTTGAGTGGATGGATGAATTCCCAAACTCGGCTGCTTTCTTTGCCACTCGAGACTGCTCTGATCACTCCCCTGCTATACTCACCATTCCAAGCAAAAGCCCCATCAAGAGAAGATCCTTCAGATTTTGTAATGCATGGATTCTTCATCCTGATTTTCATGATATTGTTGCTTCCAACTGGAGTAGACATACTAATGGCGTGAGCATGTTCAAGCTTGTCACAAAACTTAAAATTCTGAAAAAGCCCCTGAGAGCTTTGCAAGGGAAATCGATTGATGCTGAGGATGAGAACATCAAGGCGTTGCACAAGAAACTTGTCGCCATTCAAACCGAACTTCACAGCAGACCCTGTGACCAAGCTCTGCTACTTGCTGAAGATGACATCCTCAAATCTGTCAGGCTGGCTATGGACGTGAGGAATAGCATGCTCTAACAGAATGCCAAGCTTCATTGGTTACGATTCCAGGATCAATGCATCAGCTATTTTTACAACTCATTAAAAATGAGGAGAGCCAGGAACAACATTGTGGCTATCTTGGATGAGGGAGGCCAGAGGCTAACAGATCCGTTTGAGATAAAGGCTCATATTGTTGAACACTTTCAGCAGTGGTTTGGTACTGAGGAGCAATGTCCCCCTTGTGATCAGCTGGTTTTTGAAGAAGGACCAGTTGCGGATATTCAAGACCAAGCAAGCAGGGTTAGGCCTTTCTCCAGAGATGAAGTTAGAAATGCTCTGTTTTTTATTGGTAAAAACAAGGCCCCTGGACCAGATGGGTATGGATCTCAATTCTTTAAAGAAGCATGGCATATAGTTGGCAAGGAATTTACAGATGCTATTTTGGACTTCTTCCACAAAGGCAGATTGCTGAAGGAAGTAGGTTGCTCAACAATTGCTCTCATTTCAAAGATTGATCAGCCAAACACTATCCATGACTACAGACCACTTGCTTGCTGCTATGTTATCTATAAAACAATCACCAAGCTTATCGTTTCTCGACTGTAAACAATGTTGCCTAATATTGTTGACCAAGTGCAAGGAGCATTCATAAAAGGGAGATCCATAAGACACAACATTGCTGTATGCCAAGATCTGATGAAAGGGTACTCTAGAAAGTACACAAGCCCCCGTTGTGCAAAAAAAAAATGATTTGCGAAAGGCCTATGACACAGTCAACTGGAAGTTCCTACTCCAAGTCTTGAAGGGATTTGGAGTTCACTCCACAATGATTACATGGATCAAAGAATGCATCATGAGCAGCTCTTTCACAATCAACATTGGTGGGGAATTAGCAGGATTCTTTCCAGGAAAAAGGGGTCTGCGACAGGGTGATCCCTTAGCACCCTACCTTTTTATTTTCGTGATGGAATATCTGAGCAGATCATTCAGGCAAATGAGCAGGCAGAGAGCATTCAAATATCATCCTCAATGTGCTAGAATGGGGATTACGCATCTATGCTTTACGGATGATCTATTTATCTTTGCACATGGAAATCTCACCACTATGCAACTAGTCAAAGATCACCTTGATGACTTCTGCAACAAATCAGGCCTTGCTATCAACAGAAGTAAGTCCAAAGTTTTCCTTGCAGGAGTGGACAATCACACTGGAATACAAATTATTGATGCAATGCAGATGGATAAAGGTGAGCTTCCAGTGAAGTATTTGGGGGTGCCTCTTTGTAGCAGGAAAGCATTAAGTGAAGATTACAAGCCCTTGCTGAAAAGAATCACCTCCAAAGTTAACTCTTAGGCATCCAGAAACTTGTCTTATGCAGGGAGATTACAGTTGGTCCATGCCGTTCTTTACGGTATCACTAATTATTGGTGCAAAGTTTTTGTCATTCCGAAGAAGATCATCAAAGACATCACAACATCCATGTGGAATTTTCTTTGGAGTGGATGCAATGAAGGCAGGAAAGCACCTTTAGCATGGAAAGAGGTTTGCAGACCACGTGAAGAGGGAGGTGTCGGCTTAAAGGAGATCCTCTCCTGGAACAAAGCAGCTTTCTCGAAACTGATTTATGACCTTCTACATGATGCCAATTCCCTTTGGAACTCATGGGTGAGGGTCACCATTCTCAGAGGGCGGTGCTTCTGGACATTGGATAGGAAAGAAACAGACAGTGCTTTGTGGATAACTCTTTTGAACATGAGAGACGAAATTATTGATAAAGTCGACAGTGACAGCCAGATTCCGATTATCATGACTAAAGGGGGCAAATACGACTGCAAAACTTTGTATGATGCGCTACGGCCAACTGCGCCCACTACTCACTGGAACAACTGGATTTGGGGCAAACTTATTACTCCTAGAACATCGTTCACTAGCTGGATGATCATTAAAGGAGGAGCTTACACTAGATCCAAACTTAAGAGCATGAGTATTATTCAAGATGACATTTGTGTGATGTGCAATTGCGAATCTGAAACGGTAGATCACATTTGGTTTGGATGCAAATTTTCCAAAGATGTTCTGCATAGAGTTCTGACTTGGGCAAAGATTGGAAGAAGACATTACAACATCCAAGACTGGATTGAGAGTATCCAAAGAATTAAGGTGAAATCCTGCTTTAAGTTCTCATTTTGGGTTTGCTGCTTCACTGCCACTATCTACTACATTTGGAGATGCAGGAATGCTAAAGTATTTCAATCAAGGTGCTTTAGTACTGTTGAATGTTCACAGATGATCATTACTCATGTTAGAAACTGTGTTCTATCTAGATGGAGGAAAGACAATCGAGAGACCAGAAATTGGCTTGAGAGAGTTGGGATTAGGAGATCATCCTTGTAATACCTAGTAATATCTAGGCTTTTGTAAGTTTACCTTACCATGAATGAGAAGAATTACCTTTCATTCAAAAAAAATTTATGCCACATGCATCCTTGTTTTGGAATTTTGCTTGAGAAATAAGGAATTTTTCACGGGTCAACCGTCATTGCCAACAACCATGCATGGCGCACATTGTATTATATTTAACCAAAACTTTACATCATCTTCTTTGCAGTATTTAAAGCCAAAACTCATTCTCTTACGTGTAATATTCCAAGCTAATGCATAACTCGGTCATATATCGATCAATGAATTGAAAATTATCAATGACTCGAATAAACATCGATAAATACTTTTCAAATTTCATTTATAGATAACTGCAGTACACAAACTTTTCAAGCATTATTCTAGCTCGCAACCCTCTTGCATTACAATTTATAAATAAATTATTAAAGAAATCAACATTTGATGCCCGTACAAATGCATCAAAACTTTGGACTGAGAGGTGGGGTGTCGGGTTGTTCAATGCATTGTCCAAAACCATGTTTATGAAAACACGCTTTTCTACAGCTTGCTAAATTGCACTTCTTCGGATCCAACACGCACAATGGTTATTGTGCATCCGTCGTCTCTATCCATTGTGTAACTGCACATATAATACAATAAGTTGAATAATAGCTAATAAAAAATCGAAATTGAAGAAGATACTGAAAGTCTTATAGTTTATTTTTTCGAAAGATGAGAAAAACGAATGTAGTTTTCGATGTGTTCCTATTGACATGTATTTTTTTGAAGTAGATCCTGTTGATTTATATTTTGTTCCTTCATTCTAGTGACAACGTACATGAATGAGATTTCCATGATTCTTACTTGGATGTCCATCATGTACTTTTAATGATCAAAATTGTTGGATTTTTTCTTACAATACACAATGGCGGTCACAATTTCAAAGTTGTTAAGCTTCACCGAACTAAAAAAACACGTACTTAAAATAAACAAAGCATGATCATTACTTTACAATGATGTATTAGGTGGAGATGAAAAAGACTAAGCATTATCTAGAAACTAAGGATCATATCAACTATACAGGATTATATTTCCCTTTATATCATATAATGTATTATATGTCTTAGCTTATTATCTGTGACGGTAAGAACAAACATGATAATGAGACTGACGTAAGAAACCTTGGCCATGGATATTTTTTAGTGAGAGAGTTTCAGTAGGGATGAAGATATAGCAAGCAATTGATCGATGCTAGAAACTAGCTAACATGTGCTATTTATATCGTTCAATTGTGTTAATGTTCTGAAGGTTTCAGGTACCATTTTAATTGTAATTAATATGGAGTATTAATGCTTGATTCGGTTTTTCTCCTGGTTAGTATTGTGCATGTTTTTTTCGGGTGGATGCATGTTAACCCAGAAAGAAACATACATTGTACATCATGACATTAATATGAATGTTTACATAGTAGTTAATTTGTATTGAAGTTTCTCAAACGTGTATTATTTCCCTATTTTGTTTTGCTGCAGATCACAAACATTATATGGACCTTTCACCTATCTAGATTTGTAAGGCTCTAAAGACAAGTAATCACATTATTGTATATGTATCCTTGCACTTTGTAATGAAATAGACCATTAGGAAAAAGAAAAGAGTATGTTCCATTAACAACAACAAAAAGATGTAGGTTTTAGGATTTTATGGAAGGTGATTTATAACAAATAAATAATAATAAATAATGAGGTTTAGTTTATTCTTCCTCTAAACAAAAGTTTATTATGTTCTTTCTATAAGGATAGAGTTCTTAAACCCTATCGTAAAACAATGTCAAAGAAAAGTTAAAACAAGAAAAAATGATATGAAAAGAAAAAAAGATAACTTTAACCATTAAGATTCTTATTTTAATCATTTGTTCTTCAACTCTACCTATTGAGTTTAATGTTCAATTTTATGAAACTGAAGCTTTTAAAAATAGGTATATTATAAGCCATGCCTTTTGGTAATATATGTTTATTCGGTTATTTTTTATTTGCTTAATTATATATTTTCACCATTTAAGAGGGGGTTCAAATACATATATGGCAGGTTTAAGGTACACAATTGAGATAAATACGAGTCGTTAGATCAGCCGAATGGATGGCCACATTTTGATGAAGCAAATATCACGTAGGATTAAAATCATCATTAATACATTTTTTTACCAATCTTTTTGATTGCTTGGATTATTGTACTTAGGTTCATGAAGATAACTTTGTAACAAATATAGTTAGTGGCATGATATTGATACCTCTATACATTAATTGTATTTTAGTTATTTTTTAGTTTGGTTACATGTTGATATTTGGTTTGACTAGTAATGATTTTTTATTTCGGTTTTTCGACGAATCATGTTCAAATTGTGAACCTCTTACTAATTATATTTAAAAAAATATAGGATCAGTTAACCAAAACTTTTGTGAAATTGTAGTGTCAATTTTCTTTGACTACCCTATACGTTGATAAATATTACTCTCGCCCATAATTGTCCAGAGATAAAATATAATTCCACTAATATTCATTTATGTTTTTCTCGAGTTTCATCGTTGGATTTTCCATTTAAAACTTTACATCATATTCTTTGCAGTATTTAAAGCCAAAACTCATTCTCTTACGTGTAATATTCCAAGCTAATGCATAACTCGGTCATATATCGATCAATGAATTGAAAATTATCAATAACTCGAATAAACATCTATAAGTACTTTTCAAATTTCATTTATAGATAACTGCAGTACACAAACTTTTCAAGCATTATTCTAGCTCGCAACTCTCTTGCATAAGAAACAATTGATCAAGATCATTAAGAAACTTGGAAAGGAAACTAGTTCCCTTCAAGAGAAACTAGAAGAATATGAAGACGAAATATCATGCTTATCTACTAAAAACTCTGTCTGGAGTAAGAAACTTCATAGAACTGAGAAATTACTTGCTAATTCTTCTAGGAAATGTGAATATTGTATTACTGTTAAAAAGGAACCCATGCATGCTGACAATCCTATTGTTCCTTCCATCGACTCTGAAAAGAACACCTCTGCCATGCTTGCTGAAATAATGAACAAACTTGATCATCTTACTGACTCTATAAATGAGAAAACTGTGAATCAAACTGTTTTTGTTAAGCAATGATATGGTCTTGGTTATCCCGGTAACAAAGAGTCTGAGGAAACATGCTCTGCTGAGAATGAGAAACTGAGAAGGGAACTGGTCAAGAAAAATAAAACTCTCAATTGTGCCCTACAAACCTCTCGGGACAAAAACCAGTTCCGTGAAGAAAAAGGTAAAAGTGCTAGAACAGAAGCCTAAAGAAAATCAGACTTGGTTCGATGGCCAGAATGCTCACATGATGTATATTGACCAAGCTCAGGGAACTAAAGGTAAGAAAGTTAACTTTGAGCAGAGAAAGCAAGAAAGACTATTCCGACATGGTCATGGTAAGTATGGTCATATTGTCTACAATCGTGTTTGCTGGCATTGTGGTAAAAATGGTCATTATATTCATGAGTGCATTCACAAGAAACGACAAATGAAAGAAAATGCTAGGAAAAGTGATGCGATTCTTGGTGGACCCCACAGGCCATGGACTCACCTGGGTCCTGTGGGCTGTTAGCCACCCAACCAGTCCCTCAGTCGGAGCACGCCGGCTGGCGAGGCCTAGCCCAACCAAGAACGCCATGGGCTGCAGCCCATACACTCTAACATGTAAGGGCCTATTAGGCTTTAATTGCAGGATGTTGCCAGGGAAGATCGAACCCCTGACCTTTGACATATTCCCAATTCCATGGGAGATATGCCAACCAACTACACTGCAAACAGCCCACAGGACCCATGTGAGTCCATGGCCTGTGGGGTCCACCAAGAATCGCATCATAAAAGTGCAGTGTAGTTGGTTGGCATATCTCCCATGGAATTGGGAATATGTCAAAGGTCAGGGGTTCGATCCCCCCTGACAACATCCTGCAATTAAAGCCTAATAGGCCCTTGCAGGTTGGGGTGTATGGGCTATAACCCATGGCGTTCTTGGTTGGGCTAGGCCTCGCCAGCCGGCGTGCTCCGACTGAGGGACTGGCTGGGTGGCTAACAGCCCACAGGACCCAGGTGAGTCCATGGCCTGTGGGGTCCACCAAGAATCGCATCATAAAAGTGCACTTTTATGATGCGATTCTTGGTGGACCCCACATGCCATGGACTCACCTGGGTCCTGTGGGCTGTTAGCCACCCAACCAGTCCCTCAATCGGAGCACGCCGGCTGGCGAGGCCTAGCCCAACCAAGAACGCCATGGGCTGCAGCCCATACACCCCAACCTGCAAGGGCCTATTAGGCTTTAATTGCAGGATGTTGCCAGGGGGGATCGAACCCCTGACCTTTGAAATATCCCTAATTCCATGGAAGATATGCCAACCAACTACACTGCACCCTTGCAGGTTGGGGTGCATGGGCTGCAGCCCATAGCGACTTGGTCGGGATAGGCCTCGCCAGCTGGCGTGCTCCGACTGAGGGACCGACTGGGTGGTTGACAGCCCACAGGACCCAGGTGAGTCCATGGCCTGTGGGGTCCACCAAGAATCGCATAAAAAAGGAACCAGAAAATGAACAATAAAAAGAAGATGCATACTATTAATGATTTGAATGATCCTTATTACTTTGTTCCTGCCTCTAACCCACATAAAAGATATCAATCTCATTCTCCCAGAAACACCGAGGAGGTAAGTAACGTTACTTCAGAAAGGAACTCATTCGTGGTCTTTCTCTTGTGCAGGACGAAGTGCGACAACAAGACAAGTGGTACATTGACAGTGGTTGCTCGTGCCATATGACCGAAAATAGAAACAAAATGTCATCACTTCAGAAACACCGAGGAGGTACTATCTTCTTCGGAGACAAGAAAAAGGGAGCAATCTGTGGAACTGGAAATGTGAATCTTACTGATCACATCAAGGTAAGTAACGTTAACCTTGTTGAAAATTTAGGTTTTGATCTAATTAGTGTGGCACAACTGTGTGATCAAGGAGGAAATGATGTTTGCTTTACCTCTAAAGGATGTACTGTGGAAGATAGCAAGGGAACTGTGATCTTAAAAGACAAGAGATTCAACAACGTCTATGTTATTGATCCGACATTCGTTCCCAAAGAGAAGCTGTGTCTCTCGTCAATTGAAGATCAGACGAATCTATGGCATCAGCGACTTGGTCACGCTAGCATCAAGCTCATCCACAAGCTACATCAAAAGGAACTCGTTCGTGGTCTTTCCAAAATCAATGCTAAACCCAAGAACATCACGGAGGCGCTGAAGGATGCTGACTGGATAATAGCCATGCAAGAGGAACTTCACCAGTTCGAAAGGAACAAAGTCTGGCGACTAGTTTCTCACCCACAAAACAGACACATCATAGGAACTCGGTAGGTGTTTCGCAACAAATTGGATGACTCAAGTGCTGTATCCAGAAACAAAGCTCGCTTGGTTGCTCAAGGCTATAATCAACAAGAAGGGATTGACTATGATGAAACATTTGCCCATGTCGCAAGATTGGAGGCTATACGACTTCTCATCGCTTATCCCTCTCACAAAGGGTTCAAGTTATATCAAATGGACGTGAAGACTGCTTTTCTCAATGGCATTCTTCAAGAGAAAGTTTATGTCAAGCAACCTCCAGGATTTGAAGATGATGATCACCCTGACCACGTATATTTCTTGGACAAGGCTTTCTATGGTCTAAAGCAAGCCCCTCGTGCTTGGTATGATCGCCTTGCCCAGTTCCTAACAGCCAATGGCTATCACCGTGGTGTGATCGACAAGACTCTTTTCATTCTAGAAGTCAAAGAGAAGTTCACAAATCTCATGAGCATCGAGTTTGAAATGAGTATGATTGGGGAACTATCCTTCTTCCTGGGATTACAAGTTACTCAGAAGGATGACGGCATTCAAATCCATCAACAGAAATATCTTAAGGAACTTCTGAAGAAGTTCAAAATAGATTCAAGCAAAGACATCTCCACCCCCATCTCCCCTGCCACTCGCCTCACCGCCGACCATACCGGACAGAAAGTGGAAGAGAAGCTATATCGTGACATTATGGGTTCTTTGATGTATCTAACTGCTAGTAGGCCAGATATTGTGTTTG
This sequence comes from Rheum nobile, assembly GCA_027886185.1. Lineage (NCBI taxonomy): Eukaryota > Viridiplantae > Streptophyta > Magnoliopsida > Caryophyllales > Polygonaceae > Rheum > Rheum nobile. The sequence goes on along the minus strand of WOAB01000738.1, from coordinate 718,840 downwards.
TTGTTTGTCTTTGTGCCAGGTTTCAAGCTGATCAAAGAGAATCTCACTTATCTGAAGTGAAGCGCATATTTTGCTATCTCAAGGGAACTGACGACCTCTGTCTTTGTTACCCCAAGGATTGCCACTTCAATCTTCTTGGATACACAGATGCTGACTATGTAGGCTACTTGGTTGATCGAAAGAGCACATCTGGAATGGCCCAGTTCCTTGGTCCCTGCCTAGTCTCTTGGGGCTCGAAGAAACAAAATTCAGTGGCTCTATCAACCACCGAAGCTAAGTACATTGCTGTTGCCGCCTGTTGTTCCCAACTCCTCTGGCTCAAACAACAACTTGCAGACTTTGGTATGTCTTTTGGTCCCCTCAAGATTATGTGTGATAATACCAGTGCAATCAACATCTCCAAGAATCCTGTACATCATACTAGGACTAAGCATATTGATATTAGGCATCATTTTTTGCGTGATCATGTTGAAAAAGGGAACATAATGCTAGAACATTGTAGGACTGAAGATCAAATTGTCGATATATTCACCAAAGCACTAAATCGAGAACCTTATGAGTCCTTTAGGTTACTTCTAGGGATGATTTCAATAAACTAGTAGTTCCATTTGCTCTTACTAGTTCGTTTTCTTTGCCTAGATTTGATCTCTTCTATGATTGCATTGACAATATTGTTGACATTTGCTCTTGTGATGCCCTCGCATGTCCTGTAATATTTGTTCTAAAGCATGTTCTTAACCTTCTTGCATGATCACATGATTTTATGATATAAATTGATCTTGATTACATCTCTTTGTTGGCCTCATAATAGTCAATTTGATCACATCTATCAACTATTATAAGCCGAAATGATAATTGACTACAAACCGTCCTATACATGACTACATTGTATAATTCCTTATTATCCTTCTTTAGTCCACATTGGGAATTATCTTTGTAGTGTCAAAAATGCCTTCCTAATTTTATTTATATGGGTATGTACTTTTATTGAGTGTTGCTTGGTTCCCTACATCAAATGTATCCATATATACCCGGTTTTGTGTCATACACTGAGGAAAGGAACTGGGAATTGCCCCTCAACGGCCGGATTTCAAATTTGAGCTCTGTCTGCGACCGCTTCCCAAGGACAGTAAATGCATGTGTAGCCGTTTGATTCTCTGCGATTTTGAGTATTTTGAGATCCGATTGATTTGATTGCTCTGAAGGAAATTTTCTGGGGAAAGTTATTAGTTCCCTTCAAGTGCAGAAGATATTATGGCCGTTTGAGAGATATATGGGTTCCCTTATTTGAAAAGATTCGGCAACGACTAATTTGGATAGAATTTTGCCCAGCAAGAATATAAGGCAACAGGTACAACCCTAAAGAGGCACCGATCTTCAAATTCTCTTTGCCTCTCAACAACTCTGCCGTGCCCCCTATCTCCCCAAAGCTCTCATATTTTTCTTGCTACCATGGATTCTGGTTTGAAAGATCTCCCCGCCGATGAGCTCGCAATATTGGAGGCTTACAGAAAACAAAAAGCTACTCTCTCTCTTCCTAGGTGGCTTCACCGGCAACGGCAACAACAACGACTTTAGTGCCCACAGAGGTGGCAGATCCTACCAAATCGGCTCCACCGTTGGTCCCAGAGGCACAGAAGTCTCAATCCGCCTCCTCTGAGCACACTCCGTCCAAGCATGCCTCCCTTACACCAACAAAGGAGGATTCTCACCAATCCTCTCCTTCCCAGGAGGCTGCTCCGATCGATGTGGACTTGCTCCCCACTCCGACAACTTCTATCAAACAGTCTGGCGACTCCCAGTCAGTAGCCGGAAGGGTCAAGCGCCGCGCTACAAAGGGTGGTCAAGGCATCCCATCTCTTCATCTGGAGGATGCCCTTAAGGCCAAGAAGGCAAAGCTCACCAAGGCTGCCAAAGGAAAGCAACCACAATCCCAGCAAGCATCACTGTCTTCCTCCGTTCCCTTCACAGTGGCACCGACTCTTGCTTCTCGTCATATCTTGGAGCCCCTCATAGTTGGCCAGGAATTCTGGCGTACTGCTGATGATGAAAGTGTCTTCGCCGCCCACTCAATGCTTCAACTTCAAGGGTGGGATAAGCTGGTGATGGAGCCCTTTGCAGTCAATGAGGATTTGGTCCGTCTTTTTTACCAGAACATGGAGTTTGTTCCGGCTAAGGATGATAAGCCGGAAAACGATGCCATTCTCACATGGGGAGGCAATCTGATTCCTCTCTCTGCTGCCGTTATTGGTTTTGTGTTGGAGCTCACCACCGGTAAAGGTTATGGAGTGATCCTCAAGAGGAACTGGCCGTTCAAGCGCAAGCAGGCCATCCTGCAAACTGTGTTCGATGGTAACTTTCCATCCAAGGGCCCTCTTGTTAGGAAACGGAACTCTGGAACTCCAGTTCCCCTGAGAGTTCCTTTCCTCAGTTTCCCTACTTTTGAAGATGACAAATATTATAATACTAATGTTTTATCTCAAATATATGCTTTAAGGAACCACAAGAATATACCAAAGGCAAGAAAGCCAAACAGGACAAGAGAACCAAAGGAACAAGACAAAGGAAGGAACCCAGAGGAACCCAGGTGTGCCCAGAAACGTAGCATGCAAGGTTGCGTTTCCCGAGAAATCTGGGAACACCAAACCTCGGACAAAAGGAGGTGAAAGCGACTTGAGAGAAGCTTCCAAAAGCCTGCCACCATCCAAGAGCCAGACTCTAAGACACCTAGAATGCCGAACCTCGGACAGAGAAAGGTGAAAGCGACAGGACATGGAACCTATCGCTGTCCAGAAGTCAGTTCCCAAGCGCCCAGAGTGTTGAACCTCGGACAAAGGAAGCTGGAGAACGACTTGGCTGAAGAGGTTGACTAATCTGGAAGGATTCTGAGCTGCCTAGGTTGTTTGCACATGCCAAGAACAACGTGGACCAAGGAGAACCACTGATCCTAGGGCAAGCTCAATCTGTGGGAACCCAGAGAGGATCAAGCTGTGAAGAATCCTCTATAAAAGGAAGACTAACTCAAGAGTTATCTTCATGCACTGAAATAAGACTCACACACATTAGCAAATATCCAGTGTGAACCTTCAAACAAGATCATCAAAGCAAACCGAGATCAAGAGGAACCAGTCAAGGAATAAAAGAGCTAAGTGCTAAGTTCCTGTGACTGTAAGTGATAGTTCCTAGGTGCGAAGGTCTTTTTCTTGGATTGATTATTGATTGTGTTAAGTTATCTAGGATTGCCTAACTGTGTGTAAGGCAAAGAAACTGTGTGTTTGTTCCTAGGATAAGTTGTAACCAAAAGAGATAAGAAATCAAGAAGTAGACCTTGAAATCCTTTAGAAAGAAAGGTAGTGGTTTTTATCCTAGATTGCTAGTTGGCAATCAAAGGTTTCCACTATAAGGAACTTGTCATTTGTTTGATTGTTTATTTCCGCTGCGAAGGGAACTTAGAATCGATATTCTGAGTTCCTTAAGTTATTATCTAACAATCACGATCCTACAATTGGTATCAGAGCAGGAAAAGCTCTAGATCTTTGATAAGTTTGCAGATCATGTCTCAACCAAGCAAGTTTGAGCTCGGAATCTCCACCAACAAGCCACATCTCTGAAAGAAAGGAGAAGAAACATGGTGGGAAAAGTGCATGGAAAGCCACATCAAGACCAACGACTACCAATGTTGGAGGATAGTCGAAAATGGAGATGGCTATGTCGACCTCACCATGAAGGAAGAAGATTGGAAACCAGAACACTATGTTATGATGGAGAAGAATGCCAAGGCCAGGCAGTTCATCCTCAATGGATTGGACAGAGAGGACATGGACAAGGTCATATGAATCAAGACGGCCAAAGAGATGTGGAAAGCTCTCAAGGAGATGCATGAAGGAAGTGAGGAACTAAAGCAAAGCAGAAAGTTTGCTTTGGAAGGAGAATACCACACCTTCAAAATGATGGAAACTGAGACCATCTCAGAGTACTACTCCCGCTTCAACAGATTGATTGGAAAGTTGACAGCGGCGGGAGTCGATCTGGATGAAGTTTCCAAGTCCCTAGTGGTCATCAATGGACTCAACTCCAAGTTTACCCTTCTCAAGGGAATCATGAAGAACACTCCAGGCATCCAATCCCTTCCCTTGACACAAATCATAGGGAAACTGGAGGTTGAAGAAGGAGAGCACACCAAAGCCAATACCGACAAGAAACTGGAGAAAGGAATTGCCCTCAAGATCTCCAAAGCCTTCTCTAGGCTCGAGATGGAGGAAGAGAACTCAGATCTTGAAGAAGAGGAGGACGAACTAACAACCCTCTTCACAAAGAACATCAAAATATTCTTTGTGAAGGGAAGGTTCCAAAAGGGCAGTTCCTCCCACAATGGACCCAGAAAAGATCTCAAGGAAGTCTCCTGTTACGAGTGCAAGGAAAAGGGACACTACGCTAAGAATTGTCCCAACAAGGAAGACTCAAAGGAAGAAGAAAGACCTCAGAGAAAGAAGGCTCTCGTAGCCTCATGGGGAGAAGACTCAGATGAGGAACTGGATCTCAGTGGCTTCTCTGGAGGAAGATGTCTCATGGCAAAAGGAGACTCAAGCGACTCAGAAGACCTTGAGGTAACTTCTGACGATCTCTTAAAATCCCTAGTTGATTGTGATAAGAAACAACTTCTTAAGATCATAAAGAAACTAGGAAAGGAAACCAGTTCCCTTCAACAGAAACTAGATGATTGTGAAGATGAAATTGCTTGCTTGACTATTGAGAATTCTGTTTGGAGTAAGAAACTTGATGAAACTGAGAAAGACCTAGCTGAAACTCACTCCAAACTCATTGATATTAGGAATGTGCATGCTAGTCACCTTAAAACTTGCAAATCTTGTGATGAAACTAGCATAGATTCTATCAAAGTTCCCTTGCATGCTAACCCACCTGGAAATGACATGCTTCAATCCATAATTGATAAGTTAGACATTCTCACTAATTCCATTAATGAAAAAATGATAAATCAAACTGTTTTTGTGAGACAACGGCATGGAATAGGATATGTCAATAATAAAGGGAACAATGATGCTGAAGAAGAAAAGGCTAGGCGATAACTTGTTGAGATGAATGAGAATCTCAGTATTGCTCTTGCCACTTCTCTTGATATGAATCAATTCCTATCAGAGAAGATCATGGTCCTTGAGAACAAGGCTGAGGTTGTCAAACGTCTCAATGAAGGCTCTCAAAGTCCTAAGAAGGAACCAAAGGAAAAATAAAAGATGGTTCCTGAAAACCAATGGTTCACCAATTCCTTTGCTCACAAAAGATATATTGACATGGCCTATAGCAAGGTTAGAAAAAATGTTGATTTTAACAAAAGGAAAACTAAAAAACCTTTTAGGCCAGGAAAAGGAAAATATGGACATGTTGTTTACAATCGTTTGTGTACCTACTGTGGTAATAATGGTCATTTCAACACTGACTGTTCTAAGAAAAGGAACTTTAAAAAGGAGAAAAGTACTCATTACCATGAAAGGAACCAGTTCCCTGGCTACTCACAGACTCGGAAAGCTAATCCCCCCAGTAAAGCCAAGCTTCGCTGGGTTCAGAAATCTTAGTTCCCTTGCGTGCAGAAAGAAGAGAGGCAACCCCAACTATGGTACATTGACAGTGGTTGCTCATGCCATATGACTGGAAGAAGAAATCAAATGACCTCTCTTCAACCTCTCCAAGGTGGAAACATATCCCTTGGAGACAAAAGCAAAGGAAAAATCTGTGGGATAGGAACTGTGAAACTCAACGACCACATTCAGGTAAACAAAGTTCACCTTGTTGATAATCTTGGTTTTGATCTAATAAGTGTGTCACAGCTGTGTGATCAAGGAGACAATGAAGTTAGATTCAGATCCAACGAATGTTCAGTCCTTGACTCCTCGGGACAAATCATCCTAAAAGGGAAAAGATTCAACAATGTCTACATAATTGGTCCATCCTTTGTTCCCAAGGAGAAACTTTGTCTCTCAACTGTGAATGACCAAGCTGATTTGTGGCATCAACGCCTTGGTCATGCTAGCACCAAGCTGATTCAAAAGCTACACTCAAAGGAGCTAGTCAGAGGGCTGCCAAAGCTAAGTGGCACATCTAAGGAACTGTGCTCTGACTGTGTAAAAGGGAAACAGGCTCGTAGTTCCTTCAAGTCCAAAAACATGGTAAGCACCTCAAGGCCTCTTGAACTCATCCACATGGATTTGTGTGGACCCATGAGAGTTCAGAGCCTAGAAGGGAACATGTATATCTTTGTTCTTGTCGATGACTTCTCTCGCTTTACTTGGACCATCTTTATTAAATCTAAGAGTGAAGTTATTGACCGCTTTAAAGATCTGGTTCCCTTGTTAGAAAATCTCTTGATTGTTCACTCAATGCTATTCGGTCTGACCATGGTACCGAATTCGAAAATGGAGAATTTCTAACCTTTTGTAGTGAGCATGGAATTGATCACAACTTCTCTGCACCATACACTCCTCAACAAAATGGAGTAGTGGAAAGGAAGAACAGAACTTTGGAAGACATGGCTCGGACTATGCTGATCTCAAGTGGACTCTCTCAATCATTTTGGGCTGAGGCGATCAACACAGCTTGCTACATCATCAATCGAGCCATGCTTCGCCCAATCACAGAAAAGACACCCTATGAGCTCTTAAGAGGAAGAGTTCCCAACATCTCACATCTGAGGGTGTTCGGATGCAAGTGCTTTGTGCACAATAATGGGAAGGACAATCTTGGCAAATTCGACCCAAGAAGTGATGAAGGAATCTTCATTGGATACGCCTTGGGTAGCAAGGCGTACAAAGTCTTCAACAAAAGGACTAAAAAGGTAGAAGAAAGTGTTCATGTTATTTTTAATGAAAAATCACTTGGAAAGATTGTGCAGAACACCACCAATTCCTTTGAAGACCCGTTTCCCAAGTCATATCAAGAAGATCTAGATGAAGATGTCACTCCACCCAGTTCATGTCCTGCTACCCGGAACCCTCCAATGGCTCCTCCACCAGTTCCCATGGATAATGAACAATAATCCATCTCTGGGAACCATGAACATGATGATAACATCTGTGGAGAATTCAATGACTCATCTTCTCACATAATGCTCAATGGAGAAGGAGATCCTAACTAGGAAGCTGAATGCTCAAATCAAAATGTCTCCACATCAAATGCTCTAGCTCCTAACAGAGAAAGAAGAGTCATCAAGCCTCCAGTTAGGTTCGAACATCTAACCTTCTTTGCCTTCAATGCCTTTCTATCTATTGTGGAACCAAAGAACATAGGTGAGGCACTGAAGGATGCGGACTAGATCCAAGCTATGCAAGAAGAGCTTCATCAGTTTGAAAGAAACAAAGTATGGCATCTAGTTCCCCGCCCCAAGGATAAACACATCATAGGAACTAGATGGGTTTTCAGAAACAAGCTAGATGATACAGGAGCTGTGATAAGGAACAAAGCTAGACTCGTTGCTCAAGGATACAATCAACAAGAAGGAATCGACTATGATGAAACCTATGCTCTAGTGGCAAGGATTGAGGCAATAAGATTGTTGATTGCCTTCGCATCATACAAAGGGTTCAAGTTGTTCCAAATGGATGTAAAGACGGCCTTCCTCAATGAAATTCTTCAAGAAGAAGTCTATGTGAAGCAACCTCCAGGTTTTGAAGACGATGATCATCCAGATCATGTCTACTTTCTAGACAAGGCACTCTATGGCCTCAAGCAAGCTCCCAGAGCTTGGTATGATCGTCTTGCCCAGTTCCTACTCTCAAATGGCTATAGGCGTGGAGTTATTGATAAGACTCTCTTCATCCTAGAAGAAGAAGGTAACATCTTAGTGGTTCAAATCTATGTTGATGATATCATTTTTGGTTCCACTAACCTGTCCCTTGTAGACAAGTTCAAAGACTTGATGAGCAGTGAATTTGAAATGAGTTTATTTGGGGAACTCACATTCTTCCTCGGATTACAAATCACTCAAAAGGAAGATGATATTCAAATCCACGAACAGAAGTATGTCAGGGAACTACTGAAAAAGTTCAAAATGGATTCATGCAAGCCTCTCTCCACTCCCATATCCACCATTGCCCATCTGGATAAGGACCACTCGAGTCCTCTAGTGGAGGAGAAGCTCTATAGAGGTATGATAGGCTCACTCATGTACCTAACCGCTAGTCGACCAGACATTGTCTTTGCTGTTGGCTTGTGTGCTAGGTTCCAATCTTGTCCGAGAGAAACCCACTTGGCTGCTGTGAAGAGAATACTTCGATATCTCAAGGGAACTGACGATCTCTGCATTTGGTACCCCAAAGAATGTCCCTTTGAGCTCATGGGTTTCACTGATGCTGATTATGCTGGATATTTGGTGGATAGAAAGAGCACTTCTGGAATGGCACAGTTCCTAGGACCTTGCCTTGTGTCATGGGGATCAAAGAAACAAGTTTCAGTCTCCCTCTCCACCACAAAATCCGAGTACATTGCAGCCGCCTCCTGCTGTTCCCAACTTCTCTGGCTAAAGCAACAACTCGCGGACTTTGGTATGTCTTATGGCCCTCTCACTATTCTTTGTGATAACACTAGTGCCATAAACATCTCTAAAAATCATGTGCATCATACTAGAACCAAGCATATTGACATAAGACATCATTTTCTTAGAGATCATGTTGAGAAGGGAAACATCATTATGAATTTTTGTAGAACTGAAGATCAGGTTGCAGATATTTTCACCAAGGCATTGAATAGAGTTGCTTTCGAGAACCTTATATTGGAACTAGGAATGATTCCTATTGCTCAGTAGTTACCTTAGTTTAAAGAACTCCTTCCAGTTCCCCTGATTGACTAGTTTAAGATATTTAACTTGTTGAGTCTTGATATCCTTGTGTCATATCTTTTGCTACAAACCCTTCTTGTTATAATGGTTTCTTACAAAGGCTTAGATAAATTTTTCTGGTTCGTTTCCTTTTGGTCCTCATTATTTTTTCAACTCCTCATTGTTCAAATTTCTTTGATGGCCCAAAAGTCACAATCTGATCATATTTCTATCCCAACAATACAAGCCGAAATGATGATTGTGTACTAAGACCTACCCTTGCCTAATTGCTCAATTTATTTCTCTATGATCCATCTCTAAACCCTTTCTGAGAATTAATGTGCAATGCAATAATTGGTCTACCATGTTTTCGCGTATGGGAACGTATCTTTTTGTTCCAACGTTTGACCCACATCAAAGGTTCCCATACATCCCTCTAGCACGCTGAATATGTCGCCAGAAAGGAACCAGAATATAACGCGTCTCCAACGGCTAGAATGGCACTCTCCAGAAGCTATTTATGGCAAAATCTCAGAAGATCAGTCACATCTTATGAGTTGGCAGGCCCCCTCTTCTCTGAAAGAGCAAGTTTTGAATTTGAGTTAGCCGTTCCGAAAAGCTGCAAGTGTATTCAATGCCTCAGATTTACCTTGATCTTCTCAACGGCCGGATTTGCCTCAACGATCTCTTCAGCCCTCACTGCCTTTAAAGAGTGGCCCTGTTCATCCAAGCTAATCCCACAACTCACCATTTCTCTGATCTTCTGCTTCTCCTTCTCTCAAACACAGAAATCCTTAACTCCTCAAAAATGGCCAACCAAAACCCTAATGTTATCCTGGATGAGGAAGAGGCTGCCATTCTCAGAGCCTTTCGAGAAAAGAAGGCAGCTTCATCTTCTAAGCCCATTTCTGCCACCTCCTCTCAAAAATCCCAACCCAAAGAGAAACCTGTGGAGAAAACAGTGGAGATACCTGAGGAGAAAGACGAAGAGGAAACCAAGGAGCAAACAGAGCCCAAGGCTGAAGAAAAAGCCACGGCAATCACTCCGGCCTCGGAATCGGCTACCAAATCCGCCTCCGAAGGTGGCTCTCACGACTCCTCGCCTGACAAGTCTCTCCAAGAGCTCCTCAGCCCTCACCAATAAGACTCAAATCTAAAACCACCTCTAACCCTGATCCCTCTGTCGCCACTAGAATGAAACAGAGAAAGAGGAGCTCCCAAGCTATAGTTCCCTATGAGGCCAAATCCACAAAAGAAACCAAATCCACAAAAAGAGCCAAAATCACCACCCTCTCTGCCTCCTCCTCCCTGGGTCAAGTCTCCTCTCTCTTCTCTAAGAGGAAGATCCTTAAGCCTCTCATAATCGGCAAGGAGTTCTGGACCCAAGAGCTGGCAGAAGCAGATGAGGAAATGTTTGGAGAAGCCCTGGATGAGCTCCATTCTCTGCTGCAGTTTCAAGGCTGGGACGAGATGTTGACTGAGCCCTTCTCTGCTTCTGATGAGGTCGTCCGCCTGTTTTACCAGTCCATGGAGTTTGTGCCCGCAAAGGAGAACTGTCCCTGTAACGACGCCATTCTCATATGGAAGGGAACCAGCTATCCCCTGTCCGCCAACCTAATTGCGTCTGCTCTAGGGATTGAGTCAAGGTCTGGGTTTGGCATTCTCCCTCAGAAAAAGGGATGGCCCAAGGGAAAGGGCTACAAATCCAAGGGAGCAGTGGTCAAGAAAATCTACGACGGCGCCTCCCCTTCATCTTTGGAGACAAATGATCTCTCCATCGCAAACAGGCTGTTATACTTCTAGATCACCCGCAATCTGGTTCCCAGACAAGAGTACAGGAACGATGTTCTCATCACATACGCCATTTATATGGACAAAGTGCTCTCTGGTGTTCAATTGGATCTCCCTCGTATTGTGCTGGCTCACATGCAGTTTTGTGCATCTCATGACACCCATCCTTTACCCTTCCCCCATATCATCAAGAATATCCTCTCTAACCTTCACCAGTACCCAGACGATCTGTCTGAGACAGTCTACATCAAGTGTCTTACCATGGCCACAGTTCGGAAGTTGAAGACTAAGGAACAACTGCCCAACCCTTCTAAAGCTCAAGAAATTCCGCCTAAGGAAAAGGCGAGTTCCCAGGACCCTTCTAGTTCCCGACCACATCTAAACCCCTCTTTAGACTCCTCTGCGATCCTTGCTGCTCTGGATCGTATTGAAAAGGCAATCATGGAAGGCTAGACTGCCATACCGGTCGCCCTCCATGATCAAGTAAAAGAGTTGGGGCGCATAAGTTCTGCTATTGTGGATCTGGTAGAAGTCCTTCAGAAGGATTGGCAAGGTGCAATCAGTGCTCATCAGGCCACGGGCCAAAACGTAGGAACTGACGACAAAGCTGAAGACGAGGAGGCCGCTGCTATGCCATAGGAACGCTTGTTCTGGTTCCCAGTGTTGTACCACCACAGTGTGCTAGTAGTTTCCCTTAGGATCCTACTCCCCTCGTCTATCCACTTGTTGTCCCTCCTAAGATTGCTTTTGTTTTTATCTTTGTCGTTTGCTGTCCTGTTGTTGGTCCTTGTTGGTTGTTGTTTATGTTGTTTTGTGGTTGGTCTTACCCGTCTTTGAACAATGTTCAGTTTAAGCTCTAATGATTATCTTTTGGTTTCGTTCCAATGATCAATCTGTTTTTTGCCTTAAAGTTTCCATTATGTTTCTGCTATGGGTTTGATGCAATTGTATATTCACTTGGACATCCTGCTCTTAACTAGTACTTAATCTTTTCGATGATGTCAAAATGGGGAAGAAAAGGATAGGAACCTTGAACTTTGGAGACTACTGAACTAATAGGAACCCTGAACTAGTTCTACTTCTAAGGGGGAATTTGAAATAAACTCGTTCATTTACTTAGGGAGAATTTGCAACCATTGAATGTTCTATCATTATTTTTAAAAGTTGAAAATCCCTTAGCTCAACTGTTCTCATGAATTTCATGTTCCTATTATGTTGCCAGGTTCCTTGTATTTGTCATCATCAAAAATGGGGAAATTGTTAGGAAACGGAACTCTGGAACTCTAGTTCCCCTGAGAGTTCATTTCCTCAGTTTCTCTACTTTTGAAGATGACAAATATTATAATACTAATGTTTTATCTCAAAGATATGCTTTAAGGAACCACAGGAATATACCGAAGGCAAGAAAGACAAACAGGATAAGAGAACCAAAGGAACAAGACAAAGGAAGGAACCCAGAGGAACCCAGGTGTACCCAGAAACATAGCATGCAAGGTTGCGTTTCCCGAGAAATCTGGGAACACCAAACCTCAGACAAAAGGAGGTGAAAGCGACTTGAGAGAAGCTTCCAAAAGCCTGTCACCATCCAAGAGCAAGACTCCAAGACACCTAGAACGCCGAACCTCGGACAGAGAAAGGTGAAAGCGACAGGACATGGAACCTGTCGCTGTCCAGAAGTCAGTTCCCAAGCGCCCAGAGTGTTGAACCTCGGACAAAGGAAGCTGGAGAACGACTTGGCTGAAGAGGTTGACTAATCTGGAAGGATTCTGAGCTGCCTAGGTTGTTTGCACATGCCAAGAATAACGTGGACCAAGGAGAACCACTGATCCTAGGGCAAGCTCAATCTGTGGGAACCCAGAGAGGATCAAGCTGCGAAGAATCCTCTATAAAAGGAAGACTAACTCAAGAGTTATCTTCATGCACTGAAATAATACTCACACACATTAGCAAATATCCAGTGTGAACCTTCAAACAAGATCATCAAAGTAAACCGAGATCAAGAGGAACCAGTCAAGGAATAGAAGAGCTGAGTGCTAAGTTCCTGTGACTGTAAGTGATAGTTCCTAGGTGCGAAAGTTTGTTTCTTGGATTGATTATTGATTGTGTTAAGTTATCTAGGATTGCCTAACTGTGTGTAAGGCAAATAAACTGTGTGTTTGTTCCTAGGATAAGCTGTAACCAAAAGAGATAAGAAATCAAGAAGTAGACCTTGAAATCCTTTCGAAAGAAAGGTAGTGGTTTTTATCCTAGATTGCTAGTTGGCAATCAAAGGTTTTCACTATAAGGAACTTGTCATTTGTTTGATTGTTTATTTCCGTTGCGAAGGGAACTTAGAATCGATATTCTGAGTTCCTTAAGTTATTATCTAACAATCACGATCCTACACCTCTGCACACCAAGTATTTGGGTCTTGATAAGAAGATTCTCCACACCTTCCTTATCAAAAACATTATTCCCCGTCAGGAGAAGAGGGGCACTGTTCTGGTTGGTGACGCTGTGCTCATGGAGAAGCTTATTCTGGGAATTCCTATTGATTTGCCCCGCATCACCCTTGCCCACATGCAATTCTGTAAGGGCCACTCCACTCACGCCCTTCCTTATCCACATGTTGTCAAGAAGATTTTGAGCCGCCTTGGTCTGTACCCCACTAGAGTTGAGGAAACTCAATTTTCTCGCCTCCTCACAATGACCACTGTGAGGCGCCTGATGCACAAAACTCATGTGGATGAGGAATCTGAAGAAGAGAAGGAAAAGGAGGAATCCCAGCCCAGCCCATCTGAGCCCCGCCTAGTTCCCGACACTCATGTCATTCTGGAAAGTTTGAGTCATATTGAGCTTGCCTTGGTTAATGGTTTTGATAAAGTGGCCGTTGCTGTTGACAAGGGTAGCAACTTCACCAATGAAATGGTGGTGGAGTTGTGGAAGGCGTCTGCCGCCCTTGTGGAAGAAATTGCAAAGTTGGTGAACCACAAGCTTGCTGAAGACAAGGAAAAAGCCAAGCAGTAATGTGGCGTAGTGCTTAGTTCCCTACTCAGTCGACACAGAACCTTAGTTCCCTAGGATCTCACTTCCATATAATGATCCCCTTTTGTGTGTTTCTGAGTGCTCTTATTTTGTTCTATGTTCTCTTTATGTTTAATGAAGTTTCTATGTTCCTTGCAATTGTTCTGATTTGCTTTCAACTTTTATTACAGTGCCATTTCTCTAGAGTTCAGCATTAGTTCATTTGTCACTCTACATTATCTTTGTTCTTCATTTAACTGACTCTTTTCGATGATGTCCAAAGGGGGAATGAACTCTGCAATCTGGAACTAATAGGATGAAAGGAACTCTGAATTGGTTGTCTATTTAAGGGGGAATTAAGGAACCTGGTTTATTGTTAAGGGGGAATATGCAATTCATAATGATTATTCTACATCTAGCTATGTTCTGTTTTTCCTCATATATCATTCATGCCTATTTCAGATATGCCAGGTTCTACATGTTTGTCATCATCAAAAATGGGGAAATTGTTAGGAAGTGAAATTTTGGGAACTCCAGTTCCCTATCTAGTTCCCTTCCTCAATTTTCCTAGTTTTGACGATGACAAACACTTTGCTATTAATATTTCCATAAGTGTTGATAAACAGGGAATTCAGGAATTGGAAATACAAGACAGAGACCAAGACGCCAGATTTGGGAACTGGCACAGGAACTGAAGGACGCTGACGCCGCAAGAACTTGGAACAAGAGATGAAAGGCGGCGACGACTCGTTTAGGGTAGATCTTTTCTTGGAGAGAAAAGATAAAGATTATCATGTTTCCATATTATCTTAGGGATTAAATGTATATCTTTTATGGAAACGAAAAGTTGTAAAATCGTAAAAGATTATATTTGGTAACAAATGTTATCTTTCCGATTACTTTTTGATTATTTTATTTGTGTAAATCAGTTGTTGGAGATTCGGTTCTTCTACACAATTGAGTTACATAAATAGAGTAATCAAACTCTCTCTCACACACACATTCATTCACATTGCTTACAGAAAAGAAACTGCAGAGCTTAGTTCTTTGAAGAAGAACTGTAAGTCACTTGCTTGTTTGTGTGCTTGATTTGGTCGAACTAGGTAGAGAGTCTTTAGTGTGTCTTAAGACTTTAATCTGTGTGTTCTATCCTAGTTGATTGTAATCGAAACATTAATAAAAAAAGTAGACTTTCAAATCTTCTTGAAAGAGAGGTAGTGGGTTTTATCCTGGATAACTAGTTGATTATCAAAGGTTTCCACTTTAAGGAACTAGACTTAATTCTGTGTTGTTTACTTATTCCGCTACTAAGGAACTGAACTCTCAGTTCCCTTTGATCTCTAACACGTACGATCCTACACAACAGATATGAGCCAGGCCTGCAACTCAAAAGGATTGTTAGACTGGGCATAGTTAAATATCAAAGACATATGACGCACGATGTATTTTTTTATGTTACCTAATCATGATGCCATCAATGTATAAGGATCGGTTTGAATTTCTCATATAATGTACGTATTTTAATACATTCTCTCGTGGAATCCAAATGCACCCTAAATTACATCTCGTTTTTCATAAATTTCTTTTCTAATTGCGCACACTCTTATATACATAGGTATCCCTAAACCTTACAGTATCATGTTTCTAGGGATGGACTTTAGAATACATTAACTACTTCGACATTTGACTATGAATGACTTTACGTTTACGATTTAAAAAAAAAACAATTGTTAAAACATGTTTTCTATTTGTTGTTCAAATAAGAATTATATCAATTATATGAACGAACTTACATATGCTCACTAATAGCGTTTCTAACTTTATAGTATAAACACTCATGCGTGGATACATTAAATGCCAAAAGTATTATACTAGATAAGACTGATAAGATCGTGTTTTTTTTTATCTTGAGGTGCCGATATATCATATATATGTATATTATATATTCCTCACAACAAGATAGTTTCATTGTAGCAAAGTACAATGCATTGATCTTGAATACATCATACCAAAATACATATGTTCGCGCGCTAGTCAACAAGTTTATCTTAATGTTGATATTGCTTTTTTCACTAAATTCTAATTGTATAAATCTAAGAGATCCTAAGGCCAACATAACAGACTAAATTATGTATAGAAGTTGGTAGCAATATGAATTGATTATCCAATAATCGATCAGTTTACATACTATAAGATTGTACAAACTTTTCCGCGCTTAATAACTCATGATAGGAAACAAAAAAGGTAGTTGTCGTGTTTGCATTCATATGAGTGACAAGGCAATATGCTAAACATACATCACTTGGTTCATAACTTTGGTAGCAAAGCTTGGGAATATGTGTTGGATGGACCCCATTAATTACATACATATATATTTACGGAAAGGCTAAATGCACGCGGTTTCGCGTCTAAATGGACGCAAAACCGTGCGCGTAGCTTAGCAGCACGGTTTCGTGCTGCTAAGCTACGCGCACAGGGGTAAAACGGGCATAAACCTGTGCGCGTAGCTTACGCGCACAGGGAAAAAAAATGTCATTTATCCATGCGCGTAAGCTACGCGCACAAAAAAAAAATCCGAATGTTTTTTTCTTCCCATAATCATGTAGAGAATTTCAATATGAGTTCGTGCATATAAAATGCGTCCAAAACGGACATCGTTTGCCCCTCCAAAAGCCCAAAAAACGAAGCATTCCTACCCATTTTTTTTACAATTTGATGCCCGGCATATAGCGCATTATTGTAGTGAAATTTTTTGGTATTTTTTGCATTTTTCTACTATAATTTTGTATAAAACTTTAATATGAGTCCGTACATAGACCTGTCAAAAACCGACCCAACCCGAAAGGACCCGAACCCGACCCGAACGTCACTGGGTCAAGAAGGACTCAAACCCAAAGGACCCGAACGCAAATTCGAGCTCGCGGGTCCCCTTTAATTTATATATTTTATTTCATTTATATTAAATATTTTAATATAATTTATTAAATAATAATATAATATTAATTATTTTATTAAAGTTAAAAATCATAATAATAATCATAAGAAAATGACATGTTCGACCTGCCGGGTCAACCCGAACCTGCCCGACCCGAAAATTTTACCAACCCGATATGACCCGAACCCGATTTGACTCGAACCCGACCAACCCGACCCAGTTGACAGGTCTATCCGTACATATAAAATTCATCCAAAATAGATATCGTTTTCCCCTCCAAAAAGCCAAAAATCGAGAATAAAAACTTTATATAATATAGTATATACTATAGTATTTCATTATATTTCATATAGTTATACTTATGTACTATAGTATTTCATTAAATTTCGTATAGTTACACTTATATACTATAGTGTTTTATTATATTTCATATAGTTACACTTATGTCCTATAGAGTTTCATTATATTTCATAAAGTTACACTTATATACTATAGTATTTCATTATATTTCATATAGTTACACTTATGTACTATAGTATTTCATTAAGTCTAGTATACTTAGACTTATATACTATAGTATTTCATTAAATTTCATATAGTTACACTTATGTATTATAGTATTTCATTAAATCTAGTATACTTAGACTTATATACTATAGTATTTCATATAGTTACACTTATGTACTATAGTATTTCATTAAGTCTAGTATACTTAGACTTATATATTATAGTATTTCATTATATTTCATATAGTTACACTTATGTACTATAGTATTTCATTAAATTTCATATAATTACACTTATGCACTATAGTATTTCATTAAGTCTAGTATACTTAGACTTATATATTATAGTATTTCATTATATTTCATATAGTTACACTTATGTACTATAGTATTTTATAAAGTCTAGTATACTTAGACTTATATACTATAGTATTTCATATAGTTACACTTATGTACTATAATATTTCATTAAGTCTAGTATACTTAGACTTATATACTATAGTCTTTCATTATAATTCATATAGTTACACTTATATACTATAGTATTTCATTATATTTCATATAGTTACACTTATGTACTATAGTATTTCATCAAGTCTAGTATACTTAGACTTATATACTATAGTATTTCATTATATTTCATATAGTTACACTTATGTACTATAGTATTTTATAAGTGTAACTATATGAAATATAATGAAATACTATAGTATATAAGTGTAACTATATGAAATATAATGAAATACTATAGTATATAAGTCTAAGTATACTAGACTTAATGAAATACTCTAGTACATAAGTGTAACTATATGAAATTTAATGAAATACTATAATATACAAGTGTAACTGTATGAAATATAATGAAATACTATAGTATATAAGTCTAAGTGTACTAGATTTAATGAAATACTATAGTACATAAGTGTAACTATATGAAACATAATGAAATACTATAGTATATAAGTGTAACTATACGAAATTTAATGAAATACTATAGTACATAAGTATAACTATATGAAATTTAATGAATTACAATAGTACATAAGTGTAACTATATGAAATATAATGAAATACTATAGTATATAAGTCTAATTATACTAGACTTAATAAAATACTATAGTACATAAGTGTAACTATATGAAATTTAATGAAATACTATAATATACAAGTGTAACTGTATGGAATATAATGAAATACTATAGTATATAAGTCTAAGTATACTAGATTTAATGAAATACTAGATATAAGTGTAACTATATGAAATTTAATGAATTACAATAGTACATAAGTGTAACTATATGAAATATAGTTAAAAACTATAGTATATAAGTGTAACTATACGAAATTTAATGAAATACTATAGTACATAAGTGTAACTATATGAAATATAATAAAATACTATAGTATATAAGTGTAACTATACGAAATTTAATAAAATACTATAGTACATAAGTATAACTATATGAATTTTATATGTACGGATAGACCTGTCAACTGGGTCGGGTTGGTCGGGTTCGGGTCATATCGGGTTGGTAAAATTTTCAGGTCGGGCGGGTTCGGGTTGACCCGGCGGGTCGAACATGTCCTTTTCTTATGATTATTATTATGATTTTTAACTTTAATAAAATAATTATAAAAATATAATTAAAATTATATTATTATTTAATAAAGTATATTAAAATATTGAATGTAAATGAAATAAAATATATAAATTAAAGGGGACCTGCGAGCTCGAATTTGCGTTCGGGTCCTTCGGGTTTGGGTCCTTCTTGACCCAGTGACGTTCGGGTCGGGTTCGGGTCGGTTTTTGACATGTCTATGTACGGACTCATATTAAAGTTTTATACAAAATTATAGTAGAAAAATGCAAAAAATACCAAAAAAATTCATTACAATGCGCTATATGCCCTGCCAAATTGTAAAAAAATGGGTAGGAAGGCTTCATTTTTTGGGCTTTTGGAGGGGCAAACGATGTCCGTTTTGGACGCATTTTATATGCACGGACTCGTATTGAAATTATCTACATGATTACGGGAAGAAGAAAAAAATTCGAATTTTTTTTTGTGCGCGTAGCTTACGCGCATGGATAAATGGCATTTTTTTCCCTGTGCGCGTAAGCTACACGCATAGGTTTATGCCCGTTTTACCCCTGTGTGCGTAGCTTAGCAGCACGAAACCGTGCTTCTAAGCTACACGCACGGTTTCACGTCCATTTAGACGCGAAACCGCGTGCATTTAGCCATTGCCTATATTTAGGGAGCTAGTTTTATAATCTTTGCAAGCTAGCTAGTACGTCCTCGTGTGAACTTGAAAAAGAGAAGAGCGAGAATAAAGACTTAGCTAGGAGTATAGGATCAATATTGTTTTGGGACGAAAAGATCGGTCGACCTAAATCGCCTTAGACGGGGTAACGAGTCAATCAGATAAAAAATCAATCCAAACCAAATAGACAATCAACCAAACAAAAAATAGATGCGAAATGACAATGTAATTTATATATCAAATGATGACTGAATCAGATCGAAATACAACTTATCCTTAGAGAATAAAGGATCGAGCCCTGTCCGACAGGCGTTTTGGTGTTTCGACCGGCATCGATCGGGTAGAATCTCCGGGGGGTTTGAGTGAGAGTGAATATGCAAGTAGGCCTCTCGAAGGGTAAGTCAGTGGATGTTGTGTATAGACGTGTGTCCTATCGTTTGCTTCTTCATGGTCTATTTATGGTAGTTTTCTCCTTGTGTCCGTTATTCGTCTTCGTATTTATCCTCTATTAATTCCGTGCGAGATCTTTGGGATTTGCTCTTGATTGCCATCATAATCTCTGTGTTTAATGTTGTTACCGTTGTCACCGATCAAGCAATTAATGTCCAGGGCAAAACTTCCGGGATTCGGTCGCATCCTCAGCGTCTGAAGGCATCCGTCGCCTCTAACTCCTTCTGGCCTTCGGCTTCGTCTGAACTTTGTCCCAATTCGTTCGATCCAATCCCTTGGAGTAAGTTTGGCCCCAACAATAGCCCCAAGTTGTTTTGGGCTCCATGGCAGCTGTGAGATGGAGTCCAAGCAACTTTCATCCCACACGATCTCCACCCTCCGATCTAGGCGCGACAGGCGAGGGCTACGTGGCGATAATCCCGATGTATGATGGGACGTCTCTGCGACTGTCGATTCCCTCCATAAATCCGAATCAAGTTTCTGACTGTTTGGCTTCATTTTCTTCCTTTGTTTCCTCATCTGGTAGGTTTTGCTAAGTTTTTTCAAAAAAAATTGCTCTTCGATTCCCTTCTCTCTCTGTTCTGGAGATGATTTCAGTGAATCTTCCGAGTCGACTGCTACTTGCTCAAACTCGAGCAAGAACGAGGTCCCCCCCTTTTCCTTCTGAAGGAGGTAGACGCTCTGACGGGGACTCTGTCAGAGGCGGAGTTGGAGCAGATCCTTCAAGTCGGAGGCTTTCCTCCGGAGACGGTCGCAAGGTTGCCGTATCCAGACGAGAGAGCCGACGCTCGCTACGAGGGATGGGTTTGTTTCTATGCTTACCCGTTTAGGATTGGCCATACGTTTTCATTCTCCCCTCTTGTTAGGGATTTTTTAGCGACCCTGGCGCTTGCGCCGTGTCAGGTCATGTCGCAGGCGTGGCGGATCCTTAGGGTTTTAGATTTGTTGAATGTTCAATCTGGGACTGGTTTTAACTTCGACGCCCTATGGTACAACTATTCTCTGGGGTCAAAGAGTTCTTCTTGTGTCCAGTTGCGTATTCGTCCGGGTCGAAAGCCCTTGGTGTTCAACTTAGATGTAAACGACCGTGGATGGGGGTTGAAGTTTTTCTTCGTCGAGCGTTCGTCTCTAGAGAAGGGGGGAGACTATTCATTTTTGTTGTCGGAGTGGCGAGTTGAGAGTACGTATTCGACTTCTCTTTGCCTGTTTTATGTGTTTTTAACCCTTTGCTTAACTCTTCTTTTTTGTAGTCCCTAAGGCTGAAGAGTTGGAAGCAGACGCTCAGTCAGAAGGTCTGACAAAGATTATTCTTAGTATCCCCGCATCGGAGCGGAAGTTCATAAACGTCAACCTATTGTCGGTCTCCCCCACTACTCAGGACGTTATGTCGATTGTTTCATCGTCTCGGATCAAGTGTGAGTTTTTGTTTGACTCATGTATTTTTAATCGTCTGCTTGTGATTTATGTTTTGTCTATCGTGTCAGCGTCTCCGGCTGGTCGGTCGAGTGCCCGTTTGAAGGGAGTGTCTGGGAAAGGTCTGATAGAGCAAAGGTTGGCGGCGGCCAGGGCCTTGTCGAGTAAATCGACGCCGGTGGAGTCGTCGCTTCCAGCCAAAGTTGGCTCGAAAAGGAAGGCATGTGCTTCTTCTGGCGATGTGAAGGTGGTGGACACTCCAAAGAAAAAGGCGACGGCTGCTCGTGGAGTCGAGAAGATCGACGCGGTCGGTCGGTCGATCGATCGATTGCCGATCTCTTTCATGCTCAGGACCCGACTCTGAAGTCTGAAGTTGATGGCGTCTCTCCCTTGGACTGTATTGGCGAAGCGGGGTGCTCTGCGTGGAAGGCAAGTCGTCTTGGCGGATCTGGTTTGGGTCCTTCTTGACCCAGTGACGTTCGGGTCGGGTTCGGGTCGGTTTTTGACATGTCTATGTACGGACTCATATTAAAGTTTTATACAAAATTATAGTAGAAAAATGCAAAAAATACCAAAAAAATTCACTACAATGCGCTATATGCCCTGCCAAATTGTAAAAAAATGGGTAGGAAGGCTTCGTTTTTTGGGCTTTTGGAGGGGCAAACGATGTCCGTTTTGGACGCATTTTATATGCACGGACTCGTATTGAAATTATCTACATGATTACGGGAAGAAGAAAAAAATTCGAATTTTTTTTTGTGCGCGTAGCTTACGCGCATGGATAAATGGCATTTTTTTCCCTGTGCGCGTAAGCTACACGCATAGGTTTATGCCCGTTTTACCCCTGTGCGCGTAGCTTAGCAGCACGAAACCGTGCTGCTAAGCTACACGCACGGTTTCACGTCCATTTAGACGCGAAACCGCGTGCATTTAGCCATTGCCTATATTTAGGGAGCTAGTTTTATAATCTTTGCAAGCTAGCTAGTACGTCCTCGTGTGAACTTGAAAAAGAGAAGAGCGAGAATAAAGACTTAGCTAGGAGTATAGGATCAATATTGTTTTGGGACGAAAAGATCGGTCGACCTAAATCGCCTTAGACGGGGTAACGAGTCAATCGGATAAAAAATCAATCCAAACCAAATAGACAATCAACCAAACAAAAAATAGATGCGAAATGACAATGTAATTTATATATCAAATGATGACTGAATCAGATCGAAATACAACTTATCCTTAGAGAATAAAGGATCGAGCCCTGTCCGACAGGCGTTTTGGTGTTTCGACCGGCATCGATCGGGTAGAATCTCCGGGGGGTTTGAGTGAGAGTGAATATGCAAGTAGGCCTCTCGAAGGGTAAGTCAGTGGATGTTGTGTATAGACGTGTGTCCTATCGTTTGCTTCTTCATGGTCTATTTATGGTAGTTTTCTCCTTGTGTCCGTTATTCGTCTTCGTATTTATCCTCTATTAATTCCGTGCGAGATCTTTGGGATTTGCTCTTGATTGCCATCATAATCTCTGTGTTTAATGTTGTTACCGTTGTCACCGATCAAGCAATTAATGTCCAGGGCAAAACTTCCGGGATTCGGTCGCATCCTCAGCGTCTGAAGGCATCCGTCGCCTCTAACTCCTTCTGGCCTTCGGCTTCGTCTGAACTTTGTCCCAATTCGTTCGATCCAATCCCTTGGAGTAAGTTTGGCCCCAACAATAGCCCCAAGTTGTTTTGGGCTCCATGGCAGCTGTGAGATGGAGTCCAAGCAACTTTCATCCCACACGATCTCCACCCTCCGATCTAGGCGCGACAGGCGAGGGCTACGTGGCGATAATCCCGATGTATGATGGGACGTCTCTGCGACTGTCGATTCCCTCCATAAATCCGAATCAAGTTTCTGACTGTTTGGCTTCATCTTCTTCCTTTGTTTCCTCATCTGGTAGGTTTTGCTAAGTTTTTTCGAAAAAAATTGCTCTTCGATTCCCTTCTCTCTCTGTTCTGGAGATGATTTCAGTGAATCTTCCGAGTCGACTGCTACTTGCTCAAACTCGAGCAAGAACGAGGTCCCCCCCTTTTCCTTCTGAAGGAGGTAGACGCTCTGACGGGGACTCTGTCAGAGGCGGAGTTGGAGCAGATCCTTCAAGTCGGAGGCTTTCCTCCGGAGACGGTCGCAAGGTTGCCGTATCCAGACGAGAGAGCCGACGCTCGCTACGAGGGATGGGTTTGTTTCTATGCTTACCCGTTTAGGATTGGCCATACGTTTTCATTCTCCCCTCTTGTTAGGGATTTTTTAGCGACCCTGGCGCTTGCGCCGTGTCAGGTCATGTCGCAGGCGTGGCGGATCCTTAGGGTTTTAGATTTGTTGAATGTTCAATCTGGGACTGGTTTTAACTTCGACGCCCTATGGTACAACTATTCTCTGGGGTCAAAGAGTTCTTCTTGTGTCCAGTTGCGTATTCGTCCGGGTCGAAAGCCCTTGGTGTTCAACTTAGATGTAAACGACCGTGGATGGGGGTCAAAGTTTTTCTTCGTCGAGCGTTCGTCTCTAGAGAAGGGGGGAGACTATTCATTTTTGTTGTCGGAGTGGCGAGTTGAGAGTACGTATTCGACTTCTCTTTGCCTGTTTTATGTGTTTTTAACCCTTTGCTTAACTCTTCTTTTTTGTAGTCCCTGAGGCTGAAGAGTTGGAAGCAGACGCTCAGTCAGAAGGTCTGACAAAGATTATTCTTAGTATCCCCGCATCGGAGCGGAAGTTCATAAACGTCAACCTATTGTCGGTCTCCCTCACTACTCAGGACGTTATGTCGATTGTTTCATCGTCTCGGATCAAGTGTGAGTTTTTGTTTGACTCATGTATTTTTAATCGTCTGCTTGTGATTTATGTTTTGTCTATCGTGTCAGCGTCTCCGGCTGGTCGGTCGAGTGCCCGTTTGAAGGGAGTGTCTGGGAAAGGTCTGATAGAGCAAAGGTTGGCGGCGGCCAGGGCCTTGTCGAGTAAATCGACGCCGGTGGAGTCGTCGCTTCCAGCCAAAGTTGGCTCGAAAAGGAAGGCATGTGCTTCTTCTGGCGATGTGAAGGTGGTGGACACTCCAAAGAAAAAGGCGACGGCTGCTCGTGGAGTCGAGAAGATCGACGCGGTCGGTCGGTCGATCGATCGATTGCCGATCTCTTTCATGCTCAGGACCCGACTCTGAAGTCTGAAGTTGATGGCGTCTCTCCCTTGGACTGTATTGGCGAAGCGGGGTGCTCTGCGTGGAAGGCAAGTCGTCTTGGCGGATCTCAAGTTTGTTCGTTTTCTTTCTCATAGTCGGGTGGAACCTTGATTGTTTTGATCTTGTCCTTTTTTCAGACTTTCCAGTTTCTCATGGGGACGTATTCTGGTGTCAAAGAGATGGTCGCTAAGGCCGAGGATAGGTAATGCCGCGAATCCCGACCTTTGACTGTTTTTCGTAATTGACTTGTGACCCGACATGTGTGTGGGTAGGATGTTTTCTGTTTTGGCGACCCGTCTACCATCGTGGGTCGCATAATGTGTTTGTGGATGATTTGAAGTCCTATGTGTGTGTTGGCAGACAATATGTTTTGGCAACCCGTCCATCATCGCGGGTCGCATGTATGTAAAAAATGCTTAGACTTTTATTGACGTAATCCGTTTTACAAAGGGTCGAACTTTGTTATGTGTTCGTATGTTTCGTCGGATTCTTCTAGAGAAGTTTGTCGTTGACGCCTTTGATTTGTATGTCGGGTTCGCCTGTGTGCTCCATCGAGTAGGGCTTGCCGTATGTATGTAAAGAAGGAGGCCTGCAAATGTATGTGTTTATGTTTGTTAGGAAACGGAACTCTGGAACTTCGGTTCCCCTGAGAGTTCCTTTCCTCAGTTTCTCTACTTTTGACGATGATAAATATTTTGATACTAATGTTTTATCTCAAAGATGTGTTTAGAGGAACCACAGGACAATTTTTGGAATCATGGAAGCCAAACAAGACAAAGAAACTAAGCAGCAAGCCAAAGGAACCCAGGTGTGCCCAGAAATGCAACACGTGATCTTGCGTTTCCCGAGAAATCTGGGAACACCAAACCTCGGACAAAAGATGGTGAAAGCGACTTGAGCGAAGCTTCCAAAAGCCTGCCACCATCCAAGAGCAAGACTCCAAGATGCCTAGAACGATGAACCTCGGACAAAGGTACTGAAATCGATAGCTCATAGAGATGTCACCATCCAGAGGACAGTTCCAAAGTGCCGAGCTTGTTGAACCTCAGACGAAAGGAGTTGGACAATGACTTGGCAGACTTGTCCGAAGTAGTTGACTAACCTATGTGGATTTTGAGCTGCCTAGGTTGTTGTTACATGTCAAAGATAGCGTGAATCAAGGATCACCACACATCCTAAGGCAAGCTCGCTCTGTGGGAACCAAGAGCAGATCCAACCTCGAGCATCCACTATATAAGGAAGATAAGCTCCGCTGTTATCTTCAAGCATTGAGATAGAATCACACTCCATAGCAAATATCAAAGTGTGAAGCTTCAAACAAGATCATCAAATCAGAACAAGATCAAGAGGAACCGGTCAAGGAATCGAAGAGCTGTGTGCTAAGTTCCTGTGACTGTAAGTGAGTTAGTTCCTTGGTGCTAAGGGCTGCTTCTTGGATTGATTATAATTTGTGTTAAGTTATCTAGGATTGTCTAACTGTGTGTAAGTCAAGGAAAGTGTGTGTTTGTTCCTAGGATAAGCTGTAACCAAAGAGATAAGAAATCAAGAAGTAGACATTGAAATCCTTTCGAAAGAAAAGAAGGGGTTTTTATCCTAGATTGCTAGTTGGCAATCGAAGGTTTCCACTATAAGGAACTTGTTCATTTATTTGATTGTTTATTTCCGCTGCGAAGGGAACTGGAATCTGTATTCTCAGTTCCCTTGTTATTAATCTAACAATCACGATCCTACAATTGGTATCAGAGCAGGAAAAGCTCTAGATCTTTGTTAAGTTTGCAGATCATGTCTCAACCAAGCAAGTTTGAGCTCAGAATCTCCACCAACAAGCCACATCTCCGAAAGAAGGGAGAAGAAACATGGTGGGAAAAGTGAATGGAAAGTCACATAAAGACCAACGACTACCAATGCTGGAGGATAGTCGAAAATGGAGATGGCTATGTCGATCTAAATCAGAAGGAAGAAGACTGGAAACCTGAGCACTATGTCATCATGGAAAAGAATGCCAAGGCTAGACAGTTCATTCTCAATGGACTGGACAGAGAAGACATGTACAAAGTCATAGGAATCAAGACGTCAAAGGAAATGTGGAGAGCACTCAAAGATATGCATGAAGGAAGTGATGAGCTAAAGCAAAGCAGGAAGTTTGCTTTAGAAGGAGAATACCACACCATCAAAATGATGGAAACTGAAACCATCTCAGAATACTACTCTCGGTTCAACAGGCTAATTGGAAAGATAACAACGGCTGGAGTCAACCTCGATGAAGTCTCCAAGTCACTGGTGGTTACCAATGGACTCAACTCTAAGTTCACCCTCATCAAGGGAATCATGAAGAATACTCCAGGCATCCAATCTCTTCCCTTGACTCAAGTCATAGAGAAACTGGAGGTTGAAGAAGGAGAACACAACAACGCCAATGCCGACAAGAAACTGGTGAAAGGAATTGCCCTCAAGATCTCCAAAGCCTTCTCAAGGCTTGAGATGGAGCAGGAGAACTCAGACCTAGAAAAAGAGGAGGACGAACTTACAGGTCTCTTCACAAAGAATATCAAAAAATTCTTTGTGAAGGGAAGGTTCCAAAAGGGCAGTTCCTCTCACAATGGACCAAGGAGAGATCTCAAAGAAGTCTCCTGTTATGAGTGCAAAGAAAAGGGACACTACGCTAAGAACTGTCCCAACAAGGAAGACTCCAAAGAAGATGAAAGACCTTAGAGGAAGAAGGCTCTTGTGGCCTCATGGGGAGAAGACTCAGATGAGGAACTGGATCTGAGTGGTTTCTCTGGAGGAAGATGTCTCATGGCAAAAGGAGATTCAAGCGACTCAGAAGACCTTGAGGTAACTTCTGACGACTTCCTAAAAACTCTAGTTGATTGTGATAAGAAACAACTTCTAAAGATCATAAAGAAACTAGGAAAGGAAACCAGTTCCCATCAACAAAAACTTGATGATTGTGAAGATGAAACTACTTGCTTGACTGTTGAGAATTCTATGTGGAGTAAGAAACTTGATGAAACTGAGAAAGACCTAGCTGAAACCCACTCCAAACTCATTGATATTAGAAATATGCATGCTAGTCACCTTAAAATCTGCAAATCTTGTGATGAAACTAGCATAGACTCTGTTAAAGTTCCTATGCATGATAACCTACCAGGAAATGATATGCTTCAATCTATAATTGATAGGTTAGACATTCTCACTGACTCTATAAATGAAAAAAATGATCAATCAAACTGTATTTGTGAGACAACGTCATGGAATTGGATATATTGATAACAAGGCCAATAATGATTCTGAAGATGAAAAGGCTAGACGAGAACTTATTGAGATGAATGAGAACCTCAGTACTGCTCTTGCCACTTCTCGAGATAGGAATCAATTCCTATTAGAGAAGATCATGGTTCTTGAGAACAAGGCTGAGGTTGCCAAGCGTTTCAATGAAAGTTCTCAAAGTCCAAAGTGGGAACCTAAGGGAAAGGAGAAAACTTTCCCTGAGTGGTTCACTAATTCCCTTGCTCACAAAAGGTATGTGGACATGGCTCACGGTAAGGTTAGAAACAATGTTGATTTCAACAAAAGAAAAACCGAGAAACCTTTTAGGCCCGGAAAGGGAAAATATGGACATGTTGCTTACAATCGCTTGTGTTACTATTGTGGAAAGAATGGTCATTACAACACTGATTGTCCTAAGAAAAGGAACTTTGAAAATGAGAAAAGAGCTTATTACCATGATAGGAACCAATTCCCTGGTCATTCACAGACTCGCAATGCTAATTCCCCCAGTAAAGCCAAGCTTCATTGGGTTCAAAAGTCTTAGTTCCCTTGTGTGCAGAAAGAAGAGAGGCAACCTCAACTATGGTACATCGATAGTGGTTGCTCATGCCATATGACCGGAAGAAGAAATCAAATGACCTCTCTTCAACCCATCCAAGGAGGGAACATCTCTTTTGGAGACAAAAGCAAAGGGAAAATTTATGGAATAGGAACTGTGAAACTCAATGACCACATTAAGGTAAATAAAGTCCATCTTGTTGATAATCTTGCCTTTGATCTAATTAGTGTATCACATCTGTGTGATCAAGGAGACAATGAAGTCAGATTCAAATCAAATGAATGCACTATCCTTGACTCCTCGGGACAAATCATCTTAAAAGGTAAAAGGCTCAACAATGTGTATGTTGTTGACCCATCCTTCGTTCCCAAGGAGAAACTCTGTCTCTCAACTGTGAATGATCAAACGGACTTGTGGCATCAACGTCTTAGTCATGCTAGCACCAAATTGATCCAAAAGCTACACTCAAAGGAGCTAGTCAGGGGCCTCCCAAAGTTAAGTGACAAATCTGAAGAACCATGCTCAGACTGTGTAAGAGGAAAACAAGCTCGGAGTTCCTTTAAATCCAAAAATATGGTAAGCTCCTCAAGGCCCCTTGAACTCATTCACATGGACCTTTGTGGACCCATGAGAGTTCAAAGCCTAGGAGGAAACAGGTATATCTTTGTTCTCATCGATGAATTCTCTCGTTTTACTTGGACAATATTCATAAAATCTAAAAGTGAAGTCATTGGACGTTTTAAGGATCTGGTTCCCATGTTAGAAAAGTCTCTCGACTGTTCCATCAATTCTATCCGTTCTGACCATGGTACCGAGTTCGAAAATGGAGAATTTCTAACCTTTTGCAGTGAGCATGGCATTGATCACAACTTCTCTGCACCATACACTCCTCAACAAAATAGAGTAGTGGAAAGGAAGAACATAACCTTAGAAGACATGGCTCGAACGATGCTCATCTCAAGTGGACTATCTCAATCATTCTGGGCTGAGGCAATCAACACAGCCTTCTACATCATCAATCGAGCTATGCTTCGCCCAATCACAGAGAAGACACCCTATGAACTTCTAAGAGGAAGGGTTCCCAACATTTCACATCTTAGGGTGTTCGGATGCAAGTGCTTTGTGCACAACAATGGAAAGGACAATCTTGGCAAATTTGACCCAAGGAGTGATGAAGGGATCTTCATTGGATATGCATCAAGCAGCAAGGCCAATAAGATCTTCAACAAAAGGACCAAAAAGGTAGAAGAAAGTGTTCATGTTATTTTTAATGAAAAATCACTTGGTAGAAATGTGCAGAACACCATCAGTTCCTTTGAAGATCCATTTCCCAAACCTCTTCAAGAAGATCCAGATGAAGACATCACACCACCCAGTTCCTTCCCTGCTGCACAAAATCCCCCACTTGTTCCTCCAACAGTTCCCATGGATAATCAACAACAATCCATTTCTGGGAACCATGAACATGAAGACAACACCTGTGGAGACATCAATGATTCATCCTCTCACATGTTCTTCAATGGAGAAGATCCCAACACAGAAGCAAAAGCTAAATGTTCAAATCAAAACACCTCCACATCAAATGCTCTAGCTCTAAATATAGAAAAGAGAACCATCAAGCCTCCAGTCAGGTTCGAACATCTAACTTTCTTTGCCTTCAATGCTTTCTTGTCTATTGTGGAACCAAAGAACATAGGTGAAGCACTGAAGGATGTAGACTGGATTCAAGCCATGCAAGAAGAACTCCATCAGTTTGAAAGGAACAAAGTATGACATCTAGTTCCCCGCCCCAAGGATAAGCATATCATAGGAACTAGATGGGTCTTCAGAAACAAGCTCGATGATTCAGGAGCTGTGATAAGGAACAAAGCAAGACTTGTTGCTCAAGGGTACAATCAACAAGAAGGCATCGACTATGATGAAACTTATGCTTCGGTGGCAAGGATTGAAGCAATAAGATTGTTGATTGCCTTCGCATCACACAAAGGGTTCAAGCTATTCCAAATGGATGTAAAAACCGCCTTCCTCAATGGTATTCTTCAAGAAGAAGTCTATGTCAAGCAACCACCTGGTTTCGAAGATGATGATCATACAGACCATGTCTACTTCCTAGACAAAGTACTATATGGTCTCAAGCAAGCCCCTAGAGCTTGGTATGATCGTCTCGCCCAATTCCTACTCTCAAATGACTACAGGCGTGGAGTTATTGACAAAACTCTCTTTATCCTAGAAGAAGAAGACATTGTGTTTGCTGTTGGATTGTGTGCTAGGTTTTAATCCTGTCCAAGAGAAACACACTTAGCTGTTGTGAAAAGGATATTCCGATATCTCAAGGGAACTGACTCGCTCTGCATTTGGTACCCCAAAGAGTGTCCCTTTGAGCTGATGGGTTTCACTGATGCTGATTATGCTGGATACCTGGTGGATAAGAAGAGTACTTCTGGAATGGCACAGTTCCTAGGCCCTTGCCTTGTGTCATGGGGCTCAAAGAAACAAGTCTAAGTCTCCCTCTCCACCACAGAATCTGAGTACATTACAGCCACTTCTTGCTGTTCCCAACTCTTATGGCTAAAGCAACAACTTGCGGATTTCGGTATGTCCTATGGTCCTCTTACCATTCTTTGTGATAACACCAGTGCTATAAACATTTCTAAGAATCCTGTGCATCATACTAGGACCAAGCATATAGATATCATGCATCATTTTCTTAGAGATCATGTTGAGAAAGGGAACATCATTATAAAATTTTGTAGAACTGAAGATCAGGTTGCAGATATATTCACCAAAGCCTTGAATAGAGTTCCCTTCGAGAACCTTAGATTAGAACTGGGAATGATTCCTATAACCTAGCAGTGACTTTAGTTTAAAGGTTTCTTTCCAGTTCCCTTGATTGACTAGTTCAGATCTTTTTACTTGTCTTTGTCTTGGAATCTTCATGTTATTTCTCTTGCGTTAGACCCTCATATCCATAATGGTTACTCAAAAGGCTTTGACAAATTTCTCTAGTTCTTCTCCGATGTTCTTTTTTATTAAAATTCAATCATTGTCCAAGTTTCTTTGTTGGCCCAAAAGTCACAATCTGATCATATTCTAACCCAACAATATAAGCCGAAATGATGATTGTGTACTATGACCCTCCCTTGCCTCATTGCACAATCTAATTCCCTATGATCCTTCTCTTAACCCTCTCTGGGAATTAGTGTGTGATGCGATAAATGGCCTTCCCCGATTTCTTTTATGGGAATGTACTTTCAGGTCCCATGTCCTCAAAATTCCCACATCAAAGGTTCCCATATATCCCTCTAGCACACTGAAAAAATCGCCAGAAAGGAACTAGGTATTGACAGCTCTCCAACGGCTCGTAGAAACTCGCTCCTCCCAAGACAGCATTTATGGCAATTTCACAGCGTCAGAGATGTCTTCTCAGCGTTGAACAGTTGCCATTTCTGAGTATTTGATTTTTGAATCTGTGACCGTTTCAAAGCCGAAAAAGATGACATCAATTGAGCCGTTCCCAAATGTCAGAGTTCCCAGAGATATCTCTCTCCCCAACGGCTTGATTCTCAACGGCTCCAAAATTTGCTCAAGGGTTATTTAGGGTCTCCTGTTTGATTGAGCCGAGCACTATGCTTTCTCTCAATCTCTTGTTCACCTTTTCTCTCAAACCACAAAGCTTCTCAAATGGCAAACAAATACCTCAACCCCACCTTGCTCAAGATGAGGAGGAAGCTGCCCTCCTAAGAGCTTTCAGGGAGAAGAAAGCAGCCTCCTCCTCCAAATCCCCTGATTTCCTCACCTCATAAAAAACCTCCTCTCCATGCTTAACCAATATCCAACTGATCTCAATGAAACAACCTACAGCAAGTTCTTAACCATGGCCACTGTAAAGAAGCTCAAAACCAAAGATCATCTGGATGCTCCCTCTGATGTGCAAGCGGAATTGCCTAAGGAAAAGGCAAGTTCCCAAGCCACTCCAAGCTCCTTGCCTCCGCTCTACCCCATTCAAGACTCCTCTGCGATCCTAGCTTCACTGGGTCGTATTGAAAAAGCCATCACGGAAGGAACCATTGCTATCTCTGGTGCCATCCGTGATCAAGTAACTGAACTGGGAAAGACCCGAAAGGTTGTATCTGGTCTAATGGATGTGATTCAACAAACCTTGGAGGCTGCCATTGGAGGTGATCAGGCCGCTGAGATGGCTACAGGCCAAGAAGAGGAAACTGAAGAAAGGAAGGAAACTGAAGAGGAGGCCACTGCGCTGCCATAAGAATGTCTCTCCTAGTTCCCAGTGCTATAACATCACAGTGTGCTAGTAGTTCCCTAGGGTCCTACTCCCCTCTCCTATCATTCCCTTGTCTCTTTCAAGTTATTTGTGGTCTTTTGCCTCTCTATCTACTATGTGTCTGAACAATGTATTAAGCTCTACTGATTAATGGACTCTTTTGGCTACGTTTCTATGCATTATTTGTCTCTGCCTTAAATTTCTATTATGGTTTCTGTCATGGGTTTAGCGCAATTGTTTATTTCCCTTTGATATCCTTTACTTGATAAGTTAATTGATCTTTTCGATGATGTCAAAAGGGGGAAGAATGGATAGGAAACTTGAACTTTTGGGAACTACTGGACTTATAGGAACTCTGAACTAGTTCTATTTCTAAGGGGGAACTTGAATAACTTTGTTCATTTGCTTAGGGGGAATTTGCAACTATTGGATGTTCTCTCATTATTTTATAAAGTTGTAAATCTCTTAGCTCAACTGTTCTCATGAATTTCATGTCCTTATTATGTTGCCAGGTTCCTTATATTTTTCATCATCAAAAAGGTGGAAATTGTTAGGAAACAGAACTCTGGAACTTCGGTTCCCCTGAGAGTTCCTTTCCTCAGTTTCTCTACTTTTGACGATGATAAATATTTTAATACTAATGTTTTATCTCAAAGATGTGTTTAGAGGAACCACAAGACAGTTATTGGAATCATGGAAGCCAAACAAGACAAAGAAACCAAGCAGCAAGCCAAAGGAACCAAGGTGTGCCCAGAAAAGCAACACGTGATCTTGCGTTTCCCGAGAAATCTGGGAACACCAAACCTCGGACAAACGATGGTGAACGCGACTTGAGCGAAGCTTCCAAAAGCTTGCCACCATCCAAGAGCAAGACTCCAAGATGCCTAGAACGATGAACCTCAGACAAAGGTACTGAAAGCGACAGCTCATAGAGATGTCACCATCCAGAGGACAGTTCCAAAGTGCCGAGCTTGTTGAACCTCGGACGAAAGGAGTTGGACAACGACTTGGCAGACTTGTCCGAAGTAGTTGACCAACCTATGTGGATTCTGAGCTGCCTAGGTTGTTGTTACATGTCAAAGATAGCGTGAATCAAGGATCACCACACATCCTAGGGCAAGCTCGCTCTGTGGGAACCAAGAGCAGATCCAACCTCGAGCATCCACTATATAAGGAAGATAAGCTCCGCTGTTATCTTCAAGCATTGAGATAGAATCACACTCCATAGCAAATATCAAAGTGTGAAGCTTCAAACAAGATCATCAAATCAGAACAAGATCAAGAGGAACCAGTCAAGGAATCGGAGAGCTGTGTGCTAAGTTCCTGTGACTGTAAGTGAGTTAGTTCCTTGGTGCTAAGGGCTGCTTCTTGGATTGATTATAATTTGTGTTAAGTTATCTAGGATTGTCTAACTGTGTGTAAGGCAAAGAAACTGTGTGTTTGTTCCTAGGATAAGCTGTAACCAAAGAGATAAGAAATCAAGAAGTAGACCTTGAAATCCTTTCAAAAGAAAGGTAGTGGTTTTTATCCTAGATTACTAGTTGACAATCGAAGGTTTCCACTATAAGGAACTTGTTCATTTATTTGATTGTTTATTTCCGCTGCGAAGGGAACTGGAATCTGTATTCTCAGTTCCCTTGTTATTAATCTAAAAATCACGATCCTACAATGTTTAGTCATGACTTAGTGTTATGTCGAGGAGGAAAGCAATATGTCTCTATTGTGTAAATGTAATAAGGTGTCTTAACCTTATGTATTGTGTAAGGCAGGCGGTGTGCCGACGTGCCTGTGGTATTGTAGGATCGTGATTGTTAGATTAAGAACAAGGGAAGTGAGAATACAGATTACAGTTCCCTTCGCAACGGAAAAAAACAATCAAATATAAATGAACAAGTTCCTTATAGTGAAAACCTTCGATTGCCAACTAGCAATCTAGGATAAAAACCACTACCTTACTTTCGAAAGGATTTCAAGGTCTACTTCTTGATTTCTTATCACTTCGGTTACAGATTACTCTAGGAACAAACACACAGTTTCTTTGTCTTACACACAGTTAGACAATCCTAGATAAACTTAACAGCAAGTATAATCAATCCAAGAAGCAGTCCTAGGCACTAAGGATTTAACTCACTTACAGTCACAGGAACTAACACTCAGCTCTCAGCTCTCAGATTCCTTAACTGGTTCCTCTTGATCTTGGTTTTGGTTGACGATCTGTTTGAGAGCTCACACTATGATGTTTGCTATGAAGTGTGATTCTTGTTGTAGTGCTTGAAGATAACAACGGAGATTATCTTCCTTATATAGTGGATCCTCGAGGTTGGATCTTTTCTTGGTTCCCACAGAGTAAGCGTGACCTAGGTTGTGTGGTAATCCTTGATTCACGTTGACTTAGACATGTACCAACAACCTAAGCAACTCAGAATTGACATTGGTTGGTCAACTGCTTCAGGCAAGTCTGTCATATCGTTGTCCAACTCCTTTCGTCCGAGTTTCAGCAACCTAGACACTTTGGAACTATCCTTTGGATGGTGACAACCTTGTGACATGTCGCTTTCAACAACCTTTGTCTGAGGTTCATCTTTCTAGACATCTTGGAGCTTTCCTTTGGATGGTGGCAGGCTTTAGAAGCTTTTCTCAAGTCGCTTTCACCATCTTTTGTCCGAGGTTCTGTGTTCCCAGCTTCATCGGGAAGAGAAAAGTCACCTGTTGCATTTCTGTGCACTTCTGGGTTCCTTTGACTTGCTTGTTTGGTTTCTTTATCTTGTTTGGCTTCCATGGTTTCAGCAACTGTCCTGTGGTTCCTTTAAACACATCTTTGAGATAAAACATTAGTATCAAAGTATTTATCATCTTCAAAAGTAGAGAAAATGAGGAAAGGAACTCTCATGGGAACTGAGGTTCCTGAGTTCCGTTTCCTAACAATTTCCCTCTTTTTGATGATGACAAATATAAGGAACCTGAAAACATAATAAGGACATGAGATTCATGAGAACAGTTGAGCTAAGAGATTTACAACTTTATAACATAATGAGAGAACATTCAATAGTTGCAAATTCCCCCTAAGCAAATAAACTAAGTTATTCGAGTTCTCCCTCAGAAATAGAACGGGTTCAGATTTCCTATAAGTCCAGTGGTTTCAAGAGTTCAAAGTTCCTATCCATTCTTCCCCCTTTTGACATCATCGAAAAGATCAATTAACTTATCAAGTGTAGGATGTCGATGTGAAATAAACAATTGCGTTAAACTCATGACAGTCACCATAATAGAAACTGAAGGAAAAGACAAATGATGCATTAGAAACATACCCAAAAGAGTGCATTAATCATTAAAGTTAAAACATTGTCCAGAGATGCATAGAGGAAGAAAGACAAACAATCATAAACAACTTGACATAGACAAAATACGGATAGAAGAGAGGAGTGGAACCCTAGGGAACTACTAGCACACTGTGATGTTATAGCACTGAGAACTAGGAGAGACATTCCTATGGCAGCGCAGTGGCCTCCTCTTCAACATCCTTCTGTTCCTCTGTTTCCTATTCTTTGGCCGCTTGAGCCCCTCCATTTGCAGCCTCTAGAGTTTGCTGAATCACACTCATTAGACCGGATATAGCATTCCTGGTCTTCCCCATTTCTGTCATGTGAGCACGGATGGCACCAGAGATAGCAGTGGTTCCGTCTGTGATGACTTTTTCAATACGATCCAGTGAGGCAAGGATCGCAGAGGAGTCTTGGGTGGGGTAGAGCGTAGGCAAGGAGCTTGGAGTGGCTTGTGAACTTGCCTTTTCCTTAGGCAATTCCGCTTTGACATCAGAGGGAGCATCTAGGTTGTCTTTGGTTTTGAGCTTTCTCACCGTTGCCATGGTGAGGAACTTGCTATAATCGGTGTCATTGAAGTCGGCAGGATACTGGTTAAGCATGGAGAGGAGGTTTTTTATGAGGTGAGGAAAGGGCAGGGCATGGGATTCATGAGACTGACAGAACTGCATATGAGCTAATACCAGCTTTGGCAGATCAACTTGTTCCCCAGATAGAATTTTCTCCATAAGGATGGCATAGGTGATGAGAACTGTGGCTCGGTGCTCTTGCCTGGGAACCAAATTCCTAATGATCCAGAAATGCAGCAGCTTGTTGGACAGAGAAAGCCCCTTTGACGGGACTAAAGATGCACAAGCAAATGTCGTTGATTAGCCTTATCAAAATTAATTATCCTAACAAACCTACTTAACAAAGTATAGCAGACAAGTAAGGGTCGAATCCCACAGAGAAGGTATGATGTAATATGCAATCGTGAATGACAAGTAACAAGCAACTGGGGGTTTTGTAGTCAAGAGAGTGAAGCAAACAAGCATGCAGATTAAGCAAAATCGAGAGAATAATATGAGGGAAAGTAGTCCTGTTAGAGCGAAATCCACAGTACAAAGATAGAGTTTGATCCCTGAAATCTATTCAATCCAAGTTCAATTATTTATCCTTATAGTCGTTCCCACCTTAATCGTAAGTACTACTGATTCTCACAGTTGTCAATAGACTTATCACTATACCAATGATAAAGTACAACTGATTCTCACAGTTGTCAGCATACTTTAGCACCAACACAGCAATAGCGATGCACACAAGGATTTAGGATACATGCAAGTAGAAAGACGTATAAGTACTCACTCCCCTACTTAACATGCAATTGATTCTCACACACAAGTGTACGCTCGGAACCCCTATACGCACAAACGTGTTTGCCACTAGATATGCACTCGGAACCCCTATATGCAATCCTAGCAATTGATAACAAGCATTCAACCTAGGTGATCAGGCTAAGAAGAACAACTAGAAATCGTAGACGTGGTAAGCAAGAGAATCAATCCAACAATTATAAGGATAAGAACAAGGAATAGAAATCTCACAAACACATCAACGTACTGCTTCAATCTTCTAACAGAACAAGGGAAAGTTAGTTCTCCATCAAAGGGGATGAAAAACTATAATATGAAAATAACGATCAAAAGTAGTTCGATAACAAGATGTGTCTAAGTGTTCGCAGACTGGCTTGGAGGCTGTGGAACATTAGGTTAAATAGAGTTAACCTAAAGCCCAAGATCACAAAACCAATCCAAAAGGAAACAAATAAAATAACAAAGTCTAAAATAGAAATAAAAGGAAATAAATATAATCTGGCACGAGGCAATAAACACGTCCACCGCGGGGCGGTAGAGATCCACCGCGGGGCTTCTGCTCTCCACCGCTGGGCGGTGGCCTCCTCTCACGCGGGGCTTCATCATCACTGGGAGTCATCACCGCAGGGCGTCATTGCTAACGCGAGGCGGTGAACTCCAGACTTCAACTTCTCATCTTCTTCTCTTCTCCAGCTACTCTCCAAATACTACCAAGTGTTGGTAGCCTTCTCCCTAGATGTTCCAGCAGCTCCATCTCCATCTCTGAGCTCCAACTAAGCTGCCAATCCTTGGATTTCTTCACTTCTCTCCATAATATCTGGATCGCAGACTTAGCACTAAAACAACTCCAAAATTCCTCCAAATCATGCTAATAGATGCTAGAAAAGGTGTATGAAATAACACCTATCAAATTCCCCCATACTTAGACCTTTACTCGTCCCGAGTAAGCTAAAGAAAAGCTCACCCTCTCAATTAATACCAAGGACTCAGGAAGTATAAGAAAATGTGACTCCAACAACTACAACACATCAACAATACGCCCAAGACAACCAAAACAAGTGATGCAAGAACAATCTAACCTAACTCCCATCTATCTCCTTATCGCTCCATGAGTGGCCTACCCGACAATCCTTCTATGTCACCCTTCTTATGACGCCTCGCCGAAAGATAAGAGAAATCCTAAAATCACTCTTCTTCTTTTTCACTCATTTTGCCAAGGCGCCCTTTCGGGTTTTCACCAAGCACTCATTTCATTTTCCAATAGACGTTCTCACATAAGCTCGCATCACTCTAGTCCAATTTTGCCCTGGTCTAATACTAGCCGGACTACCTACTTTTTACCTGAACCGCCCTTTTGGGTTTTCAGTCCATCCCAGGATTTTGATTGCCTTTTTACTTCTTTTTGGCTTTTTTTTTTGAATGTTATAAAACGGAATCAACACTGCAGAAAACGAATGCAAAAATAAAGCTATGTACACTAGCTAGCAAGAATAGCAAGTCTATATCCCTCCTCATACTTAAACCGAACATTGTCCTCAATGTGAAAAGAGAACGTCAAATGATAGGGGAAGAGAGAAATAAACTCACTGTGGGCCGGAAGGTGGTGGTGGGTACATCCCAAAGTAGTCCTGCAGATGAGTGTCTAAAGTTTCCAAACGCTCATCTATCTCATTGTGAAGCTGGGTCTGCCAAGTTTGCAGACCGGTCTCTACTCTGGAAGTCCACTGATCATGGCGCGTAGAGAAGTTGTCCCATCTAGCGTACATCTCCTGCCATGGTGCGACAGGTCCGTACACAGATGAGGACTCCTCAAACTGTGAAGCACTGGGGTCGTCCTCCTCCTCACGATCAGCAGCAGCATATCCACCACTAGGGCCCTCTCCATATGGACCCGAAGAAACAACGGCAGCGGCAGAAGCAGCAGGCGTCTGGCCATCGCTATCAATCCAGCAGCCCGCGTATGAAGGCGAGTAAGTGAACTCTCGCGGAACACTCAAAATATGGCCCTCGTAAGCCGTCCAAGACACACCACCATCCTGCCCCAGCGGCTTCACCATAGAGCACACCCTCATGTGGGCGGCATCATATAAAACGCAGGGAACCGGCCGAGCAATCCGATCGCAAGCAATCACATCAGCGCAGAGGAGAGTAATCAAGCTACCCCCACAAATATATCTAGGCTCGCCCTCACGAATCCTCCGCAGGGAACTCAGGAAAAGAGTTGCCCAACACGGAGTAAGCTCAACCGTTCCCAGGATGCTCAAAAACCACTAGAAGTCCTTCATGGGCACCTTCCCATCGTCAGCATGGCCAAAGAAATCTCTCATCAACACCTTGTGGATCAACCGCAGACACGGATTCACCAACTTCGAATTCACCTCATGCCCCGTCTTGAAAGTCCTCCTAGTAGCAGCCCGCCAGAAAGCAAACATCTCGTCCTCCTGAAGCCCATTCGACCATCCAGGGGTCGGTTTCTTCGTAATGCCCAGGGCCTCGTGGATCGCCCTCCTCGACAGAGAATGCTCACATCCATTGTAGGAGAACGCGATCTTGCACAAGAAGCTATCATCACCCTCCTCGCGGTAGAACCACCGGAACGAAGAAATGAACTGGAAGCATAGCTCAGGATACGCGGGGGCTGCCTTGCCCAGAAATCCTCCCAGCCCACACTGCGTTAGGCACATCGTCACACACACGAGCATTCCTATCTGCTCCAGAGTCGGCGTGTGGAAAAATTTTGAAGGCACCACCTTTCTCCCCTTCACAATATCGTACAGCTCACTCTCATCCCTACTCGTCGACGCCTTCTTCTGGCCTTTGGGAGCCATAAGTGAAGAATTGAAATGCTCAAATCAGAAGACAGCAAAGAATACTCACAATCAAGCAAACACATGTTCTGCAGAGACTCGACGCGGGGCGGTAGCGTCGCGGCGAGAAACTGACAATAGGGCACCGAGTCGCGGTGAGGTCGGCGCGGGGCGGTAGCAACAGAGACGCGAAGCGGTGGCAACGCGAGGCGAGACAACAGCGGCGCGGTGGGGGTTGTGTTTGGGCTAGGCTATGAGGCTAGACTCCAAATGGGGGTATGGGGGCTAGGAAATGCTCAAGGTCGAGAGGGGATTCAGGGAGAGTGAATGGGAAATAGGAGAAGGAGAATTGAGGGAGGGCGGTGGAAATTTTATGTGGGGCTAGGTCAAGGTAGGGTAAGGTGAAAAGAAAGGGTTGATGGGCCGGTCATGTACCATGGCCCATATGAGAAATCTTGGCCCAAAAATGAAGCCCAATCCGTCAAAACCTTAGTAACCACTTAAGAAATAAGCTTTTACTCACCCGTTTAAGGTTTTTTCGGGGCCCATTATTCTTGCTTTTTTTTTTAAAGTTTGAGAATCGATACCTGACCGTCACCGCGGGGCGGCAGCTCCACCGCGAGGCGGTAGGAAAGTGCCGCGGGGCGGTGAGAAAGGCTGGGCACTTTATCTCTTCTCGGGTTTACTTTCGTACCTGAAATGTGAGTAACAGGCGAATGAAACAAAGCAAAATGAACTACGAAAATAATCTAATAAAAAGAAAAAGAGATCAAAGAAATACAAACACGGGTTGCCTCCTGGACAGTGCCTTGGTTATCGTCGTCGGCTCGACGTATTGTAGATCAACTACTATTTTGGGTAGGATTCTTTCGGAATCCTCCAACTTGTCTCTTCCTGGTGAGACCTCTCATGGAAAGGTTTGAACCTTAGACCATGGTCTTTCCTCGCCACCCACTCCATGTACATTCTCTTCGGAGTGTCGCCCCCATACTTAGAACGATGCGGGGGCAGATATGGCTCAACCTGAACATGCTGCACATCACTAGATAAATGCTTGTAGCCTTGTGTGGTTAGTGCAGGGGGCAAGTGCCCAAAGTAGAGGAATATCCTATATCAGCTAATAAGACATTATCCATAGGCAAATCATGAAAATCATGCAACTCAATGGGTCCATCACTAGTGGAACACTCAACTACGGTCTCTACTGCATCAATCTTAACATCTATCTTAGTCATGGAAGTCTTCATAAAAGGTCGCCCTAACATAACAGGGGCAACTTGCTCATCATAATCCATATCCATAACAAAGAAATCAGCAAGAAATATCAAAGGACCTATCCTAACAAGGACATCTTCTACAACACCCTTAGGGGGTACATACGATCCATCAGCAAGTTGTATCACAATACTAGACTCACGCAGGGGTCCTAATTCCAATTTCTCAAGTAAAGAATAGGGTAAAACATTAATTGAGGCACCCAAATCAAGTAGGGCCTTCTCAAAAACATGCTTACCTATAGTAATAGGAATAGTAAACGTACCTGGATCCTTGCACTTCGCAGGTAGACGCTTCTGAACCACAGCTGACACTTGTTCGCCCACTGGACTCTTCTTCTGAGTCTTCTGCCTTTGAGCTTTCTTCATCGTGCAGAGCTCCTTTAAGAACTTGGCATATTGCGAGATAGCCTTGATAAGCTTCAGCAAGGGAATGTTCACCTCACAGTTCTGGAACATGTCGAACAGGTCTCTGTCATTAACAACTCTTTTAGCCTTTAGCGCCTCTGGAAAAGGTGCTGGGGGCTTCTCTGAACGTAGGGGAGGAAACACTGGACGAACGTAGGTATCAACATAGACATCGTCAGTAGGAACAAATTTTTGAGGAGCAGCTCGCGGCGAGTCCACCGCGGGGCGTAAATCGTCACCGCGGGGCGGTGGGGTCGCGTTGGCTTTACTGGGCTTAGGCACCGGGTCGCAGCGGGAATTGCCGCGGGGAGGTGCGGTGAGTTCCTTTTTCTCGGAATTTTCTTTCTCCTCTTCAACAATAGGAGACATAACTTCTTTACCACTTCTCTGTGTGATAGCACTCACGTTCTCTCTGGGATTCACAGTGGTCTGGGACGACAGGGAGTTTGAGGTCCTCTGGTTGATTTTTGCCACCTCGTCGGCTAACTGGCCAATCTGCCTCTCTATATTCTTGATACTCGACTCCGTAGCCTGCACATGTGTAGCAAAGTGCTGAGTCAAGGTCTTCAGCATATCCTCAGTAGAGGCTCCAGAAGTTTGGCCTTGGGGCCTCTGTTGGTACTGAACTCGTTGCTGATACTATTGTTGCTGAGCCGGCTGATATTGCTGTTGTGCCGGCTGCTGACCACCTTGAGGGTCACTCCATCTAAATCCTGGATGGTCATGCCCTCTCTGGTTGTAATTGGGCTGGCCACCATACTGTTGTCTAGGGGCTCCATAGCCTCCTACAGCATTAACTTCAGCAACACCATCCTCTTGCAGCTGAGGATAGGTATCTGTGTGGTGGGCCTGGCTAGGACAAAGGCCACACGATCTGGCTTGTTGAGGAGCATTCTGATTTGCCATCTTCATGACTATCTCCTTCAACTCGGCTAACTCGGACAATACCGGACTCGGTCCTGCAGGGGTCACAGCATTGACCGCCTTTCTTTGGTAAGTTTTTCCGAAGTTCCGGGTGCTTTCACTCTTCTCTTGGATTCG
Source organism: Rheum nobile (assembly GCA_027886185.1). Lineage (NCBI taxonomy): Eukaryota > Viridiplantae > Streptophyta > Magnoliopsida > Caryophyllales > Polygonaceae > Rheum > Rheum nobile. The sequence goes on along the minus strand of WOAB01000738.1, from coordinate 676,141 downwards.
GTCCATGGCTTCCTTCGGTGTCAGATTCAGAATACTGCCACCGCATGCAGCATCGACCATTCTTCTCTCTTGGTCCTGTAGACCATTGTGTAAATAAAGGACAAGATCCTGCTGGGCGTATCCATGGAATGGACAGCTGGAGCAGAGCCTCTTGAACCTCTCCAAATAATCATACAGTGTCTCATCACAAGCCTGCTCAATGTTGGCAATTGCCTTTGTTAGGAAACGGAACTCTGGAACTTCGGTTGCCCTGAGAGTTCCTTTCCTCAGTTTCTATACTTTTGAAGATGACAAATATTATGATACTAATGTTTTATCTCAAAGATGTGTTTTAAGGAACCACAGGAATATACCGAAGGCAGGAAAGCCAAACAGAACAAGGGAACCAAAGGAACAAGACAGCTGAAGGAATCCAAAGGAACCCAGGTGTGCCCAGAATTGGAGCTTGCGACATTGCGATTCCCGAGAAATCTGGGAACACACAACCTCGGACAAAAGGTGTCGAAAACGACTTGTCCGAAGCTTCCAAAAGCCTGTCAAGGTCCAAGAGCTAAAGAACAAGATGCCTAGAGAACCTCTACCTCGGACAGAGACGATGAAAGCGACAGCACATGAAGACGTCGTTGTCCAGCAGACGGTTCCCAAGCGGCCAGCTTACTCAACCTCGGACGAAAGCGTTTTGACAACGACACCACAAGGCTCGTCTGAGGTAGTTGACCAACCAAGAGAGATTCTGAGCTGCCTAGGTTGTTTGCACATGCCAAGAACAACGTGGATCAAGGAGAACCACCAATCCTTGGGCAAGCTCAATCCGTGGGAACCAAGAGAGGATCGAGCTACGAAGAATCCTCTATAAAAGGAAGACTAACCCAAGGGTTATCTTCAAGCACCAAAACAAGAACTCACACTCATTAGCAAATATCTAGTGTGAACCTCCAAACAAAGATCATCAAAGCAAACCGAGATCAAGAGGAACCAGTCAAGGAAGAAGAGCTGAGTGCTAAGTTCCTGTGACTGTAAGTAATAGTTCCTAGGTGCGAAAGTCTGTTTCTTGGATTGATTATTGATTGTGTTAAGTTATCTAGGATTGTCTAACTGTGTGTAAGGCAAAGGAACTGTGTGTTCGTTCCTAGGATAAGCTGTAACCAAAAGAGATAAGAAATCAAGAAGTAGACTTTGAAATCCTTTCGAAAGAAAGGTAGTGGTTTTTATCCTGGATTGTTAGTTGGCAATCAAAGGTTTCCACTATAAGGAACTTGTCTTTTGCTTGATTGTTTATTTCCGCTGCGAAAGGAACTGAGAATCGTTATTCTGAGTTCCTTAAGTTTTAATCTAACAATCACGATCCTACAATTGGTATTAGAGCAGGAAAAGCTCTAGATCTTTGATAAGTTTGTAGATCATGTCTCAACCAAGCAAGTTTGAGCTCGGAATCTCCACCAACAAGCCACATCTCCGAAAGAAAGGAGAAGAAACATGGTGGGAAAAGTGCATGGAAAGCCACATCAAGACCAACGACTACCAATGCTGGAGGATAGTCGAAAATGGAGATGGCTATGTCGACCTCACCATGAAGGAAGAAGATTGGAAACCAGAACACTATGTTATCATGGAGAAGAATGCCAAGACCAGGCAGTTCATCCTCAATGGATTGGACAGAGAGGACATGGACAAGGTCATAGGAATCAAGACGGCCAAAGAGATGTGGAAAGCTCTCAAGGAGATGCATGAAGGAAGTGAGGAACTAAAGCAAAGCAGAAAGTTTGCTTTGGAAGGAGAATACCACACCTTCAAAATGATGGAAACTGAGACCATCTCAGAGTACTACTCTCGCTTCAACAGATTAATTGGAAAGTTGACGGCGGCGGGAGTTGATCTTGATGAAGTCTCTAAGTCCTTAGTGATCATCAATGGACTCAACTCCAAGTTCACCCTTCTCAAAGGAATCATGAAGAACACCCCAGGCATCCAATCCCTTCCCTTGACCCAAGTCATAGGGAAACTGGAAGTTGAAGAAGGAGAACACACTAAAGCCAATGCCGATAAGAAACTGGAGAAAGGAATCGCCCTTAAGATCTCCAAAGCTTTCTCAAAGCTTGAGATGGAACAAGAGAACTCAGACTTGGAAGAAGAGGAGGACGAGCTAACAGCCCTCTTCTCAAAGAATATCAAAAAATTCTTTGTGAAGGGAAGGTTCCAAAAGGACAGTTCCTCCTACAACGGACCCAGAAGGGATCTAAAGGAAGTCTCTTGTTATGAGTGCAAAGAAAAAGGACACTACGCTAAGAACTGTCCCAACAAGGAAGACTCCAAGGAAGAAGAAAAACCTCAGAGAAAGAAGGCTCTCGTAGCCTCATGGGGAGAAGACTCAGATGAGGAACTGGATCCGAGCTGCTTCTCTAGAGGAAGATGTCTCATGGCAAAAGGAGACTCAAGCGACTCAGAAGACCTTGAGGTAACTTCTGATGATCTCTTAAAATCCCTAGTTGATTGTGATAAGAAACAACTTCTTAAGATCATAAAGAAACTAGGAAAGGAAACCAGTTCCCTTTAACAGAAACTTGATGATTGTGAAGATGAAATTGCATGCTTAACTGTTGAGAATTCTGTTTGGAGTAAGAAACTTGATGAAACTGAGAAAGACCTAGCTGAAACTCACTCCAAACTGATTGAAATTAGGAACGTGCATGCTAGTCACCTTAAAATCTGCAAATCTTGTGATGAAACTAGCATAGACTCTGTCACAGTTCCCTTGCATGCTAATTTACCTGGAAAAGACATGCTTCAATCCATAATTGATAGATTGGACATCCTCACTGATTCTATTAATGAAAAGACAATAAATTAAACTGTTTTTGTGAGACAACGTCATGGAATAGGATATGTCAACAACAAGGATAACAATGATGCTGAAGATGAAAAAGCTAGACGAGAACTTGTTGAGATGAATGAGAACCTCAGCATTGCTCTTGCCACCTCTCGTGACAGGAATCAGTTCCTATCAGAGAAGATCATGGTGCTTGAGAAGAAGGTTGAGGTTGCCAAACGTCTCAATGAAGGTTCTCAAAACCCTAAGAAGGAACCAAAAGGAAAAGAAAAAATGACTCCTGAAAATCAATGGTTCACCAATTCTTTTGCTCACAAAAAGTATGTTGACATGGCCAATAGTAAGGTTAAAAACAATATTGATTTCAACAAAATAAATGAAAAACCTTTTAGGCCAGGGAAAGGAAAGTATGGTCATGTTGTCTATAACCGCTTATGTACCTACTGTGGTAAGAATGGCCATTATAACATTGACTGTGCTAAGAAAAGGAACTTTGAAAGGGAGAAAAGTGCTTATCACCAGGAAAGGAACCAACTCCCTGATTATTCACAGACTCGAAATGCTAATCCCCCCAGTAAAGCCAAGCTTCGCTGGGTTCAGAAATCTTAATTCCCTTATGTGCAGAAAGAAGAGAGGCAACCCCAACTATGGTACATTGACAGTGGTTGTTCATGCCATATGACCGGAAAAAGAAATCAAATGACCTCTCTTCAACCTCTCCAAGGAGGGAACATATCCTTTGGAGACAAAAGCAAAGGGAAAATATGTGGAATAGGAACTGTGAAACTTAACGATCACATTCAGGTAAACAAAGTTCACCTTGTTGATAATCTTGGTTTTGATCTAATAAGTGTGTCACAGCTGTGTGATCAAGGAGACAATGAAGTCAGATTTAGATCAAACGAATGCTCAGTTCTTGACTCCTCGGGACAAATCATCCTAAAAGGAAAGAGATTCAACAATGTTTACATTGTTGATCCATCCTTCGTCCCCAAGGAGAAACTGTGTCTCTCAACCGTGAATGACCAAGCTGAGTTGTGGCACCAATGCCTCGGTCATGCTAACACCAAGCTGATTCAAAAGCTACACTCAAAGGAACTAGTCAGAGGATTGCCAAAGCTGAGTGGCACATCTAAGGAACCATGCTCTGACTGTGTAAAAGGAAAACAGGCTCGTAGTTCCTTCAAATCCAAAAACATGGTAAGCACCTCAAGGCCTCTTGAGCTCATCCATATGGATCTTTGTGGACCCATGAGAGTTCAAAGCCTAGGAGGAAACAGGTATATTTTTGTTATTGTCGATGACTTCTCTCGCTTTACTTGGACCATTTTCATTAAATCTAAAAGTGAAGTCATTGATCGCTTTAAAGACCTGGTTCCCTTGTTAGAAAAATCCCTTGATTGTTTACTTAATGTTATTCGGTCTGACCATGGTACCGAATTCGAAAATGGAGAATTTCTAACCTTTTGCAGTGAGCATGGCATTGATCACAACTTCTCTGCACCATACACTCCTCAACAGAATGGAGTAGTGGAGAGAAAGAATAGGACCTTGGAAGACATGGCTCGAACTATGTTGATCTCAAGTGGACTCTCCCAATCCTTTTGGGCTGAGGCAATCAACACAGCATGCTACATCATCAATAGAGCCATGCTTCGCCCTATCACAGAGAAGACACCCTATGAACTCCTAAGAGGAAGAGTTCCCAACATTTCTCATCTAAGGGTGTTCGGATGCAAGTGCTTTGTGCACAACAATGGGAAGGACAATCTTGGCAAGTTCGACCCAAGAAGTGATGAAGGAATCTTCATTGGATATGCCTCAGGCAGCAAGGCATACAAGGTCTTCAACAAAAGGACTAAAAAGGTAGAAGAAAGTGTTCATGTTATTTTTAATGAAAAATCACTTGGAAAGATTGTGCAGAACACCACCAGTTCCTTTGAAGATCCGTTTCCCAAGTCATCCCAAGAAGATCCAGATGAAGACGTCACTCCTCCCAGTTCCTGCCCTGCTGAACGGATCCCTCCAATGGCCTCTCCACCAGTTCCAATGGATAATGAACAACAATCTATTTCTGGGAACCATGAGCATGACGACAACATCTGTGGAGACCTCAATGATTCATCTTCCCACATGTTCTTCAATGGAGAAGGTGATCCCAACCAGGAAGCTGAATGCTCAACTCAGAATGTCTCTACATCAAATACTTTGGCTTCCAACAGAGAAAGAAGAGTCGTCAAGCCTCCAGTCAGGTACGAACATCTAACCTTCTTTGCCTTTAATGCCTTTTTGTCTATTGTGGAACCAAAGAACATAGGTGAGGCACTGAAGGATACGGACTGGATCCAAGCCATGCAAGAAGAGCTTCATCAATTTAAAAGGAACAAAGTCTGGCATCTGGTTCCTCGCCCCAAGGATAAGCACATCATAGGAACCAGATGGGTTTTCAGAAATAAGCTAGATGATACAGGAGCTGTGATAAGGAATAAAGCAAGACTTGTGGCTCAAGGATACAATCAACAAGAAGGAATTGACTATGATGAAACCTATGCTCCAGTGGCAAGGATCGAAGCAATAAGGTTGTTGATTGCCTTCGCATCTCACAAATGGTTCAAGTTGTTCCAAATGGATGTGAAGACAGCCTTCCTCAATGGAATTCTTCAAGAAGAAGTCTATGTCAAGCAACCTCCTGGTTTCGAAGACGATGATCATCCAGATCATGTCTACTTTCTAGACAAGGCACTCTATGGCCTCAAGCAAGCTCCCAGAGCTTGGTATGATCGTCTTGCCCAGTTCCTACTCTCAAATGGCTACAGGCATGGAGTTATTGATAAGACTCTCTTCATCCTAGAAGAAGAAGGTAACATCTTAGTGGTTCAAATTTATGTTGATGATATCATTTTTGGTTCCACTAGTTCAAAGACTTGATGAGCAGTGAATTTGAAATGAGTTTAATTGGGGAACTCACATTCTTCCTCGGATTACAAATCACTCAAAAGGAAAATGGTATTCAAATACACCAACAGAAGTATGTCAGGGAACTACTGAAGAAGTTCAAAATGGATTCATGCAAGTCTCTCTCCACTCCCATATCCACCATTGCCCATCTGGATAAGGACCACTCGAGTCCTCTAGTGGAGGAGAAGCTCTATAGAGGTATGATAGGCTCACTCATGTACCTAACCGCTAGTCGACCAGACATTGTCTTTGTTGTTGGCTTGTGTGCTAGGTTCCAATCTTGTCCGAGAGAAACCCACTTGGCTGCTGTAAAGAGAATACTTCGATATCTCAAGGGAATTGACGATCTCTGTATTTGGTACCCCAAAGAATGTCCCTTTGAGCTCATGGGTTTCACTGATGCTGATTATGCTGGATATTTGGTGGATAGAAAGAGCACTTCTGGAATGGCACAGTTCCTAAGCCCTTTCCTTGTGTCATGGGGATCAAAGAAACAAGTTTCAGTCTCCCTCTCCACCACAGAATCCGAGTACATTGCAGCTGCCTCTTGTTGTTCCCAACTTCTCTGGCTAAAGCAATAACTCGCGGACTTTGGTATGTCTTATGGCCCTCTCACTATTCTTTGTGACAACACTAGTGCTATAAACATTTCTAAGAATCCTGTGCATCATACTAGGACCAAGCATATTGACATTACACATCATTTTCTTAGAGATCATGTTGAGAAGAGAAACATCATTATGAAATTTTGTAGAACTGAAGATCAAATTGCAGATATATTCACCAAGGCATTGAATAGAGTTCCTTTTGAGAACCTTAGATTGGAACTAGGAATGATTCCTATTACTCAGTAGTGACCTTAGTTCTGAGAATTCTTTCCAAGTTCCCCTGATTGACTAGTTTAAGATATTTAACTTGTTGAGTCTTGATGTCCTTGTGTTATATCTTTTGCTACAAACCCTTCTTGTCATAATGGTTTCTTATAAAGGCTTAGATAAATTTTTCTGGTTCGTTTCCTTTTGATTATCATTATTTCTCAACTCCTCATTGTTCAAATTTCTTTGATGGCCCAAAAGTCACAATCTGATCATATTTCTAACCCAACATTACAAGCTGAAATGATGATTGTGTACTAAGACCTACCCTTGCCTCATTGCTCAATTTAATTCTCTATGATCCATCTCTAAACCTTCTCTGAGAATTATTGTGCAATGCGATAAATAGCCTACCCTGATTCCTTGTATGGGAACGTACTGTTTTTGGTTCCTTTGTCTCCACCCACACCAAAGGTTCCCATACATTCCTCTAGCTCGCTAAAAATGTCGCCAGAAAGGAACCAGAACATCGCGTCTCTCCAACGGCTCGCTTGGCTCTCCCAGACGCTATTTATGGCATATTGGCAGGGATAAGGCATGTCTCATCAGTGGCAAACCTCCCTCTTCTCGGAATGGGTCATATTTTGAATTTAAATTAGCCGTTCCAAAAAGCTGCACCTCTCTTCAATGCTTCGGATTTGCCTTGATCTTCTCAATGGCTGGATTTGCATCAACGGTCACCTCATCTCTTGGCCATCCCAGATCTTCAACGCACTTAAAGAGGTGCTCAGTTGCTCCGAGTTAATCATACAAGCTCTCTATCTCTCTGATCCTCTACCTCTCTTTCTCCTCACACAGAAATCCTCTTAGCTCCTCTCAAATGGCCAACCCTAACCCACTCATTGTTATGGATGACGAAGAGGCTGCTTTTCTTCAAGCCTATCGCGAAAAGAAGGCTAAAGCCTCCTCCTCCAAGCCTGTTTCTCCCTCCACCTCTCAAAAATCCCTCCCCAAAGAGAACCCTGTGGCGAAACCGGCAGAGAAACCAGAAGAGAAGCTTGAGAAACCACCAAAGGCTAAGAAAAAGGTGGAAGAGGAACCAACCATGCCCAAAGAAGAGGAGCAAGCCATCACTTTGGCTTCAGAATCAGTCACAAAATCAGTTTCTGAAGGCGGGTCGCATGATTCCTCTCCGGATAAATCCCTTCAAGAGATCCTTAGCTCCGAGCCTTCCCCGATCGGCCTCAAATCCAAAACTTCCAACCCAGGCCCCTCTGTCGCCACAAGAATGCAACAGAGGAAGAGAAGCTCCCAAGCCATTGTTCCCTATGAAACCAAATCCACAAAAAGAGCCAAATCCACCACCCTCTTTGTCTCCTCTTCCTTCTCCAAACGGAAGATCCTAAAACCTCTCATTATCGACAGAGAATTCTGGACCCAGGCGTTAGAAGAAGAGGATGAGGAACTCTATGGAGAAGCTTTGGATGAGTTCCACTCTCTGTTGCAGTTCCAAGGGTGGGACGAGATACTGTGCGAGCCTTTCTCTGCTTCCGACGAGGTTGTCCGGATGTTTTACCAATCTATGGAATTTGTACCCCAGAAGGAGAACTCTCCCTGTCACGACGCCATTCTCATATGGAAGGGAACCAACTTTCCCCTGTCCGCCAATCTAATCGCGTCTGCTCTAGGCATTGAGTCGAGGTCTGGGTTTGGCATTCTGCCTCAGAAGAAGGGATGGCCCAAGGGAAAGGGCTTCAAGTCCAAAGGAGCAATCGTCAAGAAAATTTATGATGGCGCATCCCCCTCATCTTTGGAGACGAAGGATCTCTCCATCGCAAACCGGCTACTGCATTTTTGGATCACTCACAACTTGGTTCCCAGGCAAGAGCACAAGAACGAAGTCCTCATCACCGATGCTATCTACATGGACAAAGTGCTCTCCGACGTTCAGTTGGATCTTCCCCGTATTGTGCTGGCTCACATGCAATTCTGTGCATCCCATGACTCCCATGCTTTACCCTTCCCTCACATCATCAAAAGGCTACTCTCCAACCTCAATCAGTACCCAAAAGACTTCCCCGAGACTGTCTATAGCAAATGTCTTACAATGCATACAGTTCGGAAGCTGAAATCTAAGGAACAACAACCCAACCCTGCTGAAACCGAAGAAATCCCGCCTAAGGAAAAGGCGAGTTCCCAGGGCCGTTCTAGTTCCCACCCTCAGCAAACCCCCTCTTCAGACTCCTCTGCGATCCTCCTTGCGTTGGATCGTATTGAAAAAGCTATTTTGGAAGGCTCGACTGCCAACACGGTCGCCATCCATGATCAAGTAAGAGAGTTGGGGCGTATCAGTTTTGTTGTCGAGAGTCTGGTGGACGTTCTGCAGAAGGATTGGCAAGGTGCAATCAGTGCTCATCAGGCCGCGGGCCAAAATGTAGGAACCGACGACAAAGATGCAGAAGAAGAGGCCGCTACTACGCCCTAGGAACGCTTGTTCTAGGTTCCCAGTGCTGCAACGCCACATCGAGCTAGTAGTTTCCCTTAGGATCCTACTCTCCTCTTCTATCCCTTTTGTTGTCTTTCTTAAGATTGCTTTTGTTGTCTTCTTTGCTATCTGTTGTTTGTCTTGTAGGTTGTTTGTTGTTTGCTTGTGGTATTTTGTGTGTTTGATCAATGATATGTGAAGTTTTTAATGATTATCTTCAGTTTCGTTCCCATGCTCATTTGTCTTCGCCTTAAGTTTTCATTATGACATTTTATGGGCTTGCTGCAATCGCATATTCACTCCGATATCATGTTCTTAACTTATACTTAATCTTTTCGATGATGTCAAAAGGGGGAAGAAAAGGATAGGAACCTTGAACTTTGGAGACTACTGAATTAATATGAACTCTGAACTAGTTCTATTTCTAAGGGGGAATCTGAAATAAACTTGTTCACGTGCTTAGGGGGAACTTGCAACCATTGAATGTTCTATCACTAATCTGTAATGTTGTAAATCCCATTATCTCAATATGGTCTCATGAATTTCATGTTCCTATTATGTTGCCAGGTTCCTTATATTTGTCATCATCAAAAAGGGGGAAATTGTTAGGAAACGGAACTCTGGAACTTCGGTTCCCCTGAGAGTTCCTTTCCTCAGTTTCTCTACTTTTTAAGATGACAAATATCATGATACTAATGTTTTATCTCAAAGATGTGTTTTAAGGAACCACAGGAATATACCGAAGGCAGGAAAGCCAAACAGAACAAGGGAACCAAAGGAACAAGACAGTTGAAGGAATCCAAAGGAACCCAGGTGTGCCCAGAATTGGAGCTTGCGACATTGCGATTCCCGAGAAATCTGGGAACACACAACCTCGGACAAAAGGTGTCGAAAACGACTTGTCCGAAGCTTCCAAAAGCATGCCAAGGTCCAAGAGCTAAAGAACAAGATGCCTAGAGAACCTCTACCTTGGACAGAGACGATGAAAGTGACAGCACATGAAGACGTCGCTGTCCCGCAGACGGTTCCCAAGCGGCCAGCTTACTCAACTTCGGACGAAAGCGTTTTGACAACGACACCACAAGGCTCGTCTGAGGTAGTTGACCAACCAAGAGAGATTCTGAGCTGCCTAGGTTGTTTGCACATGCCAAGAATAACGTGGATCAAGAAGAACCACTAATCCTAGGGCAAGCTCAATCCATGGGAACCAAGAGAGGATCGAGCTGTGAAGAATCCTCTATAAAAGGAAGACTAACCCAAGGGTTATCTTCAAGCACCAAAACAAGAACTCACACTCATTAGCAAATATCTAGTGTGAACCTCCAAACAAAGATCATCAAAGCAAACCGAGATCAAGAGGAACCAGTCAAGGAAGAAGAGCTGAGTGCTAAGTTCCTGTGACTGTAAGTAATAGTTCCTAGGTGCGAAAGTCTGTTTCTTGGATTGATTATTGATTGTGTTAAGTTATCTAGGATTGTCTAACTGTGTGTAAGGCAAAGGAACTGTGTGTTCGTTCCTAGGATAAGCTGTAACCAAAAGAGATAAGAAATCAAGAAGTAGACTTTAAAATCCTTTCGAAAGAAAGGTAGTGGTTTTTATCCTGGATTGCTAGTTGGCAATCAAAGGTTTCCACTATAAGGAACTTGTCTTTTGCTTGATTGTTTATTTCCGCTGCGAAAGGAACTGAGAATCGTTATTCTGAGTTCCTTAAGTTTTAATCTAACAATCACGATCCTACAGCCTTCTTCAAAGCATTCGCCTTCTTCGTCGGAAAATACTTATCCAGGAACGCCTTGTGCAATTTCGCCCATGTATCTATGGTTCCTGGTGGCAAGTGATAGTACCAGTCGCTCGCATTGTCGAGTAAAGAAAAGCCAAAAGCTCTCATCTTGAATTGCTCTTCAGTCACGTTCCTGGGCTTCATCGTCATACAGACATTGTGGAACTTGCCCAGGTGAGAAATCGGATCCTCTCCACTCAGACCGTGGAACTTAGGCAGGTAGTTAACAATTCCAGTATTCAATTCGAAGTTCACCCCTTGATCCAGCGCATGGATGATCACAGCTAGGGGTTCAGCCCCAATATTCGGTGCCGTAAGCTCTCGTAAAGTTCCGTTTCCAGCCATAGCAGCAGCTGGGGTAGTAGCAACTTCAGCGGTTTCAGTCTCAACGTTTTCGGTCGTGTCAGTCTCAGCGGCCGACACAGTCTCAATCTCGGCTTCTTCCCTTCGATCGCGCAGACGTCCAATGAACGATCTTTCAATCTCTGGATCAAAAGCTAAGAGTGGGGAGTCAGTAGCACGGGTATCGACCATAAGATAGGTCTCCACCCAAAAATCAAACACGAAAACACACAACAAACAAAAACCTTCCCCGGCAACGGCGCCAAATTTTGACGGAACTAAAGATGCACAAGCAAATGTCGTTGATTAGCCTTATCAAAATTAATTATCCTAATAAACCTACTAAACAAAGTATAGCAGATAAGGAAGGGTCAAATCCCACAGAGAAGGTATGATGTAATATGCAATCGTGAATGACAAGTAACAAGCAACTGGGGGTTTTGTAGTCAAGAGAGCGAAGCAAACAAGCATGCAAATTAAGCAAAATCGAGAGAATAATATGAGGGAAAGTAGTCCTGTTAGAGCGAAATCCACAGTACAAAGATAGAGTTTGATCCCTGAAATCTATTCAATCCAAGTTCAATTATTTATCCTTATAGTCGTTCCCACCTTAATCGTAAGTACTACTGATTCTCACAGTTGTCAATAGACTTATCACTATACCAATGATAAAGTACAACTGATTCTCACAGTTGTCAGCGTACTTTAGCACCAACACAGCAATAGCGATGCACACAAGGATTTAGGATACATGCAAGTAGAAAGACGTACAAGTACTCACTCCCCTACTTAACATGCAATTGATTCTCACACACAAGTGTACGCTCGGAACCCCTATACGCACAAACGTGTTTGCCACTAGATATGCACTCGGAACCCCTATATGCAATCCTAGCAATTGATAACAAGCATTCAACCTAGGTGATCAGGCTAAGAAGAACAACTAGAAATCGTAGACGTGGTAAGCAAGAGAATCAATCCAACAATTATAAGGATAAGAACAAGGAATAGAAATCTCACAAACACATCAACGTACTGCTTCAATCTTCTAACAGAACAAGGGAAAGTTAGTTCTCCATCAAAGGGGATGAAAAACTATAATATGAAAATAACGATCAAAAGTAGTTCGATAACAAGATGTGTCTAAGTGTTCGCAGACTGGCTTGGAGGCTGTGGAACATTAGGTTAAATAGAGTTAACCTAAAGCCCAAGATCACAAAACCAATCCAAAAGGAAACAAATAAAATAACAAAGTCTGAAATAGAAATAAAAGGAAATAAATATAATCTGGCGTGAGGCAATAAACACGTCCACCGCGGGGCGGTAGAGATCCACCGCGGGGCTTCTGCTCTCCACCGCTGGGCGGTGGCCTCCTCTCACGCGGGGCTTCATCATCACTGGGAGTCATCACCGCGGGGCGTCACTGCTAACGCGAGGCGGTGAACTCCAGACTTCAACTTCTCATCTTTTTCTCTTCTCCAGCTACTCTCCAAATACTACCAAGTGTTGGTAGCCTTCTCCCTAGATGTTCCAGCAGCTCCATCTCCATCTCTGAGCTCCAACTAAGCTGCCAATCCTTGGATTTCTTCACTTCTCTCCATAATATCTGGATCGCAGACTTAGCACTAAAACAACTCCAAAATTCCTCCAAATCATGCTAATAGATGCTAGAAAAGGTGTATGAAATAACACCTATCACCCTTAGTTAGCAGATTCTTTGGATAGTCGCCATCATAGAGAATGCTTACCACCGCAGTCTTGGTTTTGTAGTCTTTTTTCTTTTTGGCCAAGTCTTCTTTTGATGCAGAATGCCAAAGCTGGTTCTGTGCTCAATCCCTAAAGCAGAGGCGATGATGTTGGGGGTCAAGGGAAACATGGTTCCCTTCCATTGAAGGATGACATCATTGCAGGGAGAGTCTGCCTTGGCTGGCACAAAGGTCATGGACTGATAGAAGAGACGCACCACTTCATCGGAGACCGAAAAGGGTTCCACCAAGATCTGGTCCCACCCTTGAAATTGGAGCAGAGAGTGAAATTCACTGAGGGCTTCGCCGAATTGAGCTTCATCTTCTTCCTCTAGGGGCTGGGTCCAGAACTCCTCACCAATGATGAGAGGCTTCATAATTTTTCTTTTGGCAAAAGAGGAAGACACTTTCCCCAGGGAGGAGGTGGAGGTTATGACTTTGGTGGACAAAGAAGAGATGGCTATTGACTTTAGCCTTTTGGAGGGGGTCGGCTCTTCGGAGACAGGGTTGAAGGGAACCAGGGCCTGGGAGCTTCGCTTGCGAAGCTTGAGCCTTGTTGCAACTGAGGGAGCAGGCTTGGATTTGAGGCTAGCAGGTGAGGGATCGGAACTGTGAATCTCCAGGGTATCCTTGTCTGGAGAAGAGTCGTGGGAACCATCCTCAGAGACAGTATGAGTAGCTGATGCAAACGCATGATGGAGTTCCTTTTCCACCTCTTCTGTTTGCTTGGGTATGGGGTTTTTTGTGGGGGTGAGATCAGGGGATTTGGAGGAAGAGGCTGCTTTCTTCTCTCTAAAAGCTCTTAGGAGGACAACCTCCTCCTCATCTTGAGCAAGGTGAGGGTTGAGGTCTTTGTTGGCCATTTGAGGAGTTTTATGTGTTGAGAAAAAGAAGGTGAGCAAGAGAATGAGAGAAAGCAAGGGAAGCAGAGTGCTCGGCTTAAGCAAACAGGAGCCCATAAATAACCCTTGAGCAGTGCTTGGAGCCGTTGAGAACAAGCCGTTGGAGAGAGGGATTCTGGGAACTCTGATAATTTGAAACGGCTAATTTTCTTGCAGCTTTTTCGGCATTGCAACAGTCACAAATTCAAAGATCAAGTGTTCAAAAATGGCAATAGTGCAGGGCTGAGCAAACGTCTCTGACGCTGTTTGATTTGCAATAAATGCTGTCTTGGGAGGAGCGAGTTTCTACGAACCGTTGGAGAGCTGTCAATACCTAGTTCCTTTTTGGCAATTTTTCCAGTGTGCTAGAGGGATATATGAGAACCTTTGATGTGGGGATTTGAGGACATAGGACCTGAAAGTACATTCCCATAAAAGAAATCGGGGAAGGCCATTTATCGCATCACACACTAATTCCCAGAGAGGGTTAAGAGATGGATGATAGGGAATTAGATTGTGCAATGAGGCAAGGGAGAGTCATAGTACACAATCATCATTTCGGCTTGTAATGTCGGGTTAGAATATGAACAGATTGTGACTTTTGGGCCAACAAGGAAACTTGGACAAGATTGAATTTTAATGAAAAATGAACATTCAAGGAGAAGACTAGAAAAATTTGTCAAGGCCTTTTTGAGTAACCATTATGGATATGAGGGTCTATTGCAAAAGAGATAACACAAAGATTCCAAGACAAAGACAAGTAAAAAAATCTGAACTAGTCAATCAAGGGAGCTGAAGAGAAACTTTAAACTAAAAGAACTTCTAGTTTATAGGAATCATTCACAGTTCTAATCTAAGGTTCTCGAAGGGAACTCTATTCATGGCTTTGGTGAATATGTCTGCAACTTGATCTTCAGTTCTACAAAATTTCATAATGATGTTTCCTTTCTCAACATGATCTCTAAGGAAGTGATGCCTTATATCTATGTGTTTGGTCCTAGTATGATGCACAAGATTCTTAGAAATGTTTATAGCACTGGTATTTTCACAAAGAATAGTGAGAGGACCATAAGACATACCGAAATCCGCGAGTTGTTGCTTTAGCCATAAGAGTTGGGAACAACAAGAGGCGGCTGCAATGTATTCAGATTATGTGGTGGAGAGGGAGACTGAGATTTGTTTCTTTGAGCCCCATGACACAAGGAAAGGGCCTAGGAACTGTGCCATTCCAGAAGTACTCTTTTTATCCACCAGGTATCCAGCATAATCAGCATCAGTGAAACCCATCAGCTCAAAGGGACACTCTTTGGGGTACCAAATGCAGAGCGAGTCAATTCCCTTGAGATATCGGAATATCCTCTTGATATTGGTTTTGGTTGACGATCTGTTTGAGAGCTCACACTATGATGTTTGCTATGAAGTGTGATTCTTGTTGTAGTGCTTGAAGATAACATCGAAGCTTATCTTCCTTATATAGTGGATCCTCGAGGTTGGATCTTCTCTTGGTTCCCACAGAGTAAGCTTGACCTAGGTTGTGTGGTAATCCTTGATTCACGCTGACTTAGACATGTACCAACAACCTAGGCAACTCAGAATCCACATTGGTTGGTCAACTGCTTCAAGCAAGTCTGTCATGTCGTTGTCCAACTCCTTTCGTCCGAGGTTCAGCAACCTAGACACTTTGGAACTATCCTCTGGATGGTGACAGCCTTGTGACATGTCGCTTTCAGCAACCTTTGTCCAAGGTTCATCGTTCTAGACATCTTGGAGCTTTCCTTTGGATGGTGGCAGGCTTTAGAAGCTTTGCTCAAGTCGCTTTCACCATCTTTTGTCCGAGGTTTTGTGTTCCCAGCTTCATCGGGAAGAGCAAAGTCACGTGTTGCATTTCTGGGCACTTTTGGGTTCCTTTGACTTGCTTGTTTGGTTTCTTTATCTTGTTTAGCTTCCGTGGTTTCAGCAACTGTCATGTGGTTCCTTTAAACACATCTTTGAGATAAAACATTAGTATCAAAGTATTTGTCATCTTCAAAAGTAGAGAAACTGAGGAAATGAACTCTCATGGGAACTGAGGTTCCTGAGTTCCGTTTCCTAATAGGTGTTCATCTCCCCGTGTTCCGATCGATCGTGTAAATGTAGTGTAAGAGCTTTTATTTGTGATTGGATCCAGTGTGTATGCCGATGTCGTCCTGTACTTAGGTTTGCAAGTAAAAATGTCCTTACTAGATGTGAATGCTCAGTTTCAAGGAATAGAATTGTGTTTGTAACAACAAATAGTATATGGTAGGTGAAAGAACGTTAGTGCCTTACCTTTCTGGTCTAGAAGTGGTATAACTTTAGGTGTGTTGCATTCCAACTTCTCGGGATTGGTCGTCCGTCTTTGTCTTCCAATTGATATGCTCCTTGTCCGACTACTTCTTTGATTAGGTAGGGTCCTTCCCACTGAGGTGCGAGCTTTCCTTCGGTCGGATTCTTGGTGTTCTGGAATGTCTTTCTAAGGACCCAATCGCCAACTTTGAAGACTTTGGCTCGAACATTTTTGTTGTAACTTCTTGCGACCTACTGCTGGAACCTGACCATTCTAATTCTGGCTTTTTCTCTAGTCTCATCCGTTGTGTCCAAGTTGTGTGCTAGCTCGATGTCGTTTTGTTCATTTGTCTGAAGACTGTAACGGTCCGTAGGAACCAATAGCTTGACGGGAATGACCGTTTCACTTCCGTAGACGAGTGAGAATGGTGACTGTTGGGCCCAACACTCTCCTAGGAGGACAAACCAAGCCAGATGGGCCCAGATCCAAGACAAGTCGGAAGATAAGAGAAAGTCGAGAGAATCGTCATAACCTCCGCGGTCGAATGCTTCCCGACCAGATCACGAAGATCATACCGAGCATTAAATACCTGATTGAGGCAACGGCCACATCATTCAAAATAACACAATAATGACAGTAATCAAGTACAAAATCACAGCAATCACTCCCGGCATTGAAGGCAAGATATGGCCAAATCGTAAGAAAACGGTTAGAAAAGACACTTACCATATTTGGATTCGGAGGGGATAAGAGGGGAACACAAGCTGGAAAAAGGGACACAACGCATTCTCATGCATAATCAACTCTGAACACACGCACATATCAGCTCTGAATCGCCACCACTTACTCGGGCCGGAACGCCATTTCACGTCCATCGGTCGAACATCATCATCCCCGGTCGAGTCTACTCTGACCTACTTCTCTCTAAGGATAAGTTGTAACCCGACTTGTTTCAATCATCAACGCGTTAATAAAATTACATCGTTTCCTTGCATTTCTTATCTATTGGTTGATTATCTATTTGAATTGGTTTGATTTCTACTATTCGATCGACTAGTTACCCCGTCTAAGGCGATTTAGATCGTCTGGTCTTTTTGCCCCAAAACAATTTGGCGCCCACCGTGGGGCAACTTGCCGATCACTCTCTTGAAACCTTTCAAACATGACTATCGACCCACCTACCAACACCGAAGAGCCAAGCCTCGGGGACAACATCCAAGCTCAAGGAAACATGACCCCTACCGGAAATCCTACTCCAACCCAATTCCAAGAGCTTTCCCAGAAAATGACCGCCCTCCAAGAGGAACTAGCCTGACAACGCCAAAATACCGAAACCCTAGCCACCTTGTCGGCCCAATCCGAAGCCGAGATCGCACAACTAACCCGTGAAAATGAGTCTCTTAAGTCGTAGGTACAATCAATGGCCTCAGGGTCTAGGAACATGCCTATCCACAACAGCGTCCGAACGCGCCTCGACATGGATAGCATCGGGCCGACACCTCCGAGCATACGTCGATCCGGACACACAGAGGGTACATCTCGAACTCATTTTGCTAATCCGTTTTCGACTAACAATGTCACTTTTTCCACACCGATAGGGTCGGCAGGGACCCGAATCGATGAGCCACAGGTTACCAATCCACCAGACATCCTCGCTCTTGTCCAGCAGACACTCGACCGACACATGAAGACAATCGACGATCGCTTCACCATGCTTCCAAGGGTCCCGCAACCAATCGAAAAGGAAGCGTCCGGCGGATTCGAAGAATCCACGTTCGCCGAAGAAATCACTAGGGTCGAGATTCATCTCCCCAACATGGCGACATTCGACGGCACCAGCGACCCAGATGACCATATCTCTCTCTATAAACAAAAACTAATGGCTGCATCCGTTTCAAGGGAGAGTCGCGAGGCTGTCATGTGTAAAAGCTTTGGCACAACCCTCGCGGGTCCCGCACTAACTTGGTTTATGCGTTTGCCTCAGGGAATGATTGCATCGTTCGTAGATCTGGTCAACTCTTTCAAGAGTCAGTTCACCAGCAGTCGGAGGCTCGAGAGACAATCAAGTGACCTCTACCGAGTCACACAAAGGTATAACGAACCTCTCCGAAATTACCTCAACAGGTACAATAAAGAGAAAGTGACGATCCCCCATTGCGACGTCACCACTTCCATCGAAGCCTTCCGACAAGGTCTGATCAAAGACAACAATCTCTACAACGAGATCACCAAGTACCCGTGTAGAAGTTTCGAAGATGTCCAGGCCAAAACCATGGCCGAGGTAAGATTGGAAGAGGACCGTGAGTCACGGAAAGCCTCACACGGATCCGATCCATCCGATCATAAAAACCCCTCCGACAACCGTCGAGACAGACGTCATCATCCCTATTCTCGTAATGGAAATGAGCCGAACCAGGTAAACTCTTTCTATGACAGATCACAGGATTGGAGAGACGGTCCGACGTTGCCTCCCAGGGTCCAATCTTATAACTTCAATGTTTCCGTGTCGGAGCTCGTCAAGAGTTTCGACAAATATGGGAAAGAGATAAGATGGCCCCGAAAGAGCGACCGACCGGACGTCAAGAAGGACATGAGCCGATGGTGCAAATTCCACGGCGACCACGGTCATTCGACCGACGAGTGCATCGCCCTACGAAAGGAGGTCGCTAGACTACTCGCGCAGGGGCTCTTGCACGATGTAATCTCGGAGCGAGCAAAAGCCACCATGGAACAGCGAGATCAGTTAAAGCAAAACAAACCCCTATCTCCTGTCCATATGAAAGTTGTCAACACTATTTCAGGTGGTTCGGATATATGTGGAAACACATACTCCGCGGCTAAGCGGCATGCAAAGGAAAGCAAGGGCGATAAGCCCGAAGCGTCGGAATTCAAGCCAAGAAAGGTCCTCGACCTTCCAACGGTCGCATTCGATGAGTCCGACTCCGACGGATCAGAAGGTCATCACGACGGTCTGGTAATCTATTTGTCCATTGGCAATTGCTTAATACGAAGAGTACTAATCGATACAGGGAGTTCAACCAATCTTTTAACCCTCGACGCCCTTAAAGAAATGGGTCTGACTGAAAACGACCTAGTCAAAAAATCAACTCCATTGGTCGGGTTCATCGGTGAGGTTAAACATACGACTGGCGAAATCATCCTAACCACACACGCTGGGGGGATCAACCAACAGGTGAAATTCTTAGTCCTAGATTGTCCGTATCCCTATAATTGTATTCTTGGCAGGCCATGGATACACGCTATGAAGGTGGTACCCTCGACGTACCATCAAGTCATCAAATTCCCCACTGAATGGGGGGTCCAAGAAATCAAGGGAGATCAAAGGACCGCTAAGGAGTGCTACGTCGCCTCTATGAAAAGCGTCGTCGAACACAAGACCGCATAGCAACCATAGAGCGGCGAGGGACCTAGTCGGTACGTCGAACCAGAAATGGAAAAGCTCGACGAGATCGTACTAGATCCTTCAAAGCCAAACCAAACGGTAAGGGTCGGGTCGGACCTGGACAACTCGACCAAGCAACAACTCCTCGATTTTCTCAAGACCAATGCCGACTGTTTTGCATGGTCGTATGAGGACATGGTCGGAATATCTCCAAATATTATTACTCATAAATTAAATGTAGATCCATCTCATCCCCCCGTCAAGCAGAAACGCAGGAATTTCGCCCCCGAGCGGAACAAGATAGTCGACGACGAAGTCAAAAGCTTATTAGAAACAGGGAAGATAAGGGAGGTCCACTACCCCGAGTAGCTGGCCAACGTAGTCATAGTCCAGAAGAAGAATGGCAAGTGGAGAGTTTGCATTGACTTTACAGATCTCAATAAAGCTTGTCCTAAAGACTCGTTCCCGCTACCCCACATCGATGCCATGGTCGACGCTACGGCAGGACACAAAATGCTTACCTTCATGGACGCTTTCAGTGGCTACAACCAAATCCTCATGGAACCAGAATACCAAGAAAAGATAGCGTTCGTCACTAGCCAAGGTATCTATTGTTACAAAGTAATGCCATTTGGTCTAAAAAATGCAGGGGCTACGTATCAACGACTAGTCAACAAAATGTTCAAAGACCAGATTGGGGACACGATGGAAGTCTACATAGACGACATGTTGGTCAAGTCAAAAAGGAAAGAAGATCATATAGATCACCTTCGCGACAACTTTGAGGTGGTAAAAAGGTACAACATGAAACTAAACCCTACTAAGTGTTCCTTCGGAGTGTCGTCAAGAAAGTTCCTGGGGTACATGGTGACACAAAGAGGAATAGAAGCCAGTCCAAAACAGATCAAGGCTCTCATCAACCTTCGATCCCCCCGATGCATCAAGGACGTACAGAAACTTACGGGTCGGATAGAAGCCCTTAATAGATTCATCTCAAAGTCGTCCGACAAGTGCAAACCCTTCCACGACGCTCTCAAGAAGAACAAGTCCTTTCAATGGACGAAATAATATGAAGCAGCATTCCAGAACTTGAAGGAGTACCTGGCCAGTCCCATGTTATTGACCAAACCCCAAGGCGACGAGCCTTTATTTTTATACCTAGTAGTGTCAGAATCGGCCGTAAGCGCAGTACTGGTCAGAGAAGAAGACGGCAAGCAGTCACCGATATACTATGTCAGTCGGACGCTATTACCGGCAGAAACAAGGTATTCATCGCTTGAAAAGCTTGTACTATCATTGGTAATGGCCTCGAAGACACTCAAACCCTATTTCGAATTCCATACTATTATTGTCCGCACTAATCATCCCATGAGAGCGATCATGAGGAAGCCCGAGTTCACAGGATGAATGACCAAGTGGGCCATACACCTCAGCGGTTACGACATCGAGTATGAACCTAGGACGACAATCAAGTCGCAGGCCTTAGCCAACTTTGTAGCAGATTTCAGCCCGACCCTAGAGCAAGAAGCCATAAGAGAAGCAACACAACTGCTCGCAACAGAAGAAACATGCACATGGGAACTCCACACCGATGGTGCGTCGAACGCCAGAGGATCGGGGCTAGGGGTCGTGCTGAAATCGCCACAAGGGGACAAGATAGCCCAAGCCGTAAGATGTGAGTGGGACGCAACTAACAACTAAGCTGAGTATGAGGCACTCATATTCGGACTCATCCTAGCTCATGACCTAGGGGTCCGAGAGATCAAAGTCATTTGCGACTCCCTACTGGTCGTGAACCAGATACAAGGGTCGTACAGCGGCAAAGACGTCAGAATGATAGCCTACCTCAAAGTAGCTAAGAAGCTGATCGGCCAGTTCCAAGCATTCGATATCAGACAGGTACCAAGGGATCTTAACTCCCAAGCTGACGCACTTACCAACCTAGGATACGCCTTGGACCCGAAAGAATTTCCATACATACCATTGGCACACATCATGACACCAGCCGTCCCAAGAACATCCGTCGAACCAACTACACCACTAGAAGAGCTGGTCGCCATGGAGATAGGCGACCGACCAGAAGAAGACATTGTCAACACCAACGATGATTGGATACTACCCTACGTCAGGTGGTTAAAAGACGACATCTGATAGGTGTCATTTCATACACCTTTACTAGCAATTATTAGCATGATTTGGAGGAGTTTATGAGTAGTTTTGAGGCTAAGTCTATAATCCGGAAGTTGTAGAGAGAATTGAAGATATCAAGGGTTTTACAGCTTAGATGGAGATGATGAGGATCTGTTGGAGTTTATTGGAGAAGACTACCAACACTTGGTAGTAATAAAGAGCTGAAGAGAAGAGTGGGCAGAAATTGACGCCCCGCGCCAGAGCCACCGCGACCCGGCGGTGGGTCTCAGAGAAGGATGCCGCCCCGCGGTGGAAATCACCGCCCCGCGGTGGGAGCTGGCGCCCCGCAGCCATCACGTGAGGTGAAGAGCTTAATTAAATAATTCTCGTGATGTTTGGAATTGAAGAGATGGGCCCAGGAGGAAAGTAGGCCCAAAAGGAAGATCTCGGCCCAATTGAGAAGCGCTGAAGCGGGAATTGAAGCCACGCGTGAAAGAGATGCCGCGTTGAAGCTGAAGAATTGAAAGTGTGTTGAATCGGAGGCATGACGTCAGCAGCGATGTCAGCAAAGCTGATGATATTGGAGATTTGGGTCATGCCGAGAAGTGGGCCGACACTGCATTGGGTTGGGCCGAGGATCAGTTGGAATTGGAGATGGGCAGACGAGAGGCTTGCACGAGAATTCGGGATTAAGTTCCGCCGTTCGTTTGTTTTATTTTTGGTTATTATCTTTATTATTATTTCCTTTTATTATTTTTATTACTTTTAGGATTTAGGTTAAATACTCTTTGTTAACCTAGATTTCAGAATTCAGTTTTTACAGAAGTTTAGTTTTAGTTTTGCCAGTTCGTAGTTTTTCATCCCCTTGGATGGAGAACTAACTTTTCTTTGTTCTGCTAGATGATTGAAGCAGTACAGTTGATGTGTTTGTGAGATTTCTATTCCTTGTTCTTATCCTTATAAGTGTTGGATTGATTCTCTTGTTTATATTGATATTGATTTCTTGTTATTCTTTTTAGCCTGGCCAACTAGGTTGAATACTTTTTATCAATTGCTAGGATTTGCATATAGGGGTTCCGAGTGCTTATCTAGTGGCAAACACGATTGTGCGTATAGGGGTTCCGAGCGTACAATCATGTGTGAGAGTCTTTTGCATGCAGGTAGTAAGGTAGCACCGGATATTTTCATGTATCCTATATCCTTGTGTGCATTGCTATTGCTTTGTTGGTGGTAAAGTACCCCGGTCTGGTACCGCGTGACTGGTGGTATTTTATCATTGGCATAGTAATAAGTCTATCGACAACTGTGAGAATCGGTAGTGCTTAAGATCAGGGTGGGAACAACTATAAGGATAATTAAAGAACTTGGATTGAATAGATTTCCGTGATCAAACTCTATCTCTGTACTGTGGATTTCGCTCTAGTAGAACTACTTTCCCTCATTATATTTTCTCAACTCAACTCAACTTGTTTGCTTTGGTTTGCTTTGCTTCCTCTTGATAACTAAACCCCCTGTTCGTGTCACTTGTCATTCACACTTTCACACTGCATCGATCTTCCCTATGGGTTCGACCCTTACTTGTCTGCTATACTTATGTTTAGTAGGTCTGTTAGGAAATTTTACTTTGATTGAGGCTAATCAATGATAATTGCTTGCGCATTTCTAGCCCCGTCAAATTTGGCGCCGTTACCGGGGAAGATTTCTATTTTGTTGTGTGTTTTGTGATTGACTGCGGTGTGGATCTATCTTACGGTCCGCACCTTTTCTACTGATTCGCTACTTGTTGAAGTTGATACAGAAACAGGTACGAATGGCTCAGACACTCCGACAGCTGACTGCACCAGATTTGATACAGCAGCCATTGGCTGTAATTAGTCCACCCCTTGCAGATGGTGTGACATTTGAACTCATAACATGAGTGATACGGTTGCTCCCGAGATATTATGGACGAAGTGGAGAAAACCCCATTCTTCATTTGAGTAAATTCCACAACGTCATTATGAGCATCAAACCAGCAGACGTCACTGAGGATCAGATTAAAATGAGAGCCTTCGGGTTCACTCTTAAAGACGATGCTGAGGACTGGTACTATCATCTGCCTGGCGGAAGCATAGATTCCTGGGCTGAGCTACTTAAGGCTTTCCTCACACAATATTTCCCAACCAGGATGGTGAGCGCTTTGAAAAGGGAAATTGCCAGTATTGAACAAGGAGAGGAGGAGATCCTTTATGAATATTGTGAGCGGTTCAAACGACTTTGCTCTAGTTGCCCGTTCCATGGTTTTGACAAGAAAGCTCTAGTACTCTATGTTTACAATGGGCTGCTGGATGATGAAAGAAGAATCATAGATGCTACTTGTGGTGGTAGTATCTTGAATATGACCCCTGATGCAGCCATGACTAGACTTCATGATATGGCTGAGAGCACAAGAGATTTTGATGAAGCCCCAAGGACCAGAGGAGTTAATGCTGTCAACTCCAATGATGCACATTTATTATAAGAAATTGCTTCATTGAAAGACATTATTGCGAAGACGGGTAGACAAGAAGCACCTCAACCCCACTTTGATGAGCTACCAGTAGCTCCCTATACCAGTAACTCCGCTACCACTGAGGATATGCTCAGGACTCTGACTTAGCATTTCACCACGCATGTGCAGGCCACTGAGTCAAGTATTAAGAACATGGAGAGGCAGATTGGTCAGCTTGTTGATGTTGTGACCAAGATTGACCAGAGGACATCTAACTCTCTGCCCTCTTAGACTACTGTGAACCCAAGAGAGAATGTAAGTGTTATTTCTCTCAGAAGTGGCATGAAATTGCAAGTCGCTCCTACTGCTGAAAAGGACGACAGAGCTGAAATTGAAGATGGGCAAGTTCCACCGCCCTGCGGCGACACCCACCGCGACCCGGCTGAAGCTCTAAGTTTTCCTGAGTTAACACCACCGCCCCGCGGCCAAGAACACCGCCTCGCGGTGAGACCACCGCCCCGCGGTGAATGCCCAGATCTGGATTTTGATCATGACGAAGGAGAGGACCTCTTTGTTCGTCCAATTTTTCCTCCTCGTGGTTCTGAAAAGCTCCCTGTCCCCTTTCCGGAGGCACTAAAGGAGAGGATGATAATCGACGATAATGATCTCTTCGACACCTCCAGTAGCTGCAAGGAAACCACCCCTTTGGCCCATTTAGCAAACAGCACCCCAGGCTATGCAGAACTTTTAAAGGCGCTGGGTAAGATCAAAAAGAAACCAAAGGGGAAGCACAAGAAAGAGGCCTTGATACAGATGACGGATTCTTATATGCTGGATACGGGGCAGGATAAACATGTAGCCCCTGAGATGCTGGGTATACAGTTTCTAAAAATGGCAAGTACATTCATAGATATGCACAATAGTCCATCTACCATGAAGTACAAGAGCATGGGGGCAATGCTCAACATGGAGCACCCAAAGAGGCATCCCCCGGATATAGATCCCAGGTGTTCAGTTGCTATAAGCAACCCAAGTTGAGAAGATGAGTAGGATGTCAAGCCATGACAATAACTAAGGCGCTGTCCGGGAGGCAACCCGAGGTATGTTTTTCTCTCTTTGCTTTTCATTATTTGTTTTTGCATTTTTCTTTAGTGTGTTTTTGCTTTGTTTTTGTTTTCTTTGTTTTCGACTAACCTTCAGGGAGGAGACCTATGCCTATTGAAGAAGATGTTTCCACACCAATGTAAGTCTCTCATGTCCCTGCACTAAGTCGCTCCCCGAAAAAACCTTAAACGGGGAGGCAAAAAAAAAATCAAAAAAAAATTTCAAAAAAAAAAAACAAAAAATTCAAAAAAAAAAAAAAGTTTTACCGAACTGTCCAGAGTCACCACGGAGAGGTGCGCATCATGTTGCTAACGGAGGAACACTTTCACCACACATTATTTGGCAACGATGATGGCCCTACATTCGACAGTTGAGGAGGAGGAACGCTAGAGCCCCCACCATGATGATATCTGGGCTCCACCATGTGTTCCTAGAAGGCCGTGCAACCCCGACATTTGTGCTACACCACTATTCACCAAAGTGGTTCCATTATGGTTGCACGGTAGGAGAAGATTATAGAGTTGATGAAGACACCCGCCCAACACCAGAGACCTGGGCATTTATGGAGAACACCGCCAGCGATCATCTACAGTGTCCAAGCAGCTTGGCGACGTTTGTGAGTTAAATTTTTTTTTTGCTTTTCCATGTGCTTTATTCTTTTGTCTTTCATTACAATGAGGACAATGCAATTTTTAAGCATGGGGGAGAGTTCTATACTTGCTACGTCGTTGAGGAGAAAAATGAATAAAAATGAAAAAAGCCAAAAATTGAAAAAAGGCATACATTGAAATCCTGGGATAGGTCGACAACCCGAAAGGGCGGCCTAGGTAATAAGCAGGTGGCTTGGATCAACATTAGGCTGGGGTAATATGTGGTCAAGAGTGATGTGAGCTTATGTGAGTACATCTATTGGAAAATGAAATGAGTGGCTTGGTGAAAACCCGAAAGGGCGCCTTGGCAAAATGAGCGAAAAAGAAGAAGAGTGATTCTAGGATTTCTCATTATTCTTGGCGTGCGTCATAAGAAGAGGAGTCAAAGAAGGATTGTCGGGTAGGTCACTCTGGGAGGAATAAGAAGATAGATGGGAAATAGGATTAGATTTTGATTCACTCTATGGTGTTTGGGATAAGCTTGGGGGAAGTACTCTGCTTTCCTTGTAGCTTTGGTGTGTGGTGTTGATTGTATTGTGTTGTTGTGTTGTGCATATTGTTTTGGTACTCTGGAGCCGATTGTTGAGATGTTGTAATTGCTAGTGTCATATTTTCTTGTACTTCCTGAGGCCTTGGTGTTTGATTGAGAGAGTAGGTTTAACTTTAGTTTACTCGAGGACGAGCAAGGTTTAAGCATGAGGGAATTTGATAGGTGTCATTTCATACACCTTTACTAGCAATTATTAGCATGATTTGGAGGAGTTTATGAGTAGTTTTGAGGCTAAGTCTGTAATCCAGAAGTTGTGGAGAGAATTGAAGATATCAAGGGTTTTACAGCTTAGATGGAGATGATGAGGATCTGTTGGAGTTTATTGGAGAAGACTACCAACACTTGATAGTAATAAAGAGCTGAAGAGAAGAGTGGGCAGAAATTGACACCCCGCGCCAGAGCCACCGCGACCCGGCGGTGGGTCTCAGAGAAGGATGCCACCCTGCGGTGGAAATCACCGCCCCGCGGTGGGAGCTGGCGCCCCGCGGTGGGAGCTGGCGCCCCGCGGCCATCACGTGAGGCGAAGAGCTTAATTAAATATTTCACGTGATGTTTGGAATTGAAGAGATGGGCCCAGGAGGAAATTAGGTCCAAAAGGAAGATCTCAGCCCAATTTAGAAGCGCTGAAGTGGGAATTGAAGCCACGCGTGAAAGAGATGCCGCGTTGAAGCCGAAGAATTGAAAGCGTGTTGAATCGGAGGCGTGACGTCAGCAGCGACGTCAGTGAAGCTGATGATATTGGAGATTTGGGCCGTGCCGAGAAGTGGGCCGATGCTGCATTGGGTTGGGCCGAGGATCAGCTGGAATTAGAGATGGGCAGATGAGAGGCTTGCACGAGAATTCGGGATTAAGTTCCACCGTTCATTTGTTTTATTTTTGGTTATTATCTTTATTATTATTTCCTTTTATTATTTTTATTACTTTTAGGATTTAGGTTAAATACTCTTTGTTAACCTAGATTTCAGAATTCAGTTTTTACAGAAGTTTAGTTTTAGTTTTGCTAGTTCGTAGTTTTTCATCCCCTTGGATGGAGAACTAACTTTTCTTTGTTCTGCTAGACGATTGAAGCAGTACAGTTGATGTATTTGTGAGATTTCTATTCCTTGTTCTTATCCTTATAAGTGTTGGATTGATTCTCTTGTTTATATTGATATTGATTTCTTGTTATTCTTCTTAGCCTGGCCAACTAGGTTGAATACTTTTTACCAATTGCTAGGATTTGCATATAGGGGTTCCGAGTGCTTATCTAGTGGCAAACACGATTGTGCGTATAAGGGTTCCGAGCGTACAATCGTGTGTGAGAGTCTTTTGCATGCAGGTAGTAAGGTAGCACCGGATATTTGCATGTATCCTATATCCTTGTGTGCATTGCTATTGCTTTGTTGGTGGTAAAGTACCCCGGTCTGGTACCGCGTGACAGGCGTGACTGGTGGTATTTTATCATTGACATAGTAATAAGTCTATCGACAACTGTGAGAATCGGTAGTGCTTAAGATCAGGGTGGGAACATCTATAAGGATAATTAAAGAACTTGGATTGAATAGATTTCCGTGATCAAACTCTATCTCTGTACTGTGGATTTCGCTCTAGTAGAACTACTTTCCCTCATTATATTTTCTCAACTCAACTCAACTTGTTTGCTTTGGTTTGCTTTGCTTCCTCTTGAT
Source organism: Rheum nobile (assembly GCA_027886185.1). NCBI lineage: Eukaryota > Viridiplantae > Streptophyta > Magnoliopsida > Caryophyllales > Polygonaceae > Rheum > Rheum nobile. The sequence goes on along the minus strand of WOAB01000738.1, from coordinate 648,029 downwards.
AACTAAACCCCCTGTTCGTGTCACTTGTCATTCACACTTTCACACTGCATCGATCTTCCCTGTGGGTTCGACCCTTACTTGTCTGCTATACTTCTGTTTAGTAGGTCTGTTAGGAAATTTTACTTTGATTGAGGCTAATCAACGATAATTGCTTGCGCATTTCTAGCCCCGTCAGCATCCTGCTCGACGACAAAACAGAAGCAAAAAGGCTCAAGGTACAAGAACTCTCTTTCGATATCCTAGATAACATCTTGTACAAAAGGTCTGTCACAGGAATACTCCTGCAATGCCTCAAGACTCCGGAAGTCGGACGCATCTTACAATCGCTACACGAAGGAGAATGTGGAAACCATACCGGCGGACGAAGCCTCTCAGGGAAAGCCCTGCGAAACGGGTACTACTGGCCCACGATGAACAAAGAAGCAATGGAGTACACCAAGAGATGCGACGTCTGTTAGCGACACACGCCCGCCCATCATCAAACTTCGAAGCTCCTCCATCCGACTCTGGTTCCATGGCCCTTTATGAGGTGGGGAATGGACATTGTCGGGAAGCTCCCACCCACGTCGGGTCAAAGAGTCTTCTGCCTTGCCATGACGGACTACTTTTCTAAGTGGATCGAAGCCGAAGCCTACAGAGAGGTAAAAGATCAACACGTCATTTCATTCATAAAACGCAATATCTTGTGCAGATTTGGCGTCCCATCAGAAATCGTATGCGAGAATGGTTCCCAATTCATTAGTCATAAGACTCGAGCCTTCTACGACCAATGGAACATCAAATTGGTCACGTCCATACCTCGGTACCCACAATCCAACGGACAGGCTGAGTCCAGCAACAAAATCATCATCAACAACCTCAAGAAATGCCTCACTGGGGCTAAAGGCAAATGGGCAGACGAACTCCCATTCATTCTCTGGTCAGACAGGACTACTCCAAAAAATGCGACCGGACAATCACCTTTCTCTCTCATCTACGGGAGTGAGGCAGTCATTCCGGTCGAGTTATTGGTTTTGACCGCCCGTTGCAACCTTCAGACAAATGAGAAAAATGACGTCGAACTAGCACACAACCTAGACACGGTGGACGAGATCAGAGAAAGAGCCTGAATTAAGATGGTCAGGTTCCAACAACAGGTCACAAGGAGTTACAACAAGAACGTCCAGATCAAAGCATTCAAAGTCGGAGATTGGGTCCTCAAAAAAATGTTCCAGAATACCAAAAGTCCATTCGACGGAAAGCTCGCACCACAATGGGAAGGACCCTACTTAATCACCGAAGTAGTCGGACAAGGAGCATATCAGTTAGAAGACAAAGACGAACGACCAATCCCAAGAAGTTGGAACGCGACACATTTGAAGCTATACCATTTCTGAACCAAACGAGGTAAGGCATCACATAACTTCATACATCGTTTATTATCGCATACACATCTCAAATTCTTTAAAAAACTAGCATTCGACACTAAGTAAGGACCTCCTCCTTACAAAAACATGAATGCGGAACAACATTGACACATACATTGGATCCAGTCATCCGCGAAAAGCGCTTACATTACATCTACACGATCGATCGAAACACGGGGAGATGGACAACACAGGCACGTCGGCACACCGCCTGCCTTACACAATACATAAGGTTATGACACTTTATTACATTTACGCAATAGAGACATATTGCTTACCTCCCCGACATAAAGTCATGACTAACACATACACATACATTTGCAGGCCTCCTTTAAACACATACATACGGCGAGCCCCACTCGATGGAGCACACGGGCGAAACCGACATACAAAACACAAAGCGTCATCGACAAACTTCTCTAAGAAAAGTCTGACGACATGTACGAAACAAACAAACAAACATATAATCCTTTGTAAGAAACAGATTGCATCAAATAAAAGTCTAAGCATTTTTTATACGAATACGCAACCCGTGATGGTAGGCGGGTCACCAAAATAGATTGTTTGCCTACATACACATAGGACTTCAACAACATCTACTACACAGTCTACGACCCGCGATGGTGGAAGGGTTGCCAAAACACAAAATATCCAAACCCACACACGTGTGGAGCAACAAGTCAGACTGCATAAAAAAATACACATCAGGCGTCAAGGGCAACAACACTACCTTCGACAGGGGCTGGCTCCAGAGGAAGCTGAGGATCATCTGGCTCAACATCGCCGGAGTGGACCTCATCCTCGCCAACATCTCCATCCGCAGTCTCCTCTCCAATGCCGGCCAACTGGAAAAGCTCTTGACCAGGGTTTCCTTTTGGGAACATGGAGTCCAAGGTCTCCTTCTCCGCCTTCAGATCCCGGAGCTCGTGCTTGCATTCATCAAACTCCTCCATCATCTCAACACGCGACTTCAACGCATAAAAAGCGCCGACATCGCCTGCGATCTGGCCAGCTGCGATCTGAGCCTGCTTCACCCTTTCTTCGATACCTAATCGTCTCTCATTAAGTTCTTTCCGGCATACGACTAACTCCTCCTGATAACTCTTCAGCTCCCTAGTAAAGTGGCGCTCAACCTCTCGCCAACGACTCTCAGCTCCCTCCAACCTACTCTTCAGAGACGCGAGATCAGACCCCGACCTAGCAGCCCTCTCCTCGGCCTTGACAACCATTGTCTTAGCGCCGGAGTATGCCCCCAAGAGATACTGAAAGGTCTGAAAAATAAAATACAAAAACAGTCAGAAAACTCAGTCGACTCAAGGAAAGAAAACGAAAAGCACAAGCAGAGATGACTCACCCTCCACGCGGAGCACCCCGCTTCACTAATACAATCCAAAGGAGAGATGTCGTTGACTTCCGACTTCAGAGTCGGATCCTGGGCATGAAAGAGGTCAGCAATCGATCGACCGACCGTGCCGATCTTGTCGATCCCTTCAGCGGCCGCCCCTTTCTTTCTAGGAACCTCCTCCGCCTTGACGTTGCCAGAAGGAACGCCTGCTTTCCTCTTGGAACCAACCTTGACTTGAGGCGCCGGGTCCGCCGGAATTGACTTGCTCGATGCGACTTTGGCCGCCGCCCTCCTCTGCTCAATCAAACCCTTTCCGGACACTCCTCTCAAGTGAGCACTTGTTCGACCACCAAGAGAAGCTAACACGACAGGTAAACGTGAAAAGATCACAAAGCAGACAACAAAAAAAAAGGGAACACTGGGGAAAACTTACACTTGGCACGAGACGATAAGACAGTCGACATATCGTCTTGAGTAGCGGGGGAGGTCGATAGCAGGTTGACGTTGACAAACTTCCTCTCCGACACAGGAACACTGAGAACAACCCTTGACACGCCTTCCGACTGAGCGTCCACTTCCAGATCTTCCGCTTCGGGAACTACAAAAAAAGAAAAGTTAAGACAAGAGGTTAAGACACAGGAAACGTGCAAAGAAAGTACAAACACATACTCTCGATTCTCCACTCCGACAGCAAGAACGAACAATCTCCCCCCTTCTCCAAAGATGAACGTTCGACAAAAAAAAATCGACCCCCATCCGCGGTCGTTCACATCAAGGTTAAGCACCAAAGGCTTCCGACCCTGTCGAATGCGCAGCTGAACGCGGGAAGAACTCTTCGACCTTACGGCCTGGGCTATCTTGTCCCCTTGTGGTGACTTCAGCACGACCCCTAGTCCTGAACCTCTAGCATTCGATGCGCCATCAGTGTGGAGCTCCCATTTCGACGCCCTGTGGTAATTGTACCACAGGGCGTCGAAATCAAAGCCAACCCTAGATTGAACGTTTACCAAATCCAGAACCCTAAGAATCCTCCACGCCTGAGGCATCACCTGACACGGCGCCAACGCCAAAGTAGCCTGAAAAGCCCTGACAAGGGAAGAAAAAGGGAACTTATGACCAATCCGAAACGGATAAGCGTAAAAGCAGACCCAGCCCTCGTCTGATGCGTCAAAAACGGATGGTGGAGATCGTGGCGTAGAAAGTTGTTTGGACTCCATCCATCAAGCCTCGCCGAAGCCCAAAACAACTTGGGGTTATTATTGGGCCCAACACTCTCCTAGGAGGACAGACCAAGCCAGATGGGCCCAGATCCAAGACAAGTCGGAAGATAAGAGAAAGTCGAGAGAATCGTCATAACCTCCGCGGTCGAATGCTTCCCGACCAGATCGCGAAGATCATACCGAGCATTAAATGCCTGATTGAGGCAACGGCCACAACATTCAAAATAACACAATAATGACAGTAATCAAGTACAGAATCTCAGCAATCACTCCCGGCATTGAAGGCAAGATATGGCCAAATCGTAAGAAAACGGTCAGAAAAGGCACTTACCATATTTGGATTCGGAGGGGATAAGAGGGGAACACAAGCTGGAAAAAGGGACACAACGCATTCTCATGCATAATCAACTCTGACCACACGCACATATAAGCTCTGAATCGCCACCACTTACTCGGGCCGGAACGCCGTTTCACGTCCATTGGTCGAACATCATCATCCCCGGTCGAGTTTGCTCCGACCTACTTCTCTCTAAGGATAAGTTGTAACCCGACTTGTTTCAATCATCAACGCGTTAATAAAATTACATTGTTTCCTTGCATTTCTTATCTATTGGTTGATTATCTATTTGAATTGGTTTGATTTCTACTATTCGATCGACTAGTTACCCCGTCTAAGGCGATTTAGATCATCTGGTCTTTTCGCCCCAAAACAGTGACTGTCCGATCGCATTCTTTGGAGTGGTCCTGTCGGACCAGAGGATGAACGGGAGCTCGTCTGCCCATTTTCCTTTAGCCCCTGTGAGGAATTTCTTGAGGTTGTTGACGATGATTTTGTTGCTAGACTCGGCTTGCCTGTTAGATTGCGGATATCGAGGAGTGGATGTGACCAGTTTGATGTTCCATTGGTCGCAAAAGGCTCGAGTCTTATGACTGATGAACTGGGAGCCATTGTCGCACACGATTTCTAATGGGATTCCAAATCTGCACAAGATATTGCGTTTTATAAACGAAATGACGTGTTGATCTTTTACCTCTCGGTAGGCTTCAGCTTCGATCCATTTGGAAAAATAGTCTGTCATGGCAAGGAAGAAGACTCGTTGACCCGACGCAGGTGGGAGTTTTTCGACGATGTCCATTCCCCATTTCATGAAGGGCCATGGTGCCAGAGTCGGATGGAGGAGTTCTGAGGGTTGATGAGGAACGGGTGCGTGTCGTTGGCAGGCATCGCACTTCTTGGTGTATTCCATTGCATCTCTATTCATTGTGGGCCAGTAGTATCCGGTTCGCAAAGCTTTCCCTGAGAGGCTTCGCCCACCGGTGTGGTTTCCACATTCTCCTTCATGTAATGATTGTAAGACGCGTCCGACTTCTGGAATCTTGAGGCATCATAGGAGTATCCCTGTGACAGATCTTTTGAACAAGACGTCACTTATAATATTGAAGGAAAGAGCTTGTACCTTTAGCCTTTTTGCTTCTGTTTTGTCGCTGGGTAGGATGCCGTCTTTTAACCATTTGACGTAAGGTAACGTCTAGTCGTCCTGATTGTTGACGATGTCTTCCTCTGGTCGGTCGCCTATCTCCATCGTGACAAGTTCTTCCAAACGTGTGATCGATCCCTTGGATGTTTTTGGAACAGCTGGTGTTGTGATGTGTGCCAGTGGGATATTTGGGAATTCCTTTGGATCCAAGACGGACCCTAAATTGGCTAGTGCGTCAGCCTGAGAGTTGAGGTCTCTGGGCACCTGCCTGATGTCGAATGTTTGGAATTGGTCGATTAGCTTCTTGGCCACGTCCAGATAAGCTATCATCCTGTCGTCTTTGGTGTTGTACGACCCTTGTATTTGATTTACGACTAAGAGGGAGTCACAAATGACTTCGATCTCTCGGACTCCTAGGTTGCGTGCCAGGATGAGCCCAAATATGAGTGCTTCGTATTCATCTTTGTTGTTGGTTGCGTCTCATTCGCACCTTACGGCCTGGGCTATCTTGTCCCCTTGTGGTGACTTCAGCACGACCCCTAGTCCTGAACCTCTAGCATTCGATGCGCCATCAGTGTGGAGCTCCCATTTTCATGTCTCATCTGTCGCAAATAACCGTGTTGCCTCTTTGGCGGCTTCTTGCTCTAGGGTCGGGCTGAAGTCTGCCACAAAGTCAGCCAGGGCCTGCGACTTGATCGCTGTTCTGGGATCGTATTCAATATCGTAGCCACTGAGGTGTATGGCCCACTTGGCCATTCGTTCTGTGAACTCGGGCTTCCTCATGATTGCTCTCATGGGATGGTTAGTGCGGACAATTATAGTATGGGATTCGAAATATGGTTTGAGTTTATTTGATGCCATTACCAGTGATAGTACAAGTTTTTCTAACGATGAGTACCTTGTCTCCGCTGAAAGTAATGTCCGACTGACGTAGTATATCGGCGACTGCTTTCCGTCTTCTTCTCTGACCAGAACTGCGCTTACGGCCGACTCCGATACTGTCAGGTATAGTAGTAATGGCTCGTCATCCTTGGGTTTGGTTAATAACAGGGGACCGGCCAGGAATTTCTTCAAGTCCTGAAATGCGACTTCATGTTCTTCCGTCCATTGATAGGATTTGTTCTTCTTGAGAGCGTCGTGAAAGGGTTTGCACTTGTCGGACGACTTTGAGATGAATATGTTCAGGGCTGCTATCCGACCTGTCAGTTTTTGCACGTCTTTGACGCACCGAGGGGATCGGAGGCCGATGATTGCCTTGACTTGTTCTGGGTTGGCTTCTATTCCTCTTTGTGTTACCATGTACCCTAGGAACTTTCCTGACGACACTCTGAAAGAGCATTTCATAGGATTCAATTTCATGTTATATCTTTTTAGTACCTCGAAGCTGTCGCGGAGGTGGTCGATGTGGTCTTCTTTCTTTTTTGACTTGACCAGCATGTCGTCTATGTGGACTTCCATTGTGTCCCCAATCTGGTCTCTGAACATCTTGTTGACCAGTCGTTGATAAGTAGCCCCTGCATTTTATAGTCCGAAGGGCATTACTTTGTAATAATAGATACCTTGGCTTGTGACGAATGCCGTTTTCTCTTGGTCTTCTGGTTCCATGAGAATCTGATTGTAGCCACTGAATGCGTCCATGAAGGATAACATTTCGTGCCCCGCTGTTGCATCGACCATCGCGTCAATATGAGGGAGCAGAAAGGAGTCTTTGGGACAAGCCTTGTTAAGGTCAGTGAAGTCGATACAGACTCTCCATTTGCCGTTTTTCTTTTGGACTACAACCACATTGGCCAGCCACTCGGGGTAGTTGACTTTCCTTATCTTTCCTGTTTCCAGCAGGCTCCTGACCTCGTCGTCGACAATCTTGTTTCACTCTGGGGCGAATTTCCTGCGCTTTTGCTTCACAGGGGGGGAGATGGATCTACGTTCAATTTATGATTAATAATGTTTGGAGATATACCGACCATATCTTCATGTGACCATGCAAAACAATCAACATTAGATCTAAGGAAATTCAGAATTTGTTGTCTGGTCGAGTCGTCCAGGTCCGACCCGACCCTTACCGTTTGGTTTGGCTTTGAAGGATCTAGTGCGATATCGTCAAGCTTTTCCATTTCTGGTTCGACGTATCGACTAGATCCTTCACCGATATGTGATTGCTATGCGGTTTTGGGCTCGACCGCGCTCTTCATGGAGGCGACATAGCACTCCTTGGCCATCCTCTGATCTCCCTTGATTTCTTGGACTCCCCACTTGGTAGGGAACTTGATGATTTGATGGTACATCGAGGGTACCGCCTTCATAGCATGTATCCATGGCCTGCCAAGAATGCAATTATGGGGATATGGGCAGTCTAGGACTAGAAATTTCACCTGTTGGTTTACCCCTCCGGCGTATGTCGTAAGAACGATTTCGCCGATAGTATGTTTAACTTCGCCGCTGAATCCGACTAATGGAGTCGATTTCTTGATAAGGTCATCTTCGCCCAGACCCATCCCTTTGAGGGCGTCGAAGGTCAAGAGATTGGTTGAACTTCCTGTATCGATTAGTACTCTACGTATCAAACAGTTCCCAACAGACAAGGATATTACTAGACCATCATGATGGTTTTCCGACCCGTCGGCATCGGATTCATCGAACGTGACCGTCGGGAGGTCGGAGACCCTGGTTTGTCTGAACTCCGGCGTCTCGGGTTTACTGCCTTTGCTTTCTTTTGCATGTCTTTTGGCTGTGGAGTACATGTTCCCACATACGTCCAAGCCCCCTGAAATGGTATTGATAATTTTTGTATGGACAGGAGATGGGGGTTTATCTTTTTTTACCTGATCTCATCGTTCCATGGTGGCTTTGGCCCGTTCCTAGATTACGTCACGCAAGAGTCCTTGCGCGAGTAACCTGGCGACCTCTTTGCGTAAGGCGATGCATTCGTCCGTTGAGTGACCGTGGAATTCACACCACCTGCTCATGTCCTTTTTGACGTCCGATCGGTCGTTCTTTCGAGGCCATCTTACCTCTTTCACATACTTGTCGAAACTCTTGACGAGCTCCGAGATGAAGATATTGAAATTGTATGACTGAACCCCAGGAGGCAACGTTGGACCATCTCTTCATGTGCTGACTGAGTGTCTGCTGGATGAGAGCCAGGATGTCGGGAGGATTGGTAACTTATGGTTCATCGATTCGGGTTCCCTCAGTATTCCTGGAGCGTCGTATGCTCGGGGGGGGGGGGGGTTAGTTCGATGCCATCCATGTCGAGACGCGTCCGGACGTTGCTATGGATGGGCATCCGCCTAGATCCAGAAGCCACCGATTGTACCTGCAACTTAAGAGACTCATTTTCACGGGTTAGTTGTGCAATCTCGGCCCTGGATTGGGTGGATAAGGTAGCCAAGGGTTCGGTATTTTGGCGTTGCTGGGCAAGTTCCTCTTGGGCAAGCTCTTGGAGTTGGTTTGGAGTAGGATTTTCGGTTGTGTTTCCTTGAGCTTGGGTGTCGTCTTCGAGGCGTGGCTCCTTGATACCGGTAGGTGGGTTGATAGTCATGGTTGGAGGATTTTCGAGATGGTGATCGGCAAGTTGCCCCACGCTGGGCGCCAAATTGTTTTGGGACAAAAAGATCGGTCGACCTAAATCGCCTTAGACGAGGTAACGAGTCAATCGGATAAAAACTCAATCCAAACCAAATAGACAATCAACCAAGCAAAGAATAGATGCGAAATGGCAATGTAATTTATATATCAAATGATGACTGAATCAGATCAAAATACAACTTATCCTTAGAGAATAAAGGATCGAGCCTTGTCCGACAGGCGTTTTGGTGTTTCAACCGGCAGCGATCGGGTAGAATCTCCAGGGGGTTTGAGTGAGAGTGAATATGCAAGTAGGCCTCTCGAAGGGTAAGTCAGTGGATGCTGTGTATAGACGTATGTCCTGTCGTTTGCTTCTTCGTGGTCTATTTATGGTAGTTTTCTCCTTGTGTCCGTTATTCGTGATCGTATTTATCCTCTATTCATTCCGTGTGAGATCTTTGGGATTTGCTCTTGATTGCCATCATAATCTCTGTGTTTAATGTTGTTACCGTTGTCACCGATCAAACAATTAATGTCCAGGGTGAAACATCCGGGATTCGGTCGGATCCTCAGCGTTTGAAGGGCATCCGTCGCCTCTAACTCCTTCTGGCCTTCGGCTTCATCTGGACTTTGGCCCAATTCGTTCGATCCGATCCCTTGGAGTAAGTTTGGGCCCAACAAATATTAAGAGTCGCGATTACCTATATATATAAATACATATGCTACAATAATCCAAGTTGGAAAATGTTCATGTAGGAATGAGCATTTAGGTGAGAATGTGAAAATGTCGTATGTACATGAAGTTATGATTGTATGTCCCTGACTTTAGTAGGTGAAAGTTGTAAGAGAAATGTATGCTTAATAAGGGAACAGTATATGTTGAGACGATTGTTCCCTGCAAGTCTTGATCTTCTCTTGATGTTGACTTCGGCTTCAATAGGGAACGATCAATAAACGTTGTAACTCGGATAAGATTTGAATCGTGAGAACACTTTCCGAAATCAGAATTTTGCCCCTTACTAAGCCTTAGGGAATCCGCAAAATCTGAAGTGAGATAAGACAAACCCTCTAGTTTCCTTCAAGGCTTCTGATGGGAACTAAACTATGTTCATGTATTTGTGGAGTATGACTTCAACTGAGATAGAGAACTCGTGCCTTTTTTCTGATCCCCCAACACTATCACTGAAATGCCTTTATATAGGCTTTCGGACGGTTACAGGGAATGGTTACGGCAGTTACAAGCGATTACTAACGGTTACCAACTGTTCCAACTGTCACTAACCGTTTCCAAGGATATCCAACTACTTGTATCAGTTATCAACTGATTTAAGGTAGTTAAGAGGTGATTATTCCGACGGTTACCAAGGCGGTTACAACACATTAATCACATGCTGAAACTTTAACCATGCCTCAGGGAACTTGACGTTCCCACCTAGGGAACGGCTGATCCCTCCAGGGAACGACCACTCGTTCAACCTTAAGTAACGTCGATATGTCTTAAAGACACAATTAACCTCTCTGATGCACTGTTCCCATATGGGTAACGTCACATATCCTTAATGTCTCCCTCAGAATCTCAAGTATGCTTACACGAGTGTGTACTCCACACCTCCAAACCCGTGAATTACCTAAGTGAGATCTTATAGTGTCGTATGAATCCCGATCACACTAAATGGCACTGTTCCCTATATGGGAACGGTCTCATGATGACACTAAAATCACCAACAATCCTCCCCCATTTTAGTGTAATCCTTGATTCACAAAATAAGCAAGTCTTCATCCCAAACTCATGCATAAACACAAATATCGAAATGATTGAATTCATGTCTTAGTGTAATTACACATTTCAAACACCCGGGAATCATGGTGTCCTAAGGATTGAACCAATCAACCTCTTTGGATGCATGAAGATAACACACACATGAATTACTATACAATTCCATAGTCTAACTTGACTCTCTTAATGGCCTTGAGTCCTTATCCATTCGTGAGCATTTTGAAGTCAACCCAAACTTCATGAAGCGGCCAATCTTCACGCCCATATAGGTAGATCCTTTTAAGGAACGCATCCTCAATCGTGCACCTACAATCTGCACTTTTTCAAAGGAACTATTAAGAAATTGCTTTCAACCTCTAAACTTGTAGGAACAGAGCACATACTTGGGGACTGTTCCTTTGTGCTCTCAGTTTCTAGGTGTAGGCTTTCCACATTGAATCCGTTCCCAACGTTAATTGGAAAGGAATTGGGTATCCCACCGCTAGAAAACTATATGGGTCTTAATCCCATCCCCTTAGCCGACTTGGAAACCAAGTCCCTAGCCAACCCCTTCGTCAAGTGATCAACCAAGTTTTGTTGTGATCTAACAAAATCCACCGAAATCACCCCATGCGTAATGAGCTCTCTTATCGCACTATGCCTCACACCCAAGTGGCGTGATTTCCCATTGTATACATGGCTATATGCCTTAGCCAAAGTTGCAGCGCTATCACAATGGATTGATATAGGTGAAATTGGCTTTTCCCATAATGGAATTTCATATATCAAGTTCCTTAGCCATTCTGCTTCTTTCCCAGCAACGGCTAAGGCAACAAACTCTGATTCCATGGTGGAACTCGTGATGCAAGTTTGTTTCTTAGAAGCCCATGATATGGCACCCCCACCAACAAGGAACACCCACCCACTAGTGAAAGAAAGATCCTCTTCATTTGTGATCCAACTTGCATCTGAATACCCCTCTAACACCGAGGGTGATCCACTATAAGTAAGACAAAAGTCCATTGTTCCCTTAAGGTATTGAAGTACCCATCGAACCGCTTGCCAATGGTATGCACTAGGATTACTAGTATAACGACTAAGCTTTCCTACTGCAAAAGCAATATCCGGCCTAGTACTTGTCATGGCATACATCAAGCACCCAATAACCCTTGAGTACTCAAGTTGCATAACTGATTTTCCTTTGTTAGGGAATAGTTTAACACTCGGATCATATGGTGTTTTCAAAGGAGTGTACTTATCACAATTGAATTTCTCCAATACTTTCTCAATGTAATGATATTGTGACAACGATAAGCCCTCCGTTCCCCGCCTTATCCTAATCCCTAGGATAACATCGGCCTCCCCCATGTCCTTCATGGAGAATTGTGATGACAAAATAGCCTTTGTAAGGTCTACTTGCCTTTGATCCGTTCCAAAGATCAACATGTCATCCACGTACAAGCAAATTATAACACCGTTCCCAGAATTATCAAAATTGCTATATACACACTTGTCGGATTGATTCAGTTTGAATACATTGGACAACACAACCTCATCAAACTTTTGATGCCATTGTTTTGGTGCTTGCTTCAGCCCATACAAAGATTTGACCAATTTTCACACCTTATGCTCTTGTCCGGGCATAACGAACCCTTCGGGTTGTTTCATATACACTTCTTCCTCAAGGTCCCCATTAAGGAACGATGTTTTCACATCCATTTGGTGTATAACCAACTTGTGAATAGCAGCCAAGGCAATCAATAGCCTAATGGTGGTAATCCTAGCAACTGGTGCATAGGTATCAAAGTAGTCGGTTCCATACTTTTGTCTAAAGCCTTGAACAACCAATCGGGCCTTAAACTTATCTATGGTTCCATCCACTTTCATCTTCTTCTTGAATATCCACTTACTTCCCAATGGCTTACAGCCAGGGGGAAGATCAGCTAAAACCCATGTATTGTTCCCCATGATGGAATCCATCTCATCATTTATGGCCTCTTTCCAAAAGGAAACGTCTTGAGACTTCATTGCTTCAATAAACGTCTTTGGGTCATCCTCAATATTGTAACAATACAAGTATTGAGATCCAACTTCATCCCTTGTTCCCTCTACCAAGTAAACATGGAAGTCAAGGCCAAAGGACGTTCCCTTCCTTACTCTTTTACTCTTTCGGATCTCTGGTTCACCGTTCCCAAGTTGGACATCCATATCAATGTTGCCACTTGTACTGGGAACACTATCATTGTCTCCATTATTATTGGGAACAATGACTTTTTATAAAGGTGTCAATGAAAATTCGTTTTCATTAAAGATGGCATCTCTTGACTCTATAACGGAGTGAACCAAAATAGACTTGTTAGGTTCAATAACATAGAACCTATATGCCTTGGAATGCTCAGCATATCCAATAAAGATACATTCAACACCTCTTTTACCCAAAGTCTTTCGCTTGGGTTCGGGTAGTCTTACAACCGCCCTACATCCCCAAACCCGAAGATAATTCAGATTTGGCTTTCTTTGGAACCAAAGCTCATATGGGGTAGTCTTGTTCCTTTTGTTAGGAACCCTATTCAATAGGTAACAAGCCGTCAACATGGCTTCACCCCAAAATACGTTATTCAAACCTGAGTAGGAAAGCATGGAATTGACCATTTCCTTAAGAACTCGATTCTTCCTCTCCGACACACCATTTTGTTGTGGTGTATAGGGAGTCATGGTTTCATGAATGATTCCTATGGATTGGAAGTATTCTGGGTCAAAATACTCACCACCTCTATAGGTGCGCAATCTTTTGATCACTGTTCCCAACTGAAGTTCCACTTCAGTTTTATAAATTTTGAATTTATCTAGGGCCTCGTCCTTAGCATGCAATACAAATACAAAACAATAACGGGAATAATCATCTATGTAAGTAACAACATATTTCTTATTTCCCAAGGACGGAGAAGCATGAAAATCACATAAGTCATTATTTACCAAATCAAGTACTATACTATTTCTCTGAACATTAGGGAACGATTGTCTTGTTATCTTAGTAAGCATGCAAGTTCTACACCTCTCTATACTCATATCAAAAGGAGGAATTAAACCATTTTTAGACATATCAAGCATGCGTTTATAATGAACATGTCCTAGTTGAGCATGCCATAGAGAGGAAACGTTTTCCTCCGAGGGAATAACACCCTTTGAAGGGGCCGTTTCCACTGAGGGAACAACATGTTCAGAAGAAATAGAACCTTGACCATAAGTCATGTAAGTTGAATTCATAACTTTATTAATACTTAGCTTAAACATACCATTACATAGGTAACCACGTCCTACAAATACACCGCCCTTAGATAATATATATTTATCGGCTTCAAACACTTGCTGAAAGCCTAACTTGTTAAGGATAGCACTAGAGACTAAATTTTTCCTTATTCTGGGTACATACAACACATTTTTCAGAATTAAAGTATTCCTAGAACAGAACTCTAACTCCACTTGGCCTTTGCCTAAGACGGGGGCAGTTGACTCGTTTCCCATTTGAAGGACACGTCCATCATCCAAGGGAACGAAGATCTTGAACGTTGACTTGTACCTACACATGTGTGTGGTAGCACCCGAGTCAACCCACCATGCTATCTCATCATCCTGCACAAAGAAGGCCTCAGAAATATTAGGAACAAAGTCCAAACCAGGAAATGTTACTAAAGAGGGAACAATTTCGTACGAGGGAACCGTTCCTTTCTGACCTTGATGAGATTTCTGCCCTTGGTCCTTAGAACCTTGAGCAGACTGGTTGGGAACGTTGCCCTTCTTGCCCTTTCCAGCCCAACAATCCTTCTTAAGATGTCCAGGCTTCCCACAGTTCCAACACCCCTTTTGAGAGGGTTTCTTGTTGGGACTGGTGTTTGTGTTGTTGTGCGGCCTTTTCTTGCCCTTCTTGTTGTTATCCCTGTGGGAACCTTCTTCCATCATGTTGATGGTGGAAGAATTGGGAGTCACTTTCTCTTTTTCTTTCTCTTGCGAACGAAGGCCATCTTCAATATGCAAGTGGCTGCCAAGTTCCACAAGGGAAATACCTTCCTTCTTGTGCTTCAACATGTACTTAAAGTCTTTCCATGATGGAGGCAATTTGTCAATAATGCTTGACACAGAAATGGACTCGTCTATATTCAATTTATGTTGAGCAAACTGCCCCAAGATACGGAGTATCTCATGATATTGCTCCATCACCGGTCTTGAGTCAACCATTTTATATGTATTGAAGTTGCTCATAAGGAACTTTACGCTTGAAGCGTCTTCAGCCATGTACTTCAACTCTAGAGAGTCCCAAAGTTCCTTGGTGGATTCAACATTTTGGTACACATCAAAGAGGGAGTCGGACATACCGTTTAAGATGTGGCCCCGGCAAATGTAGTCATCGTTCTCCCATTTGCTCCTTTTCCTCGCGGCCTCAAGTGGTTCATCATCGACTATCTCTGGCATGGGAGTGGATAGGACATATACCACCTTGAGGGTGGTCAAGAGGAAATGCATCTTCTTTTGCCAACAGCGGAAGTCCATCCCTTCGAATTTTTCCAACTTTTGGAACTTCGTCGTCATCTCACAAACAGTCATCATTGATCCAAAAATTCTGATTTCGATTGTAAGAGCAATGTATGCTTAATAAGGGAACAATATATGTTGAGGCGACTGTTCCCTACAAGTCTTGATCTTCTCTTGATGTTGACTTCGGCTTCAATAGGGAACGATCAATAAATGATGTAACTCGGATAAGATTTGAATCGTGAGAACACTTTCCGAAATCAGAATTTTGCCCCTTACTAAGCCTTAGGGATTCCGCAAAATATGAAGTGAGATAAGACAAACCCTAGTTCCCTTCAAGGCTTCTGATGGGAACTAAACTATGTTCATGTATTTGTGGAGTATGACTTCAACTCAGTTAGAGAACTCGTGCCTTTTTTTCTGATCCTCCAACACTATTACTAAAATGCCTTTATATAGGCTTTCAGGCGATTACAGAGAACGGTTACAGCAGTTACAAGCGGTTACTAACGGTTACCAACCGTTCCAACTGCCACCAACCGTTTCCAAGGATATCCAACTACTTCTATCAGTTATCAACTGATTTAAGGTAGTTAAGAGGTGGTTATTCCGACGGTTACCAAGGCGGTTACAACACATTAATCACGTGCTGAAACTTTAACCATGCCTCAAGGAACTTGATGTTCCCACCTAGGGAACGGCTGATCCCTCCAGGGAACGACCACTCGTTCAACCTTAAGTAACGTCGATATGTCTTAAAGACACAATTAACCTCTCTGATGCACTGTTCCCATATGGGTAATGTCACATATCCTTAATGTCTCCCTCAAAATCTCAAGTATGCTTACACGAGTGTGTACTCCACACCTCCAAACCCGTGATGTAGCTAAGTGAGATCTTATAGTGTCGTATGAATCCCGATCACACTAAATGGCACCGTTCCCTATATGGGAACGGTCTCTTGATGACACTAAAATCACCAACAAAAACTCATGCACATATAGGCAAAAATTCATGCACACCTTAAGATGTGCATGATTTTTTTCCTGTATGTGCATATATTTTTTAGGACTAATTGCATAAACTACCAGATTTTCAAAGGCCATTTGCACAAATACCAGATTTTGAAAAGTATTGCAAAAGTATCATAAAGCTACAACACTTTTCAAAACTAAAAAGGTAAAATAAAAAATGAATAAACCTTTTTCAAAAAACATAAAAGTGGTTAAGAGAGGTTTAAAGATGCAGTTAAATTCAAACGGTTATATCAGTAGGCCTAATGATATACCTGTTCAGCCGGTAGCAGTTCATCTTCCCCAAATTCTTTTCGCCGCTGAAGAACCTTTTTTTCCTTTCATCCCCGAATCGTATTCCTCAAAGAAAATCCTAAATCCCCAAAGTTGAGAAGGCGAGAAGCCCTTTGTTAAGCCCTTTCTGAAGCCCTAGATCGACAATGGTGAAGACAAGAGGTGTGGAGTCTGCGAAAGCCAGAGTGAAGAAGGTGAAGGCGAATGCTTCTACAATTTCGAAGAGAAATAGGGTTGAGGAAAGTGCGAATGCGAAGGCGGCTACTGTGGCGAGTGGCCGAAAGAAGAGAGCCTATAGATCGTCGGAGGAAGAAGAATCACCAAGTCTAGTCGTTTCGATGCAGAAGAAGAAACCGAGAATCTCGGAGGCTGAAGAACCAAAGCCAAGAGGTCGAGGAAGGAGCCATCGAAGTCGGTTGGCGGGGTTAGTGGTTGTTGAATTCCTTAGGTTTTGATGGTAACAAACATTCAGCTAATCTGGGTGCTAAGTGTTTCAGGAACAAAGACAGTTATCTCAGGGAACCATTACAGCAAAGGATCGCAGAGGGAACAAAGCTCTGTTCATGTGCTTTGTTACCTCTCAAGGAACTGTAGTGACGAACAAGATCAAAGCTGCGAATGGAAGGAAGAAATCCAGCGTGACGATTATGGAAACAAATCAAAGGAGATCACGCGATCAAGGATAGAAGACTTCGGCTGGAAGGAACTAGCCGATTTGAGAAGATATGGAGAGAGAAGCCCGATTGTGTTATCTTAGGAAATCTTTCCTAAGATAAGATAATTGGAGAGAGGGAATTATATCTTATCCGATTATATTAATTTAAGGAATCTTTTCCTTAATTAATATAGACGGTTGGGATATTATTCCTTCAACCAAATCATATCTTCTTGTTACCTTATTTGGAGAAATCTTATCTTGTTACAATTAGGGTTTTGCCGTGTTGTATTTATTAGAAGTATGGATTTATTTCTATGTAACCACGATGAGGAAAAAGAAGAACTGAGAGCATTCAGTTGAGAAGAAAAAGAGAGTGAAGTGTTTGTAAGTCTTAAAGGGTTGAGTTCGATTCATCGTTGTAGAAGAGGTTTCAAATCTAGGTGGGAAGTCTACAGGTTGGAGTCCAGGATACAAGTGTAATCGAACAAGAAATCAATAAGACAAGTAGACGCTTTAAAATCCTCTCAAGCGGGAAGCTTGAAGGTAGTGGTTTTTCCTTGAGAAGCTAGTTTTGCCAATCAGGGTTTCCACTATATATCGTGAGTTCGTTCGTTATCTTTCTTGTTGTTTTTAATCCGCTGCATCTTCTCTGGGAACAAAGCTTTTGTTCCCTCAAACGTAACTCTAACGATCCAACAGTGGTCTTCTCTAACTCTTGACCTACCTGAAAAACGCAATATTTTGTCTAAAATTTTTGATGCATGCTAGGTTTGGGGTCTGGATAAACAGAGCATGATTTAGTTTGTAAAAAACAGAGCATGGAGAGGTCTGGAAATATCATAGTAGCCTAAACTGTTACATCCATATGGCCTGACAAACCAAAATGTATTCTGACGAAACGAATTATCTTACCTGTCAAAGTAAGTTTTTGGGTTTATGTGAATATAAAAAACAGAGCCTGATTCATGTTGATACAAAATTGTAAGTTATACTCTAGGGTAAAGATTTTTCCTCAACAACTTCCATTTGGCCTGGCAAACCAAAATGTAGTCTGACAATTTATTTTGTATCCTGAAAACATATATCTTTACCTGACAAAGTAAGATGGTGCCTCTCTTTCTTTTATGTGAATATGAAAGTCATTCTTACATCTCATGTATATGTGAATGTCATTCATTATAGATAATGTACAAGTGGCATTCTGAGGAGTTGTTTTATGGTCGGATAAATCAGAACTCAAGGCTTCAGTATATGAATTGTATCGAGAACACCCTAACTCGAACAGACTGGCAAACAGTTCTGCAGGGCCCCTTTGGCCCAATAATCAAAATAATGAAAAACTTGAAACTGTCTGCACAACTGATTCACCATGTGTTGTTTAGGCAACTGGACACAAAAAAGCAGTTTGAGACATGGTATGATCTTGGTGGACAACCATATAGGTTTTCAATAGAGGAGTTTAGGCTAATAACAGGACTGAATTATGGGATGCCCGATGAGGAGGACACTGTGGAGGATAAGAATGCAGTCTTTGATTTTTTTGGTGTGAGGAGTATTACCATTGCTAACCTTTTAACCAAGTTCTTATCGTATCGGGAGGAAAATGTATTTAAGCTGAAGATGGCCTTGTTGTTAATTCTTGAGGGTGTTGTACTTGGGGGTGATAACAAGAAGAAGGTCAGACCCCTACATGTGAAATTGACCCAAGACTTGGATCGTTTCAATAATTTCCCATGGGGTAGGAGTGCATATATTGACCTCCATCAAAGTCTGGCTTCTGCTTTGGACACAAGAATGGAGTCAGTTAAGGCTGCACTTGCACGTTCAGACAATGCCAGAGCAAGATACACCATAAGGGGTTTCCCGATGGTGTTTCAGGTAATGTGTTAGTAGTTGAGTATGTAAAACTGAGAAAGGTTAATGCCTCTGTTCATAATTGTGGTTTAATTCCAATGTTGTTTATTTCAGATATGGTTATATGAGGCAGTGCCCCATTTTGGCAGAACATTTGCCCAAAAGCTGAATAAAGTTGTACAGCCCTGAGGTGTGAGGTGGCTTAAAACGAGTGGGCCAAGCTTGGATTCGATTTCTGATGCCCTAGAGGGGACTTTCGTTGCTAAACAGATCCTTGTTGAGGAGGACGGAGAGGACTTGAGAGAAAGCTGTTACTTCCCGGAGGAGGAAGGACACAAATCCTTGGATGAGATTGTTAAGCAGTTGAAGCCCAAAAGAAAAAGGGCTGGTAAAAAGGACAAGGGAGTTGGTAAGGGAGGGCAAGCTGGAAACATTGAGGGTCTGAATGAAAAGCATGATCTGTTAAGGGAGGAAGTCCTTGAGTTAAAGAAGTTCATAAGAGGCAAAGCTCCTAGAACAGTGGCATCTTCATCCAGTGATGACATTGATCAAGACATCAGAGAACACCAGGAGCCAAAGTCTAGGGAGGTTAAAAGTGATGATGAACCCAACATTACCCAACACTAGCAGACCATGAGGGAGGTGAAATCAACAGATCAGAGTGATGAGTCAAAGCATGAAGATGAAGAAGAGGAAAAGATAGAGTTTGAAGATGACGAAGAGAATGAGGCCGAAGGAAATGAGACCAAAGAGGGAGAGTCCGAAGAGAATGAGTCCGAAGAGGGAGAGACTGATGAGATATGCCCAACTTTTTCAGTTATTATATGTACAGTTCAGTCCATATATGCACATTTCAGTCCATTTGTGCACATTTAAAAAAATAGGTAGGTTATTTCAGACCATATATCATCGTTTCAGTAGACAGTTCAGTCCATATATGCACGATTCAGTCCATATATGCACATTTCAATCCATTTGAGCACAATTCAAAAAATATTTGCTTATTTCAGACCTTATATCATCGTTTCAGGAGACAATGGATGGAGAGCAAGATGATGGTGTAATTGTGTTAACTGGTGGACAATGTGAGGTGAAGAAGGTTGGATCGCCCCCATATGCTTATGCTGCAGATAATGTAGTTTGTCAGGAAGAGGCGGGTGAAGATGTTGCAATGGTAAATGGGCAAGAAGTTGAAGGAGATGCAACAGATTCACTGTCAGTTCTTGTCCGGACGGCTACAATACTATAGGGGATAACAACTGAGGAGGGGGTAAATAAGGCAAATGAGGAGTTGGTTAATAAAGCAACACCACAAGATGAGGAGGGACTCAGCAAGGAGTTTGTTAATGAGGAGTTGGTTAATGATGGAACTGTGGTGGCAACACAAGATGAGGTGGCAACAAAAGCAGTGTCTGATGAGGGTGTGCATGACGGAGTTGTGGAGGGACTCAGGAAAGTTGATGACGGAATTATGGAGGAACCAAAAGAAGATGTTGTGGAGGGAGGAAGCAAGATTGATGACGGAGGTGTGGATGCTGAGGAGGTAGCAAAGGGAGCTGATGTGGAGGGAGGGACCAAAATTGATGACCAAGTTGTGGAGGAACCAAAGGGAGATGTGGAGGGACTCAACACGGTTGATGAAGAAGTTATGGAGGGAGGGACTGAATTACAAGGTGAGAAGGTATCACAGGCTGATTTTGATGACGTGGGGGATGATGAAGGGGAGACCAAGGAGTCCAAAGTGCCGAGGAAGGGCAGACCAAGGAAGGGTGGCCAAGTGCAGAAAAAGACATATCCAAGGCGCACTCGCGAGCTTGCTGCGGTGGCAAAATCACCCTTCCGCAATATGGATGAGAAGAAATTAGCGAAAAAGATTACCAAAAATAGCAAGGTGGAAGGCATGACAGACCTGGTAAAGTGGATGCAAAGTGAGAGGTTAGTGACTTAACCATTCTACTCAACTTAATAATGAATTGAATGTCAAAATCTTATATGGCCTGACTGTTAGTAATATGACCGGAAATTGATTCTATATGGACTGACAAACTTATATATTGAATGTGTATGTACTAAAATGATTCCTTATGGACTGACAAACTGATATATTGCCTTGTTTATTATTCAAATGAATATGTACCATCATGCAGTATTGAACCCCGAATTGGACCGAGTGGGCAAGCATTGGATAAGAAGTTCTTTGAGAAATTGTTTGCCCCAAAGGACTGGTTGGTCAGTGAGGTAATATTCCAATGCATTCATTCAAAATATTATGCATTTGTAAAATTGTTTTCAGTGGATACATTAACATTGTTGCACCATTATAACATCTGGAGCAAATGATGTTCCTTTATCGTCAAAGGATTTCAGAGGATCCGGAGCGGTTTTCAAAGGTGGTTGTGCTTGACCCATTTTGGCAAACCTTGGTCACCACTGAGTTCAATCGCTTCCAGAAGGACTTTCCACCTAAAGGTGAGGATGCAGTGATGAATTACATGATGGGTGGATGTCCGTCTGATTATGGAAAGAGATGGGATGATGCGGAACGCATATATGTGCCCTTCAACATCCCAGATTCCCACTGGTTTGCCTTAGAAATTGAACTATGCGACTGGGGTATGACGGTGTATGACTGCAATGTGGATCTGTACTCAGACAAGCAAATTTTCGATATGATCCAGCCCGTCGTTCAAACTGTTCAAAGATATGTCAAGATGTACGAGCCACTGGCAAAGAGATGTGAACCATTATTGGACAAGCCAATGTCGGTGTCCCGTCGTGATAACATTAAGCAGAACAAGCGTGGGTAAGTATATGTGTATTAATGCAATGATAAATCCTTATCAAACTACAATTGATATACATTCTAACTCCTTTTGTACATCTTGCAGAGGAGATTGTGGGGTCTACACCTTGAAGCACATTGAGTTGTTGATGCTCGGCATGACAAACTTGGATCTTGCGTCCGACAAATTCGTAGATGGACACATAAATCAAATGGCTCATAGTATTTTTAGATGTCGTTGGGATGGTTTTTAAAGACATTTGATTTTAATGTGATAATTGTATTGTGTTGTTGGGAACCATTCGGCAAGGAAGACATGTGATAATTGTATTTTAATTTGACCGATCGTGTTTTCAGGATGTTTACATGCTTGTGATGGTGTTTATGTCAGGAAATATTTTTGTTTTACAAGCAAGGTCCTGGGTTTGTCAGGTCCTTTTCAGTTCATAAACCTATGCTTGTGATGGTGTTTAAGTGAGGACATATTCTCGTTTTACAAGCAAGGACCACGGTTTATCAGGTCAATTTCAGTTCATAAACCTATGCTTGTGATGGTGTTTAAGTGAGGACATATTGCTTGAAGTCGAATGATGCGGGTAAATAAGCATAGAGGTTGTCCCGTGATGTTCAACAACTCTTACGCTTTCAATAGTCTAATTGGCTCTAAAATCATAAGTTTGACCATCCACCCATTTGCATAGCCAGAGTAGGATACACCATAGGAGGATTAGGAGTTATGGCGGATTTGAAACAAACATCACACTGGTTAAAAACGGTAGAAAAACTCCCACATTGACCAACCTAATATTTCCTACATTTAAACGGTTTTGAAACCGAAAAATAGCCTTAAAAACGGGTTAAAACCGATTAAAATGGTGGGGTTAGTTTTCGAATAAAACCAAAGCTTTACAAAATTGTGACTTACGTCAGGCCATATTACTGACTTACAGTACGTATTAAGATTTGTCAGGTCATGTTGAATAAATCATTTTCAAAGTCATCCATTCCAATGCATATCCGATTAGGAGTTATGGCAGATTTTAAACAAACATCACACTGGTTAAAAACGGTAGAAAAACTCCCCTATTGAAAAACCTAATATTTCCTACATTTAAAGCGTTTTTAAATCGAAAAATAGCCTTTAAAACGAGGGGGGAAACTTCCACATTAACCTAATATTTTGCTACATTTAAATGGTTTTGAAACCGAAAAAAAAACGGTTTAAAACTGTTTTGTTGAATTCCTTAGGTTTTGATAGTGACAAACATTCAACTAATCTGGGTACTAAGTGTTTCAGGAACAAAGACAGTTATCTCAGGGAACCTTCGCAGCAAAGGATTGAAGAGGGAACAAAGCTCTGCTCTTGTGCTTTGTTACCTCTGAAGGAACAACAGTGACGAACAAGATCGAAGCTGCGAATGGAAGGAAGAAATCCAGCGTGTTATTTATGGAAACAAATCAAGGCGCACACGCGGTCAAGGATTGAAGAAATCGGCTGGAAGGATCTAGCCGTTGGAGGAGATATGGAGAGAGAAGCTAGATTCCTTATCTTAGGGATTCTTTCCTTAGATAAGCAGATTGGAGAGAGAAGAATCTTATCACATTCGTTTATATTAATTTAAGGGAATCCTTTCCTTTTATTAATATATATGGCTAGGGATATTATTCCTCCAGCAAAAACATATCTTCTTGTTACCATGTTTGAATAAATCTTATCTTGTTACATTTAGGGTTTGTCGAGTTGTATTTAATAGATGTGTGGATTCATGTCTATGTAACCACGACGACGGGAAAAACAGAGAGAACGAAAATTGAGATAGAAAAGGAGTGAGGTGTGTGTAAGTCTTTGAGGGTTGAGTTCGGATTCATCGTTGTAGGAGTGATCTTCGAATCTAGCAGAGAGGTCTAGTGTTTTGGAGTCCATGCTACAAGTGTAATCGAACAAGAAATCAATAAGACAAGTACACACTTCAAAATCCTCTCAAGCGGAAGCTTGAAGGTAGTGGTTTTTCCTTGAGAAGCTAGTTTTGCCAATCAGGGTTTCCACTATACATCGTGAGTTCGTTCTATTATCTTTCTTGCTATATTTATCCGCTGCAACTTCTGTGGGAACAAAGCTTTTGTTCCCTCAGATGTAACTCTAACGATCCAACAATTGGTATCAGAGCAAGGGTGAGGTTTGTGGTATCGGTATGGTAAGACTCTCTAAACACATCACCGTGAATAATGTGAATCTAGTGAATAATCTCAAGTTTGATCTATTTAGTGTGGCTCAACTATGTCAAAACAGAAAAAATAGGATAGTCTTTACCACTGATGATTGTCATGTTGAGTGTCTAAGTACATGGAAAATCTTACTCAAATGGATTTGCGACAACAACATTTATAAGGTCGACCCTGCTTTCATCCCTGACAAGGACCTATATCTATCGTCTATTGCTGAGACGACATACTTGTGGCACAAACGCTTTGGACATGCTAGCCTTCAACTCATCTCCAAACTTCATAGAAAAGAGTTGGTGAATGGTCTTCCCTAGGTTGAAGCAATGAGAAGTGACGTGTGCGACGCATGCATTAAAGGAAAACAAGTGAGGTCTTCCTTCAAGTCCAAAAGGGATGTAAGTACAACACGTCCTCTGGAATTAGTCCACATGGATCTTTGTGGGCCTATGCGCATGAAGAGCCGTGGGGGAAATGCATATGTCTTTGTTATTGTGGATGACTATTCCAGGTACACATGGGCAATTTTCATCTCAACAAAGGATGAAGTGTTCGCTGAGTTTGAGTCCTGGCTTAAGGCAACTGAGAGAAGCACTGGTCATACCTTGGGGTCTATTCGCACCGATCATGGAACTGAATTCGAGAACTCTCAGTTCCTATTCCTCTGTAGGAACAGAGGTATCAACCACAACTTCTCTGCTCCCAGGACCCCACAGCAAAACGGTGTTGTGGAAAGGAAGAACAGAACTCTAGAAGACATGACGCATACTCTCCTCATCTCAAGTGGTCTTCCAAGGAGTTTCTGGGCCGAAGCCTTGAATGTCGCATGCTACGTTCTGAACAGGGCAACCATTCGTCCTCTTCTGAACAAAACTGCCTATGAGCTTCTGAAGGGAAGGAAACCTAATGTGTCTCATTTACGCACATTTGGTTGCAAGTGCTTCGTCCACAACAACGGGAAAGATTCTCTTGGGAAGTTTGATCCCAGAAGTGATGAAGGAACCTTTGTAGGATATTCTCAGCAAAGCAAAGCCTACAAAGTTTTCAACAAGAGAACCAGAAAGGTAGAAGAGAGTATTCATGTTGTTTTTGATGAATCTGTCATGGCTGGTAACAATGTGCAGGAACAATCCGATAGAGTTCCCTCCAATATCGAGCCATCCAAAGATGACTTCTTTCAGCTTGTTGAAAGCAGTGTCGGTGGTGAGACCTCTCAAGATCAAGAAACTCAAAATGATCCCTCAACACCGAGAACTCCCAACTCCACAAACTCAGGGGAAAATGAAGAGAATGCTAACCCGCCGGATACGTCTCAGGCACCTCAGGGGGAACAGAGCCCAAGTCACGACACAACGGAGCCCTCTGAGGACTGCCCTGCTGCTGAGGGAACAGGGGGAGTTTGCCCTAATGCTGATGGGACAGGTGGTGAAAGCTCAAATGCTGGCAATGCTGATTTGGAGGAGTTCGACATCAACAAACTCCAAGTTCCAAACTACCAGCAAAAGTGGGCTCATCCAGTCAAACTGATCGTCACAGACTATAGAAAGGGAGCACCACAGAGCACTCGTTCTTCCCTACAAAATTTATGTGCTTTCAATGCCTTTCTTTCCTTGCAAGAACCCAAAACTGTAGGAGAAGCATTGAAGGATCCTGACTGGATAAACGCCATGCAAGAAGAACTCCATCAGTTCGAAAGAAACAAGGTTTGGAGGTTAGTTCCCTGTCCAAGGAACAGAACAGTGATTGGAACCAAATGGGTGTTCAGAAACAAGCTGGATGATCAAGGTCAGGTCACAAGGAACAAAGCTCGGATGGTGGTGAAAGGCTACAATCAGCAGGAGGGCATCGACTATGATGAGACCTTTTCTCCAGTTGCCAGGTTAGAAGCAATAAGACTCCTAATTGCTTATTCTTCTTTCCATGGATTCAAGCTACAACAGATGGATGTCAAGACCGCCTTCTTGAATGGGGTTCTCAAGGAGGAAGTATATGTGTAGCAAACACCCGGTTTTGAAGACACCACTCAACCTGACCATGTCTACATTCTAGACAAAGCTCTGTATGGTCTCAAGCAAGCCCCGAGGGCCTGGTATGAAAGGCTCTCTCAGTTCCTTCTGACGCACGGATACGTTCGTGGAAAGGTCGACAAGACTTTGTTCCTTCTGAAGGAAGAGAAGCAAATTCTGGTGGTTCAGGTCTATGTGGATGATATCATCTTTGGATCCACTGATGATAAACTGGTTCAGAAATTCTCTAAGCTGATGGCCAGTGAATTCGAGATGAGCATGGTTGGAGAACTCAAGTTCTTCTTAGGTCTGCAAGTCTCTCAGGGGGATGAGGGAACAAAAGTGCACCAACATAAGTATCTCAGGGAGTGTGTCAAAAAGTTTGGTATGAATGATGCAAAACCCTTCACCACTCCCATATCTCCAAACAATCCAATGGGAAAAGACGAACATGAACAAGGAATTGATCCATCCCTCTACCGAGGAATCATAGGTTCGCTTCTCTATCTCACTGCTAGTAGACCTGATATTATGTATAGTGTATGTCTTTGTGCTCGCTTTCAGGCCGATCCCAAAGAAACACATCTCAAAGTAGTAAAAAGGATTATGAGATACTTGAAGGGAACAGATGATCTTTGTCTGTGGTACCCAAGAGGAGGAAATCTTGATCTTGTCGGATACACAGATGCTGACTTCGCAGGGAACAAAGTGGACAGAAAATCTATCTCAGGAATGGCTCAGTTCCTTGGGCCGTGTTTGGTTTCCTAGGGGTCAAAGAAGCAGAACTCCGTGGCTCTCTCCACTACAGAAGCTGAATACATAGCCGCTGCTGCTTGTTGCACTCAACTCCTATGGCTCAAACAACAACTCAGCGACTACGGTATTCTTCTTAACTCTATTCCCATTCTCTGTGACAATACAAGTGCCATAAACATCTCCAAGAATCCGGTACAACACTCACGTACCAAGCACATCGAGATAAGACATCACTTCTTACGTGACTGTGTGGAGAAAGGGTTGGTGACAATGGATTTCTGTGGAACTAAGGATCAAATCGCCGACATTTTCACCAAGGCACTAAACAGGGAACCATTCGAACAGTTTCGTATGGAACTAGGTATGATTTCTCTAAACTGACTGTCTACTTGTTGTGTTCCCTCGATGATTGGCTAATTTATATGGTAAAGTGTGAAGGGTTAATCATCATGTCTTGGTCTGCATCTATTCTCTTCATCATTAGTTGAACGACTTGCTTAGACTCATGCTAATACCTCACTTATATGCAAAATTTCATGCATGATTCTCTATGCTATCTTGTTTATACATGACTCAGATTTCTTTCGGCCCAAAAGAGTCAACTTGATGATTTGATCCCTCATTATAAGCCCAAATGATTGTTGACTCTACAACTTACCTTAGCCATCATGTTTGATGCTCCCTATGAGCCCCTCTAATCATCCACATCTGGGAGCCTCTCATTCATGATTAATCATTATTAAAAATTCTCGTATATGCTTTTGTATGATGTTCTTTGTACCCTCTCTGGTAACATTACCCCCGCATCACACTCTTCTACTTTTTCAAAAAGTCGAGAATACGAATTGTTGCCACTATGGTCTGTGGATAGGATTCGACAGGTATGATATGTGATGCTGGCTTCCAACTGCCTAAGGAGGGTTCGTGCTTAAAAGCTGAGGTTGCACGTGAGAAGTAGTGGGCTCCGAATGAATCCCTGGTGAAAGAAGGCAAGCTGAAGGTTGTGATGTTCAAAAAAAAAAAAAAAAAGGGAAAAGAAGGAACCAAAGATTCTCTCCTCCATTAGCTGAGCCTATGATGGATGCACAAGCTTTGAGTGGGAACAAAAGATGAACTCCATTGCTAGTCATACTTCAGATCTACTACTGGCCCCAGTGGTACTTAATTCGTATTTCTCTGGCTAACCACTACCTCTTTTATTCCCTAGCACATCTACCCCTCTACTTTTCGAACTTCCTTGTCTCTGATTCGTGTGTGAACATTTACTGGCATGTTGATCATAAATGGTATCTTTGCATATCTTGTTATTGTCTTAACATGTTGTCCGCGTTCGTGCGTTTCAATCTAATGCGATTGGGAATAATGTTCATCTGGCTGTGATCCTTCATCTCTAACTCTTCGCTATGTTTTTGATGATGCCAAAAGGGGGAAAATAACAGGTAGCCTTGGTTGAGGGGGAACATCACATGGTTTCATATGTTGCTGTATTAAGGGGGAACTACTATGGTCTTGTGTGGAGACCCTTCCCCATACAACCGTCTTTATCTCGTATGTATATGCTTTATTGTCAAGGATGTTTGTCACCATCAAAAAGGGGGAATTTGTTGAATTCCATAGGTTTTGATAGTGACAAACATTCAACTAATCTGGGTACTAAGTATTTCAGGAACAAAGACAGTTATCTCAGGGAACCTTCGCAGCAAAGGATTGAAGAGGGAACAAAGCTCTGTTCTTGTGCTTTGTTACCTCTGAAGGAACAACAGTGACGAACAAGATCGAAGCTGTGAATGGAAGGAAGAAATCCAGCGTGTTATTTATGGAAACAAATCAAGGCGCACACGCGGTCAAGGATTGAAGAAATCGGCTGGAAGGATCTAGCCGTTGAAGGAGATATGGAGAGAGAAGCTCGATTCCTTATCTTAGGGATTCTTTCCTTAGATAAGCGGATTGGAGAGAGAAGAATCTTATCACATCCGTTTATATTAATTTAAGGGAATCCTTTTCTTTTATTAATATATACGGCTAGGGATATTATTCCTCCAGCAAAAACATATCTTCTTGTTACCATGTTTGAATAAATCTTATCTTGTTACATTTAGGGTTTGTCGAGTTGTATTTAATAGATGTGTGGATTCATGTCTATGTAACCACGACGACGGGAAAAACAGAGAGAACGAAAATTGAGATAGAAAAGGAGTGAGGTGTGTGTAAGTCTTTGAGGGTTGAGTTCGGATTCATCGTTGTAGGAGTGATATTCGAATCTAGCAGAGAGGTCTAGTGTTTTGGAGTTCATGCTACAAGTGTAATCGAACAAGAAATCAATAAGACAAGTACACACTTCAAAATCCTCTCAAGCGAAAGCTTGAAGGTAGTGGTTTTTCCTTGAGAAGCTAGTTTTGCCAATCAGGATTTCCACTATACATCGTGAGTTCGTTCTATTATCTTTCTGGCTATATTTATCCGCTGCAACTTCTGTGGGAACAAAGCTTTTGTTCCCTCAGACGTAACTCTAACGATCCAACACGTTTAAAATGATGGGGTTAGTTTTCGAATAAAACCAAAGCTTTGCAAAATTGTGACTTACGTCAGGCCATATTACTGACTTACAGTACGTATTAAGATTTGTCAGGTCATTGACGCGGCTGAAATATGCAATGCAAATATCGTTGAATGGCTTAGTCAAAGTAAAAGTCCTAACAACCTACTAAACAGATGTATAGTAAGCAAGTAAGGGTCGAACCCACAGGGAAGATCTGATGAAGTATGCAATTATGATTAACAAGTAACAAGGAAAGGGGGTTTTGGTTATCAAGCATAGCAAAGTAAACAGGTTTAGTTGACTTAAGAATATGATTGGGGGAAGTAGTTCCATTAGAACGAGATCCACAATACAGAGATAAAATTTGATCACTGAAATCTATTAAATCCAAGTTCTTTCACTATTCTTATGGTTGTTCCCACCCTGATCTTAAGTACTACCAATTCTCACAGTTGTTGATAGACTTATCACAATATCAATGGAAGAAAACCTTACCACTAACAAAGCAATAGCAATGCACACAAGGATATAGGATACATACAAATAGAAGAAAACCTTACTACTTAACATGCAAATGATTCTCACTCACGATTGCGCACTCGTATTCCACTATATGCAACAATAGTGTATGCTACTAGATATGCACTCGTATTCCACTATATGCAAACCCTAGTAATTGATAAATAGTATTCAACCTAGTTGATCAGGCTATGAGGAATAACAATAAATCAATATTCAATATAACCAAGAGAATCAAACCAACACTTATAAGAATAAGAACAAGGAATAGAAATCTCACAAACACATCAACTATATTGCTTCAAACGTCTAGTAGAACAAAGGGAAATTAGTGCTCCATCAAAGGTGAATGAAACCCTAATAGAAAAGTTAAATTGCGTAATGTAGAATTCTGATGTCTGGCTGCCCACTCAAGACCTAGTAAAAGGTCTTAAATAGGTTTTGGAAAATAAATTAACCTATTGAAAAATAACAAAGGAAATAAAATAAAAGAAATAAGGAAATCCGAAATGAAATAAAGGAAATAAAATCTTCTGCTGGCCGCGAGGCGTGACGTGCCCACCGCGGGACGGTGAGATCTACCACGGGGCGGTGGCTTCTTCTGGCGCGACCAGCTCTTCTCTGAGACCCACCGCCGGGTCGCGGTGGCAACTGACGCGGGGCGGTGACATCGCCCACTCCTTCTTCAGCTTCTCTTCTGCTCCTCACTACTACCAAGTATTGGTAGCCTTCTCCAATAAACTCTAGCAGAACCTCATCCATCTTCATCATCTCCATCTCCGTCTAAGCTGTAAGTCCCTGGATATCTTCACTTTTCTCCACAACTTCTGGATCACAGACTTAGCCTCAAATCTCATCCTAAACTCCTCCAAATGATGCTAATAATTGCTAGTAAAGGTGTATGAAATGACACCTATCAAATTCCCCCATACTTAGACCTTTACTCGTCCTGAGTAAGCTAATGATAAACCTACTCTTTCAATCAAACACCAAGGTCTCAGGAAGTACAAGAAAATATGACACCAACAATTACAACATATCAACAATTAGCTCCAGACAACCAAAACAAGTGATGCAAAGATAATTCTAATCCTAACTCTAATCTAGCTCCTTATCGCTCCAAGAGTGGCCTACCCGAGTCCTCCTTATGACTCCCCTTCTTATGACGCATCGCCAAGAATGATGAGAAATCCTAAAATCACTCTTCTTCTTTTATGCTCATCTTGCATAGGCGCCCTCTCGGGTTTTCACCTAGCCACTCATTTCATTTTGCTAGATATCTCCCAAATACTCGCATCACTCCAGTCCATTTTTGCACCGGTCTATACCAGTCGGACTACCTGCTTCTTACCTGAACCTCCCTTTCGGGTTTTCTGCTCATCCCAGGATTTTGATTGCCTTTTTACATCTTTTTGGCTTTTTCATTTTTTTTTTTTTGAATCAAAATACTCGAATGGAAATTACAGAAAAACAAAGCTATGTACAAAAGATAGACAGATAGCAAGTCTAAATCCATCCCCCATACTTAAACCGAACATTGTCCTCAATGTAGAAAAGAGAACAACAAATAAAATAGGGGCAGGAGAAATAAACTCACTGTAGGCCTGATGGCGGTGGTGGTGGGAACCTCCCGAAGTAGTCCCTCATATGAGCGTCCATAGCATCCAGACGCTCATCTACATCAGCTCGGAACTTGGTATGCCAAGTCTGCAGAACGGTCTCTACTCGGGTGTTCCAATGCGTCTGTTGCACCGAGAATGCATCAAATCGTGCATACAACTCCTGCCAAGGTGTGGCAGGAGCATAAGAAGACGAGGGCGCATCAAACTGGGTAGGCAAAGGGGCATCCTCACCCACAAACTCAGCAGCAGCAGCACCAACACTAGGGCCCTCTCCAAACGGACCCGAAGGAGCAGCAGCAGGGGTAGCGTCAGCCATAACTCTGCTATCACTGGGAATCCACCAATCCGCAAATGAAGGAGAATAAGTGAAAACCCGGGGAAGAATCAGAATATGACCATCATATGACGACCAAACTAAATCACCATCCCTGCCCAATGGTTTCAGCATCGAGCACACTTTCATGTGCGCCATATCATACACCGCGTGAGCATCAGGTCGAGGAATCCGATCGGTAGCTATAATGTCAGCATAAAGAAGGGTGATCAAACCACCCCCACAAATATCACGTGGCTCACCATCACGAATCCTCTTCAGGGAACCCAGAAAGAGGGTAGCCCAACACGGCGTGTACGTAACAAGCTCCAAGATGCTCAAAAACCACTGAAAATCCTTCAAAGGGACCTTACCATCATCAGCATGGCCAAAGATATCTCTCATCAACACCTTGTGGATCAACCTTAGGCAAGGGTTCACCAACTTCGAATTCACCTCCTGGCCCTTCTTCAACGTCCTATGCGTGGCAGCCTCCCAAAACTCCATCATATCTGTCATAATGATGCCACCAGACCACCCATCAGATGGATCCTTTGTAATGCCCAGGGCACCACGAATCTCTTCAGCAGACAAAGTATAATCACGACCATTGTATGTGAACGTGACCTTCATCAATCTCTTGTCAGCGGAGCCATCAGAATACCTCTTAAACGAGGCAATGAACTGGTAACACAGCTCGGGATAGGCATCAGCGGCCTTGTTCAAGAAAGTCCCCAGGCCACACTCTGCTAAGCACAGGGATACACACTCCAACATACCAAACTCAGCCAACGTCGGCTTGTCAAAGAATTTAGTAGCCAACACCTTCGTCTCCTTCACAACATTGTAGACCTCATTCTCATCCCTCGTAGATACTTGCTTCCTACCTCTAGGTGCCATAAGTAATGAATGGAGAAGCTCAAAACAAAGGGCGACCAAAGAGGACTTACAAACGAGCGAAAACACGAAGTCTGGTAGTCTCGATGCGGGGCAGTGGACGAGTCGCCGGGTCACGGTGAGATAACTGGAACTTCACACCGGGTCGTGGTGGGGGTCACCGCGGGGCGGTGGCTGGCGACGCGAGGTGGGGCAATGCGAGGCGGGGCAACGCAGGGCGGTGGACGACAGCGACGCGGTGGGGTTATGTGTTTGGCTTGTTTGTGAGGCTAGACTCCAAATTGGGCAAGGAAACTCAAGATTAAGGTATTTGGAGGCTAGGATCGGACCAAGAACGAGAGGGATTGGGGGGAGAATGGGGGATTTGGCTTGGAGAACTTGAGAGGGGTGTTGGATATGGAGGGTTTGAGAGAGTGAGGGCTAGGTTAGGGAAAGGGAATAGGAAGAAAATGGGTTGATGGGGCCGGTCATATACAATGGCCCAAAGAAAAATCTCGGCCCAAAAAGGGGGCCCAAACCGTCAAATCATTAGTTACCACTCAAGAAATAAAAAATTTACTCCCTGTTTAGGGTTTTTCGAGGCCCTTTATTCTGGTTTTTTTTTTCGGAGTTGAGAAGGCATACCAGACCTCCACCGCGGGGCGGTGAGAATTGGTTGGGAACACCGTCTCTCTCCATTTACTTTCGTACCTGAAATGTTAGTGACAGGCGAACGAAACAAAGCAAAAGAAATTACGAAATCAATCTAAGAGAAAAGAAAATTTTAGGAAAACTACCTCGGGTTGCCTCCCGGACAGCGCCTTAGTTAACATCGTTGGCTCGACGTACTGCAGATCAATCATCACCTAAAATAGGATCCCCTCAAAATCTTCGTACTTAACTCTTCCTGCTGGAACTTCCCATGGAAAGGCTGGGACCTTAGACCATGTTCCCTCTTATCTAATGACTCCATGATTGTTGCCTTTGGAGCATCTCCCCCATACTTAGAGCGATGTGGGGGCCGATAGGGCTTAACCTGATCATGCTGCACGACACTAGATGAAGGCTCACAGCCTTGTATGGTTAGTGCAGGGGGGGCAAGTGCCCAAATTAGAGGGAATAGACTCTCCTATGTCATCAAGTAAGACATCATACTCATGCAACTTAAAAGGTTCAGCAATAGCAGACAGTTCAACTATGGTCTCCAATACACTAGGCTTAACATTTTCCTGAATAAGATTATCAATATCACTAATGCAGCGAAGGGGAGGCAATTCAATGGAGTTGGCCTTATGAATATTATGCTCAAAAATTATTCCATCAAATTCCATAGTCAAAGTTCCACTATCTACATCAATCTTTGTCATGGCTGTTTTCATAAAAGGTCGACCTAACATAACAGGAGCAACCTTCTCATCATAGTCCATATCCATAACAAAGAAATTAGCAGGAAAAATCAAAGAACCTATCTTAACAAGAACATCCTCCACAATACCCTTAGGAGACACACAAGAACCATCAGCAAGTTGTATCACAATATTGGTATCATGCAAGGGTCCGACTCCTAAATCCTCAATCAATGAATAAGACAAAACATTAATAGAGGCACCCAAGTCTAGCAAGGCTTTCCCAAATCGATGTTCACCTATAGCAATAAGAATAGTAAACGTACCTGGATCCTTGCACTTCTCAGGCATACGCCTTTGAAATACCGCCGAGACATGTTCACCAACCAGAACCTTCTTCTGGACCTTTAGCTTTTGTGTCCTCTTGACGGTGCACAGCTCCTTCAAAAACTTGGCGTATTGAGGGATAGCCTTAATAAGCTTGAGAAGAGGAATATTCACCTCACAGTTTCGGAACGTCTCGAAAAGATCACTGTCGTCGGTGACCCTTCCAGCCTTTAGCGCCTCGGGAAAAGGTGTTGGTGGCTTCTCGGAACCAAGAGGGGGAAAAACGGACGAACATAATCATCAACATAGATCTCTTCTGCAGAGCAAGGATTTTGGAGGCCGGGTCGCGGTAGGCTCACCGCGGGGCGGTGGTTATCGCCGCGGGGCGGTGAGGTCGCGGTGGGATTACTGAGACTTGCCGTCGGGTCGCGGCTAGTGTCGCAGCGGGGCAGTGGTAGGCATCCTTCTTTCCTGGCCTCAGCCTCAACTTGTCGTCGGGTCGCGGTGGACTCCACCGTGGGGCGGTCACCGATATTCTTCTTCTCAGACTCGCTCCCCTCTTCAGCAATAGGAGGAACGACCAACTTCTTTCCACTTCTGAGGGTGATGGCACTCACATTCTCCCTTGGATTCACTGTAGTCTGAGAGGGTAGGGAGTTAGATGTCCGTTGGTCAATCTTGGTTACAACATCAGCCAGTTGGCCAATCTGCCTCTCCATATTCTTTATGCTTGACTCAGTAGCCTGAACATGAGTGGCAAAATGCTGAGTCAGAGTCTTTAGCATCTCTTCAGTAGTAGCACCAGAGGTTTGGCCTTGAGGCCTCTGTTGGTATGGGACTCTCTACTGGTATTGATGTTGTGCTGGTTGTTGACCACCTTTGGGGTCACTCCACCTGAAACCCGGATGGTCTCGCCCTCTCGGATTGTAGTTGGGTTGTCCACCAAATTGCGGTCTAGGGGGTCCGTAACCTCCTACAGCATTAACTTTAGCAGTACCTTCCTCCTGCAGCTGAGGACAAGTATCGGTAGGGTGGAATTGATCACAGCAAATTCCACATGCCTTGACTTGTTGAGGAGTGTTTTGGTTCGCCATTCTCTTCACCATCTCCTTCAACTCAGCTAACTCGTTCAGCACTGGGCTCGGTCCTGCAGGAGTCACAGCATTGACTGTCTTTCTCTGATATGTCTTTCCAAAGCTCCTGGTACTCTCACTCATCTCCTGAAATCTCTCTATGGCTGCATCCGGTGTCAGATTCAGAATGCTTCCACCCCATGCAGCGTCAACCATCCTTCTTTCCTGATCTAGCAGACCATTATGCAAGTAGAGAACAAGATCCTGCTTGGCGTATCCGTGGAACGGGCAGCTAGAGCAAAGCCTCTTGTACCTCTCAAGATAGTCATATAGCGTCTCATCACCAGCTTGCTCAATGTTAGCAATTGCCTTTTTCAAAGCATTCGCCTTCTTCGTTGGGAAGTACTTGTCAAGAAACGCCTTGTGCAGTTTAGTCCAGGTATCTATAGTCCCTGGTGGCAAGTGATAATACCAGTCGCTAGCAGAGTCTAGCAACGAAAATCCAAAGGCTCTCATCTTGATTTGATCCTCCGTCACATTCCTTGGCTTCATAGTCATGCAGACATTGTGGAATTTACCCAGATGAGATATCGGGTCCTCTCCATTCAAACCATGGAATTTCGAGAGATAAGCAACAACTCCAGACTTCAGCTCAAAGTTCACTCCTTCTCCAAGCGCAGGGATGATGACAGCCAAGGGTTGTGCCCCGATGTTCGGTTCAGTCAGCTCTCTCAGAGTTCCGGCCATTGCAACAGCAGGGATGTCAACTGTTTCAACGGTCTCAACCTCGGCTTCTTCTTATTGATCGCGTAGGTTCGCACGGAATGATCTGTCGATTTCTGGATCAAAAGCAGCTAGAGGAGAGTCAGTAGAACGAGTGTCGACCATAAGATAGGTCTCTACCAAAGTCAATCACAAAAACGCACAACAAAACAGAAAACTTCCCCGACAACGGCGCCAAATTTGACGCGGCCGAAATATGCAATGCAAATATCGTTGAATGGCCTAGTCAAAGTAAAAGTCCTAACAACCTACTAAACAGATGTATAGTAAGCAAGTAAGGGTTGAACCCACAGGGAAGATCTGATGAAGTATGCAATTATGATTAACAAGTAACAAGGAAAGGGGGTTTTGGTTATCAAGCAGAGCAAAGTAAACATGTTTAGTTGACTTAAGAATATGATTGGGGGAAGTAGTTCCACTAGAACGAGATCCATAATACAGAGATAAAATTTGATCACTGAAATCTATTAAATCCAAGTTCTTTCACTATTCTTATGGTTGTTCCCACCCTGATCTTAAGTACTACCAATTCTCACAGTTGTTCATAGACTTATCACAATATCAATGGAAGAAAACCTTACCACTAACAAAGCAATAGCAATGCACACAAGGATATAGGATACATGCAAATAGAAGAAAACCTTACTACTTAACATGCAAATGATTCTCACTCACGATTGCGCACTCGTATTCCACTATATGCAACAATCGTGTATGCTACTAGATATGCACTCGTATTCCACTATATGCAAACCCTAGCAATTGATAAATAGTATTCAACCTAGTTGATTAGGCTATGAGGAATAAAAATAAATCAATATTCAATATAACCAAGAGAATCAAACCAACACTTATAAGAATAAGAACAAGGAATAGAAATTTCACAAACACATCAACTGTGTT
Organism: Rheum nobile; assembly: GCA_027886185.1. NCBI lineage: Eukaryota > Viridiplantae > Streptophyta > Magnoliopsida > Caryophyllales > Polygonaceae > Rheum > Rheum nobile. Next base: position 610,843 of record WOAB01000738.1, on the reverse strand, counting down.
GCTTCAAACGTCTAGTAGAACAAAGGGAAATTAGTGCTCCATCAAAGGTGAATGAAACCCTAATAGAAAAGTTAAATTGCGTAATGTAGAATTATGATGTCTGGCTGCCCACTCAAGACCTTTTTCTAGGTCTTAAATAGGTTTTGGAAAATAAATTAACCTAATGCAAAATAACAAAGGAAATAAAATAAAAGAAATAAGGAAATCCGAAATGAAATAAAGGAAATAAAATCTTATGCTGGCCGCGAGGCATGACGTGCCCACCACAGGGCAGTGAGATCTACCGCGGGGCGGTGGCTTCTTCTGGCACGACCAGCTCTTCTCTGAGACCCACCGTCGGGTCGCGGTGGCAACTGACGCGGGGCGGTGAAATCGCTCACTCCTTCTTTAGCTTATCTTTTGCTCCTCACTACTACCAAATGTTGGTAGCCTTCTCCAATAAACTCTAGCAGAACCTCATCCATCTTCATCATCTCCATCTCCGTCTAAGCTGTAAATCCCTGGATATCTTCACTTTTCTCCACAACTTCTGGATCACAGACTTAGCCTCAAATCTCATCCTAAACTCCTATAAATGATGCTAATAATTGCTAGTAAAGGTGCATGAAATGACACCTATCAGTCATGTTGAATAAATCCTTTTCAAAGTCATCCATTCCAATGCATATCCGATTAGGAGTTATGGCGGATTTGAAACAAACATCACACTCGTTAAAAACGGTAGAAAAAACTCCCACATTAAAAAACCTAATATTTCCTACATTTAAAGGGTTTTTAAATCGAAAAATAGCCTTTAAAACGAGGGGGAAAACTTCCACATTAACCTAATATTTTGCTACATTTAAATGGTTTTGAAACCGAAAAAAAACGGTTTAAAAACGTTTTAAATGATGGGGTTAGTTTTCGAATAAAACCAAAGCTTTGGAAATAAGCGTTGTCATGTCATGTTACTGACTTACAGTACGTTATATGCTTTGTCAGGTCATGATGAATAAATCTTATTCAAAGTCATCCTTTCCAATGCATATCAAAGATATGTCAAGATGTACGAGCCACTGGCAAAGAGATGTGATTTGACCCCTCTTAATTTTCAATTAAATAGCGTTCTTACTCCCTCAACTACCCGTCATTAACTCCATTCTCCACTCATCTTTGTGTATAAATAGCGTTCTTGCCTTGTGCAAACCCCTCACAAATCCTCTCTCAAACTCTTCTTACTCCTCTCTCAATTCCAAAAACTCTATAGCAACATGCCGGACTCGTTCAAGAAGGTCTTCCTTCAGGTCTATTGGGATGGGCAATTATCCCCATCCACCGGCATTATGGCCCTGCTTACGACCCATGAATACACGGGGGGGGGGGGGGGGGAGCACTAGACTCCTTAAGGTGCCAACAAACAAGATGGATATTTGGTCCGTCCACGGGATGATCAGCAGCCTCTCTCCAGGTACAAAATCGATTTTTTTTTTAACAGGTCCCAACCTTCGGGCAGCGTTTCCTTCAACCGCTGCAGACATAATACGACGTTGCAGATCTCGCCCGCCTCGGCGAGAGGGTCGCCGGAGTGAAGGTGTTCGTGGTTCGTGATTATCCAGATCTTTCTCTGCCCCAGTGATGCCCGTGGGGATGTTTTAAATAAGTTTTAACAGGTCCCAGCCTTCGGGCAGCATTTCCTTCAACCGCTGCAGACATAATACGACGTTGCAGATCTCGCCCGCCTCGGCGAGAGGGTCGCCGGAGTGAAGGTGTTCGTGGTTCGTGATTATCCAGATCTTTCTCTGCCCCAGTGATGCCCGTGGGGATGTTTTAAATAAGTTTTAATGATGCTTCTTAGTTTTTTTCATGATGTTTCTTATGGGTGTTTACTTGGAACTTATGGCGGTTATGTAATGTTATGGACTGATAATAATAATAATAATCCTTTGCCCTTATTCCCGCGTTTACTACTTTTGACTATTTTTATGCGTGTTCAGGACAAACTTATCGTGTTCATAATACATATACTAATGTTCAGGGCAAACTGATTAATATCTCAGAGCAATAACAACATCGAATATGTAAACATGCATATTCAGGACAAATGTAACGTTTTCAGGACAAGGCGCGTTATATGTTAGAGTACTAACAACATGTGGTAATTGTATTTGAAATTGTGATGGCAAGATACTCTCGATTAAAATTGTTTTCGAAGAGGGTGTTCCTCTTTCTACTCTTCGCTTTTCTTTGTTTTTCTTCTGTGCAAATATGAACTGTACTTGTTTTTTTTTTTATTATTAAAGAAAGAGAAATGAAATGAAAGTTCAATGCTGATGTGATGTGTGTCAGTCAATATTCTCCAGCTTTACTTTTTCTTAGCCAGAGCAGGATACACAACCATAGGACAATTAGGAGTTAGGGAGGATTTGAAACAAATGTCACACTTGTTCAAACCGTCTATAAAACGTTAAAAAATAGTTTAAAAACTTCCACATTAACCAACCTAATATTTTTCAAATTTAATGGGTTTTTAAACTGAAAAAATAGCCTTTAAACGATTTTAAAACTTCCATAAAACTTCCATAAAATGGCGAGGTAAGTTCTCGATTATTTGCAAATACGGAGGCAAAGGTTTGACGAAGTCAGGCCGTATTAAAGTCTTACAATACGTTTTCAGGGTTGTCAGGTCATATTAAGTACAAAAACCTAGGCTTTTGAATAAATCTTGACCTGACGTCATCCTTTCCAATTAAGGGTTGGGTTGGTATGAGAAAAAGTGAAGAGTTTGTGTGTTAATTTTTCATTCCCAATAATAAACCAAACATCAAATTAAAATTTAGCATTCTCAAACCCATACCTTCTCAACCCAATTTCGCATTCCAACCCATTCCATTATTTCTACCAAACACACCCTTAATTTTCATACACCTCTTAATATTTGGCCTGACAATGTAGTTATAAGCTTTGCAAACAATCATATGTGGACTGACAAAGTTATAGGGTTATAGTTTGTCTCACTCGCGCCTTGTTAATTGAAGTCAGAGCAATAACAACATTGAAATAAGTGAGTTCGTTTCCAATGCATATCCGATTTGACCCCTTTCTTAATTTTCCCCAAAGACCCTTACTCTCTCCTCAAGGTTCAATACCAAGGTTCTTAATGCTTTTCCCAGGCTCTCTAGCAAGGTTCATAAAATACTTTGAGGCTCTCACTTGCTTATCTACAGACTCAATGTTTGGCCTGACAACGTAGTTATAAGCTTTGCAAACAACCATATGTGGACTGACGTTTAATGATTGTTCTATTTCTAAGATATGTAGTTTTTTAGGGCTTATAGTTAGTCTCACTCGCGCACTGTTAATTGAAGTCAGACCAATAACAACATAGATAGTTTTTGCCTTATTCAGGTTTCTCAGGCCTTATTAAGCTATTTACAGTACGGTTTCAGGGTTGTCAGGTTACATTGAAATAAGTGAGTTCGTTTCCAATTTTTATCCGATTTGACCCCTCTTAATTTTCCCTAAAACACCCTTACTTTCGCAAATATTTTCTACCAAGTTTCTTCAAATACTCACAGGCTCTGTACCAAAGTTCTCTACCAAGGATCTTCAAATACTCCCACGCTCTCTTGGTTCTTCAGATACTCCCACTTTCCCAAATCTTCTCTACAAACTCTATATTCTAAAGCCATGGCCGGAGAACATGAATTTGTCACTGGCATGTACGTTGAAGTATATGAACTTCTGCAAGCTGCCCGGGATGTGGTGGATCATCTTGGAGGGCGGATGATGACCGAGGCCAAATTTGAGAGCTACTCTCGCGACATTGTCGCGAGAGATTTGGAGTTGGTAGCTTTAATTAAGGATTTGGTCCGCCTGAGGCGGGAGCTTGCTGCGGTGAGTCCGGCAGGTGCTCAGACCGAAGAAGAAAAGGCCCGGATAAAGCTCAGGTTCAGACTGGTAAGGCTTTTCTTGTATATTTTCTTCCTATGTGCAAGTGACGTGCCTAAGATGCTTTGTTTTTTTTTAGATTGAATGGGACACCGTCTTCACTGAACTCAACATAAAAAGGGTGTTGGAGCATGCTGAGTTCTTAAGGGGAGATCTGATGGCGCGCTATCTATCTTGATGGGTGCCTGGATAATGTTTTCATAACAGTGTAATCTCTGAGTATGTATGGGGATGTGTTTTTCATATGCAAGCGTTTTTAATCTTCCCTCCTTTTGTATGAACTTTGCGATGCTAGTTTTTTTTTTTTTTTTTTGTGGGAATGCCATGCCAAGGGCACGTTTTTGTAAAGTTGAACAACGTAATCTCTGTATAATGTTTTCATAACAATGTAATCACTTATTATGTGTAGGGATGCGTTTTTCATATGCAAGCGTTTTTAATCTTCCCTCCTTTTGTATGAACTTTGCGATGCTAGTTTTTTTTTTCTTTTGTGTGTGGGAATGCCATGCCAAGGGCACATTTTTGTAAAGTTGAACAACGTAATCTCTGTATAATGTTTTCATAACAATGTAATCTCTTATTATGTGTGGGGATGCGTTTATGAGTATGGATCATATGCAAGCATTTTCAGGACAAATACAACGTTTGTAGAGAACATGAGCACAATGTCAGTACAAGATTCAAAACATTCTAGGGTTCATATGAAGAATTATAGACTTCGCAGATGATTGTGTTTATGTATTAAGTTTATAGACTGAGGTTCAAATCCTATTAACTCAAATGGTTTCGCAGATGATTGTGTTTATGTATTAGGTTTTTAGATTAAGGTTGTCAGAACATATTGAAGGTTTACAGGTCGTATTGAAGCTTTACAGGTCATGTTTATGTATTAGGTTTTCCTCAAGCAAATGATCATGTCAGGACATATACGTTGTTTTACAGGGTGTTGTAGAGTCTTACAGTTTTTTCTTGTGAGTTTAACAGTGATGATGAGAAGTAATCAACTCTTAAGCAAAGATGACAAGTAATCAACTCTTAAGCAAAGATTGAATTTATCAAGTTTATATCCCAGCCAAAAGGGGAGCCCCCACAAAAAGAGGTGTGGTTTAAGACTATAGAGACTTAAACCATACATCTTTTCCCTGAAACACCCAACAAAAACATACTCAATATTTACGCGACCACGTTTACTAGCATAAACGCCCAAAAAACACCAACATGGTGACAATTCTAAACAAAAAAACACTAACCCATTCTCTTCCTATAATCCTTCGTCAGTCCTTCTCCTCCTACAATACTGCTTGTTGTGGCCTTGGTTGCCGTAATACGAACACCGCCTCTTCCTAGTATAGTTCCTCTCCCATGTCATCTTGTATCGGTTAATACGTGGCCTTCCAGGAGGACGTTTTACTTTTGGTGGATAGCATTTTATGGATGACACAGCTTCAGGAACTGACTATCGGCCTGTGGGAGGAACAAGATGCACAGTTTCCTTGTACACTTCTCTCACGCACTCGTTCTTGAACATGGGATGGACGAGATCAGTGAGTCGCACTCCCCTATCACTTGCAACCGCTATGGCATGAGCACAAGGAACTTTATCAATCTGGAACATGTTACAATCACATGTACGAGCATTAAGGTTCACCGAGTATCTACAAGTTCCTTGCATGACCTCTGCTTCAAACTGGCTTAGTCTTCGAACACTCATCTTTGTTGACCTTCTGTAGTTCACCTCTACCAGCGTGTACACAGAGGGTGACAAGTATTGGTCCCAGTTTGAAGCCGCTTCCCTTCTTTGACAAAACCATTTAGAAATGGTCTCAACAATCGCATCAAACAGAGCAAGAATAGGCCACTGACGCTGTGTTTTCCACAGGCCATTAAGACACTCGGCATTGTTGCTTGTCATGATGTTAAACTTGTTCCCATGAAAATGCACTCTCACCCAGTTTTTAACTCCAGCTTCTTTCAGATATTGACCAATCTTTGGAGATGCAGCTGTTATTTGAGCAAACTGATGATTGAACTCAGTTACTGTGTAAGCATGAGCAGCTTTTTTGAATATATCGAAGAGGTCTTGCCTGCCAAACTTCCTCTTGAAGTTTTGGTATATGTGATATATGCAATATACATGCTTGGTGAAACGATAGCTATTTCTCAGACCCTTCCCAATGCTAACATGACGGTCAGACACGAAATACAACTCGGGATGATCAGGAACAACAACCCTCAATTCACTGAAGAAAAATGACCATGCATCATCGTTCTCACTGTTAACAACGGCAACAGCAAGTGGATATATTTGGCCGTTTCCATCTTGTGCCGTTGCCAGGAGAAGTATCCCCTTGAACATGGATGTGAGGTGAGTGCCGTCAACAGATATTACCTACACACGCAAAACTATTTTCTCAGACGTTGCCCTGACAAAAGCGTTATAAGGTTTGAAAAAAGATTATATGGCCTGACATATGATGCTTGTTCTGTTTGTCACATATGCAGTCATATAGTAGTTTGACCTGACAAAGCGACTATATGTCCTGACTTAACTACATGAAGGTTGAAGACTGACCTTTTTCAGATGTAGCGCTACCCTTATCCATGGACCTAAAGTCCAGAAGACGTACTTGAAGCGTTGCTCAGCATCTCTGACTATTCTCGTGTATGTTCTCGGATTAGATTTCTCTAACATGTGCACATAAGAGTACATTGCTTGTTCTGTTTATCACATATGCAGGTATATAGTAGTTTGACCTGACAAAGCGACTATATGTCTTGACTTAACTACATGAAGGTTGAAGACTGACCTTTTTCAGATGTAGCACTGCCCTTATCCATGGACCTAAAGTCCAGAAGACGTACTTGAAGCGTTGCTCAGCATCTCTTACTATTCTCGTGTATGTTCCCGGATTAGATTTCTCTAACATGTGCATGTAAGAGTACATTGCCTTGTAGCTATCCTCAGCTGTACCATGTGACATGTCCTGGGCGAAGAGCCGCGCTCGATTGGCTTTGTAGTACCTTGTCCTTATCCCATGCTGTAACATGAAATCCTGAATTTCTGAAGCACGGAGGCCTTTACATCCGTTTAAAAACCTGAGATGTCACGAAGTGAATCTATAGATGCATTCATATTGGCCTTTGATAACAAAAAATGTTCAAATGCAAGAAAAACATACTTATGAAGTACTTTCTCGTCAATCAGCCGAGAAGTTGCTCCTTTGTGATGATTGTGGTTTACTCTCATGCCACAGGTATGATCTGCAACATATTGTCGCACCATAAACAAGGACGTTTTTCGATACAATGAGCCATGACAAACGAAGTTGCATTGGTTGTCAACACATTCAACATCATAATTGGACTTATCGGACCTCTTCACACGCATCTCATAGAAATTTTCCATTGTCAGGGAGAAGAGTGCAGCTTTGAACTCTTCCTTAGAATTGAAGAGTTGACCAACCTTCATTGTTGGATATGAGGACTTGTTTTCACTTGTTTCCTCATCTTCAATCTCTCTAAACATGTCTTCATCAACATCAATCTCTTCTTCTTGGTCCTCCTCTATTTGCTCCTCGTTCTGTGTTCCCTCAATGCCATTTATTTATTCCCACACATCATCTAGACCAACAGTATTCACATCATCACTTGAAGCATCACCTGAAGCATACTCTAACCCATCACCACCATCAACACAATCATCATTACCTGATTGATAACAGCCCCCGTAGTCAAAGCCATCTTCTATTTCATCCTCCAAAGAATCTCCATTGTTGGCATAATCAGTCATTTTCTCCTTTCCTTTGTTTCTTGATGTAGCAGCTTCAATGTCCTCATCATCGCTACTCAATGATATAATGTCTTCCAGTATCATGGGACACTTTCTCTTGTCTTTCCCCCTCACTTCATCCCTTTTTAATCTCCTTAACTTCGCTTCGTTGTCAGCTTTAATAATTTCATCAACTGACCTGACGTCAGTGTATGGTGCTCTGTCTTTTCTAAAAAACGACCTGACAAAGTCTCTATTGTCTTGGCTCTGAGTTGGTGGTGAAGCTGTTGGAGAAGGAAGAGTACGATGTTCAGCCCTTTCACTTTGAATCTCTTCCTTCTTTAAAAGGTTGGTGTACAGCTCAATATTCCACTCTGATGAATTTTCTCCACAGTTGTTCAAGAACTTGAACGCATCAAGATCGTCGTCATCATTTATAAAGATGGGTGGAAGTTCTGGTTTATTTTGATAAGCGTATTGCACAAACAACTTCTCTTCATCAAATGGATTATTCTCAGTCCATTTGTCGCGCAGTGTAGCCAAGTCCATGTTAGGGGAAAACAACATGGCTTTCACTGTTCTATCACCCTCATACAACCACCTTTTCCCTTGTTGTTTACATTCTCCACCACTGATGAACTTCACATACACTAGTTTTGTACCTACAAATAAAGAAGGTTTTTGAACTTCACGTATACAGAGGGGAAAAATCGATTGTTTTTCAGGAGAGTTTACTTACCCATTCAAGCTGTAATGGAAAGCGTCAGGTGTAAAATATCAGGTGTGAAATATCTCACGTGGAGTAAGTGCTAGAGTCAGGCTGCTTTGAAGTTCTCCAGGAATATTCAGGGATTTTTGTCAGGGGAGCTAAGCTGGAGGGATTAAGGGTTGAAGGAGGCCAGTTTTCTTTTGGAGGGAAACTTGCCCGCCAATTTTAATTAGGAGGAATTAAGTCACAGTTCAACGAAGACCTATTAGCTTGAAGGTTGATGTGATGAGACTGTCACCGGCGGCTTCAAAGTGATTAAGGAGAGATTAACCCATTCTTTTATCTTTTTTGAAGAAAATATTAGTCAACTTTTATGGATTTTCTATTTAAAAGAAAAGATAAATTTCACCCTTAACAATAGCAAAAATACCACAATCCGTACAAAAATCTGGTATTCTTGCAATACTTTTCAGAATTTGTTGTCTGGTCGAGTCGTCCAGGTCCGACCCGACCCTTACCGTTTGGTTTGGCTTTGAAGGATCTAGTGCGATCTCGTCAAGCTTTTCCATTTCTGGTTTGACGTATCGACTAGATCCTTCGCCGAGCTGTGATTGCTATGCGGTTTTGGGCTCGACCGCGCTCTTCATGGAGGCGGCATAGCACTCCTTGGCCATCCTCTGATCTCCCTTGATTTCTTGGACTCCCCACTTGGTAGGGAACTTGATGATTTGATGGTACGTCGAGGGTACCGCCTTCATAGGATGTATCCATGGCCTGCCAAGAATGCAATTATGGGGAGATGGGCAGTCTAGGACTAGAAATTTCACATGTTGGTTTACCCCTCCGGCGTATGTCGTAAGAACGATTTCGTCGATAGTATGTTTAACTTCGCCGCTAAATCCGACTAATGGAGTTGATTTCTTGATAAGGTCATCTTCGCCCAGACCCATCCCTTTGAGGGTGTCGAAGGTCAAGAGATTGGTTGAACTTCTTGTATCGATTAATACTCTACGTATCAAACAGTTCCCAATAGACAAGGAGATTACTAGACCATCGTGATGGTTTTCCGACCCGTCGGCATCGGATTCGTCGAATGTGACCGTCGGGAGGTCAGAGACCCTGGTTTGTCTGAACTCCGGCGTCTCGGGCTTATTGCCTTTGCTTTCTTTTGCATGTCTTTTGGCTGCGGAGTACATGTTCCCACATACGTCTGAGCCCCCTGAAATGGTATTGATAATTTTTGTATGGACAGGAGATGGGGTTTATCTTGTTTTACCTGATCTCGTCGTTCCATGGTGGCTTTGGCCCGTTCCAAGATTACGTCGCGCAAGAGTCCTTGCGCGAGTAACCTGGCGACCTCTTTGCGTAAGGCGATGCATTTGTCCATTGAGTGACCGTGGTCACCGTGGAATTCACACCACCTGCTCATGTCCTTTTTGACGTCCGGTCGGTCGTTCTTTCGAGGCCGTCTTACCTATTTCCCATACTTGTCGAAACTCTTGACGAGCTCCGATACGGAGATATTGAAATTGTAAGACTGAACCCCAGGAGGCAACGTTGGACCATCTCTCCAGTCTTAGGACCTGTCATGGAAGGAGTTTACCTGATTTTGCTCATTTCGGTTGCGAGGGTAAGGGTGATGCCGTCTGTCTCGACGGTTGTTGGAAGAGGATTTGCGATCGGATTGATCGGGTCCATGGGTCGCTTGTCGCGATTCGCAATCTTCTTCCAGACATACCTCGGCCATGGTTTTGGCTTGGACATCTTCGAAACTTCTGCACGGGTACTTGGTGATCTCGTTGTAGAGGTTGATGTCCTTGATCAGGCCTTGTCGGAAAGCTTCGATGGAGGTGGTGACATCGCAATGGGGGATCACGACTTTTTTCTTATTGTACTTGTTAAGATAGCTCCGGAGAGGTTCGTTATACCTTTGGGTGATTCGATAGAGATCACTTGACTGCCTTTCTAGCCTCCGACTGCTGGCAAATTGGATTTTGAAGGAGTTGACCAGATCCGCGAACGAGGCAATTATTCCCTGAGGCAAACGCATAAACCAGGTCAGGGCGGGACCCGCGAGAGTCGTGCCAAATCTTTTGCACATGACAGCCTCGCGGCTCTCCCTTGGAATAGATGCAGTCATTAGTTTTTGTTTATAGAGAGAAATGTGATCATCTGGGTCGTTGGTGCCGTCGAATGTCGCCATGCTAGGAAGGTGAAACTTCTTTGGGATTTCGACTTTGGCGATCTCTCCGATGAATGGAGATTCCTCGTATCCACCCGACGCTTCCTTCTAGATCGATTGTGGAACTCCGAGAATTCTAGCGATGCGATTGTCAAGTGTCTTCATGTGCTGACTGAGTGTCTGTTGGACGAGAGCCAGGATGTCGGGAGGATTGGTAACATGTGGTTCATCGATTCGGGTTCATTTAGTATTCCTGGGGCATCGTATGCTCGGGGGGGGGGGGTCAGTTCGACGCCATCCATGTCGAGACGCGTCCGGACGTTGCTATGGATGGGCATCCGCCTGGATCCAGAAGTCACCGATTGTACCTGTGACTTAAGAGACTCATTTTCACGGGTTAGTTGTGCAATCTCGGCCTCGGATTGGGTGGATAAGGTAGCCAAGGCTTCAGTCTTTTGGCGTTCTTGGGCAAGTTCCTCTTGTAGGGCAGTCATTTTTTGGGCAAGCTCTTGGAGTTGGTTTGGAGTAGGATTTTCGGTTGTGTTTCCTTGAGCTTGGGTGTCATCTTCGAGGCGTGGCTCCTCGATACCGATAGGTGGGTTGATAGTCATGGTTGGAGGATTTTCGAGATGGTGATCGGCAAGTTGCCCCACGGTGGGCGCCAAATTGTTTTGGGATGAAAAGATCGGTCGACCTAAATCGCCTTAGACGGGGTAACGAGTCAATCGAATAAAAAATCAATCCAACCCAAATAGACAATCAACCAAGCAAAGAATAGATGCGAAATGGCAATGTAATTTATATATCAAATGATGACTGAATTAGATCGAAATACAACTTATCCTTAGAGAATAAAGGATCGAGCCTTGTCCGACAGGCGTTTTGGTGTTTCAACCGGCAGCGATCGGGTAGAATCTCCGGGGGGTTTGAGTGAGAGTGAATATGCAAGTAGGCCTCTCGAAGGGTAAGTCAGTGGATGCTGTGTATAGACGTGTGTCCTGTCGTTTGCTTCTTCGTGGTCTATTTATGGTAGTTTTCTCCTTGTGTCCGTTATTCGTGTTCGTATTTATCCTCTATTCATTCCATGTGAGATCTTTGGGATTTGCTCTTGATTGCCATCATAATCTCTGCGTTTAATGTTGTTACCGTTGTCACCGATCAAACAATTAATGTCCAGGGTGAAACTTCCGGGATTCGATCGGATCCTCAGCGTCTGAAGGGCATCCGTCGCCTCTAACTCCTTCTGGCCTTCGGCTTCATCTGGACTTTGGCCCAATTCGTTCGATCCGATCCCTTGGAGTAAGTTTGGGCCCAACAAATATTAAGAGTCGCGATTACCTATATATATAAATACATATGCTACAATAATCCAAGTTGGAAAATGTTCATGTAGGAATGAGAGTTTAGGTGAGAATGTGAAAATGTCATATGTACATGAAGTTATGATTGTATGTGCCTGACTTTAGTAGGTGAAAGCTGTAAGAGCAATGTATGCTTAATAAGGGAACAGTATATGTTGAGGCGACTGTTCCCTACAAGTCTTGATCTTCTCTTGATGTTGACTTCGGCTTCAATAGGGAACGATCAATAAACGTTGTAACTCGGATAAGATTTGAATCGTGAGAACACTTTCCGAAATTAGAATTTTGCCCCTTACTAAGCCTTAGGGATTCCGCAAAATCTGAAATGAGATAACACAAACCCTCTAGTTTCCTTCAAGGCTTCTGATGGGAACTAAACTATGTTCATATATTTATGGAGTATGACTTCAACTGAGATAGAGAACTCGTGCCTTTTTTCTGATCCCCCAACACTATCACCGAAATGCCTTTATACAGGCTTTCGGGCGGTTACAGGGAATGGTTACGGTAGTTACAAGCGGTTACTAACGGTTACCAACCGTTCCAACTGCCACCAACCGTTTCCAAGGATATCCAACTACTTGTATCAGTTATCAACTGATTTAAGGTAGTTAAGAGGTGGTTATTCCGACGGTTACTAAGGCGGTTACAACACATTAATCACGTGCTAAAACTTTAACCATGCCTCATGGAACTTGACGTTCCCACCTAGGGAACGGCTGATCCCTCCAGGGAACGACCACTCGTTCAACCTTAAGTAACGTCGATATGTCTTAAAGACACAATTAACCTCTCTGATGCACTGTTCCCATATGGGTAACGTCACATATCCTTAATGTCTCCCTCAGAATCTCAAGTATGTTTACACGAGTGTGTACTCCACACCTCCAAACCCGTGAATTACCTAAGTGAGATCTTATAGTGTCATATGAATCCCGATCACACTAAATGGAACCGTTGCCTATATGGGAACGGTCTCATGATGACACTAAATCACCAACAATCCTCCCCCATTTTAGTGTAATCCTTGATTCACAAAATAAGCAAGTCTTCATCCCAAACTCATGCATAAACACAAATATCGAAACGATTGAATTCATGTCTTAGTGTAATTACACATTTCAAACATCCGGGAATCATGGTGTCCTAAGGATTGAACCAATCAACCTCTTTGGATGCATGAAGATAACACACACATGAATTACTATACAATTCCATAGTCTAACTTGACTCTCTTAATGGCCTTGAGTCCTTATCCATTCGTGAGCATTTTGAAGTCAACCCAAACTTCATGAAGCGGCCAATCTTCACGCCCATATAGGTAGATCCTTTTAAGGAACGCATCCTCAATCGTGCACCTACAATCTGCACTTTTTCAAAGGAACTATTAAGAAATTACTTTCAACCTCTAAACTTGTAGGAACAGAGCACATACTTGGGGACTGTTCCTTTGTGCTCTCAGTTTCTAGGTGTAGGCTTTCCATATTGAATCCGTTCCCAACGTTAATTGGAAAGGAATTGGGTATCCCACCGCTAGAAAACTATATGGGTCTTAATCCCATTCCCTTAGCCGACTTGGAAACCAAGTCCCTAGCCAACCCCTTCGTCAAGTGATCAGCCAAGTTTTGTTGTGATCTAACAAAATCCACCGAAATCACCCCATGCGTAATGAGCTCTCTTATCGCACTATGCCTCACACCCAAGTGGCGTGATTTCCCATTGTATACATGGCTATATGCCTTAGCCAAATTTGCAGCGCTATCACAATGGATTGATATAGGTGAAATTGGCTTTTCCCATAATGGAATTTCATATATCAAGTTCTTTAGCCATTATGCTTCTTTCCCAGCAACGGCTAAGGCAACAAACTCTGATTCCATGGTGGAACTCGTGATGCAAGTTTGTTTCTTAGAAGCCCATGATATGGCACCCCCACCAACAAGGAACACCCATCCACTAGTGGAAGAAAGATCCTCTTCATTTGTGATCCAACTTGCATCTGAATACCCCTCTAACACCGAGGGTGATCCACTATAAGTAAGACAAAAGTCTACTGTTCCTTTAAGGTACTGAAGTACCCATCGAACCGCTTGCCAATGGTATGCACTAGGATTACTAGTATAACGACTAAGCTTCCCTACTGCAAAAGCAATATCCGGCCTAGTACTTGTCATGGCATACATCAAGCACTCAATAACCCTTGAGTACTCAAGTTGCATAACTGATTTTCCTTTGTTAGGGAATAGTTTAACAATCGGATCATATGGTGTTTTCAAAGGAGTGTACTTATCACAATTGAATTTCTCCAATACTTTCTCAATGTAATGAGATTGTGACAACGATAAGCCCTCCGTTCCCCGCCTTATCCTAATCCCTAGGATAACATCGGCCTCCCCCATGTCCTTCATGGAGAATTGTGATGACAAAAATGCATTTATAAGGTCTACTTGCCTTTGATCCGTTCCAAAGATCAACATGTCATCCACGTACAAGCAAATTATAACACCGTTCCCAGAATTATCAAAATTGCTATATACACACTTGTCGGATTGATTCAGTTTGAATACATTGGACAACACAACCTCATCAAACTTTTGATGCCGTTGTTTTGGTGCTTGCTTCAGCCCATAGAAAGATTTGACCAATTTTCACACCTTATGCTCTTGTCCGGGCATAACAAACCCTTCGGGTTGTTTCATATACACTTCTTCCTCAAGGTCCCCATTAAGGAATGATGTTTTCACATCCATTTGGTGTATAACCAACTTGTGAATATCAGCCAAGGCAATCAATAGCCTAATGGTGGTAATCCTAGCAACTGGTGCATAGGTATCAAAGTAGTCGGTTCCATACTTTTGTCTAAAGCCTTGAACAACCAATCGGGCCTTAAATTTATCTATGGTTCCATCCACTTTCATCTTCTTCTTGAAGATCCACTTACTTTCCAATGGCTTACAGCCAGGGGGAAGATCAGCTAAAACCCATGTATTGTTCCCCATGATGGAATCCATCTCATCATTTATGGCCTCTTTCCAAAAGGAAACGTCTTGAGACTTCATTGCTTCAATAAACGTCTTTGGGTCATCCTCAATATTGTAACAATACAAGTATTGAGATCCAACTTCATCCCTTGTTCCCTCTACCAAGTAAACATGGAAGTCAAGGCCAAAGGACGTTCCCTTCCTTACTCTTTTACTCTTTCGGATCTCTGGTTCATCGTTCCCAGGTTGGACATCCATATCAATGTTGCCACTTGTACTGGGAACACTATCATTGTCTCCATTATTACTAGGAACAATGACTTTTTATAAAGGTGTCAATGAAAATTCGTTTTCATTAAAGATGGCATATTTTGACTCTATAACGGAGTGAACCAAAATAGACTTATTAGGTTCAATAACATAGAACCTATATGCCTTGGAATGCTCAGCATATCCAATAAAGATACATTCAACACCTCTTTCACCCAAAGTCTTTCGCTTGGGTTCGGGTAGTCTTACAACCGCCCTACATCCCCAAACCCGAAGATAATTCAGATTTGGCTTCCTTTGGAACCAAAGCTCATATGGGGTAGTCTTGTTCCTTTTGTTAGGAACCCTATTCAATAGGTAACAAGCCGTCAACCTGGCTTCACCCCAAAATCTGTTATTCAAACCTGAGTAGGAAAGCATGGAATTGACCATTTCCTTAAGAACTCGATTCTTCCTCTCCGACACACCATTTTGTGGTGGTGTATAGGGAGTCGTGGTTTCATGAATGATTCCTACAGATTGGAAGTATTCTGGGTCAAAATACTCACACCCTCTATAGGTGCGCAATCTTTTTATCACTGTTCCCAACTGAAGTTCCACTTCAATTTTATAAATTTTGAATTTATCTAGGGCCTCGTCCTTAGCATGCAATAGAAATACATAACAATAACGGGAATAATCATCTATGTAAGTAACAACATATTTCTTATTTCCCAAGGACGGAGAAGCATGAAAATTACATAAGTCATTATTTACCAAATCAAGCACTACACTATTTCTCTGAACATTAGGGAACGATTGTCTTGTTATCTTAGTAAGCATGCAAGTACTACACCTCTCTATACTCATATCAAAAGGAGGAATTAAACCATTTTTAGACATATCAAGCATGCGTTTATAATGAACATGTCCTAGTCGAGCATGCCATAGAGAGGAAACGTTTTCCTCCGAGGGAATAACACCCTTTGAAGGGGCCGTTTCCACTGAGGGAACAACATGTTCAGAAGAAATAGAACCTTGACCACAAGTCATGTAAGTTGAATTCATAACTTTATTAATACTTAGCTTAAACATACCATTACATAGGTAACCACGTCCTACAAATACACCGCCCTTAGACAATATATATTTATCGGCTTCAAACACTTGCTGAAAGCCTAACTTGTTAAGGATAGCACTAGAGCGTAAAATTTTTCCTTATTCTGGGTACATACAACACATTTTTCAGAATTAAAGTATTCCCATAACAGAACTCTAACTCCACTTGGCCTTTGCCTAAGACGGGGGCAGTTGACTCGTTTCCCATTTGAAGGACACGTCCATCATCCAAGGGAACGAAGATCTTGAACGTTGACTTGTCCCTACACATGTGTGTGGTAGCACCCGAGTCAACCCACCATGCTATCTCATCATCCTGCACAAAGAAGGCCTCAGAAATATTAGGAACAAAGTCCAAACCAGGAAATATTACTAAAGAGGGAACAGTTTCGTACGAGGGAACCGTTCCTTTCTGACCTTGATGAGATTTTTGCCCTTGGTCCTTAGAACCTTGAGCAGACTGGTTGGGAACGTTGCCCTTCTTGCCCTTTCCAGCCCAACAATCCTTCTTAAGATGTCCAGGCTTCCCACAGTTCCAACACCCCTTTTGAGAGGGTTTCTTGTTGGGACCGGTGTTTGTGTTGTTGTGCGGCCTTTTCTTGCCCTTCTTGTTGTTACCCCTATGGGAACCTTCTTCCATCATGTTGATGGTGGAAGAATTGGGAGTCATTTTCTCCTTTTCTTTCTCTTGCGAACGAAGGCCATCTTCAATACGCAAGTGGCTGCCAAGTTCCACAAGGGAAATACCTTCCTTCTTGTGCTTCAACATGTGCTTAAAGTCTTTCCATGATGGAGGCAATTTGTCAATATCGCTTGACACAGAAATGGACTCGTCTATATTCAATTTATGTTGAGCAAACTGCCCCAAGATACGGAGTATCTCATGATATTGCTCCATCACCGGTCTTGAGTCAACCAATTTAAATGTATTGAAGTTGCTCATAAGGAACTTTACGCTTGAAGCATCTTCAGCCATGTACTTCAACTCTAGAGAGTCCCAAAGTTCCTTGGTGGATTCAACATTTTGGTACACATCAAAGAGGGAGTCGGACATACCGTTTAAGATGTGGCCCCGGCAAATGTAGTCATCGTTCTCCCATTTGCTCCTTTTCCTCGCGGCCTCAAGTGGTTCATCATCGACTATCTCTGGCATGGGAGTGGATAGGACATATACCACCTTGAGGGTGGTCAAGAGGAAATCCATCTTCTTTTGCCAACGGCGGAAGTCCATCCCTTCGAATTTTTCCAACTTTTGGAACTTCGTCGTCATCTCACAAACAGTCGTCATTGATCCAAAAATTCTGATTTCGATTGTAAGAGCAATGTATGCTTAATAAGGGAACAGTATATGTTGAGGCGACTGTTCCCTGCAAGTCTTGATCTTCTCTTGATGTTGACTTCGGCTTCAATAGGGAACGATCAATAAACGCTGTAACTCGGATAAGATTTGAATCGTGAGAACATTTTCCGAAATCAGAATTTTTCCCCTTACTAAGCCTTAGGGATTCTGCAAAATATGAAGTGAGATAAGACAAACCCTAGTTCCCTTCAAGGCTTCTGATGGGAACTAAACTATGTTCATGTATTTGTGGAGTATGACTTCAACTCAGATAGAGAACTCGTGCCTTTTTTCTAATCCTCCAACACTATCACCGAAATGCCTTTATATAGGCTTTCGGGCGATTACAGAGAACGGTTACGGCAGTTACAAGCGGTTACTAACGGTTACCAACCGTTCCAACTGCCACCAACCGTTTCCAAGGATATCCAACTACTTGTATCAGTTATCAACTGATTTAAGTTAGTTAAGAGGTGGTTATTCTGACGGTTACCAAGGCGGTTACAACACATTAATCACATGCTGAAACTTTAACCATGCCTCAGGGAACTTGACGTTCCCACCTAGGGAACGGCTGATCCCTCCAGGGAACGACCACTCGTTCAACCTTAAGTAACGTCGATATGTCTTAAAGACACAATTAACCTCTCTGATGCACTATTCCCATATGGGTAACGTCACATATCCTTAATGTCTCCCTCAGAATCTCAAGTATGCGTACACGAGTGTGTACTCCACACCTCCAAACTCGTGATGTAGCTAAGTGAGATCTTATAGTGTCGTATGAATCTCGATCACACTAAATGGCACCGTTTCCTATATGGGAGCGGTCTCTTGATGACACTAAAATCACCAACAAAAACTCATGCACATATAGGCAAAAATTCATGCACACCTTAAGATGTGCATGGTTTTTTTCCTGTATGTGCATATACTTTTTACTATGTGTGTGATTATGTGTAAGTTAAAACGCATGCATATACAAGCAAAAATTCATCCACACCTCAAGATGTGCATGTATATGCCATTTTTTATTATGTGTGATTATGTGTAACTGTGTAAGTATAAACTCATAGATAAAATTTCATGCATCTATTGTGATGTGCATGAATTTTTATATGTGTATATTCTCACGTTCTCACATAAACAGTGTTGGGCCCAGAGTGTATTGCCCAACCGATTGGGCCATGTCATCCAAGGGAGAAAGCCGAGAGGCCGTGGAGAGTAACGTCGGACAATCATCAAGGCTCAGACCCGACTGATCCCGGAAATTTCGCCCAAGCTATAAATCACTTGATCCTTCAGTAGGTGATGGTTGATTAAAACGCGAATTAGGAGCCTCATTTAATACAAGATTCTGGAGATTATGCAGGGCAATTAAGTAAGAAATCTTGTGGTAACGGTAACACGACCAGCGAAGGCAAAAGAATACCATAAATAGATCATGAAGAGGCCGGGAATAGGGAATCGATACAAGACGCACTTGCCCAGCAATACTCACAAACTCAGCTCTTGCAAAGCTTGCTAACTCACTGGTTCTCGTTTAGTTCTTTTGGTACATCACCCGATCGCGGATAGTCGAGTCACTAGAGCAACCGGTCGAACAAGACTTGATTTCCTACTCCTTGAGGATAAGTTGTATTTTGACTCATTTCTGTTATCACTTGATCAATTCATCGTATTATAGTCTTGCTCCTATTTCATACGTCGTTGATTGTTTATTTGGTTTGGATTTATCGCGTTCTATCCGATTGACTCGTTACCCCGTCTAAGGCGATTTAGGTTGATTGATCTTTTTGCCCCAAAACAATTTGGTGCCCACCGTGGGGCAACTTGCCGATCACCATCTCAAAAATCCTCCAACCATGACTGTCAGCCTACCTACCGACATCGAGGAACCACGCCTCGAGAACGACTCCCAAACTCGAGGAAACACAATCGAAAACCCAACTCTGAACCAACTCCAAGAGCTTGCCCAAAAAATGACCACCCTCCAGGATGACCTCGCCCAACAACGTCAAAAGACCGAAGCTCTGGCTGCCTTGTCCACCCAATCTGAAGCCGAGATCGCACAACTAACTGGTGAAATTGAGTCTCTTAGATCGCAGGTACAGTCGATGGCTTCTGGATCCAGACAAGCGCCCGTCCATAGTAGCGCCCAGACACGTCTTAACATGGATAACGTCGAGCTGACTCCCCCAAGCGTCTGACATCCCGGATATATTGATGGTACATCTCGGACTCCTTTGGTCAATCCATTTTCGACTAACAATGTTAATTTCTCTACACCGATCGGGTCAGCAGGAATCCGAATCGATGAGCCACAGGTTACCAATCCCCTCGATATCCTGGCTCTTGTCCAGCAGACGCTCATTCAACACATGAAGGCGCTCGACGATCGCATTGCTAGAATTACCGGAGTTCTGCAGCCAATCGAGAAGGAAGCATCGGACAGATACGAAGAATCTCCGTTCATCGAAGAAATCACCAGAGACGAGATCCCTAAGAAGTTCAACCTCCCTAGCATGATGACTTTCGACGACACTAACGATCCAGACGATCACATCTCTCTCTATAAACAAAAATTAATGATTGTGTTTGTTCCAAGGGAGAGCCGCGAGGCTGTCATGTGCAAAAGCTTTGGCACGACTCTCGCGGGTCCCGCATTGACCTGATTTATGTGTTTGCCTCAGGGTACAATCACCTCATTCGCAGATCTGATCAATTCCTTTAAAATCCAATTCGCCAGCAGTCGGAGGCTCGAGAGGCAGTAAAGCGATCTCTATCGAGTCACCCAAAGGTATAATGAACCTCTCTGAAGCTATCTAAACAGGTACAACAAGGAAAAGGTCGCGATCTCCCATTGTGATGTCACCACCTCCATCGAAGCCTTCAAACAAGGTTTGATCAAAGATAGCAACCTCTACAACGAGATCACCAAGTACCCGTGCATAAGCTTCGAAGACGTCCAAGCCAAGACCATGGCTGAGGTGCGTTTAAAAGAAGATCGCGAGTCACGAAAGGCATCCCATGGACCCAATTATTCCGATCGCAAATCCTCTTCCAACAATCACCGAGACAGACACCATCATCCATACCCTCGTGGTCGGAATGAGCAAAGTCAGGTAAACGCCTTCCAAGACAGGTCACAAGACTGGAAAGACGGTCTGACGCTGCCTCCCAGGATTCAATCTTACAACTTCGGTATATCCATATCGGAACTCGTCAAGAGTTTCGACAAGTATGGGAAAGAAGTAAGATGGCCCCGAAAGAGTGACAGGACGGACGTCAAGAAAGAAATGAACAGGTGGTGTGAACTCCATGGCGACCACGGTCATTCGACGGATGAATGCATCGTGCTACGCAAAGAGGTCGCTAGGTTACTTGCGCAAGGTCTCTTGCGCGACGTGATCTCGGAACGGGCCAAAGTCATCATGGAACGACGAGACCAGGTAAAGCACGATAAACCTCCATCTCCTGTCCATACAAAAATCATCAATACTATTTCAGGAGGCTCAGACGTATGTGGAAACACGTACTCCGCAACAAAAAGACATGCGAGAGAAAGCAAGGGTAACAAGCCCGAGATACCAGAGTTCAGGCGACCCAAGGTCTCTAAACTCCCAACGGTCACATTCGACGAATCCGACGTTGACGAATCGGGGTATCATCATGACTGTCTGGTAATCTCTTTGTTCATTGGAAACTGTTTGATACGTAGAGTACTAATCGATACAGGAAGCTCGACCAACCTCTTGACCTTCGACGCCCTCAAAGGGATGGGTCTGGGTGAAGATGATCTTATCAAGAAATTGAGTCCACTAGTTGGTTTCAGCGGCGAAGTCAAGCACACTATCGGCGAAATCGTCCTTATGACATACGCCGGAGGAGTAAACCAACAGGTAAAATTCTTAGTCTTAGACTGTCCATCTCCCTACAACTGCATTCTTGGCAGGCCTTGGATACACGCGATGAAGGTGGTACCCTCAACGTACCATCAGACCATCAAGTTCCCAACCAAATGGGGAGTTCAAGAGATCAAGGGCGACCAAAGAATGGCCAAGGAATGCTATGTCGCCTCCATGAAAAGCGCGGTCGAACCAAAGATCGCATAGCAATTACAGCTCGGCGAAGGATCCAGTCGATACATTGAACTTGAGAAGGAAAAGCTCGACGAGATTGCACTAGATCCTTCGAAGCCAAACCAAACGATAAGGGTCGGGTCGGACCTGGACGACTCGACCAGGCAACAAATATTGGATTTCCTTCGGTCTAATGCTGACTGTTTTGCTTGGTCACATGAAGACATGGTCGGGATATCTCCAAACATTATTACTCGTAAATTAAATGTAGATCCATCTCACCCTCTTGTGAAGCAAAAGTGCAGGAAATTCGCCCCCGAGCGGAATAAGATCATCGACGACAAAGTCAGGAGCCTGCTAGAAACAGGAAAGATAAGAGAAGTCGACTACCCCGACTGGCTAGCCAACGTGGTTGTGGTCCAAAAGAAAAACGGCAAGTGGAGAGTCTACATCGACTTCACCGACCTTAACAAAGCATGTCCCAAGGACTCTTTTCCACTCCCCCATATCGACGCCATGGTCGACTCAACAACGGGACATGAAATGCTATCCTTCATGGATGCGTTCAGTGGTTACAATCAAATCCTCATGGAATCGGAAGACCAAGAGAAAACGGCGTTCGTCACAAGTCAAGGTATTTATTATTACAAAGTGATGCCCTTAGGACTAAAAAATGCAGGGGCTACTTATCAATGACTAGTCAACAAGATGTTCAAAGATCAGATTGGGGACACAATGGAAGTCTACATAGATGACATGCTGGTCAAGTCAAAAAAAAAAAAAGGACCACATCGATCACCTCCGCGACGGCTTTGAGGTACTGAAAAGATATAATATGAAACTAAATCCTATAAAGTTCTCTTTTGGAGTCTCGTCGGGGAAATTCCTGGGGTACATGGTGACACAAAGAGGAATAGAGGCCAGCCCGGAGCAGGTCAAAGCCATCATCAACCTCCGATCTCCTCGGTGCGTCAAGGACGTACAAAAATTGACAGGTCGAATAGCAGCTCTAAACAGGTTCATATCAAAGTCGTCGGACAAATGCAAACCCTTCCACGACGCTCTCAGAAAGAACAAGTCCTTCCAATGGACAGAAGAACATGAAGCCGCGTTTCAAGATCTGAAGAAGTACCTGGCCAGCCCCCTACTCTTAGCAAAACCTAAAGACGACGAGCCATTACTGTTGTACCTAGCAGTGTCGGAATCTGCAGTAAGTGCAGTGCTGGTCAGAGAAGAAGACGGCAAGCAATCGCCAATCTATTATGTCAGTCGAACGCTACTCCCAGCGGAAACAAGGTATTCGTCATTGAAAAGACTCGTCCTAGCACTGGTAATGGTGTCGAACAAACTTAAACCCTATGAGAGCAATCATGAGGAAACCAGAATTCACAGGACGAATGGCTAAATGGGCCATACACCTCAGTGGTTACGAGATTGAATACAAGCCCAAGACGGCAATCAAGTCCCAGGCATTGGCTGATTTTGTGGCAGATTTCAGTCCGACCCTAGAACAGGAAGCCGTCAAAGAAGCAACACAATTGCTCGCAACAGAGGAAACAGGTAAATGGGAGCTCCACACAGACGGCGCGTCAAATGCTAGAGGGTCAGGACTAGGGGTCGTGCTAAAATCACCACAAGGGGACAAGATAGCCCAAGCCGTAAGATGCGAATGGGACGCGACTAACAATGAAGCTGAATACGAAGCACTTGTATTTGGGCTCATTTTGGCGCGCGACCTAGGAGTCCAAGAGAACGAAGTCATTTGCGACTCCCTCCTAGTCGGGAATCAAATTCAAGGGTCATACAACGCCAAGGTGACAGAATGATAGCTTATCTGGACGTGGTCAAGAAACTAATCGACCAATTCCGAAAGTTCGACATCAGACAGGTTCCCAGAGATCTCAACGCTCAGGCCGACGCACAGGCCAACCTAGGGTCCGTCTTGGATCCGAAGGAATTCCCAAACATCCCAATGGCACACTTCACGACACCAGCTGTCCCAAAAACACCCAAGGATCTGAGCACACCGCTGGAAGAACTTGTCGCATTGGAAGTAGGCGACCGTCCAGAAGAAGACATCATCAACGGTCATGACGACTGGACACTACCTTACGTCAAATGGATAAAAGATGGCATTCTGCCCAATGACAAAACAGAAGCAAAAAGGCTAAAGGTACAAGCTCTCTCCTTCAACATTATAAGTGATGTCTTGTTCAAAAGATCTGTCACAAAAATACTCCTACGATGCCTCAAGACTCCAGAAGTCAAACGCATCCTACAATCATTACATGAAGGAGCTAGAATGCGGCAACCACACCGGAGGACGAAGCCTCTCAGGGAAAGCCCTGCGAACGGGATACTACTGGCCCATAATGAATAGAGACGCAATGGAGTACACCAAGAAATGCGACGCTTGCCAACGACACGCACCCGTTCCACATCAACCCTCAGAATTCCTCCATCCGACTTTAGCACCATGGCCCTTCATGAGGTGGGGGATGGACATCGTCGGAAAACTCCCACCGGCGTCGGGCCAACGGGTCTTTTTCCTCGCCATGACGGACTATTTTTCCAAATGGGTCGAAGACTCGAAGCTGAAGCATAACGAGAGGTAAAAGATCAACATGTCATTTCATTTATAAAATGCAATATCCTGTGTAGATTTGGCGTCCCGTCAGAAATCGTGTGCGACAATGGCTCCCAGTTCATCAGTCATAAGACCCGAGCCTTCTGCGACCAGTGAAACATCAAACTGGTCACATCCACTCCTCGATACCCGCAATCCAATGGACAAGCCGAGTCTAGCAACAAAATCATCATCAATAACCTCAAGAAACGCCTCACAGGGGCTGGGGGGAAATGGGCAGATGAACTTCCCCTCATCATCTGGTCCGACAAGACCACTCCAAAGAACGCAATCGGACAATCACCGTTCTCACTCGTCTACGGAAGCAAAGCGGTCATTCCCGCCGAACTGTTAGTTCCGACGGCTCGTTATGGTCTTCAGACTAATGAACAAAATGATGTCGAACTAGCGCACAACCTAGACACGATCGATGAGACTAGGGAAAAAGCTAGAATTAGGATGGTCAGGTTCCAGCAGCAGGTCGCAAGAAGTTACAACAAGAACGTTCGGGCCAAAGTCTTCAAAGTTGGCGACTGGGTCCTTAGAAAGACATTCTAGAACACCAAGGATCTGACTGACGGCAAGCTCGCACCCCAGTGGGAAGGTCCCTACCTCATCAAAGAAGTAGTCGGACAAGGAGCATATCGACTAGAAGATAAAGACGGACAACCAATCCCAAGAAGTTGGAACGCCACACATCTGAAGCTGTATCACTTCTGACCTCATCTGGTAGGACACTAGAACCCTCTCATTTTTCGTATATTATTTATCGTTACAAACCCGATTCTATTCCGTAAACCTAACACTTACGTCTAGCAAAAACACATTCTTGTGACCATAAGTACAGGAGAACACAACGACAAGCTGGATCCAGTCATATACAAAAAGCGCTTATATTACATTTACACGATCGATCGAAACACGAGGAGATGAATACCAGAGGCACGCCGGCACACCGCTTGCCTTATACAATACATAAGGTCAGCACCTTATTACATTTACGCAATAAAAACATATTGCTCCCCTCCTCAGCATAATACAAGTCATGACTAAACAAAAACATACACACTTGCAGGCCTCCCTTTTCTTACATGACGCGGAAAACCCTATGATAGGTGTTATTTCATACACCATAACTAGCAATTATTAGCATGATTTGGAGGAGTTTATGAGTGATTTTGAGGCTAAGTCTGTGATCCGGAAGTTGTGGAGAGAATTGAAGATATCAAGGGTTTTACATCTTAGATGAGGATAATGGAGATCTGCTGGAGTTTATTTAAGAAGAAGAAGAGCTGAAGAATGGCGCCCCACGCCAAAGCCACCGCGACCCGACGATGGATCTGAGAGAAGTACCGTACCGCGGCCAAATACACCGCCCCGCGGTGAGAAATGACGCCTCACGGTCTTTATGTGAAGCAAACAGTTAATTAATTACGCGAGGCGTGTAGCTGGAAGTTTGGAAGGAAGTTGGGCCGTGAGAAGATAGGCCCAAAGGAGAATAAAAGCCCACGTGAATGATGATGCCGCGCACTGAAGGATTGAAGCGAAGCGCGAATTGGAAGAAGCGAGAATTGAATGCGGACGATGATGTCATGATGACGCAAGCGAGGAGTGTGGAGCTGTTTGCTTGAATTGGGCCGCGTAGCGCTGCATTGAAGATGGGCCGTGCTGATTTCGTGAGATGGGCCGAGAAGTGAATTGGAGTTTGCCGTGAAGGAAGCTGCTAACGCGAGGCGGGATTGCGACCGTGAGGATTTGCGGGATTAATTTCCCGGGATCTGATTTCCTATTTTATTAGTATTATTATTATTTCCTTTTATCTCTTTTAGGATTTAGTTTATAAATACTCTTTTTTGTTAACCTAGTTTCATAGTTCGAGATTACGTTACAATTCAGTTTTAGTTTTGCCTCCGTGGTTCCAACTCATGGAGAGCTAAACACTTTTGTTCTGCTAGACGTTTGAAGCAATACATTGATTATGTTGTGAGATTTCTATTCATTGTTCTTATTCTTATGTATGTTGGATTGATTCTCTTGTTATAACATTTATGATTTATTGTTATTCCTCATAGTCTGGCCAGCTAGGTTGAATACTATTTATCAATTGCTAGGATTGCATATAGGGGTTCCGAGTGCATATCTAGTGGCAAACACGTTTGTGCGTATAGGGGTTCCGAGCGTACACTTGTGTGTGAGAATCAATTGCATGTTTAGTAGGGGAGTGAGTACTTGTACGTCTTTCTACTTGCATGTATCCTATATCCTTGTGTGCATTGCTATTGCTGTGTTGGTGCTAAAGTACGCTGACAACTGTGAGAATCAGTTGTACTTTATCATTGGCATAGTAATAAGTCTATCGACAACTGTGAGAATCGGTAGTACTTAAGATCAGGGTGGGAACAACCACAAGAATAGTTAAAGAACTTGGATTTATAGATTTCAGTGATCAACTTGCATCTCTGTATTGTGGATCTCGTTCTAGTGGAACTACTTTCCTCATTATATTTCTTCTCTTGTTAAAGCTTGCATCTTTGTTACTCTGTGATCATTCAAACCCCCCTTGTTACTTTACACGCTTGTGAACACGTAGATTGATTACTTCCTCCCTATGGATTCGACCCTTGCTTGCCTCTACTACTTGTTTAGGTTTGTTAGGATTATTTTATTTGTTTAGGTGTCTTGACGACAAACGCCTATCAAATTGGCGCCGTTGCCGGGGAGGCCAGATTTGATTTTTCTGTGTGTTTGTTTGTGTGTTTGTTACTTTGGTGTGGACCTATCTTACGGTCCACACCCGTGCTGCTGATTTTTGTTTTTCATTTTTGTTACAGGTATGGATGTCTGGGGAGAACCGCACGAAAGACCACCTAGAGCCTGCAGAATCTGTCGTGATCCGTGGCATTGCATTGACGATTGCCCAAGACTTCCCGCATTCAAAGCAAAGTTACAAGCATGTCATGATGCAAATTCGCAGGGACCGAGGTAGGAGCACTATAACCCAAGTCCGTATGGAAATCAACCACAGGTCTCGCCTGCAGCCATTGCTGACCTTACTGAGATGATCGGCACTCTGGCTCAACATGTGAAAGCCATGGCCAAGAAAGTGTCCTCAATGCAGACAACCATGAATTAGAATACCCAACAACAGGATCAGATTGTCCAACAACAGGATCAGATTGTCCAACAACAGAAGCACATGGCCCAGACCATATCCTCCATAAGCACTGCCATGGATGAGGAAGTGTCCACACTGTAAATAATGATGGCTCAGAATGACTACCAACAGCGAGAGGCGATCTCCAGCCTCCAGATCCAAGTTACCCAACTAAGTCAAGCGATGATTAAGTCGAAGTCTGCTGCAAGGGAGCGCGACCGTGAGATGGAGAACATTGTCGACCGCCCCGCGTCGCCTCTCACCGCGATCTCACCGCCCCGCGGCGACGACCACGGCCCCGCGGTGGACGGAGTGCTTCCTAGCAAAATTTCGCCGTGACCCGCGGTGAAGGTGCTGACTGAGGAGGAGTACTTTTGGACACATGAGGAGGATTGGAGCGACGATGAGGAGGAGTGTTGTGATCGCGGATATACTCCAGAGACAATCACCCCGGCAGTCCCCAACCCTTTGGAGGCTGCCTATGATGAGTTTGTCAATCTCAACTCCTTTCCGCTCGTCTCACCGCAGCCCGCTATACCTCTCCCTGAGGCTCTGAAGGACACCCAAAAGGTGAAGAGCGACAATGGCGTATTTGAAACCTTCAGTAGCTGCAAGGCAACCACCCCTTTGGTCATACTGGCTGACAGCACCCCTCGCAGCAAGGAAGTATTAAAGGTGCTGGGCTTGATCAAGAAGAAGCCAAAGGGGAAACACAAGAAGGAAGCCTTGGTGCAGGTGGAAAATTCTTACGTGCTGGATACGGGGCAGGATAAGCATGCAGCCCCTGAGATGCTGGGTAGACAATTTTTCAAGATGGCAAGTGCATTCATGGATACGACGAGTGATCCAACCATCAACAAGTGCACAAGCATGGGGGAGAAGCTCACCAAGGAGTATACAAAGAGGCATCCCCCTGATTCAAGCCCCAGGAGTTTGGTTGCTATGAGCAACCCGAGTTGAGAAGATTGAGAAGTATGTCAATCCATGACAATAACTAAGGCGTTGTCCGGGAGGCAACCCGGGGTATGTCTTTCTTTTCTTTGCTTTTCATTCTTTACTTTTGCATTTTTCTTTAGTGTGTTTTTGCTTTGTTTCGTTCGCCTGTCACTAACATTTCAGGTACGAAAGTAAATGGAGAGAGATGGTGTTCTCACGTATCCCACCGCCCCACGGCGACCTTCACCGCCCCGCGGTGAATTCTGGTATATTTTCTCTCTCCGAAGAAAAAAAAAATTCAAAAAAAAATTCGGAAAAAAAAAACAAAAAATTCGAAAAAAAAAGGGCCCCGAAAATACCGAACGGGGAGTAAAAATTGTTCTTGAAAAAAAAAAAAAAGTTCGACCGAAGACCAGCTGTCTAGAGTTCCTATGGAGATGGTGCGCATCATGTTGTCAAGGAGGATACCTTAGCCCTATACATTATTTGACAACGATGATGGCCCTACATTCAACAGTTGAGGAGGAGGAACGCTAGAGCCCCCACCATGATCATATCTAGGCTCCACCATGTGTTCCTAGAAGGCCGTGCGACCCCGCCATACTATGCTATACCACTATTCACCAAAGTGGCTCCCTTTTGGTTGCACGGTAGGAGAATACGATGAAGTTGAAGAAGACACCCGCCCAACACTAGAGACCTGGGCATTTTTTTGAGAAGACCGCCAGCGACACCTATAGTGTCCAAGCAGCTTGACAACGTTTGTGAGTTATTTTTTTGCTTTTCCCTCTGCTCCTATTCTTTTGTCTTTCATTACATTGAGGACAATGCAATGTTTAAGCATGGGGGAGAGTTCTATACTTACTACGTTGTTGAGGAGAAAAAAAATAAAAAAGAAAAAAGCCAAAAAATTGAAAAAAGGCATACATAAAAATCCTGGGATAGGTCGAAAACCCGAAAGGGCGGCCTAGGTAATAAGCAGGTGGCTTGGACCAGCATTAGGCTGTGGTAATATAAGGTCAAGAGTGATGTGAGCTTATGTGAGTACATCTATTGGAAAATGAAATGAGTGGCTTTGTGAAAACCCGAAAGGGCGCCTTGGCAAAATGAGCGAAAAATAAGAAGAGTGATTCTAGGATTTCTCATTATTTTTGGCGAGGCGTCATAAGAAGGGAGTCAAAGAAGGATTGTCGGGTAGGTCACTCTGGGAGGCATAAGAAGATAGATGGGAGATAGGATTAGATTTTGTTTCACTCTATGGTGTTTGGGATAAGCTTAGGGGAAGTACTTTGCTTTCCTTGTAGCTTTGGTGTGTGGTGTTATGTTGTGGTGTTGTGTTGTGCGTGCTGTTTGGTACTCTGGAGCTTATTGTTGAGATGTTGTAATTGCTAGTGTCATATTTTCTTGTGCTTCCTGAGACCTTGGGATTTGATTGAGAGAGTAGGTTTATCTTTAGCTTACTCGAGGACGAGCAAGGTTTAAGCATGGGGGAATTTGATAGGTGTTATTTCATACACCATAACTAGCAATTATTAGCATGATTTGGAGGAGTTTATGAGTGATTTTGAGGCTAAGTCTGTGATCCGGAAGTTGTGGAGAGAATTGAAGATATCAAGGGTTTTACAGCTTAGATGAGGATAATGGAGATCTACTGGAGTTTATTGAAGAAGAAGAAGAGCTGAAGAATGGCGCCCCACGCCAAAGCCATCGCGACCCGGCGATGGATCTCAGAGAAGTACCGTCCCGCGGCCAAATACACCGCCCCGCGGTGAGAAATGACGCCTCACGGTCTTTATGTGAAGCAAACAGTTAATTAATTACGCGAGGCGTGTAGCTGGAAGTTTGGAAGGAAGTTGGGTCGTGAGAAGATAGGCCCAAAGGAGAATAAAAGCCCATGTGAATGATGATGCCGTGCGCTGAAGAATTGAAGCGAAGCGCGAATTGGAAGAAGCGAGAATTGAATGCGGACGATGATGTCATGATGACGCAAGCGAGGAGTGTGGAGCTGCTTGCTTGAATTGGGCCGCGTAGCGCTGCATTGAAGATGGGCCGTGCTGATTTCGTGAGATGGGCCGAGAAGTGAATTGGAGTTTGCCGTGAAGGAAGCTGCTAACGCGAGGCGGGATTGCGACCGCGAGGATTTGCGGGATTAATTTCCCGGGATCTGATTTCCTATTTTATTAGTATTATTATTATGAGTTTGGATCATATGTGGAGCACTCTTCCCGTGCGGACGTGCGAAGCATGCACTTTTGGGTCTTATTTATGCACTTTAACGTCTTATTTGTGCACTTTTTCAACAACAAAAAATTCTTTTTCAAATTTTTTTCCAAGCATTTTTCAATTTTTTTGCAAAAGTGCACAAATAAGGCCCAAAAGTGCACAAATAAGGCCCTATAGTGCATGTCCGCACGTCCGCACGGGAAGAGTGCTCTGCACCGGAACCGCACTCATTATGATTTCCTTTTATCTCTTTTAGGATTTAGTTTATAAATACTCTCTTTTGTTAACCTAGTTTCATAGTTCGAGATTACGTTACAATTCAGTTTTAGTTTTGCCTCCGTGGTTCCAACTCATGGAGAGCTAAACACTTTTGTTCTGCTAGACGTTTGAAGCAATACATTGATTATGTTGTGAGATTTCTATTCATTGTTCTTATTCTTATGTGTGTTGGATTGATTCTCTTGTTATAACGTTTATGATTTATTGTTATTCCTCATAGTCTGGCCAGCTAGGTTGAATACTATTTATCAATTGCTAGGATTGCATATAGGGGTTCCGAGTGCATATCTAGTGGCAAACACGTTTGTGCGTATAGGGGTTCCGAGCGTACACTTGTGTGTGAGAATCAATTGCATGTTTAGTAGGGGAGTGAGTACTTGTACGTCTTTCTACTTGCATGTATCCTATATCCTTGTGTGCATTGCTATTGCTGTGTTGGTGCTAAAGTACGCTGACAACTGTGAGAATCAGTTGTTTTTATCATTGGCATAGTAATAAGTCTATCGACAACTGTGAGAATCGGTAGTACTTAAGATCAGGGTGGGAACAACCATAAGAATAGTTAAAGAACTTGGATTTATAGATTTCAGTGATCAACTTGCATCTCTGTATTGTGGATCTCGTTCTAGTGGAACTACTTTCCTCATTATATTTCTTCTCTTGTTAAAGCTTGCATCTTTGTTACTCTGTGATCATTCAAACCCCCCTTGTTACTTTACACGCTTGTGAACACGTAGATTGATTACTTCCTCCCTGTGGATTCGACCCTTGCTTGCCTCTACTACTTGTTTAGGTTTGTTAGGATTATTTTATTTGTTTAGGTGTCTTGACGATAAACGCCTATCACCCTACTCGACGGAACATACGGGCAAATTCGACACAAATCAAAGGCGATGCGACTATCTTCTCTAAAAAAAGTCTGACAATCATTCAGACATAGAACAAAGTTGACCCTTTGTATAACAGGTTACGTCAATAAAAAAGAGTCTAATTCTTTTTACATTCATACGACCCGCGATGGTGGACGGGTCGCCAAAACATATTGTTTGCCTACACAAACGTAGGACAACATTCTTAAAAACATATTATGCGACCCACGATGCTAGACGGGTCGCCAAACCAGAAAATGTTTCACCCACACACAAGTGAGACCACAAGTCATTCAAAAAAAGAATCAAGGGTCAAGAGTCGCAGTATTATCTTCATTAGGAGTCGGGTCGGAAGAAGGCTGGGGCTCGATCGATACGGTGTCGCCGAAATGAATCTCGTCTTCGTCGGCGCTCTCGTCCGGAGACTCATCTCCGACGCCGGCCAGCTGGAACAACTCCGAACCTGTATTCCCTTTGGAAATAGGGTATCCATGGTCTCCCTCTCTGCCTTCAGATCCCAGGCCTCATGCTTGCCCTCCTCGAACTCCTCGATCATTTCAACACGCGACTTCAACGCATAAAAGGCACCCACGTCGCCTGCAACCCGACCAGCATCAATTCTGGCCTGCTTGACCCTCTCTTCAACACTAGTCTAACTCTCGCTGAGCTCCTTCAAGAAAATATCCAACTCATCCTGGCAAGTCTTCAACTCTCTAGCGAAGCGGCGCTCAGCGTCCTTTAAACGACTTTCAGCCCTGATGCGACCATGCTCCCCATGACGGCCATAGAAGAAGATGCCATGACCGTGAGCTCAGAAGAGCCAAGTACGAAGACCGCGATCTTCCTCTCACTACTCGCATCGAGCATAGAGACCGCGATCTTCGTCATTCTGAAGATTCTCGCATTCAATGTTGAACGCGATCTCCTTCAAGCGACTCAATCTCCTTCAATTCTGATCGCGTTCTATCGGAAGATTCTCGCATTCAATGTTGAACGCGTTCTTTGAACTACTTTGTATTTATTTGGACATTAGTATTTTCAGTGTTTTCTTTGGGGTGTGTGTTCCACGCGTGTCGCATGGGCCAGCCCATTAAGCAAGACTCGGCCCATCCGAGTCTCGCTATAAAAGGCCAACTCAGCCTTCTATTTTAGGTTACGTCTAATTTTGAATCAAAGCTTAAGTTTGAGAGCATATCGCCTCCTTCCTTTGATTGGACGTCAAACACCTATATGTATTCTCATCTCTTTTACTCTGCCGCCGACGCTATGACAATCGCTTGATTCTTCAAGCCAAGTCTTCCTTTGCATCTTCCTTTACTCCGCTGCCGACGCTACGGCCCAAGACTTGTCTTTTCAAGTCATCTATCCCCTCCAACAATCGCTTCCCCCATCGCCCTACCACCATCAATCATCGCGTTCACCAACTCACACGAGGCCCAAATACCGCGTTCCATTCATCCCACCACAGAAACAACCCACGCGACTTCCCACCAAGATCATCGATCCGGCATTCACAAGCAGGAACGCATCAAGCCCCTTCCACCTTGGTCTTCAAAGATGCCAAGTCAGACTCTGACTTAGCGGCCATGTCCTCGGCCTTGGCAACCATCTCCTTAACCCCGGAATAAGCACCCAAGAGAAACTGAAAAGTCTGGAAAAGGCGAAACAAAATAAAAACTCAATCCACCAGTTTTTCGAAAAAGAAAACATGTATACATAAAGATTCAACGAGGCAATTTACCTTCCATGCAGAGCAGCCCGCCTCGCCAATACAGTCCAAAGGAGAAACACCGTCGACCTCATACTTTAAAGTCGGATCTTGAGCATGGAACAAATCGGCAATCGACCGACCGGTCAAATCAATCTTCTCAATTCCAGGGGGGACCACCGACCTCTTCTTTGAAGTGTCTCCGATAACCTTTCCAGCATCAGAAGAAACACCTACCTTTCTTTTCGTATCGACTTTGGCTGGAAGAGACGACTCGACCGGCGTCGATTTACTCGACGAGGCCCTGGCCGCCGCCAACCTCTCCTCAATCAGACCCTTCCCAGATACTCCATTTAAGCGAGCACTTGACCGACCAGCAGGAGACGCTGACATACCGGACAAAATGTAAGAGACAAAAAATGACACGTAACGGAAGACACATAACTCAAACGGAATACTTACACTTAACCCGAAATGACGACAGAGTCGACATGACGTCTTGAGTAGTGGGAGCAACAGACAACAAATTGATGTTCACAAACTTCCGCTCTGACAAAGGGATCCCAAGAACGATGTTGGTCAGGCCCTCCGGCTGAGCATCCACTTCCAAATCTTCAGCTTCAGGAACTACAAAAAAGAAGAGTTAAGCAAAAAGTTAAAAACATGATCGATAAGTGGAAATTA
The DNA here is from genome assembly GCA_027886185.1 of Rheum nobile. Taxonomy (NCBI): domain Eukaryota; kingdom Viridiplantae; phylum Streptophyta; class Magnoliopsida; order Caryophyllales; family Polygonaceae; genus Rheum; species Rheum nobile. The sequence goes on along the minus strand of WOAB01000738.1, from coordinate 576,646 downwards.
AGGAAAAACACATACTCTCGACCCGCCACTCCGACAGCAAAAATGAACAGTCACCCCCCTTCTCCAGAGACGATCAATCAACGAAGAAAAACTTTGACCCCCATCCGTGGTCGTTCACATCAAGATTAGCCACCAAAGGCTTCCGACCCTGACGAATGCGCAGCTGGACCCGAGAAGAGCTTTTCGACCCCAGGGAGTAGTTATACCATAAAGCATCAAAATTAAAACCAACCCCCGACTGTAAGTTCAACAGATCCAAAACTCTGAGGATCCGCCACGCTTGTGGCATAACCTGACACGGTCTAAGCGCCAGAGTCGCCAAAAAGTCCATGTCGAAGGAAGAAAATGGGAACTTATGCCCTATCCGAAACGGATATGCATAAAAGCATATCCACCCCTCATAGCGAGCGTCGGCCCTCTCATCCGGGTACGGTAGCCTCGCGACCGTCTCAGGAGGAAAGCATCCGACTTGGAGGATATGTTCCAGTTCTGCCTCTGTCAGCGTCCCCGTCAGAGCATCGGCCTCCTTTAGCAGGAAAAGGGAGGGGGGCTCGTTCTTGCCCGAGTTCGAGTGAGTGGCAAATGACTCAGAGGAATCGCTAGAAACCATATCCAAGACAGAGAGAGAGAGGGAAATCGGAGAGCAAATTTTTGAAAACCTTAAGAACCTACCAAGATAGAGAGCAAAGAAAGAAGGTGAAAAGAGATCATCAAAACCTGCTTCGGATTTATGGAGGGAATAATGGAAGAGCAGAAGAATCCCATCACGCCGCGCGATCGTCGCCACGTTAGCCCTCGCATGTCGCACCCAAATCGGATGGTGGAAATCATGCAAAGTGGAAGTCGTTTGGGCTTCCGCCCATGGCTGCCTTGAGCCCAAAACGACTTGGGGCTATTGTTGGGCCCAGAGTGTATTGCCCAACCGATTGGGCCATGTCATCCAAGGGAGAAAGCCGAGAGGCCGTGGAGAGTAACGTCGGATAATCATCAATGCTCAGACCCGACCGATCCCGGAAATTTCGCCCAAGCTATAAATGACTCGATCCTTCAGCAGGCGATGGTTGATTAAAACGCGAATTAGGAGCCTCATTTAATACAAGATTCCGGAGATTATGCAGGGCAATTAAGTAAGAAATCTTGTGGTAACGGTAACAAGACCAGCGAAGGCAAAAGAATACCATAAATAGATCATGAAGAGGCCGGGAACAGGGAATCGACACAAGACGCGCTTGCCCAGCAATACTCACCAACTCAGCTCTTGCAAAGCTTGCTAACTCACTGGTTCTCGTTTAGTTCTTTTGGTACATCACCCGACCGCGGATAGTTCACTAGAGCAACCGGTCGGACAAGACCTGATCTCCTACTCCTTGAGGATAAATTGTATTTCGACTCATTTTTGTTATCACTTGATCAATTCATCGTAATATAGTCTTGCTCCTGTTTCATACGTAGTTGATTGTTTATTTGGTTTGGATTTATCGCGTTCTATTCGATCGACTCGTTACCCCGTCTAAGGCGATTTAGGTTGATTGATCTTTTCGCCCCAAAACAAACAGTAATATTTCTCATCGAATCCGCATCCATGTAAGTTTTTGTAATACATTTGCTTAAGAATGACTTTCTATGCTTGATGGGTTTATACTACAATAGGTATTAAGTTTCATATTTTACTATAATATAATTAATATTAGGATGCGGTTCGGGTGCGAAAGACTCTTAAAATACAAAATACGAAAGATTTTTAGACGTCCACGGTGGCCAGATCTACGACTGGAGATAATAGGAAAAAGAACCTTTATTTATTCACACGCGCTTTATTCGCTCAGTGTGTTATTCTCTCGCCTTCAAATGCACCTTATGTTTATATGCTTGCATTTTACGTTTATTTGCTTGCACTTTATTTTTGTTCGCTTGCACTTAGTATTTATTTGCTTGCACTCTATGTTTTTTGCTTACACTTTTTCTTATATGCTTGCACTCTATGTTTTCCTGCTTGCACTTTTGTTTATTTGGTTGCACGTTGTGTATATTCGCATGCACATTATGTTTGTTTGCTTGCATTTTATTCTTATATACTTGCCAACAATGATTTTCTTCTTGCACATTGTGTATATTCGAATGCATTTTATGTTTATTTGCTTGCACTTTATGTTTATTTGCTTGCACATTATGATAGGTTCAAGGGATTAAACAACAGAAAGTGCAAGCCAATAGAAAGAAAGTGTAGGGAAATACAGAGTAAAGTGCAAGCAAGTGAACAGAAAGTGCAAGCAAATATGAGATTAAAAAATATTTAAAATGTAAGCAAGCGAACAGAAAGTGCATCAGAATAATGAATAAGTGCAAGCGAATAGAACGAAAGTGCAAGCTGTAAAATAGAAGTGCAAATGAGTAAAAAAAGTGCAAGGGATTAAACAACAGAAAGTGCAAGCCAATAGGAAGAAAGTGCATGGAAATACAGAGTAAAGTGCAAGCAAGTGAACAGAAAGTGCAAGCAAATATGAGATTAGAAAATATTTAAAATGCAAGCAAGCGAACAGAAAGTGCATCAAAATAATGAATAAGTGCAAGCGAATAGAACGAAAGTGCAAGCTATTAAACAGAAGTGCAAATGAATAAAAAAAGTGCAAGGGATTAAACAAGTGAACAGAAAGTGCAAGCAAATATGAGATTAGAAAATATTTAAAATACAAGCAAGCGAACAGAAAGTGCATCAAAATAATGAATAAGTGCAAGCGAATAGAACGAAAGTGCAAGAGATGAAACAACAATCAAATTACATTGTGAAATTCAAGTATATTGTGTGAAATTCATCAAACAAACAAACAAAAAAGAATTAGAAAAGCTTGAGCGAAAAAAAAGAAGGCTGGAGCGAAAAGCTGGAGCGAAAAAAAAAAACGCATGTATGAAATAAAAAAACTGGAGCAAATCGAACGGCTAAAAAAAATTCGTATTTTATATTTTAAGAGTTTTTCGTACCTGACACTTTTCTTTAATATTATATGATAGTTTGAAGATACGAATTGAATTTGATTGAGATTTGCATTGGGCGCGCAACTCCGTAACTTTGAAAGGAAGGGGTTCTTTAGTAGGGTGGAGGGTCCACTAGCAACAAATGACGCCATCACTTTAAAAGAAATAAAGAGGAAAAAGGGATTTTGTCCTACTCATGATGACGTGGTAGGTGCTTGGACTCCATTCTTGGGGAGACTTGAGTCTTGACCATCCAACCTTGCAAATTCCCTACTTTATATACCCGGAACATTTCGACCAAAAAAAAAAAATATACCCGGAACATTTATATACTATTAACAGTGGCGAAAGCAGAAAATTCTAAAAGAGGAGCATAATTTTTTTAAATATTATATTAATATTAAATAAAATAATTATAAATAATATTAATATCAATCTCACATGCATTCTCCTTTTATACTTTTCTTTCTTGAAAATCAACATTAATTTTCATCAACGTTTTTAGGTTTATTAGGAATAGTCGGAGACTCAAACACTTGAAATTGATAATTTCTTACTCGCACAATAAATTTGTCTATATTCATTTTTAGAATAATTTAATTTAATAAAAGTTTGTTAACACGTCAATCAAATTAAATTAAGTTTGAATTATAAATAAATTAATTCAAGCAAATCTATACCTAAATCGAAATACCCTAACCATCACGATTCGAATTTATAAGATCGAAAATGAGTTATTGTTTAAGAATTGAAATTGAGATGGTCCGGGTACGAATTTAGATATTTTATTAGCAAATCCTACTAATTTGAGTGCAAGAAATACGTGAAGTTGGACCGGAGTACCCTTAAACTCAAGGATACCCACTGAAAATGAGTTGTTGTTTAAACTTTGACCCCCATCCGTGGTCGTTCACATCAAGATTAGCCACCAAAGGCTTCCGACCCTGACGAATGCGCAGCTGGACCCGAGAAGAGCTTTTCGACCCCAGGGAGTAGTTATACCATAAAGCATCAAAATTAAAACCAACCCCCGACTGTAAGTTCAACAGATCCAAAACTCTGAGGATCCGCCACGCTTGTGGCATAACCTGACACGGTCTAAGCGCCAGAGTCACCAAAAAGTCCATGTCGAAGGAAGAAAATGGGAACTTATGCCCTATCCGAAACGGATATGCATAAAAGCATATCCACCCCTCATAGCGAGCATCGGCCCTCTCATCCGGGTACGGTAGCCTCGCGACCGTCTCAGGAGGAAAGCATCCGACTTGGAGGATATGTTCCAGTTCTGCCTCTGTCAGCGTCCCCGTCAGAGCATCGGCCTCCTTTAGCAGGAAAAGGGAGGGGGGCTCGTTCTTGCCCGAGTTCGAGTGAGTGGCAAATGACTCAGAGGAATCGCTAGAACCCATATCCAAGACAGAGAGAGAGAGGGAAATCGGAGAGCAAATTTTTGAAAACCTTAAGAACCTACCAAGATAGAGAGCAAAGAAAGAAGGTGAAAAGAGATCATCAAAACCTGCTTCGGATTTATGGAGGGAATAATGGAAGAGCAGAAGAATCCCATCACGCCGCGCGATCGTCGCCACGTTAGCCCTCGCATGTCGCACCCAAATCGGATGGTGGAAATCATGCAAAGTGGAAGTCGTTTGGGCTTCCGCCCATGGCTGCCTTGAGCCCAAAACGACTTGGGGCTATTGTTGGGCCCAGAGTGTATTGCCCAACCGATTGGGCCATGTCATCCAAGGGAGAAAGCCGAGAGGCCGTGGAGAGTAACGTCGGATAATCATCAATGCTCAGACCCGACCGATCCCGGAAATTTCGCCCAAGCTATAAATGACTCGATCCTTCAGCAGGCGATGGTTGATTAAAACGCGAATTAGGAGCCTCATTTAATACAAGATTCCGAAGATTATGCAGGGCAATTAAGTAAGAAATCTTGTGGTAACGGTAACAAGACCAGCGAAGGCAAAAGAATACCATAAATAGATCATGAAGAGGCCGGGAACAGGGAATCGACACAAGACGCGCTTGCCCAGCAATACTCACCAACTCAGCTCTTGCAAAGCTTGCTAACTCACTGGTTCTCGTTTAGTTCTTTTGGTACATCACCCGACCGCGGATAGTTCACTAGAGCAACCGGTCGGACAAGACCTGATCTCCTACTCCTTGAGGATAAATTGTATTTCGACTCATTTTTGTTATCACTTGATCAATTCATCGTAATATAGTCTTGCTCCTGTTTCATACGTAGTTGATTGTTTATTTGGTTTGGATTTATCGCGTTCTATTCGATCGACTCGTTACCCCGTCTAAGGCGATTTAGGTTGATTGATCTTTTCGCCCCAAAACAAACAGTAATATTTCTCATCGAATCCGCATCCATGTAAGTTTTTGTAATACATTTGCTTAAGAATGACTTTCTATGCTTGATGGGTTTATACTACAATAGGTATTAAGTTTCATATTTTACTATAATATAATTAATATTAGGATGCGGTTCGGGTGCGAAAGACTCTTAAAATACAAAATACGAAAGATTTTTAGACGTCCACGGTGGCCAGATCTACGACTGGAGATAATAGGAAAAAGAACCTTTATTTATTCACACGCGCTTTATTCGCTCAGTGTGTTATTCTCTCGCCTTCAAATGCACCTTATGTTTATATGCTTGCATTTTACGTTTATTTGCTTGCACTTTATTTTTGTTCGCTTGCACTTAGTATTTATTTGCTTGCACTCTATGTTTTTTGCTTACACTTTTTCTTATATGCTTGCACTCTATGTTTTCCTGCTTGCACTTTTGTTTATTTGGTTGCACGTTGTGTATATTCGCATGCACATTATGTTTGTTTGCTTGCATTTTATTCTTATATACTTGCCAACAATGATTTTCTTCTTGCACATTGTGTATATTCGAATGCATTTTATGTTTATTTGCTTGCACTTTATGTTTATTTGCTTGCACATTATGATAGGTTCAAGGGATTAAACAACAGAAAGTGCAAGCCAATAGAAAGAAAGTGCAGGGAAATACAGAGTAAAGTGCAAGCAAGTGAACAGAAAGTGCAAGCAAATATGAGATTAAAAAATATTTAAAATGTAAGCAAGCGAACAGAAAGTGCATCAGAATAATGAATAAGTGCAAGCGAATAGAACGAAAGTGCAAGCTGTAAAATAGAAGTGCAAATGAGTAAAAAAAGTGCAAGGGATTAAACAACAGAAAGTGCAAGCCAATAGGAAGAAAGTGCATGGAAATACAGAGTAAAGTGCAAGCAAGTGAACAGAAAGTGCAAGCAAATATGAGATTAGAAAATATTTAAAATACAAGCAAGCGAACAGAAAGTGCATCAAAATAATGAATAAGTGCAAGCGAATAGAACGAAAGTGCAAGCTATTAAACAGAAGTGCAAATGAATAAAAAAAGTGCAAGGGATTAAACAAGTGAACAGAAAGTGCAAGCAAATATGAGATTAGAAAATATTTAAAATACAAGCAAGCGAACAGAAAGTGCATCAAAATAATGAATAAGTGCAAGCGAATAGAACGAAAGTGCAAGAGATGAAACAACAATCAAATTACATTGTGAAATTCAAGTATATTGTGTGAAATTCATCAAACAAACAAACAAAAAAGAATTAGAAAAGCTTGAGCGAAAAAAAAGAAGGCTGGAGCGAAAAGCAGGAGCGAAAAAAAAAAAACGCATGTATGAAATAAAAAAACTGGAGCAAATCGAACGGCTAAAAAAAATTCGTATTTTATATTTTAAGAGTTTTTCGTACCTAACACTTTTCTTTAATATTATATGATAGTTTGAAGATACGAATTGAATTTGATTGAGATTTGCATTGGGCGCGCAACTCCGTAACTTTGAAAGGAAGGGGTTCTTTAGTAGGGTGGAGGGTCCACTAGCAACAAATGACGCCATCACTTTAAAAGAAATAAAGAGGAAAAAGGGATTTTGTCCTACTCATGATGACGTGGTAGGTGCTTGGACTCCATTCTTGGGGAGACTTGAGTCTTGACCATCCAACCTTGCAAATTCCCTACTTTATATACCCGGAACATTTCGACCAAAAAAAAAAATATACCCGGAACATTTATATACTATTAACAGTGGCGAAAGCAGAAAATTCTAAAAGAGGAGCATAATTTTTTTAAATATTATATTAATATTAAATAAAATAATTATAAATAATATTAATATCAATCTCACATGCATTCTCCTTTTATACTTTTCTTTCTTGAAAATCAACATTAATTTTCATCAACGTTTTTAGGTTTATTAGGAATAGTCGGAGACTCAAACACTTGAAATTGATAATTTCTTACTCGCACAATAAATTTGTCTATATTCATTTTTAGAATAATTTAATTTAATAAAAGTTTGTTAACACGTCAATCAAATTAAATTAAGTTTGAATTATAAATAAATTAATTCAAGCAAATCTATACCTAAATCGAAATACCCTAACCATCACGATTCGAATTTATAAGATCGAAAATGAGTTGTTGTTTAAGAATTGAAATTGAGATGGTCCGGGTACGAATTTAGATATTTTATTAGCAAATCCTACTAATTTGAGTGCAAGAAATACGTGAAGTTGGACCGGAGTACCCTTAAACTCAAGGATACCCACTGAAAATGAGTTGTTGTTTAAACTTTGACCCCCATCCGTGGTCGTTCACATCAAGATTAGCCACCAAAGGCTTCCGACCCTGACGAATGCGCAGCTGGACCCGAGAAGAGCTTTTCGACCCCAGGGAGTAGTTATACCATAAAGCATCAAAATTAAAACCAACCCCCGACTGTAAGTTCAACAGATCCAAAACTCTGAGGATCCGCCATGCTTGTGGCATAACCTGACACGGTCTAAGCGCCAGAGTCACCAAAAAGTCCATGTCGAAGGAAGAAAATGGGAACTTATGCCCTATCCGAAACGGATATGCATAAAAGCATATCCACCCCTCATAGCGAGCGTCGGCCCTCTCATCCGGGTACGGTAGCCTCGCGACCGTCTCAGGAGGAAAGCATCCGACTTTGAGGATATGTTCCAGTTCTGCCTCTGTCAGCGTCCCCGTCAGAGCATCGGCCTCCTTTAGCAGGAAAAGGGAGGGGGGCTCGTTCTTGCCCGAGTTCGAGTGAGTGGCAAATGACTCAGAGGAATCGCTAGAACCCATATCCAAGACAGAGAGAGAGAGGGAAATCGGAGAGCAAATTTTTGAAAACCTTAAGAACCTACCAAGATAGAGAGCAAAGAAAGAAGGTGAAAAGAGATCATCAAAACCTGCTTCGGATTTATGGAGGGAATAATGGAAGAGCAGAAGAATCCCATCACGCCGCGCGATCGTCGCCACGTTAGCCCTCGCATGTCGCACCCAAATCGGATGGTGGAAATCATGCAAAGTGGAAGTCGTTTGGGCTTCCGCCCATGGCTGCCTTGAGCCCAAAACGACTTGGGGCTATTGTTGGGCCCAGAGTGTATTGCCCAACCGATTGGGCCATGTCATCCAAGGGAGAAAGCCGAGAGGCCGTGGAGAGTAACGTCGGATAATCATCAATGCTCAGACCCGACCGATCCCGGAAATTTCGCCCAAGCTATAAATGACTCGATCCTTCAGCAGGCGATGGTTGATTAAAACGCGAATTAGGAGCCTCATTTAATACAAGATTCCGGAGATTATGCAGGGCAATTAAGTAAGAAATCTTGTGGTAACGGTAACAAGACCAGCGAAGGCAAAAGAATACCATAAATAGATCATGAAGAGGCCGGGAACAGGGAATCGACACAAGACGCGCTTGCCCAGCAATACTCACCAACTCAGCTCTTGCAAAGCTTGCTAACTCACTGGTTCTCGTTTAGTTCTTTTGGTACATCACCCGACCGCGGATAGTTCACTAGAGCAACCGGTCGGACAAGACCTGATCTCCTACTCCTTGAGGATAAATTGTATTTCGACTCATTTTTGTTATCACTTGATCAATTCATCGTAATATAGTCTTGCTCCTGTTTCATACGTAGTTGATTGTTTATTTGGTTTGGATTTATCGCGTTCTATTCGATCGACTCGTTACCCCGTCTAAGGCGATTTAGGTTGATTGATCTTTTCGCCCCAAAACAAACAGTAATATTTCTCATCGAATCCGCATCCATGTAAGTTTTTGTAATACATTTGCTTAAGAATGACTTTCTATGCTTGATGGGTTTATACTACAATAGGTATTAAGTTTCATATTTTACTATAATATAATTAATATTAGGATGCGGTTCGGGTGCGAAAGACTCTTAAAATACAAAATACGAAAGATTTTTAGACGTCCACGGTGGCCAGATCTACGACTGGAGATAATAGGAAAAAGAACCTTTATTTATTCACACGCGCTTTATTCGCTCAGTGTGTTATTCTCTCGCCTTCAAATGCACCTTATGTTTATATGCTTGCATTTTACGTTTATTTTCTTGCACTTTATTTTTGTTCGCTTGCACTTAGTATTTATTTGCTTGCACTCTATGTTTTTTGCTTACACTTTTTCTTATATGCTTGCACTCTATGTTTTCCTGCTTGCACTTTTGTTTATTTGGTTGCACGTTGTGTATATTCGCATGCACATTATGTTTGTTTGCTTGCATTTTATTCTTATATACTTGCCAACAATGATTTTCTTCTTGCACATTGTGTATATTCGAATGCATTTTATGTTTATTTGCTTGCACTTTATGTTTATTTGCTTGCACATTATGATAGGTTCAAGGGATTAAACAACAGAAAGTGCAAGCCAATAGAAAGAAAGTGCAGGGAAATACAGAGTAAAGTGCAAGCAAGTGAACAGAAAGTGCAAGCAAATATGAGATTAAAAAATATTTAAAATGTAAGCAAGCGAACAGAAAGTGCATCAGAATAATGAATAAGTGCAAGCGAATAGAACGAAAGTGCAAGCTGTAAAATAGAAGTGCAAATGAGTAAAAAAAGTGCAAGGGATTAAACAACAGAAAGTGCAAGCCAATAGGAAGAAAGTGCATGAAAATACAGAGTAAAGTGCAAGCAAGTGAACAGAAAGTGCAAGCAAATATGAGATTAGAAAATATTTAAAATGCAAGCAAGCGAACAGAAAGTGCATCAAAATAATGAATAAGTGCAAGCGAATAGAACGAAAGTGCAAGCTATTAAACAGAAGTGCAAATGAATAAAAAAAGTGCAAGGGATTAAACAAGTAAACAGAAAGTGCAAGCAAATATGAGATTAGAAAATATTTAAAATACAAGCAAGCGAACAGAAAGTGCATCAAAATAATGAATAAGTGCAAGCGAATAGAACGAAAGTGCAAGAGATGAAACAACAATCAAATTACATTGTGAAATTCAAGTATATTGTGTGAAATTCATCAAACAAACAAACAAAAAAGAATTAGAAAAGCTTGAGCGGAAAAAAGAAGGCTGGAGCGAAAAGCTGGAGCGAAAAAAAAAACGCATGTATGAAATAAAAAAACTGGAGCAAATCGAACGGCTAAAAAAAATTCGTATTTTATATTTTAAGAGTTTTTCGTACCTGACACTTTTCTTTAATATTATATGATAGTTTGAAGATACGAATTGAATTTGATTGAGATTTGCATTGGGCGCGCAACTCCGTAACTTTGAAAGGAAGGGGTTCTTTAGTAGGGTGGAGGGTCCACTAGCAACAAATGACGCCATCACTTTAAAAGAAATAAAGAGGAAAAAGGGATTTTGTCCTACTCATGATGACGTGGTAGGTGCTTGGACTCCATTCTTGGGGAGACTTGAGTCTTGACCATCCAACCTTGCAAATTCCCTACTTTATATACCCGGAACATTTCGACCAAAAAAAAAATATACCCGGAACATTTATATACTATTAACAGTGGCGAAAGCAGAAAATTCTAAAAGAGGAGCATAATTTTTTTAAATATTATATTAATATTAAATAAAATAATTATAAATAATATTAATATCAATCTCACATGCATTCTCCTTTTATACTTTTCTTTCTTGAAAATCAACATTAATTTTCATCAACGTTTTTAGGTTTATTAGGAATAGTCGGAGACTCAAACACTTGAAATTGATAATTTCTTACTCGCACAATAAATTTGTCTATATTCATTTTTAGAATAATTTAATTTAATAAAAGTTTGTTAACACGTCAATCAAATTAAATTAAGTTTGAATTATAAATAAATTAATTCAAGCAAATCTATACCTAAATCGAAATACCCTAACCATCACGATTCGAATTTATAAGATCGAAAATGAGTTGTTGTTTAAGAATTGAAATTGAGATGGTCCGGGTACGAATTTAGATATTTTATTAGCAAATCCTACTAATTTGAGTGCAAGAAATACGTGAAGTTGGACCGGAGTACCCTTAAACTCAAGGATACCCACCGAAATTCCTAAAAAAATTAATATAAGGAATGAGCGAAAAAAAAAGGGACGAAAGGGGGGCACGGTACCCCTTGCCCCCCCCCCCCTCAGTTCCGCCCCTGACTACGGAGTAGTATTTTCTTATATAAAATATATGACAAAAAATCACCTTGTCATATCCACTAATTACATGTGTAAAGTACTTATTTTTGCGTAGAACAAGATTTGGAATTACTTTTTCAAGTTTAGGGGCCTTTTAAATCAGAAAGTGGTCAGCGACATTTTAAGCTACATCCTTGAACGATCTTAAATCGTCTAGACTGAAAGATATCGAAAGGATAGACGGTATAAGGATATCCTTCGACACATTATGACCAGACAAGGTACTACAATTTTCTTACAAGAAGATGATTTCAATATTTTTTAATAAATTTATATGACACAAGCTGAACATTTTATGTGTACAAGTAACATGGATGTCATGGAAGGACCTCAAACATCGTGCGATGTACAAAGGAACCCTCAGGTGTATCTATTTTGATGAGCCTTACATGCCTGATCGAGTGGCTCAGTTTGGTAAGGTGATAGGAATCCCAGGCCCCTCGATTTGGCCCAAGAAGGTTACCAGAAATTCTGATTCTAAATCGTACACGACAAAAGTCAATCTACCGCTGAAATGACTTGGAGCACCACCTCACCCCGATTATGATTCTACCCGACAGTCGTAAGCCTCGTGACACGACAAAAGACTATATGTCATTGTTCCACGAGCATTCTCACCCTTATCGGGATGAGAAATCCCTCGAAATTATAGTCAAAGCAGAGCAATGTCCTGTTCTTGCTTTCATTCAGTGAGTGAAGATGATATTTGTACTGTTGATAAGAAATCTCTCATTCGTTCCTACTCCGACAACACAGGATGCTCAACCTAAAGGCTATGTACCAGCTTGCGAAATTGTATACGAGGAGCACGGAACACAGTACGGGTCAAGCCCAAGTCCAAGTATAGAGAAAGGACTTCAAGGTCCCACCTTCGGGGAAGGATTCCAGGGCCAACCTTCGGGCAAGGATTCCAAGATTCCACCTTCGGGCAAGGATTTCAGGATCCAACTTTGAGCAGGATTCTAAGCTCCCGCCTACAGTGTACAAACGCAGCCTACCGACATCGGGGGAAAAACCCAAGCTCCACCTTACGCACCATTGGTGTCTAGTAGGGGGCTTTAAAGCCCTCTACCATGTACGAACATGGGTCCATGTACGAACATCAATGTACGGGGGAGTATGTGGAAGGGTACGAGGGCCATTACAGGGGAGGGAATGAGAGAAACAATTAAATATTTTTTGTATATCTCGGAATCCAAATTTTATATACTTAAGTTTAATTACTATTTTATTATTCTTTCTACGATTTATATTTACTGGTATATTCCATATGAACGCGCCATTAACAAAATATATTTGTATAAACCGATAATTTAATTTAACGACAAAGCCCATACAAAACCGTTAATCTTATTTCAATTTCTTTCTACTTCCCATTTTTATTTAATATGAATTTATCAATATAATATATATTAGACGTGGCTTAATGCCTTAATTGGCCGGAATCGGCTTCCGTTATGGGCCACAAACCAGCGGAATTGGCTTTAGTTCACTTTCAAAGAGGAATGCAATTTCAAGCCTGAACCCCCGTGGCCTCCAACTCAAACAAAATTTCAACCCTCACATTTGCAGATCTTGCAATGTTTAGTGAAGACCCAGATCCTTTCTCTCTGAATCGCAATCTTTACCAAGTCATATCTGTTTGTCCAATTTTCGATTTGGGATCATCCCCTTTAAACCTTGAATTCCCCAAAAATGGCGTTTGTTTTCGATGGGGAGTGGCCGCCCCTTTCCGGTGACTTTTCTCCATGTTTTCTCTCGCCGACGACGTTTCGTATGAAAGGAATCTGGGTTTGAACCTTGTTGCCCACAATGAGAAACGCTCCCTTTCTCCTTTGAACCCTGCCGCCACAATGGCTTCACCTCTTTCTTCTTTGAACCTTGTTGCCACAATGGCTTTACCCCGAACCTTGTCGTATTTTGGAATGCGTGCTCATAGCACACAATAAGAATTTGATATTTAACAATAATTAATTTTAATAACTAGTTTAACTTTTTTTTATGAGTTCATCCCTTTTACTTTAGGAAATAATTTAAAAATAGTTTTCAAATTTAAACTATTAACATATGCCATTGATACACATAAGAAAAACAGTTTCATATTTTGAATGTGCAATATCTTCACCTTTATTTATGGGTAAAAATCATATTGGAAAAGATTAGATTCATTTGTGTCAGGGGAAAATACATGAACGAACTGAAAAGCATGTAAATGTAAGATATGAGTGTTTGATTATTAAAACTTAGAAGCATGTGATTTAACATGATATGACCTAGCTAGCTAAATCCAACTATTCATTAGCATTATCATTGACTTATCAGTTGTGGAAATTGTTGATTAAGCACAATCAAAACATTATAAAAATAGGCATGAGCATCTCACTAAACAGCCACTTAGAGAATAGATAAGATAGTTATCAATCCAAATGCAAAACTATATTCTAGCAACCATAATCGTCAAACACCAATATAGAATTTAATAATTTAATTACAGTGTAAAGTTCCACTAATTTCGCTGGTAGTTAATAACATTAATGACCATGAGATCATAGGTTTATATTGCCTCTATCTACCAAGAGGTTGGTTTATTGAACAAGTCAGAATTTTCAACTCTTTAGTTATTTTTAGTATATAAGTAAAAACCTTTTGATAATAAGTGAAATGAACCCTTAATAATTTGAGTATTGATAAGTAAGTTTTTATAAGTTTATTTTTTCTAGTAATGCACAATTTCTGTGCTAGTAAGATTATATGAATTGCAAGTTCATAACTTAGAAATCAGTAAAGATAACTCCTTGACATGAAGAAAATGGTGGAAAAGAATAGAGAAATGTGAAAGCTGAAAAGCAAATCAACGGCCAGAATTAAAGCTTGGTGGAAGATTATTTTTTTTGGAGTAGGTGTGAATTGGGTTTAGGGTTTGAATGGGGCCCTGCCACTTTGGGGAATTTTTGCGGGGTCGCTCCACACAAGCAAAGCAACATCTCCCCTTTCGGTTGTTTTTCTTGCTAATGACTATTTTTCAATGTATTTGTTTTGTCTGCTTCCCAATTGCAGGATCTATATATAGGATCATATAACTTCCTCTTCATTCCCCCCTCCTCTTCTCTTTAAACTACACTTTCCACTTAATCCCTGCGCAGGCATTTTGTTCTAATCGCTACTTTTTCTTCTTTTTTTCTCATTCAGGACTTTTATCAAACACTTGGACGGTTTTAACATCTGGGTATTGAAAAATTGAGGGTTTTCATTGTGGGTTTTCACTTTTCATTTGTGGCTTAGAAGAAAGTCTATAATCAGAGCAGTGTTAATTACAAACTACAAATTTAAGGGAATTGGGTGGGTTTGGTTACTCAAAATAAGAAGCTGCTTCATCAGAAAATGATCGTAGTCTTGTACAAGGGATACATTCTGTGGAAATTCTGCTTAAATCTTGTAACCAAACTCTCTGTTGAGAAAAGCTTCTATTTCTGGATCTTCCAGATATTCAATTCCTACAGCTTGGGCACTTAGGCAGGGGCACATTTGGGCTACATTTGGGTTTGTTCATTTGAGTTCTGAAGCTTGTTCCCATTAGTATCTAGACTTTGAGTTCTATTAATTCCTTAGTTGCATAAGCAATTTCATAGTTAGTGGTTTGTAGCATAATGGGATCATTGCCACCGGGTTTTCGGTTTCACCCGACCGATGAAGAGCTGGTCGGGTACTACCTTAAAAGGAAGGTAGAAGGACAAGAGAT
Source organism: Rheum nobile (assembly GCA_027886185.1). Lineage (NCBI taxonomy): Eukaryota > Viridiplantae > Streptophyta > Magnoliopsida > Caryophyllales > Polygonaceae > Rheum > Rheum nobile. The sequence continues at coordinate 561,394 of WOAB01000738.1, read as the reverse complement.
TGAGCTTGAGGTAATTCCTGTGGTGGATTTCTACAAGCATGATCCATGGGAATTACCAGGTACAACATCTCAATAATACAAGTTTTCTGCTGCTTAAATTATTCTACATGAGTTGCTTTGAATATAGCTTATATGAAATGTCATGAAACCTTGCACACCATTGCTTTTATTGTGGGGCTTGAAAGCTTTTGTCCTCCAAAAAGCCAGTTTTATTGGCTTTGTATTTTATTCTTGCACTCAATTCAAAATCACATTTTAAATGCTTGTTATAACTTATTAATTTATAAGTGGGTATGAGTGCGTACATCTTGATCCTGCTTCTGCGGGATTATATAGGGTTGATTGTTGTTGTTGTTAGAACTTATAACTCTCATTTACTAATGCAGATAAATCATTTCTTCCAAGAAAGGACATGGAATGGTTCTTCTTCTCCCCAAGGGACAAGAAGTATCCAAATGGCTCAAGAACAAACAGAGCCACCAAATCCGGGTACTGGAAGGCCACTGGTAAGGACCGAAAAGTGGTATCCGAGTCCTCCATCATTGGTTACCGTAAGACCCTTGTTTTCTATCAAGGGCGGGCTCCATTAGGAGACAGGACGAACTGGGTGATGCACGAGTATCGCCTTTGTGACGAGCATTCTCAAGGGGTACCAATTTTTAAGGTACAAAATTGGTCTGTAGAACACATTCCAAGAAACAGTCTAGCCAGTTTTGAAGTAAAGCTGAATTCAACTGATATATTGGCATGTCCTGTTTTGCCCTGCAGGGTGCTTTTGCTTTATGTCGCGTTGTTAGAAAGACCGATGTGAAGCTCAGTTCAGCTGATTCACATGGGGTGGTGAATCACAAGAGTGTTGGGAGTGGCTCAAGAACCACAAATGAGCCTCTAAGCATTTCTAATGGATCTGCATTTCATAACCAATGTAATCAGAGTGCTTATTCCACTCCAATGTCATCACCATTTGATATGTTGGCGCGAATTGGAGAGTTGGATTCGAGTTCCACAAACCCAAACTCAAATATCTTGTGGATCTCCCCTGAATTGATTCTTGATTCCTCCAAGGTATCACATCTGCTTCTTATGATTGTTTAAGTATTCTAACTCTGTTCAGAAGAAACTGAAAAACTGATTTATTTGGCCACTTCTTGCAGGAATACTCACAAGGACAAGAGGCTGTTTCAAGCTACTTGCCACAGTATGAGTACCAAAACTCAATGGTTTCATGGCAGCCTTATAACCAACAGGGGATTTCGCCGAGTTCATCATACTCAAACTTCAATGAGGAGATTGAACATGTGGATGAACTGAGCCATGTTGGAAACATGGACTATTTAGGGTATTATGGGAATGATGATGCACAATATGAGTACTATGACCAGATCAATTCCCACACAGGAATGTTTTAAGGAAACCCTGCAGTACAAATCTGTCCTCAAGTGGTAAATCACGAAACTCATCGTTGTGGTTTGGAGCCTTCTGAAATTGATCTCTTGTCATGTTTCCTTTAAGTTAAGTAAGGTTCTTCCAAGACAACACATTTTAACGTTTTTCGTCTTGGGATGAATAGAGAATGCTTGCATTTCTGCCATGAAGAACTCGTATGTCGACTATATCATGTAACTGAATGCCTTGCTATCATAGTTATTGGCATCCTAGATCTAGTTTCCCAAGCAATAGATGGGCATTTTTCTTTGTGTCAATCACTATTATCGGTTGCACGAGAAGATGTTCATCTTGCTTTTTCAGTATCTTCCTATGTTCTTGTAATATAAGCATCTATGGAAGGCATTTGCTATTTCAAATATTTTTCCCACTGTCTATGCATATCTTACTGCATTTGAAAATGCCACGAGTATCATAAAGTGAAGTACAGAGAAATAATGTATAAAACATATGCATTAACAAGCTTCTAATATGTATGTTGCTTCATCAAGACACAACTTTTAGAGTTCAACTGAGTTTGGCTATACAAATGCTATGAGTTAACAACAATATTCTGTACAAAAAAGACAACATGTTAGATGTTTCTCTAAAGCTATTGCTTTTATAGCTTTTATGGTGTGAACAAGGTTTTAAAACTCCACATTAAAGTGGGTTATTGATGTATGAAATGTGAGTGCAACAATGCTGAAGGAAAGAGACTCATCAAACACACAAGTGCTGTCAACTTCATCCTCTCCAATGCTTTGCTTTCATTTTCATATCTTTTGACAAATCCCACCTCCACCCAAGTGCAAAAGTTAGCTTTTTTCCTACACATCCCTTGCTTCACAAATTCAAGAATCGACTATTGGACACGATAAAGCGCCACCAGCCAATTTAATTGATTCATCCTGTTAGCTGCACCATGATCAGTATCCACTGCTCTGCTTGTTCTCATTGATAATTTTCCCATTTAAAAGGGGTCAAGTGTGTGAAGTGTCTTGAATTTAGAATTGAAGGAGAACATTCAATAAAGGAGAAGAACGAGAAGAAGAAAAAAACTGATTTCTGATTAGAATGAAAAGTTACAGAGAGAGGAAGCTACAGTGAGGCTTAAGTACTCAGTTAGCTAACTCTGGCTAATAGAATTTTAACTATAGTTCACTAATGAACTAACTAGAGTTAAGCTCAACTAACTCAGAATTCTAACTAACATTTAAGCCTAAGCCTCTATTCTTCATATCCTCCCCTCAAGTTGGAAGTACAACAAGTCCCAACTTGTGAACTAAGAACTCATGTTGAGATCTTCCAAGGGGCTTAGTCATAACATCGGCCAGCTGAAGACTAGTGTGTATGTAGGTAGTTTGTAAGAATCCACTTTGCACTTTTTTGCGTGTGTAATGACAATCTAACTCCAGATGTTTGGTCCTTTCATGGAAGCAGGGGTTCGCAGCAATCTGTTGGGCAGCTTTATTGTCACAAAAGAGAGTGACTGGTAATTGCAAACCAAGGCCAAGATCATGTAAAATATAACTTGTCCAAACAAGTTCAGCTGTTGTAGCTGCCATGCTCCTATACTCAGCTTCAACAGATGATCTAGAAACAATAGCTTGTTTCTTAGTCTTCCATGACACAAGAGAGTGCCCAAGGAAAACACAGAAACCAGTTAGGGATCTTCTTGTGGCTAAACAAGCGCCCCAATCAACATCAGAAAAGCCTACTACCTTCAAATCTGTTTGAACTAGATAAAAAAAGGCCTATGTTTAATGTACCTTTAAGATACCTGAGCAAATGTAGTGCAGCTTGGAAATGAGGTTGTCGAGGTTGTGCTACAAACTGTGAGAGATGCTGCACTGAATAACTGATATTTGGACGTGTGAGAGCAAGATATAGAAGACGACCAATGAGTCTCCTATATTGCTCTGAATCAAGCAATAAATCACCTGAATCTGTGCTCAATTTCAATCCAATGGGAAGTGGGAAACCAACAGTTTTTGTGTCTTGCATCTGTGCATCAGTTAAAATGTCATGAATATACTTTTTCTGACTCAAATAGATACCCTCATCTCCTCTGAATATTTCCATGCCTAGAAAATATCTGGCCTCTCCTAGATCTTTGATAGTGAACTTACTATGAAGAGCTGCCTTTACTGAAGCAATTTCTATAAGATCATTTCCTGACAACAGAATATCATCAACATAAACCAAGAGAACTGTGAATGAAGCACCCTGTCCCTTAGTAAACAATGAGTAATCATTGATAGATTGCTTATAACCAAGACTGCATAAAAAAGTTGTGAGTTCATGATTCCACTGCCTGGAAGCCTGCTTCAACCCATACAAAGACCTCCTTAGTTTACAGACTTGATCCCATGTGGCCTTATGATATCCTTCTGGTACCTTCATATAGATTTCCTCATCTAGAAACCCATGAAGGAAGGCATTGTTGACATCTAACTGGAAAAAAAGGCCACCCTTTTGCCGAGGCTAGAGCTAGGACTATCCTGACTGTGGGTAACTTAGCAACATGACTAAAGGTATGCTTATAATCCTTCCCTAGCTTTTGATTAAAACCTTTCACTACCAGTCTGGCCTTATGTCTTTCTATTGATCCATCAGCCCTGTATTTCACCTTAAAGACCCACTTGGAACCAATGGCTGTGTGGTTCTTGGGCAGAGAAGTCAACTCTCATGTGCCATTAGCCTCCAATGCACTGAGCTCCTTGTCCATTGCTTCCTCCCATTCAGGTTTCCCTTGTGCTTGATGATAGGTAGATGGCTCAAAAGCTGCCATGACATGAGCAAAGGAAACAGAAGACTCTCTTGTCAACTGACTATAGCTATCCAAATTCACTGTTGTCAACACATAATCCCTGGACCAAGCAGGCAATTGTCTAACCCTTGATGATCTTCTTCCATCAATGACAACTGGATTAACTGGTGGTGAAGGAACAATGCTTGGTGAAGAACCACTGTCTAGTATACTATCATTTCCCATAGAAGTCCCAATTTCCTGATTCAAATCTGCACTGATGTCATGATTCAGGTTGTCATTATCAACAAAATGCAACAAAGGTGTCAAAAAATCTTCTTCTGTAGCTGGTGCAGAAGATGGAAATACCACTGCAGGGAGATCAGTTGCTATATTCTTTTGCTCAACTTTGAAAGGAAAAATATTCTCATGAAAAACTACATCACGACTGTGATATACTTCTTTGGTGGTCAAATCATAGAGCATATATCCCTTTTGTTGGCTAGGATAACCAAGCAATAAATTACTTCTACCTCTAGCATCAAACTTGTCATGACCCCTCTTAATAGCTGCACCATAACAAAGACACTCCATGGTTCTGAGGTGACCATACTGAGGCTCTTTATGGAACAATACTTCAAATGGAGTCTTCCAATCAATGCTCACTAATGGCATTTTATTAATCAAATATGTAGCTGTCAAAACACACTCTCCCCAAAACTCTTTGGGAAGATTAGCATGCAACCTTAATGCTCGAGTTGTCTCAATGAGATGTCTATGTTTCCTTTCAACAATTCCATTTTGTTGAGGCCTATAAGGCATAGATCTTTGATGCAGAATTCCCAATCCAGACAAATAGGACTTCATTTCTCCATTTAGTAATTCACTCCCATTATCTGATCTTATGCTTTTAGGAGTGACTCCAAACTCCTTATCATAGCTACAAAATTTTTGACCACAGTAACTACTTGCTGCTTATTGTGAATCAGATATGTCCAAGTTGCTCTACTTAGATCATCAACTATAGTATAAAAGTAATGCTCACCAGTCAAAGTGGCAACATGATAAGGCCCCCACAAATCCATGTGCAACAAATCAAAGCAAGCTGCAGATTTATTCTCACTAAGTTGAAAAGGAAGGTGATGCATTTTAGCAAGTCTACAAGTATCACAAAAATCATCTAAATTTTTTTGTTGGCATGTCCTAGCACATGTCTCAATCTAGAGAAAGAAATGTGTCCTAGCCTATCATGAATTACATGATCATCACTAGCAACAGAATTACAAGCTTTATTTCCTTGGGCTTGCAGCTTGTATAGACCTCCATGTTCCTTCCCAACAGCAAGAATTGACTTAGTCTGAGGGTCCTGTAAAGCACATTGATTCTTATCAAAGAATGCCAACAAATCTCTATGAGCAACAACTCTACTTACTGACAGTAGATTGAATTTGAAATCTGTAACAAGCAAGACTCCCTTTATCATAAATCCTGGCTCAAGCAAAACATCACCAATCGGCAATACTTTCTTAACTGTTCCATCAGGCAACTTGACTAATATAGGCGCAGTCAACTTCTTGACATTAATCAAAAGATCATGATAAGGTGTCATATGGTCTGTAGCTCCTGTATCTAATATCCACTCAAACTTATTTAATGAATGAGTAGCTAAGTTGATATAAGAACTACCTGCAAAATTTGCAGCAGAGGGCATCACCATTTTCCCTTTGAACATCTTCATCATCTCTTGGCACATTGCATGTACAAATTCTGGATTCAGTTGACCACACTTTCCTGACTGTGATTGAGAATCTTCTTCCTCATCCAGTGGACTAGACTGCTGGCTACCTTCAACATGTGCAACAACCTTGACTGAAGAACTTTGTTGCTTCTTTCCTCTCTTGCCTTTATACCAATCTGGATACCCAATAATCTCAAAACACTCATCAAAATTGTGACCAGTTTTACTGCAATGAGTACAAGTCTTCCTTTCTCCTATCTTTCCTTTTCCAGCTTCCCTCTTTTCTCCATTACTACTCTTATGACTGTTGTTTCTTTGTCCATTAACACCAGCCATAAAAGCATTAGAATTAGGGACTGAATTTGCAATCTCTTTCTGTTTTTCCACCTGCATTACTATGTACATAATAAGCCTTGTTAACACTAGGCAATGGCTCAGTAGCCATAATTTGACTCTTAACAGAATCAAAATCACTGTTTAAATTCGCCAAGAACAACATCAGTTTGTCTTGTTTTTCCAGTTCTTGAACACGAGCAAGAACTTTACAAGTACACTTACTCAAAGCCCCACATGTGCATTCAGGTATACCATTCAAGAATTGCAATCCATCCCAGCATTTCTTGAGTTTAGAATAATAAGCAGTCATTGACAAATTACCTTGCATTGTCCTCATCATTTCCTGCTTCAATTGAAATACCATAGGCACATTGCTTTGGCTATACCTCTCTACAATCTCCGACCACAAATCCTTGGTTGATCCTGTATAGATGAAGGTCTCTGCTAGTTCTGGCTTCATTGAATTCAACAGCCAGCAAGCCATCATTCCATCTGCCCTGCTCCATCGCGCGAAATTAGGCGAATCTTCTGTCGGCTTCACCATTGTTCCATCGAGAAATCCAAGTTTGAGCTTTGTTCCTAGCGCCATTCGAACTTGCCTACTCCAGGCGAAGAAGTTTCCTCCATCGAATTGCAGCGTCGTGAGCAAAGTCCCTGAATTCTAATTGAATTGTAATACGTTTCAGGCGTTAACAAATTGAGAAGTACAAATAACTGCCCCGTTACTGTTTCAAACCAAAGCTAAGCCTGCAAAACTAAATTAATTGCGAGCAATTGATTGTCCTGGCAGCATCAGACGTTGGCAATTTTTTACTACAAATTACATGGGTCGTTACAGCCCATTAGCTGTTTTAAAGCAAATGTAACGGCCCCAAATTAATTGCCCACGTTACAATTCTCAAGCTGGCATCCACCTCCCTATAAATGTGGCCAAGGTTGCATTAGAGCCAGGTTTACAACTCCATTGCCCCAGATACAACAAAAAAAGGCTTCATCTTCCTCCTCGAAAAAAAAGAACATCTCGAGCTCCTCCAAGAACCCACCGCAGAAGGGGCTGTTAAAGGCCATCGATGATTTCGTAGCGGCGTCGTACACCCCCTTTTCTGATCTGGCCCTAGGCATGGACTGCACCGTGAAGGCAATGGTGATCCGCAAGTGGGATGCCATCACCTTACAAAAACATTATATAAGCACCGACTATATCCTAGCCGACCATACGGTAATACAAAGTTGCCCCTGCGGCCACCCCCACTTTTTAACATGATTTAGCATCTAACCTTATTTGTCGTCTGTCTCATGGAGGCGCTATTCACTGCGTAGTGAGGGCCAACATCAGTCATTGCTTCATCGGGAAGCTTGTGGTCGGAGAGGTGTACTCCATTAGGCGGTTTACCGTTGCGCCGCCGAAACCTGCTTATCGTCTCCGCAACGGTGACCCGTTTGTAATCCATCTAGAGGGCAACACCATTGTCAGCCATATTGACTGCCCCCCGATAGGATTTGACAGATATCCGCTCCAGCCGGTCCCGGTTCAGGATATTGAGCTCAACGGTTCCAAATTCCTTATAGGTCAGACATGCTTCAATTATACTCTGCTTCATATTATCCTTAGCTACACCAAAACGTTGTACGCAAATATCAGCAGATGGTTAGGAATGATAAACAAAACAATATCACGTCCAAAACAACAGCAAGCTGAGAGTGAAAATGCCCTACACTAATTGCACCTGCTCATGATTCACATCACTAAATTGAAAACTCTGCCAATATCAACCTAGAAGTTCTTTTTCAGCAGATGATGCACATTAGTCCAACCACCTTTGCTTCAAATAATAATTAACAAATAGACTAGCAAATGTGGCACATTGTGAAATTCAGGGATAGTGTCACCCAATATTTCCAATTGTACCTTACACTTTATATGTATCTAATGAGCGCACAAAAAGCATCAGCTAATCACATATTAGAAATCTATAGACAGACTTCAAACAAAAATCAAAGCACATCATTTTAATGCGTATAACCTAGCACACTGAAATGCATCCTATCGATATATCGGTTAATTATTAACCAATGCTAATTCGCATCCGCAAATAGGCAGACAAAATTCAAATCGGAAATGAATTAAGGGAAGAAACAAGGAAATTTACCGTTTGGGAATCGAGGATGAGGACCTTCATTCCTGAAATGTCTTACAGCATGCGATTGATGTAATCGCGAGCTGCTGCTACAACCACCATCTTTTCCGATCGATCAAATGAGCTCCGAAAATCCAAAAAACCGCAGCTCAAATTGTTTAGGGTTCTTCTTTATGCCCCTGCCCACAAAAGAGGAGCTGTGATTATCCGAGATCTGGCTAGGCTGTTCGTTACCTTAGAGTTAGTTAGCGGAACGAAGAAGAAGATCATGAGACGAAAATTAGAGTTCACCAACAAGACCTCCTCGATACAAAGAGATTTCATTTAAATCAACCTAATGCATCCAAATCATCCATTAACACCTAATTAAGAATCAATTGCACCTATAATTCCTCAATTGACAAATAAACTCCAAATTGATAAAGCTAGGGTTTATGAAATTGGGGAAAATTCTATACCACACAAATTGGACAAATAGGAAGCCTAAGAAGCTTGAAGGAGACTCATGGAGCTTCAACGGAGCTCTACCGGAGGTGGCTATGGCAGGGGATATGATCGGCGGCCGGAGTTTGGAGGACGACCAGCGGAGGAGGGGCTGATGTGGCTGGACGCTGCACACCCATGGAAGAGTGGTATAGAAATTTGTTTACTAAAAGTAGTAGACATTTGCACAACTGTACCGCCTTGAGAATCCGAGCGAAAGCGTGCCGTTTCCTGGTTGATTTAGGGATTTACCGAGCTCCATGGGCATGTGGAAATCGGTTGAAGTGGAGCGCAAATCTGAGAGGCATGCAGAAAGGAGAGCAAGGGGAAGTGAAGGAGGGAGATTGAGTATCAGACAGATATCCGCTCAAGGGGAAAAATGAATTAACATGAGCAGTAACATTCTTTTTTTATTTTTTGGGAAAAACCCAAATTATTGTATTTTTTATATATAGGGCCTGCCAAATCCGGCCCTTATAGATATTAGCTTAGCCCAACCTATAACCCATACCAATATATCATACGTAAATGTAATCGTGGGCCTAAAATAAAATATCGTGCAACGCTTCGCCAGAGTTAAACTTGAACATTCGTTTATGTCCGTTGCCGACTGTTTTACCAAGCTGACCCAGGAGAGTTCTCTAGAAGACATTCAAATTGATTTAGAGTTTTTAATTTTCATCCAAACAAAATACGTCCATACCGCATTTCATATTTGCAATGTGGTGCGCATACAAAAGTGAAATATTTTCAAACTGTGTCTCAATCACAAAGGGTCGTCCCGGTTCGGTTAAATTTTTGACCACTCAATTATGTTCCATTCTATACGTAGACATTGACTTATTCCATGCCTTTTGAATGTAATGTCATTAGGTTCAGTAATACAAGGTTAATTACCTATCCGCTAAAGTTCCTCCTTTTTGCCAGATGTTGTAGGTTGCCCTATTAATATTGGGACCGTGAGAGCCACTCCTACAGGTGCTCAACTACTGGAGTTCCACCTCATGAACGAAAGGTACATTTTACATGCCTCTCTTCATGCCATTTGTCGTATACGTCACGCATATGTTTCACTTACCCTGCGTTTGGCCTCTTGTGATGCACACATGGGAAACACGATCAAGGTGTCCATGTGGGGTAGCATAGGCGAAGACCGAGAAGGAGTGCAATCTACGATGTTTACAGAGTGGTTTACTCTCAACTGTAGAGATGATGACGCACGGAAATTGAAGTATGCAGAAATACCCAGACATTACACATGGGATGCGTCACAAAAGGTGTGGGGGCCAAGGCGAAACCTCAAACCGATTGAGAGAATTGTGTATGCCCATCCCGCCTCCGACGAAAGGTATTACCTACGCATGCTACTGAATGTTGTTGCAGGCCCTCGAACCTTTGAAGAAATCCGGACAGTGAATGGAAAACAATATGACACCTTCAGGCAAGTGTGCTATGCCCGTGGAATGCTCAAGGAAGACAATGAGTGGACCGACGCAATCAAAGAAGCACAAGTGTGGGCAACAGGGGTACAACTGCGAGATTTGTTTGTCACGATCCTGACTTTTTGTGAAGTGACCGATCCGGGGAAACTGTGGGACAACAATTGGGTTGCGTTATCAGAAGACATACTATACCGGAAAAGAAGAGACTTCAAATTCCCGACCTTAGAGTTCAATGAAAACCAGCTAAAAAATTACTGCTTGCTTGACATTGAAGAGCTCCTTGCCAAAAATGGGAAAACATTGGCTGACTACCCGGGAATACCGATGCCAGACAAACAACTTCTCACAGCAATGGACAATCGCCTTATAAGAGAGGAACTCTCCTACAATTCAAAGAAAATGGGAGAGTTGCATGTGGCCATGTTCGATTCACTGAATGCGGACCAACGAGCAATCTACGACAAGGTAATGACTGCAGTGAATAAGCAAACCGGAGAGTTCTTCTTCATTTATGGGGCAGGCGGAACAGGGAAAACTTATCTCTACAAGACAGTAATGGTTCGCATAAGATCACAAGGGAACATCGTTCTTGCTGTAGCATCGTCAGGTACCTACTCAACTACCGCCTTCATACACAAAAAAGATACATCGCACATTCCATTACGCTCACATCTAACAATTTTGTTTCGCACAGGTATTGCTTCACTTCTATTACCAGGCGGCCGGACAGCCCACAACAGGTTTCTAATCCCAATCGAGTTGCTTGATAATAGCACATGTGGTATTAAACAAAACACTCAATTAGCACACCTGATGCATGAAGTCAAGCTGATTATTTGGGATGAGGCTCCAATGACTCATAGAAATGCATTCGAGGCATTGAACAGAACATTGCAAGACATCCAAAGCATCAAACATGGCAACAATAAACACAAGATGTTTGGCGGTATAACAGTACTACTGGGAGGAGATTTCAGGCAAATATTACCAGTAATTACCAAAGAGAAACGACAAGACATCGTCCAGGCTTGCATCAACAACTCACATATTTGGAGCCATTGTCAAGTTCTCACGTTAACAAAAAGCATGAGGGTGAATGACCAGCAGGCCAATGGGGAGATTGACATCCATAAACAACAATTCAACAAATGGATTCAAAAGATCGGAGATGGAAATGCTGAAGCAATCGCGCTAGACAATGAAGAGGAAGAAACATGGACTGAGATCCCATAAGAGTTCATAATCGTACCAGGGACAAATCCGATAGAGCAGCTAATTGCTAGAGTCTTTCCAGATTTCATGGCAAACGAAACCAACCCGTCATACCTCCAAGACAGAGCTATCCTAACCCCTTTAAATGAAGATGCAGATCAGATAAACTGCTACATGTTCAACCGGCTGCACGGCCAAATGAGGACATACAAGAGCGCTGATGAAATTTGCAAGGCATCTACTGATGTGGCTGAACAAGAGCATTTGTACCCACCCGAATTCTTGAACAACCAAGATTTCCCTGGTACAGTTCGCTTACATTTCCATACACTATGCCTAATAAGTTGTAAACTCATCAACTAATGAAAATAACATGGACACTAAATTACAGGAATCCCACCACACGCACTTGAATTGAAGGAAGGGTTGTCGGTGATGCTTCTAAGAAATGTAAACCCTTCACAAGGACTGTGCAACGGCACCCGTCTCATCATTACGCATTTGGGGGAGTGGGTGGTTGAGGTTGAGATTATTACTGGCACGTGCGTAGGAAATAAAGTCCTAATTCCTAGGATAACACTAAATACCACCCAATCTAAATGGCCATTCGTCATGAAACGTCGTCAATTCCCACTAAAAGCTTGCTATGCTATGACTATCAATAAAAGTCAAGGGCAATCACTCAAGCATGTGGGGTTGTATTTACCAAGGCCAGTTTTCTGTCAAGGCCAGCTCTATGTGGCAGTTTCTCGAGTTACACACCCACAAGGACTTAGTGTCCTGTTACTACCAACGGGGAAAGAGCCAGCTAACTACACACGGAATATAGTTTTCAAAGAGACATTCAATCACTTGGCCACCGAAATGAATGTAAGTACTATAACCCACTACGTAAAATATGTCCGGACCCACTAAAATCTATAAACCTGGCGGAAATGATCAGCACATAGGATTATAATGTTACACAACACATACTTGGTGCGCACTATATCCATCATAATATAACGCTTTCACCATAGCTGGCTCAGATATATTTACTCATGTCCCAGGTCTAGCACCGTATGATACAACACATTTGTCACCATTGGATAGCATGGAACGCATATCAACCAATCCGACAAACATGAGGTACGTGAATGCAATGTTTTATTCAAACATGCGCTTTGAGAATCCTTTTGTGCTCAAACATTTAAATAGCTTTAGAAGAATAAATCCACTGGCTTAACCAGACGAGCTTCTATTGTCGCAGGTTTGGGGCATCGTAGACTCCTCAGTTGCTTCATTTGCAAGCTCTCACGCTGCGCGACGTGCTCATTCAACTGAGTGCATTGTTGCATAGCATTCCAATATTAGGTACCAGGCAAACAACTTCTCCCTTTGTCCCCAACATGAAACTTTTAATACAAGCAAAGTTTGACACAGGACAACACCTTTTAGGCTCTCAAACCAAATACATATAACCAAGCATCATACTATTACGCGTGCAACCAAACTTTAAACATTCGGATGCAAAAACAGGCAAATCTCCACCATAAACTCAACAACACATTAGTTTAGGTCGTTCTACATACCCTCTAACGACAATGCTTCACCGCATACCCAAGCACCAACTCAATACGCCCTCAACAAAAGTAACAAATTGCCCCGTGCTACGCACGGGGCTCTGATTTCTAGTTAGAGCTTAAAAATGAACCAACTGGAAACATCTGAAGTGATCTTAATTATGTTTTCCTTAGGCTGAAGTTTTCTGAATAAGAATCTCAGTATAAGTGATGAAACTTTCAGGAAAAGCACCCAAGAAAGTCCAACATTAGTAGGCTCTTTTTCATTGCAAACCCAATTCATATTCCCTCAAAAACAAATATTGAACTTGGATTCGCCGTCCGTTGTTCATTATAATGATCTATAACACTTTCAAAACCATCCTTGTACGTGCAAGTGGGGAATGGAATAAAGGCCTTTGCCCCCACACTTAAGCCTGCAGTCAGGCATCAACCGATAAAAATGGCTACTTTGGAACTTTGGAGTATAAAGTGGAATGGATTATGCCTTTCTCTTGGTTTTGGGGTTATAAAAAGAGAATTATTGGAGTATGTGTTGGAATATAAAGGGTTCGTACGGATACGAGCGCATATGCACAGATAAGCTTAGTATATAAGTCTAATGAGTTTCCATCCTAAAATCAATTGGCAATAGAAGGAGTAGTCCATCAAGCTTATATACTAGGCAAATTATGTCCCAACTTTCAATATGGGACATTTATATTCCAACAGTATGGACATGCAATTTGGATGATGCAAGTGCTTTTAGATGGCACTGAACTATGATTAAACACTAAAAGAAACCACAAACAAGTTTCGGTTTAGGTTATGTTTCACACTACAAAAGATTTATGAATAGAGTTGTATTGTGTTATATAATAACACAAATCACAATCCCAATGGGAACCAAGGAAAAGCTAGAAGAGAATCCATAAAAAGCAAACTAGACTTGCCGTGTAGCTAATTGCTCATTATTCAACAGATAATAGTTAATTACTTGTAGAAGGATGAGATAGCATGTAATATACGGAGTATCAATGTTTCAGGCTAAGGCGAATTGGATAATATGTAACGACAGATTTGAATTCGGTAGAGTTACTCTACTGATGGTAATATATTTTAGAGGTAATCAGAACTCTAATGAATCTCATACAATGTATTGGGAGTCAATTGTAATTCCGACATCAAATTGTGAGGAATTCAAGCATAATATATAGGAATAAATGCATTAAATCACCTTTTATTTGCACTTGCAACAAACTATCCTTTATAAAAATAAAATTTGCATAAAACCACCCCTTAATCATATTTGGTGCAAACAACCATCCATATTATAAATTTTTTTAATCATCATATTACATATACTAAAAGACCAAAATAAACTTATCATCTTTAAATATTTTTTACTGTTTTTTGTGTACTCTCATCCGAACAAGATAAACACCCAAAATCAAGAGATGTCATTGGTGCAAATCGTAATTGTCCCAAAATTCTTCCAAAACCTAGGTCGAAGACCGGACCAAAATAATCCACTTCGTTCCAGTTTGACTTGGTCCAAACCACTTTGGTCTCGATTATGGACCGTGTGATTTTTTTTTTCGTTCTCATAATGATTTTGATGATGTAAAAATAATAATATTATCAAATTCTAATTAAGTCATTTATACATTTTAAGTAGAAAATATTAATATAATTAAAATCGTGGAACGAATCATGTAATAACAGTCACTCTTGTGCAAACGATTCACATACGGCGTAAAATATATGCAAATTTAGAATAAATTTATAAACTATAGGAATTTATGCACATTTATGCAAAAATATATTTGTTTTAAAGTGTATAATGTTTTGCCTAAATGTGTATATATTCTACACTATATTTACATAATTGTGTAAATGTATAAACTATGAAGTAAAATTATAGCTAAATTAAATTATTTGATAAAATAAGGGTTGGGGTGGTTGTTTGCAATAAATTATGAATAAGGGGTAAATTAATGCAAATATTTTTATGAAGGATTATTTGTTGCAAATAAGTGTAAATAAAAGGTGATTTTGTACATTTATCCCTAATATATAAGTAAACGAGATATTACTCTTATAACCAATTGTTTTAGGATGGAACGTTGCACTTACGTAATGGGCAACATCATGTAACAAAACAAAGATGTAAATAGAGTTATAGAGCTATGTTATGTATTTCCAAAATGGGATCTTTGAAGGTGAACCCTCAAGGGCCCATGTCCGAGCAAGTCAGGCCCAATATTTGATTTTAGATCATTCCACTACTTGTATATAATTTCATTTTGAGTTGAATATATGTATAGGTTAAGAACCTTATTTCTTATTTTAGAAAGTTATGATTATGTGTTATCATTTTAGAAAGGTAAAAAAAATTTAGATAGGTTTAAACATTCTCTTTTAGGAAATAGTTTTCAAAATAAAAAGAATTAATTTATGTCCTATGCCCATCTAAAACAAATATTGCATGAAGGACGAGGAATAAGTGATCTGAATTTAATTCATGATCAATCATTAATGAGGACAACAAATCATAGGCGACGATCATCAATTGATACACTAAAAAGTAAGTAAGACATAGTTTCACTCAGCGGCGCCATGACAAGGCAAGTGATTCTGCAAAGCATTCTCCATCTTCTTCGACTTCTTCTCATCGCCAGCAGCCTCGCACGTGACCTCGACGCGGTCGTGGTCGTCGTCGTGGGGGTCGAACTCCTTGAAGTGGGCCACCCTGCTGAGCTCCTCCACCTCCTCGATCACGAGGTCCAGCCTGGCGACCGTCTCCACCAGCAACGAGGCGAAGGCCGCGAAGGGAAGCGCCTCCGCAAACTCCAGGCTCGTCGCCGCTATCTTGCTCAGAGTCGGCCGCAGGGACGCCGCCGACGTAGGCGCCTTCCTCTGCTGGAGCTTGTGCTTCCACTGTAGCAGCGCCGAGCTGTCCGTCTTCACGCTCGTTAGTGACACTCCCGTACTATTGTTCTTCCCTGCATGCATGCGCACATTCAACGTAAGAAAGAAGTTGTTGTTTGTTGCACAACATTATATAATATAATGGCATTATCATTTATACTATATTAGTATATGTATTAAAATTCAAATATGTGATGAAAAACTCATTATCATTCCTTTATTAGCAAAAAATAGTTATGTTCAAACATACACCATTTCTAAAAATAAGTATTTATATCTAATAATGTTATTATAATTTGTTCTTTCAAACAAAACCCAAGTGGTAGCCCACTTCAAAACTCGAAACATTTATTGATGTGAATGTGAGTTTTCAGTTTATGTTTTTAAAAAGAAAAGATTTTTGGAAATCTGTTGTCTAATTTGTTTTGAAAATTAAGTCTACAGAGATGCATGTTTTGAAGCAATTACATGAATAACCATGGAAAAATAAAAATGTTTTAAAACTAACAAACTGGAAACTTGTAAAATTACAAAATGAGTTTTCGGAAACGAGATCAAATCCTCTACTCCTTTCTATCATCCCCATAGATTAAATTTGTTTATTTTAAACCTTAAATCCTAAAATATAAATCTTATACCCAAAAACCTAAATTCTATACTTAAATCTTAATTATTAACTCTAATTTAAGGTTAAAAATAAAAATAAGTAAATAATTAAAACCCAAAGGGTGCACAATTTAGAAAACAGGAAACTGATAGATGTGTTTGGAAAGGCCTTTTTCGGTTTCAGTTACACTTTAAAGTAATTAGTTTTAGGGTAAGTGTGATGTGAGAATATATATTAGGGTGATAAATGAGAATAAATTATACTCTTTGGATTATAAATAAACCAAAGGATAAGATTAAATTTTCATTAAAAGATCATGTGCATGATACATGACCTCATTTTTTAGAGTTTGACCGGTTAACATGACTGATCAAACCAGTCACCGGCGGTCAAAGTTTTTTTTTTCCGCCAGTTTTTTCTCACACCGGCGGTTAACATGTGTTAACCGCCGGTGTTGACCGGTTAATTATCCACTTAAGTGGTCGTGTGTATGACACATGACCACTTAAATGATAGTCTAGTCTTAGCCTTTGGATTTTTTCAAATCTAAAAACTATGAGTTATTCTCATTTCTCATCATAATGTTCCTTCTCACCGGATATGCATCCTTAATTTTAAAAATTAAGATGATAAAGAAAAAGTCATAGTTTTGGAAGTGATTACCGTACATATATAAGAATAGAAACAAATATTTAAAAATTCAAAGGTGGAATATTTTTGTATAGACATGAATGTATAATTACCTATAGATTTGTTTCCGGCGGCGGCAGCAGCAAGAGCGAGAAAGTGGTGGTGGTGGTTGGTGTTGGAGCCGAGGAAGAGGCGAGGCTGAGACTTGAGGGCGATGTCGAGGTCGTGCAAGGCCTCGTGGAGGTGGTCGGAGAGTATCTCCGGAGAGCAATGGCGGCGGTTTCTTATGCTGTTGGCAAGTTCCACGAGCACTTTTGACACTTCTCCGGCTACCCTTACACATGGGTCTCTGAACATGGCTCGTACAGATTTCGGTGTCTACCAATTAATCCAATGAAAATATTGACCCATTTAGAGCGTACCAATACGTTGGAATTAATCAAGATTAATCTTATGTAAACTGAGACATATATCATAAACAAAGAGTGACACACTAATATTGGAGGATAATATATATATGCTAAGTTTGGTACAAAACATTCCAATTTGTTTAACAATTACTTTTACATTATACTTCCCTCTGTCCCAATTTGATCTACCTATTTTGACTGGACACATTTGTCAATGCGGGTTTTGTATCGTTAATATCTCTAATTACATATTAATAAAAATTATAATTTTTTAATATTATCAAAATACTCGTTGAGACGAATCAAACAAGACCCCCATATGACTATGTTTTTTCTTATATATTAGAAGAAATCTTAAAAATTATCTTCAACTATGAATAGTGTAAAAAAAAACGGACCTTATATTATGGGACGGAAGGATTAGTAGTTTTTTTTTTTTTAAATAGATTATTGAAAGGTTTCATGAGATTGGGTAAGAGAGACATTGACATGTATTGATTGACAAGACATTTCATTGAAAATGAAAAATAACAACTTATTTTAATCTGTACCTGAATTTCAGTTTGCAAACAACCATGTAACGCAACAACAGTGTAGCCAAAATGGCGAAGAACGCCTCCAAGCTTAACATATTGCTGCCAAGGGAACTTGTACCTTGAGCGTCGAGGTTCCCAACTTGCATACAACGCCTAAAAGAGTCACGAAAATGCAACTTAAGCCCAATATATATGCTCAGTGGAATTTATATATCATAAAATCAAATTACAATAGGATGGATAATCCAGTATACTAATTAAACTTAATAAATGTTACGTACGTACCAGAAGATCGTCGCTAGATTTGGAATCGAGTACCGCCTTGATTATGGGATCCTCCGTAGGCTTCTCAATATCCTCTGTGTCCAAATTGGATCCATCAAAGTATTCATTCACACAATCTACACATACAGATTTGACATGTCAAAATTGAATCCATCTTGAAAAAAGGGGAATCAAATCAATGTAATAATTGCATTGATGCAGGAATTCACCTGTGATTGATCTGGCAAGGCCTTCAAGCTTGGAGACGGTGACGTTGTGGAGGTCTTGTCCGGACCATATGGGAAACACGAGGAGGCTCATGAAGAGGCATATCCCGCACCCTATGGCTATCATGTTGAGCCGGTCCCTTGCCACGTGTACCACATCTTGAGCTCGGTAGCCCGACTGCGTGATCAGGTTGAATGTCAACAGGAAGATCACCACTCCGTAGTCGTAGTTCTTCTTTATGTACGGTATGAACCTTATGTACGTAGCCGTAGTCCCTGTAAACGAGCTTCCCGTTTTTAGTTTTCAAGTATTTTCATTTTCCTATAGTTACCAAATTTAGGATTTGTTTGGTATTGATATCAGAGTATCATTTATGGGTTTTAGATATCAGTCATACTCATATCTGTGTTTGATATAACTAGATATCGATATCAAAATGATATTCGAGTGATGTTTATTTTGATATCTCCAAGAAAATTGGTATATCTAGGGCTCGTTTGGCATCGATACCAAAGATATGAGATATCGGATATGGGTATCGGTATGAGTATGAGTGATATTAAGCTATCGAGTATAGGTATAGATATGCATGATGTTTTTGGTATACTCATTCAGTGAGACATATTAAAATAACACTCTGATATCACTTGTACTCATATTCTGATACCAAATAGCAGATATCAGGATTATATCAAACGCATATATGAGTATGAATGATATCTATACCCAAACCTAATATCCTGATATCAATACCAAACGGGGCCCAAATATATCACTCATACCCATATCCATATCCGATAATATCACTCATACTCATATTTTGATATCCTTATCAATATCAATACTCGATATCTCATAATCTTTGGTACCGATATCAAAACGAGCCCTAATTGCTTTAGAAAAGGATAAATTCCCACCGATAAAAAAGACTGCGCCACCAACGAAGAGGCCCCGGAAAACCTGCCCTGATTCGTCAGCAACAATCTGAATGAAGAAGGCCATTGATCCAGCCAAGAGGGTACCAAATCCTCTGTTCAGCCCTTTGCACAATGTTGCACCTACACAAACACACATCAACTTCCTTAAAAACCTCAAAAAACACAAAAAGTCAATGAGATTTGGTAACAAGCTCGATCGATCTAGTCCATCACCTGCAGTGAACTCGAGCACGACAACAACGGTCATGACGGCCCATATGGCGTTCTGGCCGATGCCTTGGGCGAGAGGCTGGATGAGGTAGAGAAGCGTGACGAGTGTCAGCGACGTGCCCACTTTGAGAGCGTGGATCGCTCTCCTCGGATCTTCTCTTCCAACTCTGTAAAGGTTGCGCCAAATCATACATGGAAAGCTTCTCACTTTGTTCCCATACGCCGCTATCTTCTTCCAAAATCTCATGCTTGGGGATGCCACAATTTGATGCCCCATTTTAATTCTAGCTTCAGAAGGAAAACTCTTTTAGCATTTGTTTCTTGGACTAGTGCTTAGTGCTATATAAGGTTGGTTAAGAAGGGCAAGTGAAAGTTGTAAATGAATTATTACTTGCACACCAAAAAATAGAGTTTTGTTTCAAGACTTGTAATGACGTGCTGCCCGGTGATGTTCACTCTACCATGTCACATGTATTCCATTAAAAGGCAAGATCTCTAGAGAAGGTAGGTTAAGGATTCACAAGTGATACTTTTGATCGGTGATGGATAGGAAATTAAAAAATTAAATTTTAATTACATTGGAAGTGAAGAGGGGGAGGAGTTTTTTTTTATAAAAGATGCTTACTTGCTCAGCACTTAATTGGAGAATTAGGAGTTTTCATGCCAAATTGAAAGGATGATTAGTGCAATAAAGTGTAGGTAATGATTTTTGTTATCAATTAGAGATTTAAGACGGCACAACAATGCTTCAAAGTCCATGAGCGAGTTATTGCACAATTAAATACGGATTAGGGATTCACAAAGCAGGCCCAATACCCATGTTAATACTCCTTCCGTATCAAAATACTTGTCTTTTTAACACTTCTTAATAAATGAGAGAAGAATTATTAATAATTGTGTTAGAAAAGTAACAAAATAAAATAATAAATAGGAACATATTTCTACATTTTATACTCTCCTTAATATATATGTATAATTGTCCAAAAAGACAAGTATTTTGATAATGAAGGACTACAAAACAAAGCTTCAAAAATCACTTTCTAAGATCAAATATTGATTAAGTTATTTTAAAAAAATATATAAATTGAAGCGTTGGTTATAGCAAGACACCTCATTCCATAGTTGTAGAACTAAAAAAACAAAAACACAATTGAATACAAGGTCATATGTAACGGTTTTTCTAGTGTGTGCTTATGGACAAACTTTAACAAGTTAAAGTAGAAAATTATTTATAAAATATTTTCTAATAGAGAATGGATAAATCCTTAAGAAAAGATATTAAACTAATAGCTAAAAAAATTATTGCTAAAAATAGGCTTGTTAGAGTGTTCTTATAGACACACTAGAAAACAATCATTTTATAATCATGAGTATACATTGTATTTAAGATCTTCATAGTGACATTTCAGAATTTAGAATGTTACGTTTTATAGTAAAAATATATTTCTAAAAGGGTAATATCTAATCAAGGAGCTAGACAAAAAATGTGATTTTCCATAATGGGAACTAGTGAGAATTCAATAGACAAACACTTTGTAAAACGACAAATATATTAACGATTTTTCTAATCAATGTTTTAAGGACATAGATTAAGAGTCCATATATAACAAGATTTTATTAGATTTTAATTATTTAGGATTTTTTAATACTTTTTAAAATAATTTATCATTTTTTATTTAGAATTTAATTTTCTAAATCGAAATCCTTAACCTATATCCTAAGGACATATATTAGATAAATCTATATATTAATTATAGAAATGAAAGTCAACATTTTTACTTCACAGGTCAAACCCCTTTGTTAGAGTTGCTCTCCTTACAGCTGGGGAGTACACCAAAAGGCTAATAAAAAGCCTTAATCACCCGTGTCTCCTCACAACCAAATCTCATGACCCGAATTAACAGTTAATGCAGTGCAGCTTCAATGGCTGAGTTCACGCCAGATGTCGCCTCCGTAATCGATCCAATCGCCACGTCTCACGTTTGGTGACTTTACACGTGGCAAGAGCTCTCAACTGCTTGATGAATATCGATCTTACAATGTCAAAGAAGAGTGAAGAGGGAAACAACGTACATCACAACATCAGTGTGGGAAACAAACAAGACTCAATAAGATGCATACAAATCTTAAAATGGTAGAAATTTTAGATTGAGTTCGCTTCGATCGTACTAGCCCAAAAATGTTTAACAAACCTCGATAAAATAGAAAGAGGAAACAAGCAATAATGGACACACATAGTTGTTAACGCAGTATGGACAAACTCCTATGTCTGCGGAGCTTCAAGAGGAGAGACTCAACCAAATCCACTAGGCAACACAAGCCTCAAGAGTCTCACAGTTACAAAGCAAGCACACAGGCGGTAAAGAAAAGGAACAAGAGAAGAAACAAGGCACATGAGCAAGACAAGAACAAAGAAAAAAGAAGAAGCAAGTCCCCTGGAAGGACACCGAAAAGCTCAAGCAAGCTTCACACAATCGAGCAACCACAATGTTCCGAGCACTCTCTCTTTCTCTCTTTCTTTTGTCTCTTTCTTTCTCTATCTCTGAATCTCTGGAACCATCGGAATCCACCAGGTGAGATTCGCTCTCAAGGAGCCATTCTCAGAAAAACTCCAAACGGCGAGGTTCAACAGTGACAGCGAGAGGTTGCCAGATTAGGGTAAAGGGTGACCCTTATGAGGCAGCCTCAAAATGCCTCAAACGACGCCGTCTCGCAAGCTGAAGGAAAGGGCTACGTCCAACAACACAAGCCAAGGCCCAACAACAAGAAGAGGCCCATTATAGTCGGCAAATGGAGAATAGGCCCAAGAGCAACAACAGAAACACACGGTCAAGCAATTGGGCTCATGAGTTACTTAGCCAAAGATGGCTAAGGCTCTATAAGCCAACCATGGCTCGACCATGGCTTGGTCACTCATGTCTATGTCTCCTAAAATCCCTAACCTCTACCTAGCCTGGTGCATTAGCTTAAAACATAAAGACAACAAGAGTTTACATATTACAACTTTGGATTATAAACATTACAAATGCCCTCATAATCCAAGTGTTGAGATATGTTGTCTACAATCGCCTTAGTGGATTTGGAACATCATTGCCTCACGTCCATGTTCGGCCACTCTGCTCAAGAGAGCTCAGTTAACATCCCAAATGTGCAGAAAATGCCAGTCAACCATATAGCCTCTTTAGCTGCCTCAGTAGTTGCTATATACTCAGCCTCAGTAGAAGATAAAGCTACAATCAGATTGTAGCTGAGATTTTCATGAAACACAATTACCAGCCCAAGTATAATAATAAGCAGTTGTGGACTTTCTATTATCCTTGTTACTAGCATAATCAAAATCCACATAACCAAACAATTCATTTGCAGAAGAATGCTCAGTGTAAACAAGACAAAAATCTTTAGTACCACAAATATATCTAAGCAGAAATTGCATAGCAAGCCAATGACATTCTGCAGGATTAGACATAAACCTACTGAGAACACTAATAGCAAAGGCCAAATCAGGTCGAGTGCAGAGCATAACATACATGACAGAGCCAACAACAACATCATAAGGAACTTTAGACATCTTAGCTATATCATGAGCAGTGGTGGGACAATTCTTTTTAGTTAAGTCTAAATGCCCTCCTAAAGGAATAGAAGTAGCACTAGTACAAAATGGCAAATTTACCACGGTTCGAAATGCATATATTACTACGGTTCACAACCGTAGTAAATATGGCCGCTATAAACTTGTTTACTACGGTTACAAATTTACCACGGTTGTCATTTTACCACGGTTCGGCAACCGTGGTAAATTTGTAACCGTAGTAAATATATTATGGGCGTTTAACCACGGTTGGTCATTTAACCGCGGTTGTCGTTTTACCACGGTTGTGGAACCATGGTAAATTTGTAACCGTAGTAAATATACTATGGTCGTTTAACCACGGTTGGTGTTTTTATTACGGTTGTATATTTTATTACGATTGTCATTTTACCACGGTTATACAACCGTGGTAAATACGTAACTGTAGTAAATCAGTTGCTTTTTCATTCCTATTAACACCCGTAGTAATACTGACAACCGTAGTAATTGTACATGTCGTAAAGTTGTTCAACCAAAGCAACCGTAGTAATTTTACTCGTAGTTAATTTGTTACAACCGTAGTAATTTTACTCGTAGTTAATTTGTTACAACCGTAGTAATTTGTTATACCCGTAGGGAATGGTTCACCCGTAGTAAAATATCATTGTTATTAATTTGTTATAGCCGTAGTTATATTGGATCACTATTATAAACAATATATAATGAATATATAAATCTGATCGTATTATATATCATAAACCTTTGACAAAAGATTCCAATGAACATCCGACAAACATCCATATATAATAAAACATCGATCGTTCACAATATCGATCATGTAATAACGTACCTAACTAGGTCATCAATTCAAAGCCAATAATGAACAAAATCACTAATATCGTGTAAACTAGATAATGTTTTCTAATAATATTGATCACTTGCACAATTTGACCAATTAAAAGATGAACCTTTGTACAAAAGTAATCCATTGATCTCGAACTCATCTATTTTGTCCTTTAACAATGGCTTCGACCCAATCAGTTCTGGATAGCACTGCAAATGTCAAAAGTATATATTTTACTTCAATTGAAATCCAATTAAATATGAATACTAGCGTGCAAATATTAGTTTAACATATACCTCTCCAGGAGTAGAGTCTTGTCCTCCTCTCATAATATCTAATATATACCGAAGAACATAATATCCACAATCTGTATTGTTTGTTTGACAAGGACTCTGCAAAAGTAAATGAAAAGTGAAATTAAATTTATACCCAATGATATTACATATATGCTTGTCTACTCCTAAACCTTCCTATGGATAAACATCATATACATACATATTAATGCATAACTAACCTTTACTTCAATCCATTTTATAGGCTTCTTAGGTCTGTTCAGATTTCTTTGCGTAATCCACATCTTCATAGCCCTATTTACAAACAAGTGAATTGGTCATAATCTCATCCAGAACTAGTAGATTTTGAAAGTAATTAATAGACAAATTCTTACGTACATTTCAATTACACTCTTGATGTCATTCCTTACTTTTAATCCAAGGAGATCAAACCAATATACTATTTCCTTGAAAGGATGCACAACACATAGCATCCAATGTCTCCTATATATAGTAGTAAGCAAAAGTCAAATATGTTATTTTTCATCCGTATAATATTTCAAATAGAAATAAAATAATATTCAACTTACTTGGCATTATATGGAGCAAAAAACATCTGGTTTTTCTTAGCATTTTTCATTGCATCTGCAATATATCGTGCTCGCTCTGTTGATCTCTCTTCTGCAAGTATATGTCGCTCTTTTTGTTGGTCTTCCTTGAATCCTGGCCTATTGGAACTTCAGCGATTTTATGTGGACACAAATGCCCAAACCTAGCTAAAATCTTGTTATCTTGAAGAAAAGTATCTATCAAATAGCTGGATACAGTGGGCGCAAAATCAATAAGAACATGGAAAACAACAAGGTGACAATCCATAAACAATATAAAATGGTCATATACCAATAAAAGCCACCAGAGAGACGGAGAAAAACGTAACAACTTTTACAATAAAACATAAAAAGATAATAAATCACTAACTTTATAAATATCTTGTAAACTAATTAATGTTTCTAATAATAAATAATATCACCTGCACTAGTGAGCAATTGAGCGGTGCTCTAAGAAGTGAGAACTATTTACCAATGGTTATTCTGCCACTACGCCCATCCCAAGTAGCAGTCCACCCTCCACATTGATATCCAAGATCATCAGCATGTGTTCCAGCAACAAGAATCTTTGTAGCATTTCTGTCCAGTGGCACAAGTGGATTCTTTAGGTCCTTCCCGTTCTTGAGGAGAACCATAGACTTTTGTACTGCTTCACGCGCTAAATCACGATGCGGCTGCAAAAAGTGCCTTATAAATACAACATAAAGTTCTTTTTACAAATGGACTGAAAGCAATTATATTCATGATCAGAGATAGTAACGTCATACTCCGTATTGTATTATATAAGATCTCAAAGGAATAGAATTTACTCCAAAAAAAACCTATGTATTTTTATATTTGAAACATTTTGTTCATTTGGGAAAGATTTCAGATAATGCATACAAGTGGTTACAGAACATAAGTCCTATAATTCTCTAAATTAATTTACATGGAGAGTTGCATAGAATTTTACCCCCTTATTGATGCTTTTCTTGATATCTTGATACATTCCGAAAGCAGCTTACAACTTGGAATTCAACAATTCTCTAAATTAATTTAGAGAATAGTGAGCAATCACAAGGATTATAAAGACAGATTATCATTGAAATGTGAGCAAAGGCAAACCAAAATACCACATGTCAACAAGATTCAACCAATGTGAGCAAAGACAAGGATTATAAAGATTTACAAAAATCAAACAAGATAAAGCAATGGGATGCAATTCCAATGGAATAGAAGGATATAGTGATATACCCACATTGTAATTACTTAAGAATTAAGTTTGCACATACATAACGGTTCAGAAGATGCAAAGTAGACATGATAACACCCTTTTAAAGTAATACTTTGATCAAATTGACATTCTAACATCAAAAAATAGCATATTTAGTAGGAATCAAACATACCTGAACAACATAATTTCCATATCCTTAGCAACCTTGCTCACGGATAATTAAATTCCATTCATAATTGTACTATGAGAATCTAGGTCCTTATAGTGCTCAAGGACTCTCTGTCACACAAGAAACTTAACATAACACTATTACAAAAACATAACACTATTAACACCTATATCTATAGAATTGTTGAGTTTGTGAAGCTTAACAAATCCATTCCTATGAAGAGAATTCATATAAGTAAGGTTTTACCTGCACACCTTGCAATCAACAACGCCAGTCTTTTTCTTCATCTTCCCATTGTCACATAATACACATTTTGGGCCACCTAATCCCCATAACATAAACCAGCAGTTCACAATGCAGAATTTGGTAGGCAACTTAGTAGTAGACTGTAAACTGAAATTTTTTCAAAGTATCAATGTAGCATAAGAGATTGAAAAGCTGTATTACCGCCTTGCTGATCAAACAAAAGAGTACATATATGAAAGACTAAGGTACAAAATTGTCTTTGACAAAACTTTCATTCCATATAGCACCATAGGTCTACTGGCTTTGAAATCGAGGTTTTCTTCACACATCGAGAGATGAAGAGAAAGAGTACCTTGAGGACGAGGAAGAGCGAGAGGGAAATAGCAGGGAGGACACTAAAAATGGCGAACAATGTTTGAGTATCCAAAGGTCTGTCGATGTCGGTGTAGATAAGAACCGGAGGAACGATCAGGTTCTGCTGAACAGATTTGAATCTCGACCAGAATCGGTGACGGAAAATCTTCTAGTAAAATTCCGGTATCAATGGGAGCTTTAGAAACGAAGAGGAACTGGAGCAGATGGGAGGAGAGAGACGAAAAGGACGATAGAGAGAGCAGTTGCAACTTGCAAGAGAGTGCCAACGCCATGGATAAAATTTGTTGAGCTCACCTCTGTCGGTGGTCTCGATCTAGCTAGGATCGTGGTGGGGCTCGCCGGTGGTGGAGAGCAATAGAGGGGGATTCCGGTGCGGTGAGGGCTAGTTAGGGCGGCTCCAATGGTGGGCTGTGTGGTCCGGTGGGGGTGAATCTGGTGTGGCACAAAGGTCCGAGCGCGAGCGGGCGGGGTCGGGAATAGGGGTTGGGCTCGAGTCAGTGTGGTTGGCATGGTGGGACGAGCCGGTCTTTGGTGGTGGTGGTCTGTAGTGAGGGGAGTGGTGAAGGAGTGAGAGAGGAGGGAGAGATGGTGGGGTGAAAGAGGAGGGTAAGGGCTATGGGGGTACAACGGCGGGGGCATGGAAAAGAAGCAGAGGGTGGGTGGTAGCTAGGGTAGGAGAAAGGGTGAAAGAAAAGAACCGTGGTATTTTAGCAGTTAATTTACCACGGTTGTTACAACCGTAGTAATTTAACCATGATGACAAAATTACTACGAAAAACACGGAACCGTGGTAATTGTGTCCGTTTATTTACCACGGTTGTTACATAACCGTAGTAAAACAAATGCATAAAAATCACGGTTGTTCGTACAACCGTAGTAATTTAACCATGACAACAAAATTACTACGAAAAAACACGGAACCGTGGTATTTTAGCAGTTAGTTTACCACGGTTGTCACATAACCGTAGTAAAACAAATGCATAAAAACCACGGTTGTTCATACAACCGTAGAAATTTAACCATGACAATAAAATTACTACAAAAAACACGGAACCGTGGTATTTTAGCAGTTAAATTACCACGGTTGTCACATAACCGTAGTAAAACAAATGCATAAAAACCACGGTTGTTCATACAACCGTAGTAAATTAACCATGACAGCAAAATTACTACGAAAAAACACGGAACCGTGGTAATTATGTCCGTTTATTTACCACGGTTGTCACATAACCGTAGTAAAACAGATGCATAAAAACCACGGTTGTTCATAGAACCGTAGTAATTTAACCATGACAACAAAATTACTACGAAAAAACACAAAACCGTGGTAATTGTGTCCGTAGGGAAAGCCCCATTTTGTACTAGTGTAGGTTTAGAGTCAGACATACTAAATCTATCAAACACCTTTTTCACATAATCACAATGAGACAACCACATAGTTTTTCTTTTTCTATCTCTAGTGATTTTAATTCCTAGAATTTTCTGAGCAACTCCTAAATCTTTCATGTCAAAGTGCAGTTTCAAGTCCCTTTTAACACCAGCAATGAGAATTTTAGAATTGCACATTAACAGAATATCATCAACATAGTGAAGCACATATAAAGGGGATTTAGACTTAACACCCTTGAAGTATAGGCATGTATCATAACTGCTCCTTTGAAAACCAAGTTTCCTCATGCAAGAATCAAATTTTATGTTCCATTGCCTAGGGGACTGCTTTAGGCCATATATAGATTTTTTTTAATAAACATACATGATCAGGCTTAGCAGAATCCACAAAACCCTTAGGCTGTTTCATATAAATAGTTTCATGCAAATCACCATGCAAAAAGGCAGTTTTAACATCCATTTGTTCAAGTTCCCAGTCATACACAGCAGACATAGCCAAAAGAAGTCTTAAAGTCTTATATTTCACCACAGGGGCAAAGATGTCATTATAGTCTATGCCTTTTTTTTAGTAAAGCCTTTAGCTACCAATCTAGCTTTATACCTAGGAGGATCACCACTGTGAGCCCCCTCTTTTAGTTTATAAATCCATTTACAGTCAATAAGTCTAGCATTAACAGGTTTAGGAACTAACACCTAGGTTTTGTTAACATGCATAGACAAGACTTCCTCCTTCATAGCATCAAGCCAATACTTAGCATGCATACATTTTATGGCTAATTCATAAGTTTCAAGAGTAAATGAATTCACAATCTCAGAAGCAATGAAGGCAAACTCAATCAAATTCACATCATACTCAACACAATTATACATGAACCTCCTATTAGGAACCACAGTCCTAGGTTGTCTATCTCTAGTTAATTGATAGTCATTCAAATTTTGAGCAACAACATCAGGAATTGAATTATCATGCTCAGAGATAGGTTCAGGTAAACTTACTTGCCCGCCTAATTGGGGAGTAGATGTGTCCTCAGTAGTCTCATTTTGGTCATCTTGACCTTGTGCAGGAGCATAGTCTTCATGCTCCTCATTATACTCTTCAGGTCCAGTGGAGTCCATTGACCCATCGTGGCTTTGAGCAGTGTCATATTCATCACCTTCCTCAGTTTCTGCTTCATGGGGCAGGTAGAACCTTGCACTTTCTTCATTTGTACCTGCATTCTCAACATTTGCATTAGTAACAGTCTTAAAATGAAATTCATTTTCATTAAAAGTGACATTCCTAAAAGTTATTACTTTATAACCATGAGGTTGTATAAGTAATAACTTATAGCCCTTAACCCCCTTAGGATAACCCAACATGACACATTTTTGAGCCCTAGGTTGTAATTTACCTTGTGATATGTGTGAATATGCAGTACAACCAAATGGCTTTAAATGTGACAAATTAGGTTTCTTTCCAGTCCACAACTGTTGTAGAGTTTTAAAGTCCACAACAGAGGAGGAAGATCTATTTATGAGGTAGCAAGCAGTTGTGACTGCCTCACCCCACAAAGATGGCTTCATGCCAGCACTGATGAGCAGGCACCTTGCTTTTTCAAGCAAGGTTCTGTTCATCCTCTCAGCAGTTCCATTCTGTTGAGGTGTGCCAAGTACTGTAAGGTGTCTTTTAATGCCAAATTGAAGACAGAAATCATTGAAAGCATGATTGCAGAACTCAAGGCCATTATCTGTTTTTAAACACTTAAGTTTTTTACTTGACTCATTTTCAACATGAGATTTCCAGTTCTTAAATGTGTTAAAGGCCTCATCCTTAGATTTTAGCAAGTATACCCAAACTTTTTTAGAGAAATGATCTCTAAAAGAGATGAAATATTTTCTCCCTCCTACAATATCAACTTGAGAGGGACCCCACAGATCAGAGTGCACATACTCAAGGGTCCTCTCAGCTCTATAAGTAGACTTGCTAAAACTATGACAATGTTTCTTGCCAAAAACACAGTTTTCACAAAAGCTCAAGTCAGCTGGCTTTTTATCAATAATGCCAGTCTTATACAGATAATTTAAGCCTTTCATTCCAATATGACCAAGTCTGTTGTGCCACATCTTAGTGTGATCAAGTGTCATCCCAGTATCCACAGTTGAGATATTAAGTTCAGGAGAGGATATCACATGATACAACCCTCCCTTCTTAACACTCTTGATAAGAGAAATGCCATTTCTAATGACTTCTCTCATGCCATTGTGGGTATTGATATGACATCCTAAATCATCAAAGACAGACTCAGACATGAGGTTTCTTCTCAAGCCAGGTACCCACCTGACTTGCTGAAGTGTCCTCACCTTCCCATCAAACATCCTAATAGGAACCCTACCAACTCCCTTAATAGGCAAAGCAATATGATCCCCTAAAAGGACTTCACCCCCATCACATTCATGCAAAGACTCAAACAAGGTTTTATCATAAGTAGCATGCATAGTGCAACCAGAGTCAAGAATCCAAGCATCAGTCACAACATGATGGGCACACATGAGAAGCTCATAAGGATAAGTAGTACAAGTCTCAACAATAGCAGCAGTTTCATTTGCATTTTTAGCCTTGTCTTCTTTAGCCTTTTTATGACAATCTTTAATGAAATGACCTTTCTTGCCACAATAGTAACATGTTCTACCATCCTTTTTCTCATTGTCATTTTTCTCAGTTTTTTCAGATTTCTTCTTATCCTTTTTTCTGAGAATTCTTGTTGTTCTTATATTTGCCTTTAGCCATCAACACTTCAGTTTTAGCCTCAATTTTTTTGTCATTCTTAGACTTAAACACTTTCATGATCTCATTTTTCTCAAGTATAGCCTCAATTATCTTTTCTTTAGTTATTTCTCAAAACTATATTGAATCACGTCTTTAAAAGTGTCAAACTAAGGTGGTAAAAAACTAAGCAACAACACAGCTTGGTGAGTATCTTTTATCTTGTCGTCACATCTTTCTAATTCTTGAGTCATTCTCAGAAATTTGTCAAGATTTTCATTTAATGACATGCTGACATCCATTTTAAATGTGAACAAGCGACATACAAGAGATATTCTACTAGGTAATGACTTAGACAAATAAAGTTCTTCTAAAGCTTCCCACAATTTTTTAGAGTCAGAAATACTCACAACCTGACGAGCCACGTCGTCAGTCAACCTTATCATGATTTCAGAATGGGTTTGCTCATCAAGCTCCACCTTCTCAGAAGCAGGGGTATCAATAGGATAATCCCCCTTAACAGCTTTCCAGCATTTTTCCTTGATTAGCACTGTTTTCATTTTGACTTGTCACATGGCAAAGTCACCAGTGCCATCAAATGGCTTGATTCTGACATTGTTCTCTCCCATTGAGATAACTCAAGTCAGTAAACAGAAAATAGGGATAAGACAGAAACAAACACCACAAGCAGAATCTCTATCTCAAACACTCGGTTAGGATAGAAACAACAAATAGTCTCCTTTTCAGGAAGACACGCACACATCAAGAGGGTCTCGGAAGCACACAACAAGAGGAACTGTGAGATAAAGCTTACACCTAACAAGTTAGGGCTTCGTCTCACAACTTCCAGAATAAGACAACACACAGTCCAAGTTCTGTAAGTTCACAGAAGAACTTACAGTTGAGGAGCTTTACTGTCAAACCGCTCAAGGGTCAAACGAGAGCAAAAACAAACCCTAGAGTTTCACAGAGGCATGTGTAAGAGCAAACCCTAATTTCTCCAAGGTTTTTAAGATCTGAAAAGAACACCTTCACAGTTTACCTCTAAGTCGACTAAAGCCACAAGAGGCCGTTGGCTTACAGTTGCAAAGATAGTTGATTTTCATAATCAGAAGAAGCAGGAGAATACTTTAGGACTCAACACACTCAGAAAGCCTCAAAAACACACATGCGGAAGCGACAAACAAGAACCTGGCTCTGATACCAATTTGAAATGGTAAAAACCCTAGATTGAGTTCGCTTCGATCGTACTAACCCAAAAACGTTTGACAAACTTCGATAAAACAGAAAGAGGAAACAAGCAATAATGGACACACAGAGTTGTTAACGCAGTTGAACAAAGTCCTACGTCTGCGGAGCCTCAAGAGGGGAGACTCAACCAAATCCACTAGGCAACACAGGCCTCAAGAGTCTCACAGTTACAAAGCAAGCACACAGGCGGCAAAGGAAAGGAACAAGAGAAGAAACAAGGCACAGGAGCAAGACAAGAACAGAGAAAAGAGAAGAAGCAAGTCCCCTGGAAGGACACAGAGAAGCTCAAGCAAGCTTCACACAATCGAGCAACCACAGTGCTCCGAGCACTATCTCTTTCTCTCTTTCTTTTGTCTCTTTCTTTCTCTATCTCTCTATCTCTGGCACCATCGGAATCCACCAAGGAGTAGGTGAGATTCACTCTCAAGGATCCATTCTCAGAAAAACTCCAAACGGCGAGGTTCAACAGTGACAGCGAGAGGTTGCCAGATTAGGGTAAAGGATGGCCCTTATAAGGCAGCCTCAAAATGCCTCAAACGACACCGTCTCGCAAGCTGAAGGAAGGGGCTACGTCCAACAACACAAGCCAAGGCCCAACAACAAGAAGAGGCCCATTATAGTCGGCAAGTGGAGAATATGCCCAAGAGCAACAACAGAAACACACGGTCAAGCAATTGGGCTCATGAGTTACTTAGCCAAAGATGGCTAAGGCTCTATGAGCCAACCATGGCTCGACCATGGCTTGGTCACTCATGTCCATGTTTCCTAAAATCCCTAACCTCTACCTAGCCTGGTGCATTAACTTAAAACATAAAGACAACAAGAGTTTACATATTACAACTTTGGATTATAAACATTACAAATCTTTTTCCGGATATTTGTTGCTTATTAATCATCATAGCTAGTAGTTAAGTTTGGCATCATAAAGACGAAAGTTGCTTAATTTGAATATTCTCTTTCTCTCCTTGACATAATTAAAATCCTACATTTGTTTTTGAAGAAAGGAAAATATGTTTTGACTAGTGAGAAGTTATACAAAAGTGGCTTGAGACAAGTCAGAACGAAGGGCATCCCAACAGATATGATTCTCATTGTCAAATTAGAAAAAGGTTACCTTATACATACCATGTAAAGTCCAGTGGGTCGATAGATGAAAAACGTGTCAGTTTGTGTGCACATATGCGTTAAAGCCTAACACATAAGTCCAATGGAGTTTCATCCTAAAACTAATTGACAATAGAAGGGATAAACTAAGCTTATATACTAAGCCTTTTAGTCTTAATTTTTCAATGTGGAATAACTTTATTCTCCACATACCGAGTTCACCATACCATAACCTAGTCTCTAAGTCATTTATGTTTCATCTGATCGATGATCAGGTTTGAAGTGATCGATAATAGTTATGAGGCAGTCCGCACAAAAGTTGTAGAAATGTTGAAATATCTATTACACGTTTAAAGGTGATAACTAACTAAGCATATATACTATTATGAAGGTTAGTGTATTCTTCCTCATATATGCACCTGTATTTGCACAATCCCCAATCTATCTACCTACTATCACTGTAGACTTTACTGATTGATTAAGAGTAAATCACAATGACTCAATGAGTGGACATGACCCTAGGATAAGTACTTATTCACAAAATTGATGGTGATTTCAAAATCCGTCTAAGCCCACAAAGTGATATTAATGCTAGCTGCATATATACAACACTCAAGACTAGGAGTTCGGATTGGTAGAGTCTTTTAGGATGTAATTGCATTTAAATATTATAATTGAATCAATCCATTTCAACGTACTGTTTTGAAAAAGAAGGTTAAAACTCATGTATACTAAAATGATGATGGCTTGAAATATTACTACGATTGCCTCGTCGTAGAAGAACTCACGGGATATATCGGTGTTAGGGTTAGGGTTAGGGTTAAGCATGTTATTCATAGGAAGTTATTAAAGTTTAGTTTGTTAATCTTAATTAAGTTTCTAATCTATATTGTTTGTTTTTTATGAAAAACGTATACGGTGTACAGTATTTTTAAGTACTATTTTCCGATTTGTTTTCAAAATAATGTGATTTTAAAACGTGCTATTTTGTTTTAGCAAAAAAACTGAATGGTATTAATAAGTTTTGTAAGCAATGTTAGTAATAAACAAAATTGCAAAAATGTATAAATAAATGATTGAAAAGGGAAATGATATATAATAAAAAGGAATATTTATTCCTAATAGTGTAGATTAATGAAGAGAAAAACTAAATGTCTTTGTCTTATCCTTGGACAATATTTTGAGATCAGACAAAAAAATGAGATTTCCAAAATCCCACGTGCTAAACTCCATCCTTTAGGTGAACATTATTGAATCATCTGATCGTAATATAAGTCCAAATTTTGTGTCCTCCTCTCTTTATATTTTGCGTTCGACGAATTTGATTATGCAGATTCTCACACTTTCAATCAAACTGTCAACAAAACATGTACTTTTGTCCGGTAATTTACAAACAAAACGGATAGTAACATTTTTGCGTAAGTTTGCTATAATTCAATCTTTACGTTTTAGTAACATTT
Organism: Rheum nobile; assembly: GCA_027886185.1. NCBI lineage: Eukaryota > Viridiplantae > Streptophyta > Magnoliopsida > Caryophyllales > Polygonaceae > Rheum > Rheum nobile. Next base: position 526,331 of record WOAB01000738.1, on the reverse strand, counting down.
TTGGAGAAAAAAGAGTTAAGGAAGTTACTTCTTTAATAAAAAAATCACACGATGATACCCTTTTCAAGTGTCCAGTTCGTTATTTCCCAGTTCCTACACAATTTAGCATAAAGAATTGAGTTTGGATCATATGGGAGAAATTTTTAGGTATAAAATGGAGAGTTTTCACCGTCGCTGGATTAAGTTGATCAAAGGGCTGATATTACTCCCCCTATTAATTTGGAACATTGACAAACTTGTAAATTCTCTCACTTTTTATTTTGTTTTTCGCTTTTGCCCCTCCTTCTCCAGCCCTCTCTCCGCGTCTCCCTCTGAACATGAAACACGAAGTCTCAATTTCCAATCTGTTGTGTTTGCATTGTTGCTTCACTCTCGGCGTCATGATTCAAGGTATTGATCCGTTCTTCTAATTTCGTTGATTTTAATTTGTATACAAACTTCGTTTTTTTCATTCATTGTCGAATTGGTTTATCATGTTCGTAAATTAGGTTTTGTTCGTGAATTATGGAATTTCTTCGTTCAATCTGTGATTTTGTCTTTCGTTCCAGTGTAATTATTGCACTTATTGTCTCTCCCTACTTCGTCAATTCAATTTGGATCCCTTGCACGAAGTTCTCAATGTCAGATTCCTTCGTTTTTGCTTCCGTCTTTTGTTTATGGTGGTATGCACTTCAAATTTTATTTTTTGCTTTCATTCTGTTTATGATTTGCACCAATTGTACCTTATTTGTGCACTTCCACGCGTTGTAAATATTGTCTGCTGGAACTTCTCTTCCTCTGTTGTATTTTTGTTCATTCCTTGGAAAAGTTGTTATTCTTGCACCAATTGTACTTTATTTGTGCACTTTCATGTATTGTATATATTTCCAATTGAGTTTTCTTCTTCCTCTGTTATTGATTTCTGATTTATGATTCAGTAGTGTTTGATGTTATACAACCAGGAAGTTCCTTCTTCTGACATGTTTCTTGAATGATTCATCACTGTTATGTCAGATTGAGTTCTTCTTGGTCTGATATCACACTTTCCCTTCTGGATCTGTGGCTAGATTGTGGTATTAATTGAATTTTTCTCTTGTTTATTTTATTCACCATTGCATTACATTAGTAGCGAGAACATTACTTAATAATTTGATGCACTGAAGCTCATTAGCAATTATTTTTGATTTTGCAAGGGATTTTAGGTGTTGCTTTGGCTACATCAATGGAACACTGTTTGTGATTGACAACTGCACATTGTAGTTCATTATCATGGTCTTGAACTTCATAGGAATATGCTTACATAGTAAGATTTGAGAGGTTTTAGGTTTTATACTGAAGGAAGTTAGAAAGATATTTCCTTGATATTGACAGTAAAATGGCCTTGAGTGATCATGGCCAAGAACCAGTAGTTTCTGAGGGAGAAGTTGTGGATGATGTGACCCCAAATTGCTATAAAAACAACGGTCTAGCTCCTCTTAGTGTTTCGACGTCTAGGAAAGGATTGCTCAGTGATGAGAATTCTTCTACAAAATCTAGTGAACGCCATGTGAGCTATATCAAAAACAACGGTCTAGCTCCTCTTAGTGTTTCAACTCAAAGAAGCAGGAGTTGCAAAAAAGTTAATCAAATTTCTCGGCACTAACAATGGCATAATGACATTGTTCCAAAGAGTTCTATTGATTTGATTTTTCTCCATCTCGAAGGAACCCAAAATGTATGTTTTATTATGGTGCACAAAGAAAATAGGGAAGAAAATACTACAAAGCTGCAAGTTGTTTGTATAGAACATGTTTGATTTTATCCACATTGTACTGGGAATCTGTATAATACTTGTTTCAATTTTGGGGTTTCCCTTGGTCTTTTGCCGCCAAAAGTTACATGAGTGGAGAAAATTGCTATGGAAAATGAGAACTGAATTAACAACATAATTAACACTAGACAATACTGATATCCATTCGACGAAAAGGATGCGCAAACACCATTACAAAATAAGAAATGAAGAGATATTAAGTCATGGAACACCTCTAAACCAAATCCTAAAGAAGCCCATTGCAGCTACTCTATTTGAAATACAAGCACAAGGCAAATGAGAGAAACTGCAACTAATGGTTACTAATTTGTCTTCAAAAGATGGAAGCATCAAGTGGGTGACTGAGGTATGTAAGCACCAGAGCCATTAGGTATGCAATCCCTTGATCCACGAAAATTCCTAATATGCCAAAAGTGTAGATTAGATCATGGACCAAAAACCAAGCTAAAGTCTGTTTTAAAAAAACTCGGTATAATTGTATAAAAGGACAAGGCAACGATTTTTCTAGTTTCCTTTGTGTTGTGGAAAAGGAATTAATATCACATCCATAACAGTAAGGAATTATGTTTAGGAAGATATAAAGATAGAAAGACAGTTGTCATAATATGCACATACAACTCTTATTAAAGCACTCTTATACATAATTCATGCACTTTAGAAATCATTTCAATAAAATCTTTTTGTAGAAGATTTTTCTTATGCACAGATAAATCTTAATTATGCACAGACAACTCTTTTGAAAGCACTCCTATACATAATTCATGCACTCTAAGCATCAATTCAATAAAGTCTTTTTGTAGAAGATTAGCTTTATGCACAGATAAACCTTAATATGCACATACAACTCTTATTAAAGCACTCATATACATGATTCACGCACTTTAGAAATCAATTCAATAAAGACTTTTTTTAGAAGATTTTGCTTATGCGCAAATAAATCTTAAATATGCACATATAGCTCTTATTGAAGCACACCTATATATAATTCATGCACTCTAGAAATCAATTCAAATAAAGTCTTTGTAGAAGATTTGCTTATGCACCAATAAATCTTAATTATGCACAAACAACTCTTATTAAATTACTCTTATACATAATTCATGTATTGTGAAAATATGCACACGTTATAGTTATATATGCATTGTGAAAATCAAACCATGCACTTTAAGTTCATACTACTTAGTGTACCTTATTTCCAAGAGACATACAAAATTACGGAGTCTACTCTTTAATTGAACGTGTTTCAACACATGAACCCTATAAATCTCTATACAAAGAAACTGAAGCATCATGATTCATGAACCCTAATTACGAACAAATTAACCCCAAATATGAACATGTGAACCCTAAATCTAAACACACAAACCCTAACCGCATCATCGAGTGAACATAATCTAAAATTTAGGAGTCTTGTAGAGATTTTTTTACCTTGTTTTTGCTTTCCTTCCCCTTTCGAAGTTTTATCGTCGCTTGCTATTTCGCTTGTTTGAATTCCTGCATCTTCAACAACTTTTTAGAGGAAAGATGGACGAGAGTGGAGATGAATGATGATTTTAGAGGCTAGATTTATTGATTTTGGGTTGGAGATTTGAAAGAGATTGGAGACGGCACTAGTACAAAATGGCAAGCTTACCACGGTTCCAAATGCATATATTACTACGGTTCACAACCGTAGTAAATACGGCGGCTATAAACTTGTTTACTACGGTTACATATTTACTACGGTTTCCATTGTACCACGGTTTTGCAACCGTGGTAAATATATAACCGTAGTAAATATACTCTGGTCGTTTTACTACGGTTGCCCATTTACCACGATTTGGAACCGTGGTAAAATGACAACCGTAGTAAATATACTATGGTCGTTTAACCACGGTTGGTGTTTTATTACGATTGTATATTTACTACGGTTGTCATTTTACCACGGTTCGACATCCGTGGTAAATATGTAACTGTAGTAAAAAAGTACATTTTTCATTCCTATTAACATGCATAGTAATACTGACAACCGTGGTAATTGGACATGTCGTAAATTTGTTCAACCAAAGCAACCGTGGTAATTTTACCGTAGTAAAAGACAATGAACCGTGTTAAATGTGCACGTAGTATATTTGTTAACCATAGTAAAAGGGAATGATTCACCCGTAGTAAAATGTTCACCATCGTAGTAAAATGTCATTGTCGTTAATTTGTTATAACCGTAGTTATATTGGGTCACTATTATAAACAAAATATGATGAATATACAAATCTGATCAAATTTTATATCATTAACCTATGACAAACAATTCCAATGAACATCCGATAAACATCCAAATATAATCAAACATCGATCGTTCACAATATCGATCACGTAACAACGTACCTAACTTGGTCATCAATTCAAAGTCAATAATGAAGAAAATCACTAATATCTTGTAAACTAATTAATGTTCCCTAATAATATCGATCACTTGCACAATTTGACCAATTAAAAGATGAACCTTTGCACAAAAGTAATCCATTGATCTCGAACCTCATCTATTTTGTCCTTTGACAGTGGCTTCGACCTAATCAGTTCTGCAAATGTCAAAAGTATATATTTTACTTCAATTGAAATCCAATTAAATATGAATACTAGCGTGCAAATATTAGTTTAACATATACATCTCCAGGAGTAGAGTCTTGTCCTCCTCTCATAATATCTAGTATATACCGAAGAACATAATATCCACAATCTGTATTATTTGTTTGACAAGGACTCTGCAAAAGTAAATGAAAAGTGAAAACAAATTTTCGCCCTATGATATTTAAATATCATGCATGTCTACTCCTAAACCTTCCTATGGATAAACATCATATACATACATATTATGCATAACTAACCTTTACTTCAATCCACTTTATAGACTTCTTAGGTCTGTTCAGATTTCTTTGCGCAATCCACATTTTCATAGCCCTATTTACAAACACACGAATTTGTCATAATCTCATCCAGAACTAGTAGATTTTGAAAGTAATTAATAGACAAATCCTTACGTATATTTCAATTACACTCTTGATGTCATTCCTTACTTTTAATCCAAGGGGATCAAGCCAATACACGTTTTCCTTGAAAGTATTCACAACACATAGCATCCTCCAATGTCTCCTATATATAGTAGTAAGCAAAAGTCAAATATGTTATTTTTTCATCCGTATAATATTTCAAATAGAAAGAAAATAATGTTCAACTTACTTGGCATTATATGGAGCAAAAAACATCTGGTTTTTCTTAGCATTTTTCATTGCATCTATAATATATCATGCTCGCTCTGTTGCTCTCTCTTCTGCGAGTATATGTCGCTCTTTTTGTTGGTCTTCCTTGAATCCTATTGAAACTTCAGCGATTTTATGTGGACACAAATGCCCAAACCTAGCTAAAATCTTGTTATCTTGAAGAAAAGTATCTATCAAATACCTGCATGGATTAAGATGGTCCACAAAATCAACAGAGAAAGAGTATGGGATATCACTCAACTATTATAAGAAAAAGTAAGAGAGAACTTATCTCATTCAAATCTCTCGCTCCTATTGTTATTTCGAAATATATATAAATAAAACAAAATATCACTACGTAGGAAACAATATATAAGCAAGTTTGCATAACTAAGTATAAAATGATAGAAAAATTGACAACTAAAAAACAAGTTGAAATGGATTGCAAAAAAATTCAGCAAACAGCTGTAGCAGGAACAAATTAAATATAGTAACATCAACGGACATCATATACAATTAAATGATAGCATAAGCAACTAATTGGCAGCGAGAACCTCAACACACGACAACATAAAACCAGATATACAATAAAGTAACTTCATGTTCACTTAAACAATAACATCAAATATATATATATATACACGGACAATACCTCAGCAGAAGCAACCAATTCAGTGCACAGTAACATCAACAATCATAAGTATAATGACAAAATGTGTAAGTCATTACATAAAACATATATAAGTTAATGATAAAAATAACCTACCCGAAATACACAGATATGTGGGTAGCTTGAATTTCTTCTTGAAATATCCATTGAAAGATCTCTTCCTTTGTAATCCACAGTTGACCCTCATAACTCAATTCTTTCGGAATCGGAATTGAGAGTGTAGCTTCCATGTTCCGAGCAATTTTATACATCATCTGTATAGTCGGCAAAGATGTTTTAAGTTTAGAATCTTGTTCTGCAGTCATCACCAGCTCATTCGGCATATTCTTTGGTTGACCCTTGTTGATAGTGTTAGATGACTCTGAATGGGTGTCAATGTCTAAGTTATCCCTCTTTCTCTTTTTATTTTCTCCACTTGTATTATGTAGCCCATTCAACATTAACAAAGCAAATCAAAATATTATTAGCTATTAACAAAGAATTTATGCATTTAGAATATTGTAATTTTCACCTTGTCTAACAAAATGAGATTTTTTTGCCATTCAACAAAAGAATCCACTCCTTGGAATACAACATGAGCTTCGTCTGTGGGAACTGGCAGAGGGGCTTCTGGCATCTTAGCCTCAATGACTTCAACTTTCAAGTTTCCATGTTGTAATGGCTTGTTATGAATCATCACACTCTTAGTGTCATGAGTGTAAAATACTTTTCTTGTAGCCACAATTGGATGATCAGGTTCTTCTAAAGCCAACAAATATTCAACCCAACCCTATTTATTGTCAACCTTAAATTAATCAAACAATCCTATAATTTTTTTCTAGGTAAAACACAAATCAAACTTTAGAAATTTACCTATGGAAAATCTATATCTTGAACACTTTCATTTTCACTTGGAATTTTGCCCTCTCGATGATGTGGGTGATTGTCCTTTCATTGCACTTTTGCCAGCTCTAGTTGCAAATGTAATATTTGAGCTTCCATCTGGATCAATTTTGATTCTTGTTTGTCACATTTTCCAAAGTATTGAGTAATACTCACTCCTGACCCAGTTGCCCTAACACGACCAGGATGTTCTTTCTTTCCCAAAATAGAAGCTAATATGTCTTGTCGCCTAGAAAAGTTAACTTCACCTTGGGATGCTTGTTGTGATACCAACTCCTAATATCAAAACATTATATTTACTGAAGAAGATTTAACCAAACATTACTCAATATAAGCTAAAAATAAGCATCTGGAACAGATGAAATCACATTAACAAAGCTCCATATTTGAAAAAATTACAAGCACAAATGAAATTTCCATCAGTCAAAATAACTAGGGTCAATATTGCTTGTATTATGATGCCAACATATCCTTTGCGGGCTACCAGCAAACATGAACATTGTAATGAAAATGAAAAAAACAAATAGTTACCATTTGATATGCTATTTTCCTAACTAATTCGTCCATATTTCCATATCTACGAGTTCTAGCCGCTAACCACAATTCATGTCGTGGTATGCTCATCGAGGATGTGGTTATAAGAGGCCCTTGAGAACTAGTTTGTTCCTTCTGACTTTCTAAAATCTGCATCAAAAGTATTATATTTTGTTCAATATAAACAAGCAATTAAGTAAAAAAAATCACTTGCTTACCATTTCTTCTTCAAAACCGGCATATCATTTACGGGCTGCTCTAAATGGATATTCATTCTTAGTGACAATAGTGCGGTGTTTTTCACTTTCCTCCTATTCATGGGTGTAAAAAAATAATGTACGTAACTGAAAGATAACAAGACATGTCAGAGAATAATTATTACTCAAGTAGTAACTTACCTTAAACTCGTCAGTTTGTCTCGTTGCAATAAATCCATCCCACGTATCCTGGTCAATGTACGAATATTTCAAGGGAGGATGGGGTCTTATGTTTTTATCCTTATCAAACATAGATTTATTAGTCAGATCTGATTTAAAATTTCTCCATCGTTCACCAGCTTGGCTAAGAAGCCAACGCATCTTGTGTTGAGGAATATCAAACACACCCTACAAAAAAAAGTCACATTTGTCAACTACCTTTTATTGAAACAACAAATTAATCATGTAAAGAACTTCACCAAGACTACTTACCAAGACATCTATCCATATGGCTTCCTTAATATGCGTTGGAACTTGATCCCAACGTGGAATATTGATATTGACACGAGAACGTGTAGACATACCAAGGTAGCTCATAAAGTTTGCACGAGTTTTCCCAATTGGTCGTCCTTTCGTATTCCATTGCACCTTAAATTTTTCATTCTTATCTCTCATCCTATTAACCTTTGCTAACAGAGTGCGCCCTCGTTTAATTTTTCTCTTGTCTTCTTCATCACTTCCACGTGCCCTTGTGTCTTCTTCTACACTTGAGGAGCCCATCAATCTAGAAAATAAAATAAAAAAGCAACTGAAATAAAAAACAAGTGGTGGTAAATGCACTATATATCCATACTGGAATTGAAGGTTCTCAAACTTATGGACAGGCCATACTAGTTTTGTCCCACCGTCCAAGGATTTGTGCTAGTACAAATTAATCAGAAATTGTAGCCTGGGAAGGTACGTACTATAACATCTAATGGCTCATGGTAATTGCATGGCTAGTGTGCATGTCAAATACAAGAAAATAGAAGGGAAAGTAAAGAACTGAAATAATAAAGTAAGAAAACAAGATTGATTTGTGCTAGTACAAATAATAAAGTAATGAAATAATATATAGAGCTAATTTAACTAAAAATTCTTCATGAGAGTGTAATATTTAATCAATGTTTGGAGATTCAGCAACATACCAATTTAACTAAAAATTATTGACTCCAAGTATTCCCTCCCTCCAATTCTTAAGGTGCTCTTATATTCAGTCACATGTTCAGTTGGTGTCTTCATCATTCAAACTATTTCAATCCATACATCCTTGATTATTCCATGAAAATAATATAAAAAATTGATCTAGTCATTTTCAGTTTTTCTGTACCAAACTTCCTGAGAGTCTGCTTGAGAGCTAGGTGTTTCAGGATTTGTTAGGAAACGGAACTCAGAAACCTCAGTTCCCATGAGAGTTTATTTCCTCAATTTCTCTACTTTTGAATATGACAAATACTTTGATACTAATGTTTTATCTCAAAGATGTGTTTAAAGGAACCACTGGACAGTTACTGAAACCATGGAAGCCAAACAAGACAAAGAAACCAAACAAGCAAGCCAAAGGAACCCAGAAGTGCAACACGTGACTTTGCTTTTCCCGATAAAGTTGGGAACGATGAACCTCGGACAAAAGATGGTGAAAGCGACATGATCAAAGCTTCTAAAGCCTGCCACCATCCACAGGAAAGCTCCAATCTGTCCAGAACGCTGAACCTCGGACATTGGTCGGTGAAAGCGACATGTCAAAGAGCTTGTCACCATCCAGAGCAAAGTTCCAAAGTATCTAGGTTGCTGAACCTCGGACGAAAGGTGGTTGACAACGACATGACAGATTCTTCTGAAGCTGTTGACCAACCAATGTGGATTCTGAGTTGCCTAGGTTGTCGGTACATGTCTAAGTCAGCGTGAATCAAGGATCACCACACAACCTAGGTCAAGCTTGCTCTGTGGGAACCGAGAGATGACTCAACCTCGAGAATACACTATATAAGGAAGACAAGCTTCAGTGTTATTCTCAAGCACTACAACAAGAATCACACTTCATAGCAAACATCAAAGTGTGAACTCTCAACAAGATCATCAACTCAAACCAAGATCAAGAGGAACCAGTCAAGGAACCCGAAAGCTATGTGCTAGTTTCTGTGACTGTAAGTGAGTTAGTTCCTTAGTGCTTAGGACTGATTCTTGTATTGATTATACTTTATGTTAAGTTTATCTAGGATTGTCTAACTGTGTGTAAGACAAAGAAACTATGTGTTTGTTCCTAGAGTAACCTGTAACCGAAGTGATAAGAAATCAAGAAGTAGACCTTGAAATCCTTTCGAAAGAAAGGTATTGGTTTTTATCCTAGATTGTTAGTTGGCAATCAAAGGTTTCCACTATAAGGAACTTGTTCATTTATATTTGATTGTTTATTTCCGCTGCGAAGGGAACTATAATCTGTATTCTCAGTTCCCTTGTTCTTAATCTAACAATCACGATCCTACAATTGGTATCAGAGCAGGAAAAGCTCTAGATCTTTGTTTAAGTTTGCAGATCTAAGATGTCTCAGTCAAACAAGTTTGAGCTCGGAATCTCCACCAACAAACCACATCTCCGAAAGAAGGGAGAGGAAACATGGTGGGCCAAGTGCATGGAGAGCCACATAAAGACCAATGACTACCAATATTGGAGGGTAGTCGAGAATGGAGATGGCTATGTCAATCTCAATCAAAAGGATGAAGAATGGAAACCTGAGCATTATGTCATCATGGAAAAGAATGTCAAGACTAGACAGTTCATTCTCAATGGACTGGATAGAGAAGATATGGACAAAGTCATAGGAATCAAGACGGTGAAAGAGATGTGGCAAGCACTCAAGGATATGCATGAAGGAAGTGAGGAACTAAAGCAAAGCAGGAAGTTTGCTTTAGAAGGAGAATACCACACATTCAAAATGATGGAAACTGAAACCATTTCTGAGTATTACTCACGCTTCAACAGGCTCATTGAAAAGCTAACAGCTACTGAGGTCATCATTGATGAAGTCTCCAAATCACTGGTGGTCATCAATGGACTTAACTCTAAGTTTACCCTCATTAAGGGAATCATGAAGAACACCCCGGGTATCCAATCTCTTCCCTTGACTCAAATCATAGGGAAACTGGAAGTTGAAGAAGGAGAACACACCAAAAGCAATGCTGACAAGAAACTGGAGAAAGGAATTGCCCTCAAAATCTCCAAAGCCTTCTCAAGGCTTGAAATGGAACAGGAGAACTCAGACTTAGAAGATGAGAAGGATGAACTTATAGCTCTCTTCACAAAGAACATTAAAAAATTCTTTGTGAAGGGAAAGTTTCAAAAGGGCAGTTTCTCTCACACTGGATCAAGGAGAGATCTCAAAGATGTCTCTTGCTATGAGTGCAAGGAAAAGGGACACTACGCTAAGAACTGTCCCAACAAAGAAGACTCCAAAGAAGATGAAAGACCTCAAAGGAAAAAGGCTCTTGTGGCCTCATGGGAAGAAGACTCAGATGAGAAACTAGATCTGAGTGGATTCTCTGGAGGAAGATGCTTCATGGCAAAAGGAGATCCAAGCGACTCAGAAGACCTTGAGGTAACTTCTGATGACTTCTTAAAAACTCTAGTTGATTGTGACAAGAAACAACTTCTAAAGATCATAAAAAATCTAGGGAAGGAAACTAGTGCTCTTCAACAAAAACTTGATGATTGTGAAGATGAGATTGCTTGTTTAACTGTTGAGAACTCTGTGTGGAGTAAGAAACTTAAAGAAACTGAGAAAGATCTTGCTGAAACCAAATCCAAACTCATGGAAGTTAGTAATATGCATGCTAGTTCCCTTAAAATTTGCCAATCTTGTAGTGAATCTAAGATAGAATCTGTTACAGTTCCTATGCATGATAACCTATCTGGAAATGTCTTGCTTCAATCTATAATTGATAGGTTAGATGATCTCACTGATTCTATAAAAGAAAAAATAGTAAATCAAACTGTCTTTGTGAAACAACGCCATGGAGTTGGATACATTAACAACAAGATCAATGATGATGCTGAAAATGAAAAGGTTAGACGTGAACTTGTTGAGATGAATGAGAACCTCAGTACTTCTCTTGCGACTTCTCGAGATAGGAATCAGTTCCTATTAGAGAAGATCATGGTTCTTGAGAACAAGGCTGAGGTTGCCAAGCTTCTCGTAGAAAATTCTAAAAGTCCAAAGAGGGACCCTAAGGCCTTTGAAAGGGAACCTAAGGGAAAGGAGAAAGTATCTCCTAAAGACAAGTGGTTCACTAACTCCTTTGCTCACAAAAGGTACGTGGACATGGCTCATGGTAAGGTTAGAAATAATGTTGATTTCAATAAAAGAAAAAATGAAAAACCTTTTAGGCCAGGAAAGGAAAAATATGGTCATGTTGTGTACAATCGTCTGTGTTTCTATTGTGGTAAGAATGGTCATTACAACACTGAGTGTCCTAAGAAAAGGAACTATGATAATGAGAAAAGTGCATACTACCATGAAAGGAACCAGTTCCCTTGTCATTCACAGACTCGCAATAATAAATCACATGCTAATCCCCCCAGTAAAGCCAAGTTTCACTGGGTTCAGAAATCTTAGTTTCCTTGTGTGCAGAAAGAAGAGAGGCAACCTCAACTATGGTATATTGACAGTGGTTGCTCGTGCCATATGACCGGAAGAAGAAATCAAATGACTTCTCTTCAACCCCTCCAAGGAGGGAACATCTCCTTTGGAGACAAAAGCAAAGGGAAAATTTATGGGATATGAACTGTGAATCTCAATGACCACATTAAGGTAAACAAAGTTCACCTTGTTGATAATCTTGGTTTTGATCTAATTAGTGTGTCACAACTGTGTGATCAAGGAGACAACGAAGTTAGATTCAAATCAAATGAATGCAATGTCCTTAACTCCTCGGGACAAATCATCTTAAAAGGTAAAAGGTTCAACAATGTGTATGTTGTTGACCCTTCCTTCGTTTCCAAGGAGAAACTCGGTCTCTCAACTATGAATGATCAAACAAACTTGTGGCATCAACGTCTTGGTCATGCAAGTACCAAATTAATCCAAAAGCTACACTCAAAGGAGCTAGTCAGAGGCCTCCCAAAGATAAGTGACATATCTGAGGAACTATGCTCAGACTGTGTAAGAGGGAAACAAGCTCGGAGTTCCTTTAAATCCAAGAATATGGTAAGTTCCTCAAGGCCCCTTGAACTCATTCACATGGACCTTTGTGGACCCATGAGAGTTCAAATCCTAGGAGGAAACAGGTATATCTTTATTCTCGTCGATGACTTCTCTCGTTTTACTTGGACAATATTCATAAAATCTAAAAGTGAAGTCATTGGACGATTTAAGGATCTGGTTCCCATGTTAGAAAAATCTCTTGATTGTTCCATCAATTCTATTCGTTCTGACCATGGTACTGAGTTCGAAAATGGAGAATTTCTAACCTTTTGCAGTGAGCATGGCATTGATCACAACTTCTCTGCACCATACACTCCTCAACAAAATGGAGTAGTGGAAAGAAAGAATAGAACCTTAGAAGACATGGCTCGAACTATGCTCATCTCAAGTGGACTCCCTCAATCATTCTGGGCTGAGGCAATCAATACAGCCTGCTACATCATCACTCGAGCTATGCTTCGCCCAATCACAGAGAAGACACCCTATGAACTTCTAAGAGGAAGAGTTCCCAACATTTTACATCTTAGGGTGTTCGGATGCAAATGCTTTGTGCATAACATTGGGAAAGATAATCTTGGCAAATTCGACCCAAGGAGTGATGAAGGGATCTTCATTGGATATGCCTCAAGCAGCAAAGCATACAAGGTCTTCAACAAAAGGACTAAAAAGGTAGAAGAAAGTGTTCATGTTGTTTTTAATGAGAAATCACTTGGTAGAAATATGCAGAACACCACCAACCCCTTTGAAGATCCATTTCCCAAGCCACCTCAAGAAGATCCAGATGAAGACATCACACCTCCCAGTTCCTACCCAGCTGTACAAATTCCTCCACCAGTTCCCATGGACAATCATCAACAATCCATTTCTGGGAACCATGAACATGAAGACAATACCTGTGGAGACATAAATGATTCATCCTCTCACATGTTCTTAAATGGAGAAGGTGATCCCAACATAGAAGTTGAAGCTGAATGTTCAAATCAAGCTGCCTCCACATCAAATGCTCTAGCTCCCAATAGAGAAAGAAGGACCATCAAGCCTCCTGTCAGGTTCGAAGATCTAACCTTTTATGCTTTCAATGCTTTCTTATCTATTGTGGAACCAAAGAACATAGGTGAAGCATTGAAGGATATAGATTGGATCCAAGCCATGCAAGAAGAACTTCATCAGTTTGAAAGGAACAAAGTATGGCATCTAGTTCCCCTCCCTAAAGATAAGCATATCATAGGAACCAAATGGGTTTTCAGAAATAAGCTCGATGACTCAGGAGCTGTAATTAGGAACAAAGCAAGGCTTGTTGCTCAGGGATACAATCAACAAGAAGGAATCGACTATGATGAAACCTATGCTCCAGTGGAAAGGATTGAAGCAATAAGGTTAATAACAGCAATTTTTCGTGTAATTACTACTATGCAAAATATCCAAACAAACCCTAAACCGTAGTCCTAGGTAAGTAAAGGTCGAGTCCACATGGAGACAGATTCTATCTTTATATGCAATTTATATGTCAATCCAAAGTAACCAAAGGGGGGTTTTGTTCGTTTAAGTAAATTTAAGCATGCAAAAGGTAAACAGACTAAAAATTGTGAAATCAGTGATGGGAAAAAAGCACTTAGTCAAACAACATTCACTATTCGTATGACAAGTTGATCCTAGATACTCATTCAAAATCTCATGCAATGGAAATTCTAATTCCTTTTCAGATATAACTAATAGCACAACTAGATACTATTAGCACTAACTAATTAAACAACCATGAAACTATCAATATTCAGTTTAACAGCAGCGTTAAGAATAGGAATATAATTGGATACAATTCTAGCATAAAACCACCAGCTTTTATCCTAGAATGTAAATCAGTTCTCTTCTGCATAAGACTAGCACAACCAGATACTAGTACGATACAGTTGCTACTCTGAAATAGATATGCTCAACCAGTAACAATCTAAATCTAGCAATAGATCAATAACGACAAACCCTAGTTGCACAGGCTAGAGATTATCAATATTAATCATAAGCAATCAAGCAAGAGAATAGATAAAATCCATGCAATAGATAAGGAACGAGAATCTCACAATTGAATCAAAACGAAAGCTTCAACGTCTGACTAAGCAAGAGTGGCTTAGTTCTTCATAGCAAAATACGTAGAAAGGGAAAAGATGAAATTAGGGTTCGAGAGTTCCTAAAACAAACCTTTCCTCTCCCCTTAAATACTAAAAGGAAATAAGTCTCTAAAGATAAATTAAAAATGAAATAATAAAAATAAAACAAATAAGGAAAACGGGCTTGGTGGCGCTTCTGACAACGGCGGTGGTCGCTGCCTCCTCTGCGGCGGTCGCCGTAATCGCGGCGGTCGCCGCCTTTAAACGGCGGTCGCCGTGCTCAAGTCGTAGCCAAGGTTGTTGGGAGGGCTTTGGCGGCGGTCGCCACAATGTGGCCAGCGGTCGCCGTGAAGCCATTCCTTCAGTGTCTTCGTCTCTTCAGCTCCGAATGCTCCCAAAGCCTCCAAAAGTGTGTCTTCAGCACCTCCTCGCCAATACTCCACAACGCCTCTAAAGTGTCCTAAAACACCACTAAACCAATGCTAAAACCCCGTCTATACACACAACATAATCGTGTGTATCAAACTCTCCCACACTTGAATCTCTACTCGTCTCGAGTGGATAGAAAACTATCACCCATCATCAATAAAAGTTCCTAGATCATCAACATGCAAAGAAGCTCACAACTAAGAGTAAAAGCATCTACACGAAAGCTCAACATCCCCTAACCAACCAAAAGAAAACTATCATCCATCAGCATACACCAACCAACACAAACAAACACAATGCACCCAACAACAACAACCTACTCCTCAGCATCATAATCAGTACATCCACAACACACCAAGCTTAAGGGGCAAGCAGAGTACTTCCCCCAAGCTTAACCCGGACATCCAAAAGTGTGAGTAACCTCTAATCCTAGCCTTCATCTATTGCTCCTTATGTCTCTCAGAGTGACCTATCCGACAATCCTTCTTTGACTCCTCTTCTTATGACGCCTCGCCAAGAATAATGAGAAATCCTAAAATCACTCTTCTTCTTTTTCGCTCATTTTGCCAAGGCGCCCTTTCGGGTTTTCACCAAGCCACTCATTTCATTTTCCAATAGATGTACTCACATAAGCTCACGTCACTCTTGACCACATATTACCCCAGCCTAATGCTGGTCCAAGCCACCTGTTTTTTACCTAGGCCGCCTTTTCAGGTTTTCGACCTATCCCAGGATTTCAATTGTAGCCTTTTTTCATATTTTTGGCTTTTTCTCTTTTTTATTCATTTTTCTCCTCAACGACGTAGCAAGTATAGAACTCTCCCCCATGCTTAAACATTGCATTGTCCTCAATGTAATGAAAGACAAAAAGAATAGAAGCACAGGGAAAAGCAAAAAATAACTCACAAACGTCGCCAAGCTGCTTGGACACTTTCTTTGTTGCTGGCGGTCTTCTCAATAACCGCCCAGGTCTCGGGTGTCTGCATCAACTCCGTCTTCTTCATTACCGTGCAACCAAAATGTACCACTTTGGTGAGTAGTGGTTAATCAAGGGAACGGGGTTGCATGGCCTTCAAAAATGGGCCCATATGTCATCGTGGTTGGGCCCTGGGTACCTCCTCTCCAGCTATCGACTGCAGGGCCATCATCGTTGCCAAATAAATACAAGGTAAATGTATTCCTCCGTTAGCAACATGATGCGCACCTCTCCGTGGGAAATCTGGACAGCTCGGTAAAACGTTTTTTTTTTCTCCCCGTTTAAGGTTTTTTCGGGGAGTGACTGAGTGTAAGGACATGAGAGACTTACAGTGGTGATAAACACCTTCTTCAATAGGCATGGAGTCTCTTCCCTGCAGGTCAGTCGGACACAAAAACAAAAACAAAAGCAAAGCAAAAACACACCAAAAAATAATGCAAAAATAAAGAAAGAAAAACAAGGGAAATAATACATACCTCCGGGTTGCCTCCCGGACAACGCCTTAGTTATTGTCCTGGCATGACATACCGATTCGTCCTCCTCAACTTGGTTCTCTCACCTCCAATGAGCGCTCGGGGTCCCCATCAGGAGGGTGTCTCTTCTGGTCGTCTATATTAAATCTGACCCTCTCCCCGTCAAACTCCATTGTGAGCGAACCACTACTCACATCTATCTTCGTACTGGCCGTGTTCATAAACGGCCTTCCCAGCATCACATGTGCACCTTTGTCCTGCCCAGTGTCCACCACCACCAGTTTGTCGTCTTGATCCTTGGTGAGCTTGCTTGAGATGATCACTGGCAGCGTCTCTTTGTCTCCAAGAAACACATACTTGAGGTGGTCAGGAAGTTGCTTCAACTCAATCATTGGTGCCTGCACAATAGATGGCAAAAGCTTCTCGCTAGGCAGGGTTAGTGGTAAAGGTGATTTACCTGGTAGCTCAAGAGGAAGCTTATAGTAAGCGTCCAACTCATTGACAACTTCATGCAAGTCAATAGATGCAGTAAAATCCAAACTGGGATCAACAATAATAGATTGCATGTCATCTAGGTGGTCTTCATCAAAAACATCTTGCACCACAGGCTCAAGTACATCAATTGCACACAGAGAGTGATCATCCGAAGGATATTTCATGGCTTCATAGATATTGTAGTTCATAGTTTGGCCATCAAATTCCATGGTTAACGCACCAGTACTCACATTAATCTTAGTCATGACAAATCTCACAGGCCTTAGCCTGCTGAGGCGTACCTTTCAGTTTCAGACGCCTCACCTCCTCTCTCAGCACATCAAAATTAGCTTGATCAACTTTAGATTGAGAACTAGCGACTACCAAGCTTTGGGAGCCTCTCCCACTGTATTGTCTAAAGTCATCAGCCAGGGTGGCAAATATCTCTAGAACCTCTTCATAAGTCCTCTTCAGAATATTCACACCACATGCAGAATTTACCATCCGACGATCATCTTCATGGAGTCCTCCATGCAAATAAAGAATCAGATCATGATTAGCATAACCATGGTAGGGGCAACTCTTCACCAGTTTCTTGAAGCGCTCATAATATTCATAGAGAGACTCATTAGACAGTTGCTCTACGTTGCAGATCTTCTTCTTGAGCTGATTGGACTTGATTGCTGGAAAGTATTTATCAAGAAACACCTTCTTCAAATTCACCCAAGTAGTGACGCTTCCTGGGGGTAGAGAATAATACCACTCTTTAGCTGATTCCTTCAGAGAAAAGGAAAAGACTCTCAACCTCATCTGATCTTCAGTAATGTCAGATGGCCGCATGCTGGTGCAGACCTCAAGGAATTCATCCAGATGCTGAATAGGATCCTCAAGTGGGGTTCCACTGAATTTCGGGAGTAAATGGACTACTCCTGTCTTAAGCTCAAATTTAACTCCATCACCAAGGGCAGGGAATTGCACAACACGAGTTGGTTGCTCCAAATTAGGAGATGTCAAGGACTCAAGAGTAACACGAGCTGCCATTCTTTCAGCTTCCTGAAGTAGTATATTCGCAGCCCTACGAGCTTGAAGAAAAGTTCTCTCGATCTCTGGATCAAAAGCTAGAGGTAGATTATTAGTAACACGGGTGTGAACCATAAGATAGGTTCACACCAAGATTGGCACACAAATCACACACACAAAATAGATTATTGCCTCCCCGGCAACGGTGCCAATTTGATAACAGCAATTTGTCGTGTAATTACTGCTATGCAAAATATCCAAACAAACCCTAAACCGTAGTCCTAGGTAAGTAAAGGTCGAGTCCACAGGGAGACAGATTCTATCTTTATATGCAATTTATATGTCAATCCAAAGTAACCAAAGGGGGGTTTTGTTCGTTTAAGTAAATCTAAGCATGCAAAAGGTAAACAGATTAAGTTGTGAAATCAGTGATGGGAAAAAAGCACTTAGTCAAACAACATCCACTATTCGTATGACAAGTTGATCCTAAATACTCATTCAAAATCTCATGCAATGGAAATTCCAATTCCTTTTCAGATATAACTAATATCACAACCAGATACTATTAGCACTAACTAATTACACAACCATGAAACTATCAAGATTCAGTTTAACAGCAGCGTTAAGAATAGGAATATAATTGGATACAATTATAGCATAAAACAACCAGCTTTTATCCTAGAATGTAAATCGGTTCTCTTCTGCATAAGACTAGCACAACCAGATACTAGTATGATGCAGTTGCTACTCTGAAATAGATATGCTCAACCAGTAACAATCTAAATCTAGCAATAGATCAATAACGACAAACCCTAGTTGCGCAGGCTAGAGATTATCAATATTAATCATAAGCAATCAAGCAAGAGAATAGATAAAATCCATGCAATAGATAAGGAACGAGAATCTCACAACTAAATCAAAACGAAAGCTTCAGCGTCTGACTAAGCAAGAGTGGCTTAGTTCTTCATAGCAAAATACGTAGAAAGGGAAAAGATGAAATTAGGGTTTGAGAGTTCCTAAAACAAACCTTTCCTCTCCCCTTAAATACTAAAAGGAAATAAGTCTCTAAAGATAAATTAAAAACGAAATAATAAAAATAAAACAAATAAGGAAAACGGGCTTGGTGGCGCTTCTGACAACGGCGGCGGTCGCTGCCTCCTCTGCGGCGGTCGCCGTAATCACGGCGGTCGCCGCCTTTAAACGGCGGTCGCCATGCTCAAGTCTTAGCCAAGGTTGCTGGGAGGGCTTTGGCGGCAGTCGCCGCAATGTGGCCAGCGGTCGCCATGAAGCCATTCCTTCAGTGTCTTCGTCTCTTCAGCTCCGAATGCTCCCAAAGCCTCCAAAAGTGTGTCTTCAGCACCTCCTCGCCAATACTCCACAACTCCTCTAAAGTGTCCTAAAACACCACTAAACCAATGCTAAAACCCCATCTATACACACAACATAATCGTGTGTATCAAAGGTTATTGATTGCCTTTGCATCACACAAGGGTTTCAAACTATTCCAAATGGATGTAAAGACCGCCTTCCTCAATGGCATTATTCAAGAGGAAGTCTATGTCAAGCAACCACCCGGTTTTGAAGACAGTGATCATCCAGACCATGTCTATTTCCTAGACAAAGCCTTGTATGGTCTCAAGCAAACCCCTAGAGCTTGGTATGATCGTCTTGCCCAGTTCCTACTCTCCAATGGTTACAGGCATGGAATCATTGACAAGACTCTCTTCATTCTAGAAGAAGAAGGTAACATCCTAGTGGTTCAAATTTATGTTGATGATATCATTTTTTATTCCACTAACCTGTCCCTTGTAGATAAGTTCAAAGACTTGATGAGCAGTGAATTTGAAATGAGTCTCATAGGGGAACTCACCTTCTTCCTCGGATTGCAAATATCCCAAAAGAAAGATGGCATACAAATTCACCAACAAAAGTATGTCAGGGAACTGTTGAAAAAGTTCAAAATGTAGTCTTGCAAGCCTCTCTCCACTCCTATCTCTACAATCGCCCATTTGGACAAAGATCACTCAAGTCCTCTTGTGGAAGAAAAGCTCTATAGAGGTATGATAGGTTCTCTCATGTATCTAACAGCTAGTCGTCCAGATATTATGTTTGATGTTTGCTTGTGTGCTAGGTTTCAATCATGTCCAAGAGAAACACACTTAGCAGCTGTGAAAAGGATATTCCGATATCTCAAGGGAACTGACTCACTCTGTCTTTGGTACCCCAAAGAGTGTCCCTTTGAGCTGATAGGTTTCACTGATGCTGATTATGCTGGATACTTGATGGATATGAAGAGTACTTCTGGAATGGCACAGTTCCTAGGCCCTTGTATTGTGTCATGGGGTTCAAAGAAACAAATCTCAGTCTCCCTCTCCACCACAGAATCTGAGTACATTGCAGCTGCCTCTTGTTGTTCCCAACTCTTATGGCTAAAGCAACAACTCGCGAATTTTGGTATGTCTTATGGTCCTCTCACTATTCTTTGTGATAATACTAGTACTATAAACATTTCTAAGAATCCTGTGCATCATACTAGGACCAAACATATAGATATAAGGTATCACTTCCTTAGAGATCATGTTGAGAAATGGAACATCATTATGGAATTTTGTAGAACTGAAGATCAGATTGCAGATATATTCACCAAAGCTTTGAATAGAGTTCCCTTCGAGAACCTTAGATTAGAACTGGGAATGATTCCTATAAACTAGCAATTCCTTTAGTTTAAAGTTACTCTACAGTTCCCGTGATTGACTAGTTCAGATCCTTTTGCTTACTTTTGTCTTGGAATCATTGTGTTATCTTTTTTGCAATAGACCCTCATATCCATAATTGTTACTCAAAAGGCTTTGATAATTTTTTCTAGTTCTTCTCCTTGAATGTTCAATTTTCATTTTAACTCAATCATTGTCCAAGTTTCTTTGTTGGCCCAAAAGTCACAATCTGATCATATTCTAACCCAATAATACAAGCCGAAATGATGATTGTGTACTATGACTCTCCCTTGCCTCATTGCACAATCTAATTTCCTATGATCCATCTCTTAACCCTCTCTGGAAATTAGTGTGTGATGCGATAAATGGCCTTCTCCGATTTCTTTTATGGGAACGTACTTTCATGTTTTATGTCTTAAATCCCCACATCAAAGGTTCTCATATATCCCTCTAGCACAATGAAAAAAATCGCCAGAAAGGAACTAGGTAAGGCCGTTCTCCAAACGGCTAGTAGAAACTCGCTCTTCCCAAGACGGCATTTATTGCAAATCAACAGCGTCAGAGACTCTGATCAGCCCTGCATTGTTGCCATTTTTTATCATTTGCTTTTTGAAATTGTGACCGTTGCAAAGCCGAAAAAGCTGCAAGTAAAAGAGCCGTTTCCAAATATCAGAGTTCCTAGAAATCTCTCTCCCCAACGGCTTGATTCTCAACGGCTCCAAATGCTGCTCAAGGGTTATTTAGGGGCTCCTGTTTGAATGAGCCGAGCACTATGCTTCCCTTGCCCTCTAGCTTTCTCACCCTCTCGCTTTCTCTCGTTCTCTTGCTCATTTCTCTCTCTCAAAAACACCAAACTCCTCAAATGGCCAACAAAGACCTCAACCCTCACCTTGCTCAAGATGAGGAAGAAGCTGCTCTCCTCAGAGCCTTCAAAGAAAAGAGAGCTACCTCATCCTCCAAATCCCTTGATATAACCCCTATAAAAAAAAACCTTACCCAAGCAAACAGAAGAGGTGGAAAAGGAACTCCATCATGAATCTAAATCAGTTACTCGCACCATCTCTGATGGCGGTTCCCATGATTCATCTCCAGACAAGGATACCCTAGAGGTTCACAGCTCCGATCCCTCGCTTGTCAGCCTTAAATTCAAGCCTGCTCCCTCAGTTGCAACCAGGCTCAAGCTTCGCAAGCAGAGTTTCCAGGCCCTGGTTCCCTTCAACCCTGCCTCGGAAGAGCCGACCCCCTCCAAAAAGCTAAAATCAGCAGCCCTCTCTTCCTTGTCCACCAGAGCAATAACCTCCACCTCCACCCTGGGGAAAGTGTCTTCCTCCTTCGCTAAGAGGAAGATTCTCAAACCCCTCATCATTGGTGAGGAATTTTGGGCCCAACCCCTTGAAGAGGAGGATGAAGCTCAATTCAGTGATGCCCTCGGCGCATTTCACTCTCTGCTCCAGTTCCAAGGGTAGGACCAGATCTTGGTGGAACCATTCTCCGTCTCAGATGAAGTTGTTCGAGTCTTCTACCAAAATATGACCTTTGTGCCAGCCAAGGCGGATTCTCCCTGCAACGATGCCATCGTTCAATGGAAGGGAACTATGTTTCCTTTGTCCCCAAGCATCATTGCCTCTGCCTTAGGCATTGAGTACAGGTCTGGCTTTGGCATTCTGCATTAAAAGAAGACTTGGCCAAAAGGAAAAGGCTACAAAACCAAGACTGAGGTGGTAAGCACGCTCTATGATGGCGACAATCCCAAGAATCTGTTGACCAAAGGGCTCTCTCTGTCCAATAACTTGTTGTACTTCTGGATCATTCGGAATCTGGTTCCCAGGCAAGAGCACAGAGCCACAGTTCTCATCACAGATGCCATCCTTATGGAGAAAATTCTATCTGGGGAACAAGTTGATCTGCCTAAGCTGGTGCTAGCCCACATGCAATTTTGTCAATCCCATGAATCTCATGCCTTGCCCTTTCCTCACCTCATAAAAAACCTTCTCTCAATGCTCAACCTGTATCCAGCCGACCTCAATGAAACTGCTTACAGCAAGTTCCTCACCATGGGAACGGTGAAGAAGCTCAAAACCAAAGACCACCTGGATGCTCCCTCTGAAGTAAAGCGGAATTGCCTAAGGAAAAGGCAAGTTCCCAAGCCACTCCAAGCTTTCTGCCTCCACTCTACCCTATCCAAGACTCCTCTGCGATGCTAGCTTCACTGGGTCGTATTGAAAAAGCTATCACGGATGGAACCAATGCTATCTCTCTTACCATCCGTGATCAAGTGACAGAAATAGGGAAGACCAGGAATGCAATATCCGGTCTAATGAGTGTGATTCAGCAAACCTTAGAGGCTGCAACTGGAGGAGCTCAAGCAGGCAAAGAAGAGGAAACTGAGGAACAGAAGGATGCTGAAGAGGAGGAGGACACTACGAAGTCATAGGAACGTCTCTCCTAGTTCCCAGTGCTATAACGCCACATTATGCTAGCAGTTCCTTAGGATCCTACCTGCCTCCCCTCTCCCTCTCTTATGTGTTTCAAGTTATTTGTGATCTTTTGTTTTTCTTTCCACTATGCATCATGGACATTGTATTGGCTTTAATGTCTAATGAACTTTTCTGGGTATGTTTCTAATGCATCATTTGCCTTTGCCTTCAGTTTCTATTATGGTAACTGTCATGGGTTTAAAGCAATTGTTTATTTCACATTGATATCCTACACTTGATAAGTTAATTGATCTTTTTGATGATGTCAAAAGAGGGAAGAATGGATAGGAACCTTGAACTCTTGGAACTACTGGACTTATAGGAAATCTAAACCCGTTCTATTTCTGAGGGGGAACTCGAATAACTTAGTTCATTTGCTTAGGGGGAATTTACAACTATTGAATGTTCTTTCATTATTTTGTAAAATTGTAAATCTCTTAGCTCAACTGTTCTCATGAATTTCATGTCCTTATTATGTTGCCGGGTTCCTTATATTTGTCATCATCAAAAGGGGAGAAATTGTTACGAAACGGAACTCAGGAACCTCAGTTCCCATGAGAGTTCCTTTCCTCAGTTTCTCTACTTTTGAAGATGACAAATACTTTGATACTAATGTTTTATCTCAAAGATGTGTTTAAAGGAACCACAGGACAGTTACTGAAACCATGGAAGCCAAACAAGACAAAGAAACCAAACAAGTAAGCCAAAGGAACCCAGAAGTGCAACACGTGACTTTGCTTTTCCCGATAAAGCTGGGAACGCTGAACCTCGGACAAAAGATGGTGAAAGCGACATGAGCAAAGCTTCTAAAGCCTGCCACCATCCAAAGGAAAGCTCCAAGCTATCCAGAACGCTGAACCTCGGACATTGGTCAGTGAAAGCGACATGTCAAAGAGCTTGTCACCATCCAGAGCAAAGTTCCAAAGTATCTAGGTTGCTGAACCTCGGACGAAAGGTGGTTGACAACGACATGACAGATTCTTCTGAAGTTGTTGACCAACCAATGTGGATTCTGAGTTGCCTAGGTTGTCGGTACATGTCTAAGTCAGCGTGAATCAAGGATCACCACACAACCTAGGTCAAGCTTGCTCTGTGGGAACCGAGAGAAGACTCAACCTCGAGAATACACTATATAAGGAAGACAAGCTTCAGTGTTATTCTCAAGCACTACAACAAGAATCACACTTCATAGCAAACATCAAAGTGTGAACTCTCAACAAGATCATCAACTCAAACCAAGATCAAGAGGAACCAGTCAAGAAACCCGAGAGCTGTGTGCTAGTTTCTGTGACTGTAAGTGAGTTAGTTCCTTAGTGCTTAGGACTGCTTCTTGGATTGATTGTACTTTCTGTTAAGTTTATCTAGGATTGTCTAACTGTGTGTAAGACAAAGAAACTGTGTGTTTGTTCCTAGAGTAACATGTAACCGAAGTGATAAGAAATCAAGAAGTAGACCTTGAAATCCTTTCGAAAGAAATGTAGTGATTTTTATCCTAGATTGCTAGTTGGCAATCGAAGGTTTTCACTATAAGGAACTTGTTCATTTATATTTGATTGTTTATTTCCGCTGCGAAGGGAACTGTAGTATGTATTATCAGTTCCCTTGTTCTTAATCTAACAATCACGATCCTACAAAGTTGAATGCTTTTTACAACCAGAGAAGAAAGAGGGGTGAGATTTATTTTGTGCTGATTTTAGAAGGGCATGGATTTTGGGTTATTTACGATACGGTGTCACTGAAGTATTGAATATGAGAAGCGTGTTTTTATTTAATTTTTTAGAGATGAAGAGGTTAATAAATCCTTACTTTATACCTTAAAGAAGGTATGCAGCAGAAGCACTCATAAAGAATTTGTTAGATGAAGAGACTAATTACAAATTCGAGAAAGACAAGAACAAGAATATGAGAAATAAAAAGAAACAAAACGTTGAGTAGCTCCTAAGTTTTATATGGGTGCATGCATGTCGTTTCCATGTATAGTAAATATAGAATTCTTAATTTTATTTGCATGTTTAAAAATCTTATTTAGTATGCTAATTGGATTTCTGGGGCATGGACAAGAATATACGATTAGATCGAACTTATATGCTTGCAAAGGGAGACAAAACAAAAGCGATCGATATTTACGAAACTAACAAACACGTGGTCCCTTAATTTTGCATGGCTGCCGATCTGCCACGAAATTAACCTTTTTGTTGCTCTTTCGATGCAACTTTAAATTCGTCTTTAATCTGGCTTACTCATTATCGGTCTTTCGATCAAAACTTTCCAAATTTTCTTACTGATAAAAGTGATATTTCGTGATCATTACTCGATAGGTTTAATCTTTATCTCCCGTTATAATAATGAGAAAAATACATTTTCATACCTATTTTAATAGGAATTTTCTAATATATACTCCACCATAAAAAATAGACATTAGTAATAATTTTAACTAAAATTAGACTAAAATACACTCTTTCTTTCATTCATTTATTTTTAAGAAAAATAGAAGAACCCCCATCTACATAGACCTACTTCCTTCTTTGTCTCTTCCATTAGAGTCAAAACACCCACCGTCACCACAACACGTTCTAATTCGTGTTGGCTACATGAGCACCCTCCTCTTGATATACAAATCTATTAAATTAATGTAGGTTGCATCAACGTACGAACCAAATTGTACGAATTTGATATGAAATTGTGTAGGTTCTTGATTTCAATAGGAATTCGTGTAGGTTCTTGATTTGTACGAACTGATCTGAATTTGTGTAGGTTCTTGTATGGTTGGTTTTTTAGTGAGTTTTTTAGTTAACTTTTCAACTTTCTCTCTCTACCACATCATCTAAAAAATTATTTTTACTTTTTTCATACTTATAATTTTTCAACCCAGATTTTTTCATTCTATAAATTTTATGAAAAACATATATAAATGGGTGTCTATGGATAGATAAAAATCAATTATGAATATTGGATATACTTTTTAAAACAAATAAAACTAAATTTGAGCTGAAAATGACTAAAATAATTGTAAAATCCAACTTTTCAGCTTAAATAGGTTTTTTAGCAGTTTCTTAATAAGAAACCATAAAAAAGGTTTTTTAGCAAAAGTACACTATAGCTAGAAAACTTATATATTATAATGCTAAAAAACCACCATTATGGGTGGTCTTATATTTCTTGTAGGAACTTGATTGTGTGTGTGAGTCCCAAAATTTGTGTATCACACGAAATTTCTGTACTAGTCGATACAAAATTTAGTAGTCTACACATAATTTTATGTAGTCATTTACACAAAAATTATGTAGTAGCCTACACAAAAATTATGAAGTAGCTGGCACAAAGATATATAGTAGCTCTCGGTCCGGACGTAGCGTGAAAATGATCATTCGAACCAGGCGAAAAATATAAAAAAAAAAGATATGTAGTAGCTTCACAAAAATTATGTAGTAGCATACACAAAAATTATGTAGTAGTCTACATGAAAGCAATGAACTAGCCTATTGCCAGAGGCGGAGCTACTCAAGGCTTTAGCCCCCGTTGGAATTTAAAAAAAAAAAGATTAAGTATTGTACTAAAAAGCCTTCTAGTCTAGTGTTTGATTTAACTATATTCCTTTAATGATATGTAAGTGAATAGATGTTCAAATCTTAAGAGCTCCTCCCCCTTTATTTTTCATTTCAACTATTTTAATCAACCTCCTCCTTATCTCTTTTTTTCTTTCTTTTTACGTTATATTTGTTTCTCTTTTTTACGCATGCTATATAATATTATAGTGTATACACTCCATTTTTGTTAGATATTTTTTATTATCTTTATTTTATAATTCAAATAGATAGATTAAATTTAATTCTTTATAATTAAATAACATAATAATAATTGTATCATATCAATAAATGTATAAAGTAGTAAGTATATAGATGGATAAATATTTTACAAATAGGTTTACAAACTTCAAAATCACCATTTGTTAGACCAAGTTTTAATCCTAACCCATTGAATCTGTTAAGTGTTCCAAATTTGTCTAATTGTGAAGTTGAAGATGATCTTAATGAGTTGTATGTTGATTAAGTGCTAAAAAATTAACATACTTTTAATAGTTTGTGTTATATTAAAATTAATTTTAGTCATGCAAGATTTTAGTCCCCGTTGGGATCAAATCCTGTCTACGCCCCTGCCTACTGCCTACACGAAAGCATGTAATTGCATACACAAAAATTATATAATAGCCTACACGAAAGGATGTAATAGCGTACATGGAAAAAAATATATAGTAACCTACACAAAAAATTATATAATAGCCTACACCAAAAACTATGTAGTAGCCTACTAGAATGTTTAATCTTTTAACACGATTCTATCATACACGAATCTAATCACAAAAAAGGTATCTACCCTTTATTATGTGTGCATGTATAGTCCATTTCATATTACTATATTGTGGGCTCAAGGGGAAAAAAAATGAAAATTGCTCAGTAAATTGCATAATGGAAAGGCGAAGATGATTGAATATATTCGAAATTATTGACTTTTTTTATAGGTCGAACTTGAGCCATACACGAAACAACATTTGTCATTAGACCTAATGAAACAGGGTTTTTGAAATTTAATTTGAACCCTATATTGAATATTTTGAGTGTTAAATTTCATGTAAAGAGTTTGGTATGATGAAAAAGACTTTTCCTTGTTACCCATAAGTCGTAGATTCATGACTTATACACCCCATTTCCTTATAGTCATGCTAAGCATATAGTGATATATTTGATAGCTATATTGTCGAGTGTTGATAAAAAAAAAACAAGTTAAATATGCCAATAAAATATTTACATCAGACAAATATATATAATAGTTGTAATTTTTGATAGGTTTTGCTACACGAAAATATGCTTTACACGAAACTAATATGAATCTAATGTAGCAAAACCTTACTTTACACGTATGAGATTATATGAATTTGGTTTACCCTATCAATGTTACATAGAATCTCACCAAATCGTGTAATCAATCTCATCTACACGAGAAAAAGTCATATACTTTACACATAAATCTACTTTGTACTAATTTAGTTATCTAGTTACACGAATTTGGTTTACACTAATTTAATTTACATCAATTGTTGTTACATAGAATCGAAATTTATCTCAAATCAATGCTACACAAAAACCTACTATCGATTGGAGGTTTGATGTCTTAACACGAGTCTATCTTACACGAATCTACTCTACATGAAAGTTTATTAATGCTAAACAAAAAGATTATTTTACACTTAAAAAAACAATGAACCCTAATCGTTAATCTTGTGAAGATCGTAATACTCTAAATTTAATGTCAGCAAATTAAGGTATTAATAATCATTAACTAGTGTTAAGTGAATAAACCTAATTTTACAATGAATCCTAATAGTATGCACTAGCAAACCTAATTACACGATTTTATGATGATCCTACACGATATACAAGAAGCTACACAATCTCTCGTGTATATGAGATTAATTTAGTCATTTCATGATTCAAAGCTACACCATATAGATTCTGGATTACACGATCAACAATTGGTTCGCATGTTGGGTTATGGAACCTGATGGACTGTACACCGAAAACCCAACTCCAGCGTGATGCGATCCTGGCTAGTCCTGAACCAGGCTTCGGCGAACCGCCGAAGACCAAGACCGTGGCGTCCCCCGTGGCATCCGACAAGCCTATTTAATTAGTTTTTCTATGTATTTCAGTACTTTCCGTTTTTAGTAGTTCATTATTTAGTAGTTGCTAGTTTTAGCTTATTTTCTATTTTGGTATGCGAGCCCATCTGCGTATGGACTCGGCCCATTAGATTAAATAAGACCCATCAAGGTCATGTACTATTTTGGCTATATGCAGCCTTCTCTTGTAATCGTTTTAGTTACGTTGAAATTTATGCCTAAGCTTTGTAGTTGAGTTGAACTCCTCCCCTTAGGCCTCAGCGTCACAAAACTGGTTAGACCTGATTGAACCACGTCACGGTTCACAACCTTCACTCTCGCCCCACCCTCGCCCAAGCGAGCATAGGAGAGCCGTGGATCATCCTTCCTGGTGGTTCGTACTTATCTGGTTACCAAGAGAAGGATCCGAGACCATTTTCTACCTAGATCCGGCTTCAGACGAGATCCGAGCCAGCGGATTCATATCAATTGGTATTAGAGCGTCAGGGGTACGAGATGTGTCTTTCCTTCTTTTTCCTTTCTTCCTACCCATCATCACCATTACAACTCCCAAAACCGAACTCGACTTCTGCCCAGATTTCATCCAAAACAATTTTCATCCTTTCTGCAATTTTCTTTCATAACCCTGTAGAGCATCTCAATACGAGTCCGGGCAAATAAAATGCGCCCAAAACGGACATCGTTTGACCCCTCAAAAACCAAAATACGAAACCTTCTCTGTTGCCCAAACCCTAGCCGCGACCGCGGCTGCAACAGCCGTGACCGCGGCCACAGCAGCCGCTCCCTCCCAAGCCCCCTTCCCTTTTCCTTACCCAAACCCTAGCCTCCGCCGCCCCTAGCAACCCTAGTTCGGCCTTCTCCCTAGCCGTGCCACCTAGCCACAAACCTAGCCACCCTGGATTACCCTAGCCGAGCCAACACCCACCCATGGCTCACCAGTGCCTCCCGTGGACCTACAACCCCTACCTCTTCGCCGACGAGTGGCACGACGATGAATGATTTGGTGGCGTGAGTCTATATGACGCCCATCCGGACTATATCCCGACGCCACCGCGATGCCGCACGTACTCTCCGCCCCGGCGTCCATCCTACCCGCCCAGGCGCCAACACAACTCGCCACCTTTCCGCGAGTACGCCCCAGTGCGCTACCCTGAGCACCCGCACGTGCGTCGTTCCGAGCGCCCTCCCGTGTCACCGGTTCCAACGGTCGCACACGAAGCCACCACCAAGTGCCAAGCGTTGGTCGTTCGCCAGGCAGCAGACGAGGCCCATGCCCAAGAGGTCGCCGAGCTTTGAGCCCAGCTTGCGGAGGCCAGAAATTTCATTGTCGCGCAAGCCGCGACCTTGGCCGCAATAGCATCGACCGCGGCCACAGCCGCGACCGCGTGCCCAACAGTCGCGACAACAGCTTCAGCAGCCGCTCCGTCCACAACCCTCTTGTCCACGGCAGCGGGTCTGTGCCCCAGCGCGCCCGCTCCCGAGCCCGATGCTTCCATGCCCGCACGCAAACCCAACATGCCTACGACCCTTCCAAGGTTGTCGACTCCAGATCTGGGCTTCCGTGCGATGATGATGACCAAGGCACCCAAGCCCGCTCCCGCATCCGACCCATTCTTGCTGATATTTGTTATGCCGAGAGCCGAACCCGAGCCCTACTACGACGCCGCACTCTCGCTGGCTGCCGAGCGCATGTTCTCCCTGGCCCCACCCAGCTCGAAGCGGGGACGCTTCGATTCTAAGGGAGGGAGAATGATGTGATCCTGGCTAGTCCTGAACCAGGCTTTGGCAAACCGCCGAAGACCAAGACCGTGGCGTCCCCCGTGGCATCTGACAAGCCTATTTAATTAGTTTTTCTATGTATTTCAGTACGTTCCATTTTTAGAAGTTCCTTATTTAGTAGTTGCTAGTTTTAGCTTTTTTCCTGTTTTGGTATGCGAGCCCATCTGCGTATGGACTCGGCCCATTAGGTTAAATAAGGCCCATCAAGGTCGTGTACTATTTTGGCTATATATAACCTTCTCTTGTAATCGCTTTAGTTACGTTGAAATTTATGCCTAAGCTTCGTAGTTGAGTTGAACTCCTCCCCTTAGGCCTCGGCGTCACAAAACTGGTTAGACCAGATTGAACCACGTCACGATTCACAAACACAACCTTCACTCTCGCCTCACCCTCGCTCAAGCGAGCATAAGAGAGTCGCGGATCATCCTTCCCGGTGGTTCGTACTTATCCGGTTACCAAGAGAAGGATCCGAGACCATTTCCTACCTAGAACCGGCTTCAGACGAGATCCGAGCCAGCAGATTCATATCACAGCGGGTCCAGGCCGTAGGTACGGGAAAATTTTTGGGCCCGTCCGTACAAGGGTCTTTTGGGCCTGATTAGGGTTTCGCTAATTAGTATAAAAATCCGCTTAGATTATTGTAGTCATTATCACAAAAATAGTGGAAAAAACCTGGCTTGGCAGTGATAACATCCATTTTATACATATTTTAGGAGTCTAGTTGCATATTAGATTAGGTCATTTTCATGCATATTTTATACTTTTTATAATTAATTTTGTATTATTTTGTATTCGGAGTCTACACTCGTACTTTTGTGATTTCAGGTATTTTAGGTGTAAATTTGGAGGCGATACGAGACTATTGTTAAAGATGTCAAATAAAGGCCCGACCATATTGGTGATTAATATTCGGCCCAAGTGGGCAAAATCTCGAAATGCTGAAATGAGGCCCAAGTGAACTACTGATGCAGCTGTTGTTTCACGTGCTGGGCCGGCCCACTTAAACTCTCTGGAGGAGTCAAGCGTGCAAATGGGCGTTTGCACAATTCAAAGATTGGTATTATCGTTCTAGTCATTTGTCAATTTGGATTATTTTGTATTGAGATTCAATTTTATCTCCAATGTTTATTGCATAATCCATATATATTGATGACTAGTTTAAATTTATTGATGTCTTCGATCATGCTTTGCTAAATTCCTAGTTCTAGGGTTATGGTGATCCCGACGATGTGTATGTAATTAGATTTATTTTTTTGCCCGAGTTGAAATAATATTTGATTCATTCCTAGATGCTTTATGCCCATAGTAGTAGATGCGAAATGGATCCTATTTGGGTTTGAGACTGAAAGGTGATAACTTTAATAGGTAGTCAGGTAGGGTTTTAGACTGAGAGGTGATAACTTCTACTGGAATCTTAGAAATTGAACCTGAGTGTTATTTGTGCGACAACAACTTAATTACTCTTGAGGATTAATAGGCTATCATAGATGTTCTAGATTTGAGTTGGATTAGCGGAGCACGACAACAAATGTTATTTCAGTTTATCCCTAGACTCTAAGTGCGTTAAAGGGTTTGGATGAGATTAGCTCTGCGCGACAGCGATTGTTAGTTTAGTCCAGGCATGTTTACTATCGTCTGAAAGGAGTTAGTAGATTACCTTAGATAGCCTACCTTCAAATAATTTGGACTAGATTCATGTAAAGTGTGATTCTACTTACTGTTGCATCGTTGCGGTGACCCTTAACCTTAGACACATTTATCCCATTGATTTTATCTTTTTTTTTATTTGTTTATTTAGTTAGCTTAGTTCTAGTTTCCTCAAATTTCATATCTTTCCGGCCTAGTTCACTGGTAGCGTTGCAATTAATATTACATTGGTCTCTGTGGGATCGACACTTGACTACTACAACTGATCCCGTACACTTGCGGGTACGTTTTAGCCACATCAGGCAGCGCCCCCAGACGTAGTCAATTTCTTGACGAACTGAATTAACAATTCTCGTGTTCTTTGTTTAAATGTATCTCATTACTGCGTTTGAATCCTAACATGGCATTTGTTTATCGAACAACAAAGGAGAAGGTTGCATTAGCAAGATTAACGAACAACGAAGGCTTGGGTTGGCGGAAGCACGATTGGTAAAGGCAAGGTTGGTCGGCGCCCGACGGTGGGGTTGTGGAGACGACGGTGGACACAAGGATGGAGGTGTGAGGGCATGGAGGTGTTGATACGATCGTGTAAAAAACTGAGGAACTTTTGCAGATTAGGTAATTTAATCAAGAGTGAATTAATCATTGAAAAAAAAATATACTATTGGAATATATTAAGGAAGGACTACACTTTTGAAAAAGCAACATGAAAAGAGTATTATTGAGGAATTCTTCTCTATATTATTAGAGCGGTCAAAAAATGATCCGATCTAATTTTATTTACTTGTTCGAACCGTAGACCTGATCTTATCTCGAGTCTCACTCGGTAAAATGTATAATTTGAATTCGGCTAACTTGAATTCGACATGGTAAAATTTAAGTAAATGTGAAATTTGATTAAATTCTACTTTAAAAATATATATAATAAAAAAATTAAAATAGTTTAAAAAACCTCACTATACTTGTAGGGTCTTCTCATATTCAAAATTATAAGTTAATATATTATAAATTATACATTAAGATTACAATTTTTGTGTATGAATCTCATTATACTTAGTGTCTTTTCGTGACAAGTCTAATGCGTAACAAAATTCCTATTGCATATTTGGATTTCGTAAAGGATCTTGAGCCTGTTCAGCCGCATTCTTGGGGTTCGGATGTGCTAGCACATCTTACATGGCGCTATGAAAGATTTCACGTTTCGGATGTGGTCAGACTCGGAGGGACGCCTCCGAGTCGACGGATGTAGCACTATCTTCCCCACCAATGATGCAATTCACTTGTTAATATGACAAATCATATTACTATGAGCATCTGAGAAAAAATGCAGGACATATTCAATGATCTTTACTTCATCAAAACCATGAAAGTGTCGTCTCCTACATTAGTAAGATAAAGTTTGGTGCTTTTAGGGTTCTAAAACATAAACTTTCAGACAAATGTAGAGTACTTTTTCAAAACACCACTTGCTATACTTAAAAAAAAAAGTAACCACCCAGTGCACTGTCTCAACTTACTCAAAGCCACCTGCGACACTCATCCCATTTACAAAAAATAGTAAAAGGACCCGTCTATCATTCAAACACAATGCAATAATATATAGGTTATACTAGAGGGCAAAAGGATATTTCTAATATTCATAGGAGAACGTGACCGGATGTGGGCCTAAGTAATGTTTGGGTGACAAATGAAGATAGTATAGTGGCCATCTATTATGATCACATGCAACAACATACCTAAACGCAACCTTTGATCTGGAAATTATATACTACCTAGGGATGATATATGACTGGGATGAAGTTGCTGATTTTCCACGGTATACTAAATTTAAAACTGCACTCCATCTCCTACAGATGGCACTTGGAACGGTTGTGAAATTTGAAAGGTGATATGGGTATAGGTTTGGTATACAAAGGTTGATCCTACTGGTGATCCACCACGGCGATGCTAAAGAAGTTTCAAACCATGCAATATGGTACATGGTAGCTACAGAATGAGAACATGGCCCACATCGAGGTTGGGGGTACCACCTGAAAGTAGAGTGTGACATAACAAAATAATAACATTTATGAAAACAACTTCAAAAAATACTAATGTTTATGTTTTATAATAATTAAAAACAGATTAGAGATGCCTATATCTTCTATTTGATGCACTTTGAGTTCTTTTACTATTGGATTTACATTGACTCTAAAATAATTACAAATTGTTTGGATTTACATTGACTCTAACAATCAAGAAATAGGCTTGGATTCCTCTCATTTCCAATGTTTAGATTTACATGCATGTTTATTAACTCTTGTCTGATTTCTTTCAGATTTGACAATGATGAGACAAGTCCATGTAAGTTATTATGGAAGGAATATGCCATTTGGAACTCCTCCACCTCCACCAGTAAACTTGAAGTACCATGTATCAGTGTCTCATGTTCCTCTGGAGTCAAGGATAGTCAAACAGATAGATTATTATTGCAAGTATACTAAATTAATGATGCATTGTTTGTGATAGTATATGACATTATTATTATTATTATCATTTACCATTATCCTTATTTGACCTTGCTTTTTATTGCAGTAAGTCTAATTTGGTAAAAGATATGTTTTTGAGGTCAAAGATGGATAGTGAGGGATGGGTCTCTATTTTTGTGATTGTGAGCTTTCCTAGGGTATGTTGAAGCTCTTTATCTAAGATTGTGTTTACATTGACTCAAACATGTTATGTAAGATCTTTGTTTGTTCCTTTTGTTGTTAGAATTGTCATTAAAGCCCTCCTTTTGTACGTGAAATTTTAGGTTACCAGATTGACCAAATCCATCCCCTTAATATTGAAGTCATTAACGTCTTACAGTGTTGTTGAAGAACAGTTACGTACATGCTCTGTATTCTTTAATGTTTGGTTGTTTCGTCATTGTAATAGGAAACATGCTTAATTAATATTTGTTTTTTAAAGATAATATTATTCAAGGAAACACTATAAAAAATATGGATACCACCAAACTTGTTGGCCAACTCGAATAAACAAGGCAATCATGACAAGCAAGCAACTAGTTCATCACAAGAGCATCAACTCTCGTTATGAATGACAATGGTTTTGGAATTTGGGTTTGAGAATGTATAGTTAGGTCATTGGTATTCTCTAGCGTACATTTGATGACTATATCCAAACTATTATTGTTGACTATAAATTGTTTACTTATAAGAAGTAGATAATTCTCAATTTAATATATAGTTTTAGATTCTGATGAAAGATAGATGTTGAAATGTGTATACCTGTAAATGTACACATTTGATGACTGTAGTGTAACTTGTTCTTGTTGCACATAACCCGAATGTGTAATAACCGGTGTATTTGCTTCTCAAATAACTCGGATTTGGTTTTTAATTAACTGGTGTATTTGTTTAGGGAAATAACTCAGACGTGTAATAACCATTGTATTTGCTTCTCACATAACCCGGATTTGGTGTTTAATTAACCGATGTATTTGCTTTTCAAATAGCTCGGATGTGTAATAACCGGTGTATTTGCTTTTCAAATAACCTGGATTTGTATGTGTTTTTAATAACTCGAATGTATATAGTACCCAAATAACTCAAAGGCAAATAACCCGAGCGTGTCAAATTTAGGTTCGGGTTATTTGGTCCAGGGCAAATCTCGCGCTGACCTTTAACCTGAACCTAGTCCGAGTTATTTGCCTATAAACGCCTGGGTTATTTGGTGATTTTTATAGTAGTGAATGGAGCGAATACAAGATGCAGAAGGGAGGAATTCAGGGAGAGTATGAAGACATGCAGAATGGAGGAATTCATGGAGATGATGAAGACATGCAGAATTAAGGGATTGAAGGAGAGGATGAAGACATGCCTAATTGAGACATCTTTCGCGACATTTTCTCACCCTCTTTCCTGACAACTCTCAAAACAAAATTGTAATTGCATATTTGGATTTCGTAAAGGATCTTGAGGCTATTCAGGATCATTCTTGGGGTTCGGATGTGCTATCACATCTTTACAGGGCACTAGATAAGATTTCACGTTTCGGATGTCATCAGATCTGAAGGGGCGCGGGGTGCCCCTCCGGGTCAGATTAGAGAATGTATTATATCATTCTCTTTCTCTGTACAACAATTACCAACTGGATTAGGGTATGTATTACGCCAATCTCTCTCTTTGTTCTTGTCAATAATGGACCACCGAAAATATTTAAACCAAAAAGAGGACTTCGATAAGGTGACTCACTATCCTTTTCTTTTCATTCTGGGCTCTGAATTTCTAACTAGAAAATTACAACAAGCTTTAGAATGACAATGAAAACCACTGGGTTTCCAACTTGCTAGAAATAGGACTAGAATCCCCTATCTAGCATTTGTTGATGACACTATGATCTGTCCAAAAGCGAGTCAACAAAACTTTAAGAAAATTAAATAGATTGTGGATGATTATCGCATGATCTCAGGACAAAAGGTCAACTTCCATAAATCGGCTTTCCGAGTTACAAAAAAGGTATCAAATGTACAAAAACAACATATTCATGGAATGTTTACGATTACCAAAATAACCTCCATTGAGAAATACCTTGGGTGTCCTATTATTAATGGTAGGTTAACTCTACTACCTTTATAGATCATCACAAGCTCAAAACAACAATTGACTAAATGGAAGGCAAACTCACTATCACAAGCCCGAATAACGACATTGATAAAAGCAAACCTTGCTTCAAGATCCAATTTCTTAATGC
Organism: Rheum nobile; assembly: GCA_027886185.1. Classification (NCBI taxonomy): domain Eukaryota; kingdom Viridiplantae; phylum Streptophyta; class Magnoliopsida; order Caryophyllales; family Polygonaceae; genus Rheum; species Rheum nobile. The sequence continues at coordinate 489,282 of WOAB01000738.1, read as the reverse complement.
AAAGTTTCATGCTTCCAACAAGTATCCATAATGAACTGGATTAAATATATCGATCTTTCTTTTGGAACAAAAACTCATCCTTTATACCCCTTATTGGAGGGAATAAAATTTGCCAAACCTCCAAATCTGGGAGGTTTGGGGTTACGAAAAACAAAGGACATGAATCACGCCCTACAATTCAAGCTGATATGAAAAATTCTAGCGGATCCGGAGAACTTTGGGTCAGAATAATATCCGAAAAATATTTACAAATCATTATATTTTAGAATATGAAAAGATTGGTAACTACTACTGTCAATGGTTCATAATGAAAGAAATACGACATGAATTCAAGAAAGGACTTATTTGGCAAGTAGGGGATAGAAAAACGATTAATTTCTGGACAGATAAATAAGAACTAAACGAACCACTATGTGACATTGTAAATATACATGCAGACATCAATCCTAATACAAAAGTGAAAGAGTACTTGAATATCAACAAACAATGGAATAAGAACAAATTAGACCAAACTTTGCCGCCAAAAATAGTATCCACAATCACATCAACAACAATTCCTTTCAATTATAGGGACCAAATGTATTGTGAACCAAGTAAGAATGGTTGGTTTACTACGAAATTTGAGATGGATTCAATAATAAAAAATAAATGATACTCTGCATATGATCCCTCTTGGATTTCAAAACTGGACACATACCCAAAAGTGAAAAAAAAATCTATGAAAGATCATTAAAAATGGACTCCCCACCATATCAAGACTAATGGAAAAGGGGTTGATATACCTCCGGGTTATATTTCAAGCAATCATCAAACAAAAGACATAAACCATTTGTTATTCCACTGCAATCGTACTCTACAAACAATACTAAAAATAAACATTGATACAAGGAGGTATATAGAAACTTTGACTTTGGGAAACAGAAAGATTGAGGACATCCTAGATGAAATAAGGAATAAAACGACCACGAGCCAATTTACAAAACTAATAATCACTTGGTAGAGCATTTGGTACCAAAGAAACCAGAAAATATTCTCAACAAACAATGATGACGTAGAGATCATAACAGATCTGACAACCTACATTCAAATTTTGATTTCAAATTGGAAAAAAAAAACAAAATTTTGGAAACTTGGTTGCTTAGCCAATACTAAGAATATACATATGCAAAAACCAAATGTGAGAAAATGCGAAAATCTAAGATGGGAGAAACCACCAGAAAATTTTGTTAAAAATCAATCTAGATGGATCAACAAGATCAAACGGAGACACAAGTTACAGATTTATATTCAAAGATGACAAAGGTAAACCTATTTTCATTTTCGGAGGGAAAAATGGCAAATCAACTGTTTTGAGAATAGAAGCTCTTGCATTGTGAAATGCGTTAATTAAGGCAAAAGAAAAGGGGCTCCAACAAATGGAAATTTAAAGTGACAAAATGACAATTGTTAATGTTTGGAAACAAATTTGGCACTGTCCATGGGATATTGAGATTGTTATCTCTGATATTCTATATTTGTTACAAATTTTTATGATAATGCGGATTTTTCATGTCTTTTTGGAAGTAAATATGGTGGGTGATCTCATTGCAAAACTTTGTCATTGACTTTCACTAGAGGAAATCATCACCAATTTAGAACTTCTCGTTCTCATCCAAAAGGATACTATAGGCTAATTTTCAAGTAGCTCTTGATATCAGTCTAATTCTTATCTCATATAAAAAAAAATTATTAAAAAAAACTATAAAAATGTTCAATTTTCATTAGTTTGGTTTTGTATAAAAAATCAAAGTAGCCTAGAATAGAGGTTATGGAGGTGGTTTCTTTGTAATTTATCCTTGAAAATCACTTTATCGAAACATGCTCGTTATATGACTTGTTCTCTTGAATTTGGAAATTGAAGATTCCTCCAAAGATCCAACATTTTATTTGGAAAGCAGTCAGTGACTGTCTTCCTACTACAGAAAGATTAAATAGATGCTTTTTCTAAAGTTTCATCCCAATGTAGGTTATGTAATGAATATACCAACCATCTTTTCTTTGAATGTCAATATACCCAACAAATGATCTATAATCTTCAAACTCGACTCAATCGAACATTTTCTATCAAGTCATCTTCAGACTACCTTACATATATCAATTATTTCTTAACCTCGAACAAATCACCTGAACCCATGTTCTTCCTCTGGTGGGCAATCTGGAACCATCGGAACACAATAGTTTTCGGTAGAAACAACAGCAGTCAAAATATTTTATTTTCTAATCAAGCTTTTTTCCAATTCCAATCATGGTATACTTCGACCTTAGGCTCAACGTTCACTTCTACACCGACCTTTAAATGTAATAGAACTCGCAGAACTAATAGTATTTGGAGAAATCCGCCTCTTGGCTGAGCCAAGTTAAACTTTGATGGGTCCAAAAAGCATAATCAATCCTCTCATATTAGCTACATATTACGTAACTCAAATGGAAAGATCATGTCCATTTTCCATGACAATATTCCTAATACCAGTGTCCTACAAACGTAAGCTTTTGCAGCTTTGTTTGGTATTCGGAATGGTATCAATTTAAATATTAAACACTTAATCATAGAAGGTGATAATTTGACAATCATAACCTCAATTAAAGGATCTTGGAAAATACAGTGGGAAATCCACTCAATTATTCTTGACATTACTACTCTATATTCTTTTTTTTTATTCTATACAGGTATATCATTGCTTTAGGGAAGCAAATCACGCAGCTGACTTCCTAGCTACACATGACATCAGTTCTGTTGGCCTTGCAAGACTCCAGCATATTCTTTCTTCCACCACCCTTTTTGAGCATGTGCTTTGTTCATCTCGATATGAGTACCTGTTTGAACTCGATGTATGATAATTTCTATAACACATTTGTATAGATCATCCATTGCGATGATTCAGGGTTGACATTCTATTAGTAAATAGGCCCTACTGTTTGCCTTGTATAAAAAAAACATGCTCGTTACATAATTTTTAAGAAAAATATGGATATCACTAGGAAAATGGTGGGTCAATTACGGGGTGTCAGTCCATGCACATACGTGCATAAAGCTTAACATACAAGTTCATGGGATTTTAACTCAAAATCGATTGACAATGAGTGGAGTAACTCATGAATAGTGGTCTAACTTGTTTTATTCATATTTTTGTTGTGGGATAATTCTCTTATTTCTCTTCCACATAGCCAAAGATCTCCATCTAGGGGTGTGCGTAATTGGACTGGACTGGAAAATCGACCGAACAAAAAATGCATGGACCAAACTGGGTGTATTTCGGTCTGGTCCTCAGTCCATACATTTTAAGACTTTGGTTTCGGTTCGGTCCGGTCCAAATTCTGAATTTTCCGGTCCAGACCGAAATGGATCTATTTTTTTATTCATATTTTATTTATTAATATCTTATAATATTCCGGTCCAATCTAGTCCAATATTATAAAAAAATAGTTAATATAAAAAAAATAAGAATAAAAAAACAAATTTATGGTCTAATATTACAAAAACTAGTTATAGAAATAGAAAAAGAAATTTATTTTTAATTAATATTGACAAAAATTGGCGGTCCAATCCGGTCCAAGACCGGACCGGAATCGAACCGAATCGGATCATATTAATCCGGTTTGATCTATAGTCCAAGCATCTCAAAAATTCTGGTACAATATGGACCGGATGCACATCGCTATCTCCATCTCAATGTATTTCTCGTAGATATCCTTCTCCCTCTAATATCTGCAGCTAGCAAAAAGTTATGTGTTTGCCCCACTCCATTATTCCCACTGAAGCAGTCCTCTCATTGCTCAAAGACCTACTTCAATCTCTCTTCACACTATAAACGAATCCTTAAATTTCCCCTTTAAGTATGTAACTAAATATATTACATATATATATCTGTCTTAATATTACACCTCCATCAAGAATCATATTCTTGATCTGCACTTCAAAAAGCCAATCCCCACATTGCTTTTTATATGCTTGATTACTTTGCTTACACTGCATATCTCACACTTCATCCTTAAATTTCTCTCTTGTTTGACAAACCCTCTTCTTCTTCTTTTATCTGGGTGTGTGTAGCTGAGCAATATGAAAGATGGGTTTGCTTTTGCTAGTAGAATTGAAGGTTTGAGAAGCCATTAGAGCTAATCTGGAGCTCAAAGAGACTAATTCATATTTCAACAAGTAGAAAAATAATTTTTTGATTACCATGCCAGTTCCTCTAGCACCTTATCCTACTCCTCCACCGCCATTTACACCACCAGCCAATGGTAAGCTCAATCACCCTTCAAACTCAAGTTATAATTGGCACATTTAGATTTGGAGCTGTGATTCACTGATTTGTGAATCTAAATCATCTTTTAATGCCTTGTTCAACATCCTTAATCACTTATGTTGATGATGATAATGATGATCAGTTGCACAGAGCCAACTGGTATGCTCAGGTTGTCGGAATCTTCTACTTTACCCGGCTGGAGCGACTTCTGTATGCTGCGCCGTATGCAATGCTGTCACAGCTGTGCCTCCTCCAGGTAATTGAGAATCTTTGTAAGGATCTTAAAACTGATAACCTGTGAAGAAACTGACAATTGTGTTAAACTATGTGTTCAACAACAGGCACAGAAATGGCACAGCTGGTGTGTGGAGGATGCCACACAGCTCTTATGTACATCAGGGGAGCGACGAGTGTTCAGTGTTCTTGTTGCCACACCGTGAATCTTGCATTAGAAGGTACCAAAGATGATTGTGTTTCTGATCACAATGCATGATTATGAGCTAAGCACTTGTATGATTTTGGACTGTGTTTTGATGCAGCAAATCAAGTAGCACATGTGAATTGTGGGAACTGCAGGATGCTGTTAATGTACCAGTATGGAGGGCGGTCTGTTAAATGCGCCGTCTGTAATTTCGTCACACAAGTTGGGGTTAGTCTATCTACTCACTCCCCTGTTCTTCTCTGCTTCAGAAAACACTTGCAATAAGAAGAGTTAAATTGAATAAAGAGGGCCTTAATTTTGCTTGTTTCTGGACAACTGTGGTTTTTGTCCACCTACAATAAACCCCAAATATAATCAATTAATTTGCCCTCTAGTAAAGCAACATCACACACAAATTAATAAATGTTTATGGGACCAGTTCTCACTCATAAGTACAAGCTGAGATAGGTGAATTATACTGATTTTACATTTTCAAAGTAAAAAAAAAAACTTGTTTACAGGCCTCAACAAGCACTACTGATCAGAAGTTCAACATCAGCTGAACTTGAAACTGCAGATGCTAGCTTGTACTTACTGAAGGCCTTCGTTACATAGTCTATGGCAGCAGCATTATCCGGATCAACAAAAAAATCCTAATGTATAGAGTTGGTTTTCGTCAAGGTCAGTTTTCGTCGAGGATTTATCTAGCGGAATTTACAATTAGTTTCATGTGGATAAGTGATACCTTATTATCTAGCTGGGTTATCCTGATGTTGTTTGCTTTTTATTATGTTGTTGAAGTTCAATTGAAAGAATCCCTTTGTTTGTTTCTGGTTATTCTTTCCATTGTAAGGGTTATCTGCATTATGGAAATTAAAAAGATCCTATCACAAGCCCAGCACGCATCTGAGTTATATGCCTAAGAAGTTCTGATAAGAGTGACTATATTCAGATTGAATAGGGTATGTAATGGATGAGTTCATGCAGTTTTCTGCCAAGAAACTTGCGTCTAAAATGGCCAAGTATAAAAAAAAATCTGACTTTTATGTTTAAGAAGTTTTGATATTTTTCCAGAGTTGTCCAATTGATTTAGTGGAAACCATAACTTAGAGCTGGCCAGATTTCATTCATGTCTTTTGATGTACTAAATGAATTGACTATATGCCAATAAGTTTTCTTTGACTCAAGAACTCACAATTGGATGGCCCAGGGGCAAAGTGTCTTTCAACTTGAAGACAATATACCTGCAAAATCATGTTTTCAAAGTCAGATACTCCATACTTTTCTGCACAGAATATTTATCAAGATTAGATATAGTAGTGGTAACTTTTATTGGTCCATAGGATACAAAAGTGGCCTTGTGGGCATAATATGTACTAAGCCGTTACAACGAAATAGGGGGAATCAAAGTCGTAATTTCATAGTAACGAGATGTCATGTTGGTCAGCTAAGCTAAGAAAACTTGACACGCAATAATAACTATAACGGAAACTTCTCCTATCTTTTCTGCGTTTCCTCGCCTTCTTCTATTCTGTGCAAAGCAAGGATTGAATTGAGAACATATCCAGAGTCATCTTACAGTCATTGCACTGACTGAATGCAACAGTTCAGTCAACCCTCGCATAGATGATCATGGCACGTCTAATATCACTTATGAACAGGAATTCATTTCTTCAGCAACTCCTTATGTAGGGCTATCAGAACCCTGCATAAGAAGTTCACAATTCTCTAGCGCTGCATATAAGAGGTGGAACCTTGTTGCATTCAAATCAATGCATTTACATGGCAAAAATATCCGTTTAACCACATGAGCCATGTGGAAAATGCCTCACACCCACATCAATCTTCCCCGACAATCCACACACTGCTGAAGTTTTCCATCAAGAGACATGACCTGGTTCGTTACCTTAGCAGGGCGTGCACTATACTTCACCTGGAACTTTGGTGATGGCATTGGTTCACCCTCTATCCTGCAAGCCGCATCGCTTGAGACTTGGTCCAGGAATTCATCGCTTACATCTCCGTCTTCATCTACTCTGAAACGCTTGGCGTACCATTTTAGTCCCTGAGTTTAATTCGTTTGAAGCAGACGCATTTAGATGGATGAATAAGAATGGAGTTGAGGCACAATAAAAACACATTTGCAAACCAACAAGCAAATGCATTATAGCTTTTTATTTCTTCATAAATTCAATCTTAGAGAATCTACAAATAACCATTTAACTGCTGTAAAGCATGAACCTTCTAACAGCCAAACTGGACAACATAGCTCAAATTCTTCATAATTTTGGTATATTATGAAAAGGGTAAATAGATGTAGAATCATTGTCAACCCTTGTTCTTCATCAAAGCATGGTAACCTCACCTCAAAAGATTCCAGTTATCAGTGTACCAAGCAAATTCAGAACATATCCTATAAGAAGCTCCTTTTATGTTCTGCTCTTTAGTGAGTGAAGGCCTATTACTGAAGCATGGAATTAGATGCTATATATACAAACATTAAATCATTCTCATATATCAAGTTTACAACAACCACAAAAAACATTTATCTAACTAACAATTTTCCGTAGCTCTACATTCCACATATAATGTTAACTACTGCTTGATAATACATTACTCCTCTGCTAATACTTATCAGAAGTAATAACTTACTTAGTTTCTTGTTTAGAGGTAACAACAGCGTGAACATGTTACCATAGTAGCTCCTAATGTCCATTGTTACCTTAAAGCCATAATTGACATCCATTCCACATGCAACTTTAGTGGAAGAACCATTTGACATCACTTGCGACTCATCTAAGGCAAGTAGCAGCTTCGACAGCATAAAAAAGCCTCAAAATCAAGCATTCATAATACAACACCTTCCATCAAAGAGACAAAGACTACCTTATTCAGAATAAGGTTACAGTCTTACTCCTGAATCATCCACTGTTTATCGATAATTTCATAAATGGCTCTACTATTTTGAAGCTATATCTAGTTCTTGATAATGTATACAAACAAGCTTCACATTTTCCTACACTAAGAAAGCTTTAAATCCAGCAACTGCTATGCTCCTCTGGGGTTAGGTCAATTTCTGAGTAATAATCATGCAGTTTAGACCAAAATACCATATCATTAAATATTTCAGACAATATACCAAAGAAAGAAAATCAAGCAGCTGCCATGGATTCCTGAAACTAGATGCAAAACAATCACTTGCATCACAGATCAACTCACACGAATAGAACTGAAATTCCACCTAGAATCAGAAACAGCATCTCAAAATAACTCAGTAGAGCAGTAAATTCACCTGAACGCCGCCATCGCCATCGCAAGGAACGATGAGCGGGCCAAGATTGGGCCTCTGGACGGCGACCTGAACAGGGACAGCGAATCCTTTGCGCGGGGCACCGGGGATCGGCTCGAAGCTCACCCGATCGCCATGAACATTGCGAATGTCATCGTCAGTATCTAAATCAACGGCTTCTTTATGGTCCCTGGCCTCCTGGTGTTCGTCTTTCCCTAGCCCTAAAATTCCGACGATCCTCTTGAAAAGCCCCATTAGCTGTCAGAGAAAAGAGAACAACGAGAGATGGCGGCACAGAGGCGTCGGCAGAGTTTCGCGGCCGCTTATGGCGGGATTTTGTTGCTGGCGCAGATCTAGACGGTCGAATTCGAAGAGTATCGTCAGAATTCTGTCACTAATTTCCGGCAAGTACGTGTAGATTTTATAAAACAAAATACTGAAAATTAATCATGTTGGATCGTTAGAGTTACGTATCAGGTAACAAAGACTTTAGTCTCACAGAAGGTACAGCGGAATAATATAACAAGAAAGATAAGGAACGATATCACGATGTATAGTGGAAATACTAATTAACCAATTAGCTAATCAAAGAAAAACCACTACCTTCAAGCTTTTCGCTTGAGAGGATTTTGAAGTGTGTAATCCGGATTCAAACACAACAAAGTGTCTATTTGATTTATTGATTTCTTGTTCGATTACACTTGTAGCATGGACTCCAAACCCTAGACTTCCCACCTAGATTTGAAACTCTCTTCTACAACGGTGAATACGAACTCAACCCTCAAAGACTCACAAACAACTTCACTCTTTTTTTTTTCTCAAATTGCTCTCAGTTCGTCGTCGTCGATTGGTACATAGAAATGAATCCTCACTCCTATTAAATACACCACGACTAAAATCTAATCGTAACAAGATAAAATCTTTCTAAACTTGGTAACAAGAAGATCTACAATGATTTGAAGAATATTATTTTAACCGCTTACATTATCTAAGGAATGAATTCCTAAGATAATATAATCGGCTAAAGATAACAATTTTCTCTCTCCAAATATCATTATCTTAGGAAAGATTTCCTAAGATAACGCATTCGGCTTCTCTCTCCATATCTTCTCATTCGGCGAGATCCTTCCAGCCGAAATCCTTCTTCCTTGACCGCGTGATCTTCCAAGATATTTTCCATAATCTTCACGATGAATATCCTTCACTCCATTCGTAGCTTGATTCTCGTTCGTCATTGATATTCCTTGAGAGGTAACAAAGCATATGGAGAGAGCTTTGTTCCCTCTGCACTCCTTCGCTGCAATGGTTCCATGAGACAACTGAATTGTTCTTGAAATACTTGGTTACCAGATTAGTTGAATGTTTGTTACCATCAAAACCTAAGAAATTCAACAAATCACCTTGTTATAAACATTTTAAATGCATCTAAAAGTTATGAACATGTTATGTAACACATGTTTAATTAAATATAAACACAAATGTTGTATAAGTTTGACAATTTAAGTAGATTATTGAAGGTAAATAGTAATGGTGAATTATTCACCTTAATATTAGTCAAGAATTGTATACTACTAGACCTGGCAGTCGGGCGGGTCGGGTTTTGGTTAACCGGGTTTTGGTTAAATCGAGTTCTGGTCAATCAGGTCGTTAACAATTACGGGTTGATTGGGTCGGGTCCTGTCGGGTTTAGTGTCGGTTCAGGTCGACCCAACGGGTCCAAAGTGTCAGTTTTTTTAATGATTTTTTACAATAAATTTTATAATAAAATAATATTTTTAATAATAAAATAATATTTTTAATAATAAAATAATATTTTTAATAATAAAATAATAATAACAGAATCAATATTATATCACTATTTAGTAAAAAGTTGTATAATATTCATTATAAATGAGGTAATACATATGATTGGGTCGGGTCGGTTAACCCAACGGGTCGGGTCATATCAAACCCAGATTTATTCGGGTCATCGGGTTCGGGTCTTTCTTGACCCATTGATTTTCGGATAGGGTCTCGGCCCTAAAAATATTAGACGGGTCGGGTCGGGTTGTCGGGTCGGTCATATTTTGTCAGGTCTATATACTACCATTAGCCTATAAATAGAGGTTTTAACCATTGTGAAAGATGCACCAACAAAGAGCAAGAATACATCTGTTGGATCGTTAGAGTTACGTCTGAGGGAACAAAAGCTTTGTTCCCACAGAAGGTGTAGCGGAATAATATAACAAGAAAGATAAGGAACGAACTCACGATGTATAGTGGAAACCCTAATTAGCCAACTAGTTAATCAAAGAAAAACCACTACCTTCAAGCTTCTCGCTTGAGAGGATTTTAAAGCGTATACTTGTCTTATTGATTTCTTGTTCGATTACACTTGTAGCCTGGACTCCAAACCCTAGATTTCCCACCTAGATTTGAAACTCTCTTCTACAACGGTGAATACGAACTCAACCCTCAAAGACTCACACACACTTCACTTTCTTTTTCTCAATCAATTTCTCTCTGTTCGTTTTCGTCTGATGTCGTGCATAGAAATGAATCCACACTCCTATAAATACAACTCGACTAAAACACAATCGTAACAAGATAAAATCTTTCTAAACTTTGGTAACAAGAAGATATTAAATGATTTGAAGAATATTATTTTAACCGCTTACATTATCTAAGGAAGGAATTCCTAAGATAATATAATCGGCTAAAGATAATAATCTTCTCTCTCCAAATATCATTATCTTAGGAAAGATTTCCTAAGATAATGCATTCGGCTTCTCTCTCCATATCTTCTCATTCGGCGAGATCCTTCCAGCCAAAATCGCTTATCCTTGACCGCGTGATCTTCCATGATAGTTTCCATAATCTTCACGCTGGATATCTTCCTTTCATTCGCAGCTTGATTGGTGTCCGTCTTTGATGTTTTTTTAGAGGTAACAAAGCATGTGGAGAAAGCTTTGTTCCCTCTGCAATCCTTCGCTGCAATGGTTCCCTGTGACAACTGTTTTGTTCCTGAAACACTTAGTTACCAGATTAGTTGAATGTTTGTTACCATCAAAATCTAAGGAATTCAACAAATTCCCCCTTTTTGATGGTGACAAACATCCTTGACAATAAAACATACACATATGAGATAAAGACAGTTGTATAGAGAAAGTCCCACACTTAGGCATAATAGTTCCCCCTTAGTCTAGCAACATATGAAACCATGTTTTGTCCCCCCTTAACTAAAGCTACCAGTCATTTTCCCCCTTTTGGCATCATCAAAAACATAAGTAAAGAGCGAAAGGAAAATGAGCACAACAAGATAAGCAAAACAACCCCTTGTTCATTAAAGTAAAACAACCAACTTAAACACCGTGCAAACACAAACAAAATATGCAAAATAACCAAACATGATCAACATGCCCCTCAGGGCAAACACACAAGTCAGAAACAAAGAAAATCCAAGCTAAGAGGAAATAGATGTGCTAGGGAACAAGAGAGGGGTAGGAAGGCGGGAAAGCGATTCAGACACCACTGGGACCGGCCGATGGAGCCGATGAGTGGAGAGTAATCAGTGCGCGCACGTCCGCCATGAGAAGTCTTTGTTGTTCAGCCAGATTGGTCACTGCCCGGCACAGACTCCTCAGTTCCTTCCCCAGATCAGATTTTTCCTTTTGTTCCCCCTCAAAGATAGCTTCCTCAGAGTCCTCCTGCACTTCAGAGACGACATGCACACTTCCCACTTTAACCCACCCTTCTCCTTCTTGAAGAACGAATTGCATCTTGTGCAGATTACTGATGTCTAAGGGACGGGAAAAGACGCTCGATTCCGCTGAAGAGTTGTACACTTTGTGATACTCTAGAATATTCTTGACAACTCTAGGGAACGGAAGAGCATGCATGTCAGTGTTCCTGGCGTGTGCCATATGCTGCATCATTACCCTTGGGAGACAAATTGGCTCCTTCTTCAGTAGCAGGGAAAGAAGGACCACATCCAGAATAAGCAATTTATTGCGCTTCTGTCCCCTTGGGGTAACATTACAGATGAAATAGTGGAATAGCACATTGTTTATCGTTGACATCTCTGAAGTATCAAAGCCCCCAGACTCTGGTGGATCCAGAACACCTGCCACAGCACGAACTGCCTCTTTGTAGGGAAAGTCCTTAGGTCAGCGGCCTTTAGGGTACGCCTCGTAGCCTTCATAAGAGACCCCCAGAGCAACACCCAACTCAATACTTGAGAACATGTGGACAGTTTCTCCTATCTTGTTACTCCCCAGAACAGCATGGGGTTTGACCTCAATAACGAAAGTAGAATAGAACTCCCTCAACAAAGCTTCATCAACCTCTTCTTCCTGGACAAACAAATGACCCCATTTCTGGGCACTCAACACCAGACAGACCTCCTCCAATGCATTCTCCTTGAGGAACTCAGGGTCAACCAGCAGCTCCTTAACCACGGACTTGTGACCTACGTCCTTGACATCGTCAGCCGCCTCCTTTGCCTTGGACTTGGAAAGCTGACGCCTTTGGCTTTGGCGTACTGGAGTTGTGGAGACCTTAGTCTTTTTGGCTTTGAGCCCAGAGAGGGATTCCGACTCCTCATCAGAGCTGAGAGAGATTGCCTTGGCTGCTTGCCTCTGAGCGCGAGTTTTTCGCTTTTTGGAGCAGCCCATCTTGACCCTTCCAGAGGACTTAGAGACCTTAGGGGGGACATTCACCTCAGCATCCTCAGACAGTCCATTGGCTAAACTGCGGACAACCCCTTGAATTTTCTGCTTGAGCGCAACATGCTCCTCTGATGGTGTGGCCGTGGCGGCTTCTCCCATAAATTCCTCAGTCTCCTCTTCAATCTGGGTAGGATGGGTGGGAGAGGATTGGACCTCCTCTCTTTCATTTGAGGAGATGGCGGTTGGAGCGGTCGGGGATGGTTTAGGGTTAGGGTTTTGAGGAGCGAGTTGAGGGGTAGGAGAAGTTGGGGCTGTGTATGGGACCATGATGAGTTTGTCAGGTGTTGGTGATGGGGGGAGGGTGACTTTGGTGGCTGCTTGAGGAGACGATGGTGTGTTTGAGGAGGAGGGCAGGGACTGAGTGATGGCGGCTAGGAGAGCTGGGTCAGTTCCCATTGCCGAGAGTTTGGTTAGGAGGATTTTGAGGTCTTCGGCGGCGGCAGCAGAGAGGTTGGAGTTAGAGGCCATATTTGAGAGGTAGGAGATTTGGGAAGACAAGAGAGGGTGATAGCAGGTGAGGAAGAGGTCAGTGAATAGTGAGAGGAGATTACCTGGAGAGCCGAGATATATAGCCACCACGAGATCTTTTTAGTTGCCAAAGATAACTTCAAATCTTATCAGTTTCCAAAGGATGATTATCAATATCTTCACATTCCCAAAATAATCCTTCAGAATCTCGTCCAGATAAACTCAAACACGAGGCCCATTTAGTTTCTCGGCCATCAAATCAGCCATAATTGCTCAACACATCCCAACGGCAGGCGCAGGCCATAACTCTTTGTCACATCAATCAACTCACAACTGCAAGCCTCAGAGAGACGATTCATTTTCCCGCCAAACCAAAAAGGTAGTAATGTGTGATGTTGTGGGGGCCGTTACCAGAGAGGGTACAAAGAACAGCACACGAAAAACATATGACAAATTTTGATAATTTTTAATCATGCATGAGAGGCTCCCAGATGTGGATGATTAGAGAGGCTCATAGGAAGCATCAAGCATGATGGCTAGGGTAAGCTGTAGAGTCAACAATCATTTGGGCTTATAATGTGGGAACAATGCATCAAGTTGACTCTTTTAGGCCGAAAGAAAGCTGATTCATGTGTTATTGTGATAGCATAGATGATCATGCAAGAAATTTAACACATAAGTGAGGGAAAAGCACAGATCTAAGCCAATTGTTCATTTGATAGCCAAGAGAATGAATGCAAATCAAGACATGATGATTAAACTTTCACACTTTACCATGTAATTTAGCCAATCATCGAGGGAACATAACAGATAGACAGATAGTAGAGAGAACAAACCAGGCTTCGTATGGAACTGAACGAAGAGTTCCCCATTTAGTGCCTTGGTGAGAATGTCAGCGATTTGAGCCTTGGTTCCTCAGAGATCCATAGACACCAACCCCTTTCTCCACACTTCCACGCAAGAAGTGATGTCTTATCTCGAAATGCACGGTATCTGAGTGTTGACCAAGAAACGAAAAGAAAATTAGTGCTCATAACTGCAAACTTTACCCTTACCTTTAATTCCAAGGGTTGTTGATCCTCCATTGGCCTGTTGAAGTGAGATTTGGACATCATTTGTTCCCTATTAGGTAACTAAAGCAAGTACAATCGTAATACCGGGAACCTTCCTCACTTCAGCCTGTAATGAAAAGTTAGTTCTTGCGAACCCAGACAAGCTTAGGCTTTCTGAGTGTGGGAGCAACATATTTGATTTTTGGAGGTATAGTATTCGTTTCCTCCCTAGCAGTACGAGCAAGTTCCTCATTGTGTTTCTTCATGAGGCACTCTTATTTGTAGTGACCAGAGTGCCCACAATACCAACTGACCCTTTGACACTTTAGATCAACATACTTACTATGTCCAGGCCAAATTGTTTTGTTGGTAATCCTAGAGTGAAAATCAATATGATTGGAATTACCATTTTGAGATTGTTTCAACCAAATGGAATGAGCTTTCTGTCCATGGTACCAAGCCTTGTTCCCATCAGTCGAATTTGAACAGTCTTTGCTATTGTTCATTCTCAAGGAACTGTCCCCTTTTTCTTGTATTGACTGTTTTTCTTTGACTGTAGGACATTTAGACTTAGTGTCATCAACAGGAAGCTTAGGTTGATAACCAATTCCAAAGCGAGGTACTTCCTTCTTTTCAGTTTTATTTTCATTCTTGGCCGCTACAAACACAATACCTTTTGGCTTTTCCTTCCGTTCCTCACTAAGTGTAGATAGATCACTAGACAGTTTTGCATTGCCTAGTTTTAACATTAATGACTCGGACTCAAGTGAGGAGACAGAGGATTCTAGAGACATGATCTTCTCAGTGAGTTTAGGACACTCGATGCAAGGACTTGAAGAAGAAGAAGAAGTTTTCTCAAGTTTGACCACTTTTTCTGCCCAACCTTTGTTTTCCTCGATCAAACTTGAGATTGATTCATCCTTTTCTTCAATCTACTCACTGAGAAGACTATTCTCATGAACAAGTTTCTTAATGAGAGAGATTAAGTTTTCTTTTGACTTACTTTTCAAGCTTGAGATGAGATCAGATTCAGTTACCTCATCCTTGTGTAGACCACCTTTTGATTCATCAGTGTCTTCTATGGACATTAAACAGACATCGCTAGAGTGTGATGATTCGTCGTCATCCGAGTCAGAATCACCCCAGGTAGCAACCATTGTTTGCTTCCTTTCATGAGCCGGAGGAAGACCTGCCTTTTTCTTGAAGCAGTTCTTGGCAAGATGTCCCTTGTTCTGACAATGGTAGCAAACGACATCCTTCATGTCTCTGTTCCCTTCAGAAGAACTTAGCATATCCTTGTTTCGAGGCCATATCTTTTTCATGGCTCTAGTGATGAGAGCCACATCTTCATCACCGTCCTCATCTCCATCTTCAACTTGAGACAAGTTAAAGGCACGTTCAACCTTCAAGGCGATGATTTTAGCCTTCTCTTCACCCTTTTTGTTTATCTTGTGATTATAGACTAAGGCGTTGCTTTCAAGCTTGGCAACCACCTCTTCTATAGTGAGAGTCTTGACGTCAGTCTGGGAGTAGAGAGCAAGAGCAATCGCATCCCACTGAGAGTTGAGGCCTTGCATGAAGTGGTGAGTAAACTTCCAGTCTGGCATTTCTTCATCAAGGAACTCCATTTGACCTACGATCCCCTGGAACCTGGAGTAGAACTCTTGAATGTGCTCACCGTTTCCTTGAGAAATTTGATCATACTCCTTCATCAAGGAGAGAATTCTGTTTTTCTTGACATCTTCATTTCCATGATGGAGACGCCTTAGAGCATCCCAGATCTCCTTGGTGGTTTTGTAGCCGATGATTTTCTTAAGATCAGTGGGGAGAAGAGCCATGTGAAGGATCTTCTTGGCTCTGCTATTTTTCTTCAGCTTCTTCCAGTCATCGTCCGTGTAGTCAACTTTTGGTTTAGGCTTTGTAGCGTCCTTTTCATTTGGAATAGCTATGGGGCCAACTTCAATTATCCTCCATATCTGTCCATCGAGGGAACAAATATGGGACTCGATTTGTTCCACCCACCAATCATATTCTCCAGCCTTCAGTAGTGGAGGCTTCCAGAATGAATCACCAATAGCATTGTTTGACGACATATTTCCTGCAAAGTCTTTAACGAAAACAATCTAGAGTACCAGGCTCTGATACCAATTGTTGGATCGTTAGAGTTACGTCTGAGGGAACAAAAGCTTTGTTCCCACAGAAGGTGTAGCGGAATAATATAGCAAGAAAGATAAGGAACGAACTCACGATGTATAGTAGAAACCCTAATTATCCAACTAGCTAATCAAAGAAAAACCACTACCTTCAAGCTTCTCGCTTGAGAGGATTTTGAAGCGTATACTTGTCTTATTGATTTCTTGTTCGATTACACTTGTAGCCTGGACTCCAAACCCTAGACTTCCCACCTAGATTTGAAACTCTCTTCTACAACGGTGAATACAAACTCAACCCTCAAAGACTCACACACACTTCACTTTCTTTTTCTCAATCAATTTCTCTCTGTTCATTTTCGTCTGATGTCGTGCATAGAAATGAATCCACACTCCTATAAATACAACTCGACTAAAACACAATCGTAACAAGATAAAATCTTTCTAAACTTTGGTAACAAGAAGATATTAAATGATTTGAAGAATATTATTTTAACCGCTTACATTATCTAAGGAAGGAATTCCTAAGATAATATAATCGGCTAAAGATAACAATCTTCTCTCTCCAAATATCATTATCTTAGGAAAGATTTCCTAAGATAACGCATTCGGCTTCTCTCTCCATATCTTCTCATTCGGTGAGATCCTTCCCGCCAAAATCTCTTATCCTTGACCGCGTGATCTTCCATGATAGTATCCATAATCTTCACGCTGGATATCTTCCTTCCATTCGCAGCTTGATTGGTGTCCGTCTTTGATGTTTTTTGAGAGGTAACAAAGCATGTGGAGAAAGCTTTGTTTCCTCTGCAATCCTTCGCTGCAATGGTTCCCTATGACAACTGTTTTGTTCCTGAAATACTTAGTTACCAGATTAGTTGAATGTTTGTTACCATCAAAACCTAAGGAATTCAACATCTCTAAAGTTTTTTATCTCTCTCCCTCTCTCCTAATACTTAAAGTTGTTTTAAGTGTTTCTTTATAAAGATTTAAGTGATCTTGCCTTAATCACTTTATAACACGTTATCAGCACGAGTCTCTAAATACCACTTGAGCTTCGGGAATCATCAAGTATGATCACTATTCTAATTCACGCCTTCTGTTTGCATACTATACGCATTCTATATATAAAGTCTATCTACATGCTATCTACATACCTATGTTGATATGAAAAAATATTATGACATGACTTTAACAATTATTCGGCCATATCGGTTCATACATGACTCATAAATCATTCATGCATAATGTTAAACATGCTAATTAATTTATATTATACAACTCTTGATTTTTAGTAACTAAATGGCAAGCATCGCAAAGAGAGAATTTGACATCCTTGAGCTATCAGGTCAGAAATACCTCGAATGGAGGGTTGATGCCTTAGCTCACCTCAAGGCAAATGGCCTTGAGGGAACGATTGTGGAAAATAATAATACCACGCCCCAGGATAAGGCGAAAGCCATTGTGTTCCTCCGCCACCACATACATGAAAATCTCAAAATCGAGTACTTGTTTGTGGAAGATCCAAGAGAATTGTGGGAGAGCTTGAATGAACGTTATGGACATCAAAATGAGGTCTTGCTCCCACAAGCACTGTACGAATGGAACAATCTAAGGTTCCAGGACTTTAAGTCCATATCTGAGTACAATAGTGTTATACACAGGATCACATCTCAGTTGAGAATATGTGGTAATGTGATAACCCAACAAGAAATGTTGGAGAGAACTTTCTCCACTATGCATGCCTCTAATATTGTGTTACAACAACAATATAGAGAGAGATGCTTTAAGAGATACTCTGACTTATTGAAAGTCTTTTTGGTTGTTGAAAAGAATAATGATATCTTGATGAAAAACCACAATCTAAGGCCTACTAGCTTCACAACAATTCCAGAAGCAAATGTTGTGGATAAAAGGTTCCCAGATGGGGATGCCAACAAATATGGGCAACAGTCACGACGCGATAATGGCTGTGGTCATGGCCGTGGTGGTCGTGGTGGCTATGGTTGTGGTCAAGGCCACAATAAGGGCCATATTAATTATTGTGGTAATTATGGCCACCATGGGAATGGCAAGCAAAAGGTCCAAAAGGGTCAAACAGGATCCTCCCATAAATCGAAATCCACTTGCTACAGATGTGGCATGACTGGTCACTGACTCACTGGTCAAGGGTATGCTGTGTAGCTCCACACTTATTGAAGCTATACCAAAATGAGAAAAATAAAGAAAAGGCTACCGAGACCAATCATATTGAAGGTGTGAGTAATTCACACGTGACGCGTCTGGATGTCGAAAATTTCCTCAATTTTGATAATTACAATGACTCTGTCTTAGATGCTTAAATGAAAATAACGACCTCTAAATATCTATGTTATTTGTTGTTGTATGACGTTATGTAATGTCTTCTATTTCATTGCACTATGTTTTCCAATTCTCTCGTAAGAATATTGTGTAATATAACTATCCATGTGTAATATATATGAAGTTTTTCTTACTAATGTCTTGATTCATCCTTTTCCCCCTTTATCTAGAAAAGATGAACTCACTTGAAGTAAAACTTGATGGAATGGAGCAATGTCTTCTAGACAGTGCAACAACACACACCATTTTGAGAAAAAAAGAGTTATTTACTCATTTGAAAGCCTATGAAGGCAATGTCACTACAATATCGGGTGTGTCTAAACTCATTGAAGGCTCCGGAAGAGCTATTGTCCTACTCCCAAGAGGAACAAAATTAGTGATAAATGACGCACTATATTCGAGTAAATCTCGAAAGAATTTATTAAGTTTTAAAGATATGCGTCAAAATGGGTTTCATATGGAAACCATGAATGAAAATGGGAGAGACTATTTGTGCATCATACAATATGAATCTGGCCGAAAACAGATTCTTGAAAAGATGTCAGGGCAAACCTCCGGATTATATCATACATATATTTATCCGTTTGAGGTCAATGCAGCGATACATAAAAGGTCATATGACCAAACTGCATTCACATTATGGCATGACCGTTTGGGTCACCCTGGATCAGTAATGATGCACAAAATCATAAAGAATTCACTTGGACATCCATTGAAGAACATTAAGGTTCTATCGTCCAATGATTTTAATTGCACTGCTTGCTCACTTGGGAAGCTTATTATAAGGCCTTCAAAGGGCAAAATTGAAAGTGAAATGCATGCATTCTTAGAAAGAATCCAAGGAGATATATGTGGACCAATTGCTCCACCATGTGGACCATTTCGATATTTTATGGTGCTAATTGATGCATCCACACGTTGGTCACATGTAAGTCTATTATCGACTAGAAATGCGGCATTTGCTAAACTCCTTGCTCAAATAATCCGATTAAGGGCACAATTCCTGGATTATGCCATAAAGAAAATTCGGCTTGATAATGCAGGAGAATTTACATCCCAAACCTTCAATGATTTTTGTATGTCGATTGGGATTGATGTAGAGCATCCAGTGGCTCATGTTCACACACAGAATGGTCTTGTTGAATCATTGATAAAGCGATTATAATTAATCGCTAGACCATTGTTGATGAATTCCAGATTACCACCATCAGCGTGGGAACATGCTATATTGCATGTTGCAGCCTTGGTTTGGTTGAGACCAAGTGCAAACCATGAACATTCCCCACTACAATTAGTATCTGGTAAGGAGCCGAATATTTCACATCTAAAAGTATTTGGATGTACTGTTTATGTTCCTATTGCTCCACCTCAACTTACAAAGATGGGTCCACAAAAAATATTGGGATTTTATGTTGGTTTTGAATCTCCGTCGATTATTAAATATCTCGAACCAACAACTGGTGATTTGTTTACAGCAAGATTTGTTGATTGTCATTTTGACGAAAGTACATTCCCTAACTTAGGGGGAGAAAAGAAAAAGGTGAACCCATGTATGAAAGAGGTTACATGGAATGCAACTGCATTATCTCACCTTGATCCAAGAACAAAAATGTGTGGACAAGAAGTTCAACGAATCATTAATTTGCAGAATGTTGCAAATCAGTTACCCGATGCATTCATCGATACAAAGAAGGTGACTAAGTCACATATACCTGCAGCAAATGCCCCTGCAAGGATTGAAATACCCGTTGGACAGCCAGAAACGTCCATTACAAATGAGTCTACAACACGCCGGAAGCGTGGTAGACCACTAGGTTCAAAGAACTTGAAACCAAAGAAGCCAATGAACCAAAAGGGTATGACAGGAGATACCACAATTGTCCTGGATAGCAATGATAAAGGCAAAGAGATTGAAAATGAAAACATCTCAAAAGAAAATGATATCTTGGATGAAGATCAAATATCGATAATTTTGAGATTTCCATAAATTATGTATACACGGGTATACAATGGAATAGAAATGATATCATTGTTGATGATATATTTGCCTACTCAGTGGCTATAGATATTGTGGCCAATGTTCTAAAAGTCGCTAGGCGGGAGTTGGGCGGTGAGGGGGGGCCTAGCGCCTAGGCGGATAGGCGGGGGCCTAGGCGGACTAAAAATTAATGCATGATCTATGTGATTATTTGATTATGTTCTTCCAAATCCATTAATCTTTATAAAATTATATTGGAATGAGATTTGATATTATATTATGGGTCTTATTTTACAAAACCTAACCCAAAATCATGTTAATGCATCCGTCATCTTCTAAGATGTTGCAGCTTCCACAACATTTGAGGATTCTTCTCGCCTAGGCGGATCTAGGCGGGTCCTAGGCGGAGGGTGACCGCCTAGGGCCTAGCCGGGGCCTAGGCGGCCCTAGGCGGGGATTTTTAGAACATTGATTGTGGTTGAGGATGATGATATTGAGCCAAAATCAGTTGATGAATGTCGTCAAAGGAAAGATTGGCCGAGATGGAAAAAGGCCATTCAGGCAGAATTAAAATTGCTTGAAAAGATAGAAGTCTTTGGAGATATAGTCCATACACCAAAGGGTGTAAAACCAGTCGAATACAAATGGGTATTCGTCCGAAAACGAAATGAGAAAAATGAAACTGTGAGATATAAGGCTAGACTTATAGCCCAAGGTTTTTCTCAAATCCCTGGAATTGATTATGAAAAAACATACTTTCCGGTAGTCGATGCAACTACGTTGAGGTTTCTAATTGGCATGACTGTGTTTGAAAAGCTACAGATGCGCCTTATGGATGTCGTGACTGATACTTATATGGGTCACTTGATACAGACATTTACATGAGAGTCCCAGAAGGACTAAAACTACCTGAGTCCAACAACTCTAAACCTCAAGAAATGTTTTCTATAAAACTGAGGAGGTCGTTGTATGAATTGAAATAGTTAGGACGGATGTGGTACAACCGTCTTAGTGAATATCTTATGAAAGAGGGATATAAGAATAATGCCACATGTCCATGTGTTTTCATCAAGCGATCCAAGAATGGATTTGCTATTATTGCAGTCTATGTAGACGATTTGAACATCGTCGGAACTTCTCATGAACTTCAAGAGACTGCGAAATATTTAATGAAAGAATTCGAGATGAAAGATCTTGGTAAAACTAAACTTTGTCTTGGCTTACAAATTGAGCATCTTAAGGATGGAATTTTTATCCATCGGTCTAATTATACTGAGAAAGTATTGAAAATGTTTAATATGGACAAGGCTCATCCTTTGAGTTCTCCCATGGAAGTTCGATCTCTCAACGTAGAAAGAGATCAATTCCATCCTCGAGAAGAGGACGAAGATGTTCTTGGTCCAGAAGTACCATATCTAAGTGCAATAGGTGCTCTTATGTATTTAACTAACAATACAAGACCAGATATTGCTTTTGCTGTGAATCTATTGTCCAAGTTTAGTTATGCGCCTACAAGGAGGCAATGGAACGGGATCAAACATATATTTCGCTACCTCCGCGACACACATGATCTTGGGTTATTCTATTGTAACCAAAGAGACGCTACGCTACCTTGGTCGGATATGCAGATGCATGGTACTTATCAGACCCACATAAAGCCAAGTCACAAAATGGTTATGTGTTCATATATGGAGGCACAGATGTTTCATGGAGATCAACAAAGCAAACTGTGACTACCACATCATCAAATCAAGCAGAGTTGATTGCTTTGTATGAGCAGGAAAAGAATGTGTGGCACTACGAGCAATGATCAAATTCATCCAGAAAGAATGTGGAATGAGGCCTATCACTGACGACCCAACATTGTTGTATGAAGACAACTCAACATGTGTTGCTCAGATGAAGAAAGGCTACATCAAGGGAGACCGCACAAAACATATATTGCCTAAGTTCTTCTCTACTCATGAGTTGGAAGAAGTTGGGGAAGTTGATATCCAACAAATCCGATCGAACGACAACTTGGCAGATATGTTCACAAAGTCATTGGCTCCTAAGAAATTTACAGAGCTGGTGTCCAAGATTGGAATGTGCAGACTCTGAGACATACGTTGATCTCAGGGGGAGCACCATACGCGCTGCACTCTTTTTCCCTTCGATCGGGCTTTTATCCCACTGGGTTTTGCCTGACAAGGTTTTTAATGAGGCAGCATCAACGACGTATAATGGGATTCATAGTTGCACTATTTTTTCCTTCGATCATGTTTTTTATCCCACTGGGTTTTTCCTGACAAGGTTTTTAACGAGGCAACGTACATCCATATCCCACAACAGTTCGAAGGTGAATATTCAAGGGGGAGTGTTATGAACATTTTAAATGCATCTAGAAGTTATGAACATGTTATGTAACACATGTTTAATTAAGTATGAACACAAGTGTTGTATAAGTTTGACAACTTAGGTAGATTATTGGAGGTAAATAGTAATGGTGAATTATTCATCTTCTTTACCTTGATATTAGTCAAGAATTGTATGCTACCATTGGCCTATAAATAGAGGCATTAACCATTGTGAAAGATGTACCAACAAAGAGCAAGAATACATCTCTAAAGTTCTTGATCTCTCTCCCTCTCTCCTAATACTTAAAGTTGTTTTAAGTGTTTCTTTATAAAGGTTTAAGTGATCTTGCTTTAATCACTTTATAACACAACTATATAAAATTCATAAAAGCTATAAATTTACGATGTCTTTTATTAACCCTTTTGACCTAATCTACTGTATATCTACTAAAACAGAATACTTATTACGCCACGTGGCGCCCCCAAAATGAATCAAACCTTTCTACTATCGCGTGGCATCACGCCATTGATTTTGCAACGTGGCAAGCTCTCCTTTTTTTCTTTGTTTTCTCAAAAATAAAATCTATGTCCATATTAACAGGATATGCATACAATATGAATATTTTTGTAATCTATTCTTTCCAAAACATAGAAAAAATATTATCAGCCATATATTTATTGTGTATGTAAATATATCTGTAGTCATAAATTATCAAGCATATATTTATTTTGTAATCTATTCTTTCCAAAACGTACCCAAGAATATTAAATAAATCTGCATTGGACGTTGGAAACAAAAGATATGTTTCCAAAAACTAAAAATGGAAATTAATTACAAAGACTGGATTGCAATAAAACTAAACTAGTTGTGCACCCAATAATATTCAATGGCATGATGCAAATGCATATTTCGTTACAAAACCTGTAATAAATACTAGCAACATACTAATAAAACTAATGACATGATGCAAATGCACATTTAGTTACAAAACCTGCAAGAAATACCAGCAAAATAGTAACTGAACAAAAAATTAACCTACTGCAAAATTGGAATGCATAACTCAAAAATTGAATGCACAACTCAAAAACTTAACCTGCTGAACTTTACAAACGAAAAAACTGGATTGCACAACTCAAAAACTGGATTAATCAAAATAGCACGAAATACATCCAAAAACTGCCATAAATCTGCAAGATCTGTGATAACAAATATTCCAATTGAACAATTGTGTAGATTTGTGATAACAATATTCCAATTGCACGATCTGCACATATAACCAAAAATATTAAGACAACATTCATAAAGGATATTTCAAAAACTGAATATCCATTTTTTCCAAAATTAACAAAAAAATATAATATTTAATTCTTTTTTGTTTGATCTTGCAGAATAACTTCAACGTTTTTTAGGGTTATAAAACTACACCCCTCCATGAATTGAAGTACAAAAAACTAGAATCATAGCAAAACTGAAGTGACCGGGTTCAATAATTTTGCAGGTAAATGGTTTGTATTTGCACAGAACTAAATTGATTCATAGTTTTGCAAGTAAATAATTTTGCAGGTAAATACATTTTTAAATAGTTTTTTCTCTTTGATTGTACGTGCAAATACTAAAGTGTATATGGTTTGTTTTTGCACAG
Source organism: Rheum nobile (assembly GCA_027886185.1). Classification (NCBI taxonomy): domain Eukaryota; kingdom Viridiplantae; phylum Streptophyta; class Magnoliopsida; order Caryophyllales; family Polygonaceae; genus Rheum; species Rheum nobile. The sequence goes on along the minus strand of WOAB01000738.1, from coordinate 464,598 downwards.
GATCATAGCAAAACTGAAGTGATCGGGTTCAATAATTTTGCAGGTAAATCCATTTTTAAATAGTTTTTTCTCTTTGAGATTCTGGAGGCTGAAAAGCTTTTTCTTTCTAGGACAGTTAATTTATGTGTGATTCTAGGACAATTTGTACATATTGATCGTATTTCTGCAAAGGAGTACACTCATTTAATCTTCAATATTTATTGTATTTCTGCAAAGGAGTACACTCATTTAATCTTCAATTGTGTGTATGTGTGATTCTAGGACAGTTTGTACTTTTGTATTTTTTACAGTTATTGACACAATCGAATTCCAAAAGCGTGGTTTACCTCATGCCCATATTTTGTTGTTTCTAGATAAGGAATCTAAGTTGCCAACTACTTCAGATATCGATAGGGTCATCTCGGCTGAAATTCCACACCCAACAGATGATGTTGATTTATACAAGGTGGTGACAAATTTCATGATTCATGGTCCATGTGGAGCTTCTAATCAATCCTCTCCGTGTATGACAGATGGAAAGTGTATAAAGTACTTTCCAAAACAGTTTGTTCAACAGACTTTTGTTGATGAAGATGGCTACTCTATTTACAGAAGACGTGATGATGGTAGAACAATTGAAAAGAATGGAGTTCCCCTAGATAATCGGTTTGTGGTTCCTTACAATGCATCTCTTCTCCTAAAATACAATGCACATATAAACGTTGAATGGTGCAATCGATTGGGCTCTATCAAGTATCTGTTCAAGTACATAAATAAAGGGCATGATCGTGTCACTATTGCAATTTCAAGCTCTGATGCAAACAATCCCGGTGATGATGGCATGGATGAAATAAAAAAAACTACTACAATTGTCGCTATTTATCGGCGTGTGAAGCGGTTTGGAGGATTTTCGGCTTTGATATTCATTACAAGACTCTTGTTGTTCAATGATTGAATTTCCACCTCCCTGGTGAGGAAAGCGTTTTATTTGATGATGATGATCCTATTGACGCCGTCTTAAATAATCATGAAAGTGAGAAATCAATATATATGCAATGGATGGAGGTAACAAAAAGTTTGCAGAAGGTAAAGATTTGACATACTCTGGATATCCAAAGCAATTTGTTTGGGTAGCTTCATCTAGACATTGGAAAAAACGTGAAAAGCGTGGTTCAGTTGGAAGGATTTATCACGTACCTCCAGGTAGTGGCGAGAAGTACTATCTTAGAAGATTTAAGGATTATTGAAGGTAGAGTTTAGCCTACCTTTAAAGAAGCTCGTTATGCATTGGGGTTATTAGATGATGACAGAGAATATATTGACGGGATAACTGAAGCAAGTTTTTGGGAATCGGTACACTACATTAGGAGTCTATTTATATTTCTTTTGTTGTCTGATAGCATGTCAAGGCCAAAGTTTGTTTGGGAACGAACATGAAGGCTTATAGCATATGATATTGTCAACAAACAGATGAGAATTCTCTGAATTGAGGGTATGTATTTCATTATCGATGTTTACATGATCATAATCTTAACTCTATTTGATTTACTTTTTCATGCAGATACTTTACTCATGTAATTGTACTGACATGTGCATGCTATATATATATGTAGATTTACATCTAACAGATGATCAATTACAAAAGGCAGAATTTCAGTAAACCACCCCTTAAATAGAGCACTTTGCCCACAACCACCCCTTATACACGAAATTACTTACAACCACCCATTAAACACATTCCGTTAGCAACGAGCCACCCATTTACTGTTCCGTCCATTTTCTACCGTTATCTCATGCGAAATTACAAATATGCCCCTCATTTTAATAACAAAATATATTATAATATTTAATATATAAAATAAAAACACATTTGTAATGACCCAACCTAAAAAAATTTGGGTCGAACGGGTCGGGTCACTTTTAACCCAATACTTTTTGGGTCGGGTCTCGACCCAGAAAACGCGGATCGGGTCGGTTTTACAGGTCATGTAAAATATTGATAGCTCTAAATCGGACCAAACCGGTTTTAATATTTTGAATGGTTAGGTACAGGTTCGGGTCGACTCAGCGGGTCGAGAGCGCCATTTCAAAATTTTATAAAATAATTATTAAAATAATATTTTAATTAAAACAAAAAAAATAAATAACAAAGATTATTATATAATATTTTAATAACAAAATGTGTTTTTATTTTATATATTAAATATTATAATATATTGGGTCAAAAGTGACCCGACCCGTTCAACCCAAAATTTTCTGGGTTGGGTGACCCATTGGGTCATTACAAATGTGTTTTTATTTTATATATTAAATATTATAATATATTTTGTTATTAAAATATTATATAATAATCTTTGTTATTTATTTTTTTGTTTTAATTAAAATATTATTTTAATAATTATTTTATAAAATTTTGTAATGGCGCTCTCGACCCGATGGGTCAACCCGAACATGTACCTAACCATTCAAAATATTAAAATCGGTTTGGTCCGATTTAAAGCTATCAATATTTTACCTGACCTGCAAAACCGACCCGATCCGCGTTTTCTGGGTCGAGACCCGACCCAAAAAGTATTGGGTTAAAAGTGACCCGACCCGTTCGACCCGAAAATTTTTAGGTTGGGTCATTACAAATGTGTTTTTATTTTATATATTAAATATTATAATATATTTTGTTATTAAAATAAAAAACAATTTGGGAAAAATTAAAATGAGGGGCATATTTGTAATTTCGCATGAGATAACGGTAGAAAATGGACGAAATAGTAAATGGGTGGCTCGTTGCTAACGGAATGTGTTTAATGGGTGGTTGTAAGTAATTTCGTGTATAAGGGGTGGTTGTGGGCAAAGTGCCCTATTTAAGGGGTGGTTTACTGAAATTCTGCCATTACAAAACTATGCTCTTGATGAAATTGACAAGTTATTACAACGAAATGGTAGTAGTTTGAGACACTACAACACCATGCCTCCTGTAAATTCAAGTCTCATATCTAAAGGTGTCAACAAGCTTATACAACATGAACTTCGATATGACACAAAATGTCTAGCTGAGGAGCATACACAATTAATTTCTAGATTTACAATGGAGCAGAAGTCAGAAAGGGGTGTATGATGAGATCATGAATGTTGTTTTATCAAATAACAGAGGTGTCTTCTTCTTATATGGCTATGGATGTGGCTATTCCCGTTTCAAAAACTACTTAGCCAATTTTTACTATTAATTAAGTTATGAAGAGTTCCGTCTCTCTTTATTTATGGTAATTTTTTAATATCTTGAATATTTTTATTCAATTATTCATTTTCTATATAAGAATTTATATACTTCTATAACAGTCATTAACTACATATTTCTATATCAATTAATATATAATTTTAGTATACTATTTTTAAAAATGTAAAAAAAAAAAATAGATCTCGTATAAGGCACGGGTACTACACTAGTCATTAAATAAAAATAATGTGTCTGACCAAAAAAATGTATTTGATTGAATTTTGTGACTAAATTTTAATGTTTAATTTATACTTTTAGGATTCTGGTCAGAGACAATTTTGATACTCATTTTAGGTCGATAAAGTGATTAATCTAGAGTTGGCTCAAATAATTTTTAAGTTACGTCTTGTTAAATTTTGGGAATATATTACAAATTGATTAGTTTTTTTGGGTCGAATTACAAATTGGTTAGTTAAAACTTGCTAGTTTGTGTAAAGGCAAGTAAAAAAGACGATGGCAACTTTGAGCACCATTAAATTAATAAGAAAGTGTATCATAAGAGTTTCATGTTCCAGTCTTGCAAATGAAATACTTGGATAGCATCTATACTACTCCCCTCCGTCCCATAATGTTTGTCTCGTTTTGACTGGGCACATTTGTCGATACGGGTTTTCTATCGTTAGTATCTCTAATTACATATTAATAAAAATTATAATTTTTTGATATTATCAAAGTACTCGTTGAGACGAATTAAACAAGACCCCACATGACTATGTTTTTTCTTATATATTGGAAGAAATCTTAAAAATTCTCTTCAACTATGAATAGTATATAAAAGTCAAACGGACAAACAATATGGGACAGAGGGAGTATATATATAAAAGTAGACTGGCTATGAATGAATAGTATGTTTCCATTTTTATCCCTCACTTCTCTTGTAAATTTATTAAACTGCCCTTCTGATTTGTATTTTTTTTCTTCTTTTGGATAAAGTAAGAATTCAAGAATTCAGAACAATCAAACTTGGAAACTCGAGAGGCCGAACAAACGGCGTCGGAACACCCGACAAAGCAAACAACCAAAGAACAACAAAAAACACAACAACAAAGAACAAACTATAAAAAAACAAAAAACAACAGACACAACAAAAGATAAAAGTACAGACACAACCGAACAAGCAAACCAACAAGGCTTAATCTACGAGAAAGGCTTCAAACAGGGGTTGGAAACCACCAACAAGTCGTTTGAAGCAGTCGGAAAGAAGAAATAAGACACAATCTGGAGGCATTTCGTCAGTAGAAACCACCAGGGATCACACGATCACTATCTTATCTCGAACCGAAACAACAATCTCCGATCAAACCTAAAGGGCACCTGCAACAGCAATGATTGTAACAAACCAATTTTTCAAACCAAGGGACGAGGGTTGCTCGTAGGACGCAGCAAAGGCCATAATCTCGAGGGGGAGCTTGCGAACATCAAGATCAGAACCACAAGAGGGACCAAGAGCTTCACGGCGGGGGACAGGGGAGGGAGGTGGGCAGCGGAGAAGGAGGGGAGAAAAAGGAAGACAAAGAGAAAGGCGGGGGAGGCGGCGGCCAGAGATGGAGGGCTTCCATGGGACGGGGTGGTGTCGGCGGAGGAGGGGAGGCGGCGGCGTGGTGGCGAGTGGAGTCGGGAGCAGAAATCCGGCACAAACAAGCACCGGCGGGAGAAGGAGGCGGGAGGGGGGGTCGCCGGCATCTTCCCGGCGAAGGCCCAGATCTTCTTCGACGAGTGCCGGTGAAGCGCGGGAGCCGGTGAGGCGGCGCGGATGCCGGTGGGCTCGGATGTCGGTGGGCCGGAGGATCTGAAATTCCTGGGAGTGATCGGAGTCGGCGGGGGCGGCGCGGATCGGGGGCTCGGTTGGAGCGGCGGGCCAAGCTCGATCGGAGCAGCGATAAAGCGGTGAGCGCTGATGTCACGAGTGCCGGTGAGGCGGGACCGGTGAGGCGGTGGCTCATCGAAGGGCTGTGGCCAAGGGCTGCCTAGGGCCGGCTAGGGCCGGCTCCCCTGAAGGGAGCATTTTTTCTCGAAAGAATCTGACTATGAAATTGGTGCAAATTCTGATTTGTACTTTTGTCTTCACCCTCCTCATCTCCCTGCCGCCTATTCTGCTCGCCGCCTGTTTTATTCTATAATTACCACTTTGACATGATAAGTCACAAGTAGTCCACCCCTATGGTGCCTTCTTCTTCCACGTATACCTTATGCTGCCTTCTTCCACGTGTAAGGGTACTCATCGACTCTTCTTTATCACTCACCGACTCTTTTCTTTGGCATCTAATCATCTATATATATTGCCGGTCACCACCACACAATCAAAATCATCCGCAGATGTTTGTTTTCTCAGCTCAAGCTCCTCCATCATCTCTCCTCATCTTCCCTAACCTCTGTCTTCCTCCATCTCTAAGTATAATTTGCCATCAGTGAACGATCCCTCTGTTTTGATTAATTTCGTAGTTAATTTCATTCTAATTAATCTATTGATTTCGATCGCCGATTATCTCCACAGGTTGCCAATTGGGGCATTCTTCATTACCCTCCTCTGGTGACGATATCCCTCGCGTCACCGGAGACTGGAGATCCTTCTGTTCCCGCCTTGTCGTCACCGAGCGAATCACCGGTCCCTCCGACATCGACGAATCCTCCTCTGAAGATCCAGACGCCGCCAACCGCCGCGAATAGATCACCGCGATCGACAACAAGTGGGCCCACTACTACATTTAAGGCCTATTGAAACGGTTAAAAACCATTTCGTAAAGCCTTAAAACCGTTTCTTTAGGCCTAATGAAACAGTTTTTAACCGTTTCAGTTACTGCCATTGCATTAGACCTAATGAAATGGCTAATTAACCTAATAAAATGGTTCAAACAAAGTATAAACAAACAGTTTCATTACTATACAAAACCGTTTCATTAGGACTCTAGCTAATGCAACTCTTTTTAACATCTATTGAAACGGTTTTTCACGATTTTATGCAACACAAGCACATGATAATGAAACGGTTGTTATGTTCTTAATGAAACATAATAATGATACGGTTTTCAATTTTCACTGGATTTATAGAAATTATGCAATAATATAATATTTAGTGTTTCAGTTGCATAACCTACATAAAACAAATAAAATTCTGCTAAATTGGTAAATATATTAAATAGAGATTATAGAGTACTTACAAAACTTAAATATGGTTAAGTACAAAGTTCAAAGTATATATCTTACATCTAAAGAGATGTAAAGATTGCTTCAAAAACTAAAATCATCCAAATGAATAAACATGAAACAATGACAAAACAAAATGACATTTGGAGAATATTCAAAATAAGCCAAATGCACCTCTGACAAAACTAAAAAAGCCTAATTGAGGTTTCTTAAGTAGCGGAATTCAGCAAAATGAAGCAACACACTTCAGCAGACACCAACCCATCATCCCCATTACAGCACAAGTTGAGCAAACACCAGCAAACAGAGTTGTAAATCCAGCAAACCATAAGATGCATCCTGTACAACAACAAAAGATGCAAAACATCTACAACATGCAACAAAAAAAGGCAGAAAAATCAGCAAAACAAAACAACCACTACTAGAATATTATATGAGCAAACTTGGCACATAACAAGAAGAAATGAAACAAAAATTAGCAAACAGCATCAAAAGACACATCAAAATCAACAAAAGGCACAGTAGAATCATCTTCATTAGATTCGAAGAGCAAATTGAAAAAAATTAAATCCTACAAACACCAGAAGAAGCATCTCGTACTGCAACAAGAGATGCGAAAACTACACGAGCACCAGAACACTACACGAGTAAACTTAGCACATGACAACAACAAAAGGACGAAAGGATTCTGCAAACAACAACAAAAAGACACGTGAAAATAAGCAAAATACATATTAGAATCATCTTCCTTAGATCTGAGCAACATACTGAAAAAATCGTATAACCAAGTCTGGTATCCAAAATTATATTATTTGTCAATGTAATTAAATGATGTTTGTCTTGCATTTTTTCACTCTTAATTTTCTCCTATGGGTTCCTGATTGTTATTTATATAATGATCATGGCTTTTGGTCCTGATTGTGTTGGTTGGTTGCTCTATGCTAGGTGCATACATGTATCTATACAAGGGATAGGAAAAGAAGCATATTAATTCAGAAGGGTGAAAAATTTATGTAGGCATAAAATAAAGAAATGTTATGCTATTTCACTCATTGCACGCAGGTGTTCACATACTTGCATAAATTGACTAGTGTACAAGTGGTTTAGGTCATACCTTCTTTCTCTAGGTACAATGCTTTTTTAATGAAAACCAGCAAATATTGTACAGCACAACAACACGTTCAACTGCGAATATATCTTCAGAAACTTCTTTGTTGATTAATTCAAGCTTGTGAATGCATGTTTGAGAATGGGAACAATCACAAAATGGATTTCTACAACCAAGTACTTATATACACTGAGAGTATACTTCATGTACTCCATGAACTTCAGTGTGGTCTTGTTTCCATTTCCCTAATCATGAACAAACAACAATAACAATAGATTAATATTGAATTTTGAGAACCAAAACCTTATATTTATATTCATAAATTGAGAAGATGCAGGCATCATAACACATGAATATAACAATGCTAGTAGGACACATGCATTATTGCAAAGTACATAATGGAATGTGAATATCTGCACCTAAAATCTCCTAAAGAGTAAGGGGATGAGGCATTGCAATACCTAAGTCAATTAGTACTCTCAACAACTGTTTACGCCGGCCAAGCTCTCACTTCATATGTATAAACTCCCTGAACGAATCAACTTTTCTATCCTCCAGAGAGAAGCACTTCATGCACTTATTGTTTTGCACGTCCAAAACATCTCTTTTCCCATTGCACCCCTTCTCCTGGGAAGATTGATTACGGGAGTGTATTATCCTTGAAGGCCGCTCAGTTACCTGACAATTTCCATTCTGAAGACCGCTAGATTCTTTCTTCGTCCGAGAAAACTTTCCATTGTCTTTCTTCTCCAATCTTTGCTCTTTTATTGAGCACGATTTCATAGAATTTGACAATTCTGTAGCAAGGGAATGTACATTGCTGCTATCACCAGATGCAACTTCAATAGCAATTGAATTTTGGTGCAGAACTTCATCTTTGTTTGCTCCTTTCCATTCTAAAGAGTTGAGCATAGTAAGAGCTGTTTTATAGTTTTCTTCTACAGAAATAGGGCTCATTAAAGAATTTTCTTCGGAACTACCATACATACATCTATACAAGTTGTCAAGTAGACTACCCACATTGCTTTCCATCATTAGGTGGCACCTCAAGCAATCATTAGACTCTCTGCTGCCAAGTCTGGTGCCAAAGTCTGGTACCAGACTTGGGTACCAGACTTGGTTATAAAATTCTCTTTAGTGTAAGTTAGCCCACACAAAAGTAATGCACCTAACATAGAGCAACCAACCAGCACAATCAGGACCAAAAGCCATGATCATTATATAAATAACAATCAAGAACCCATAGAAGAAAATTAAGAGTGAAAAAATTTAAGACAAACATCATTTAATTACATTGACAAATAATATAATTTTGGGTATTAAACAATTAAGAAAGTAAGTTAGTAAGTACAGAATTAAATAAAGATGGTTAAAGCCATCTAATTGATATAAGCTAAACGTACATAAGCAAGTTAGAAAAAATAGCCATGACTTATATTTAAGTGAAGGTTCGGTCTTAGTAGCAAGAAAAAGTAGCCATAAATTTATTAAGAACTTGTTTATAGACTTAATAAATTTGGGTTTAACTAATAAATTTGAGTAATAGAAACGATCTCGGTATCCATGGTGAATTTTCTTGTGCAAGTACTTTGTGTTGTGTGTTCTGAGATATGAGCTAACAATTAAGTACACGTTGATTCAGCTCATCTTATATTTTTAGATTTGGATTACATTATTTTGTTATTTTAGAGCTTATCATCTAACCTTTTTATAATATATAACCTTCGTTTTTGAAGTTTGTGCCAAATCACAAACTGCCATGTTTAACTAGATCTTTCAAACTGCCATGTTTAACCCCACCTCCCATATGCTCTTTGCTAACCCCCCTACCCCACCACACGACACACCTTTTCTTGCCCCTTGTTCTATATGAATATGCCTCTCCAACCTCACAAAAAAATGGAGAATAAAGAAAGGAAAGAAAAAAAAAATCCACTTAAACACTCAGTAAAGTGATCATGGAAGTTGCCATGGAAGATGATGTTTTCTTTGCTGATCTGAACAGGCAAATCTCTCTTCTGATCATGGACGACGACGAGGACCCGGTTTTACACTGTCCTAAAGTTTCTCTTCAGGTAAATAAAACTTATAACTAGGAATCTTTTTTTTTGCTAATGAGAAATTAAATTAAAACATGTTGTTTGAAATTTGCAGGCTTTTCCACAGGCAATTCAACATCCAATTTCCCTTGCATTCTTTCATCCAGAGGATTTGAGGAGGGAATCAAAGGAACCGGAGTATTCATTCCTAGGTTGTCATAGCCAATAAGGAAGAACATGCAAGGAGGAAGGCATCATAACTCTTCAAACACCAGCAAATCTAACAACACGTGAAAAGAACCATAAAATAAGGTATAATTCTGACAATAAATAAATTGTTTCCAGCACTAGATATGTCAATTGCTCAGTTCACAAGGCAAATATTTACAGGTTGATGCTCAATGTGTTCTACAGAATAAAGATTGCTGATTTTTTATTTTCCATAAAGTGCTCAAGTTTGAGGAGCACTTATTAACAGGAGGATTCTTTATGAGTCTTGTGGTTGTAGGAAGCGAAGTGGAAAAAATACAACATCAAATGACCAAAATAAGAAAATTTGTAAAAACTAAGAATCACCCAGTGGCTTCAGCCTTCACATACCATAAGAATTCAAAAAAGTTTTATGGAGAGGTGGAATGGGTTAAATCTTCACATACTAAACTTGAAAACAATAATGCTAAAGCTATACAACATCTGATGCAAGAAGCAAAGAATCCTTTTTAATTTTACACTTTGAAGTGATAACTACAATTTTTTTGACTAGGCAAATATAAAATTTATAGAAAAATGTAAGGAATTATGACGAATTGATAAAGCTAAGCTCGAATCAAATAGGCATGCTAGTTTGAGCTTTTGTAGCCATTCTATCAGATGTATATTTCTTGTGAGCAAGGTGCGAGTCTGCTTTCAAGTGACTAACAACCCTCCCTCCTAGTCCACCTCGGCGGCCCCGACCCCTTCACCGCCCTCTCCCTTGAGGACAACGAGCTTTGGCTGCTCCTACTCCTCTGCTTTTGTTATTTGTCCCATTTTTTTTCCGATTCTGTTGAGAGACACTCTTTGGTTGATGAAACTTGCCTAGACGATGAATCGAGTTGTCGTTCCGGCTTGTTAGAGGATGACCATCCTTCCGACGGCACAGTGTTTGTTTGGGCTTTACTCACCTCATTTCTTGGTTTATTTGTTTTATTATGCTTTAGTTTGTTTCGTTGTTGTTTGTTTTTTGTTTCTCTTGGTTGTTGTTGTATTGCCGGTTAGTCTGGTTGCCAGTTTCTGGCCTCTCGAAGTTGTACACTTCGAATTCTTACTTTATCAACAACAACAAAAAAGTGAATTTTGTGTTCTATAGGACGAATACACACGTCTTTCTATTTCTTTATAAAAATATGCATTTTTTCCAATTAAAATTCGGTTGTGTCGGATTATTCTGTTTTTTTTTTTTGCTTTTTTAACATGGGCCTTTAGTTTCTTAGTCAAACGGCTCACGTCCATTTTCAATTTTCACATGTGCGAGCATTCACACAATCTAATCTCTAATTTCTATTCTTATCCAATATAACAATTTAAAAATCTCTCGGGGCTAGTTTGATAACCAAATAAGTCTTCAGTTTTAAATTTTAATTCATTTTTTATAGTTATCAATATAATTATTTAAAAATATTTCATATCTTAAAGTTTTTAAAAAATATCTTTGTAATAAAAAAAACAATTTTTTCGCTTGTTAACCCTGAGGTAAGGCGAAATTCGCGAAGTGTCCCAACATTCACTTATTTCGCGCGGCACCCTCGAATTTTTTTTTTTTTTTGGCCCACTTCAGAATAAGTGAGTATAAACAAAGCAAGCATTTTTTTACTCTCCAAAAAAAAACCTAACCAGCTCTCCACCTCAAGCACAAACACCGCCGCCAACGAAACTGATCGCCAAACCGATCTCTGCAACCTTGAATCTTGCCCAACTAGTCAACCAGTCTGGTTTATCCAAAAAAAAAACACAACTGGTGTTGACCCGAAAACCGTAAAAGGAAAAAGCTCCTGCTACCATCGCGGGTTCGACGACGATGTCCGAGCGCGAGAACAGCGTATCTGACAACCTGCTTCCGACCAGGAAAAGACTCTTCACCACCACTAGACCACTGACACCTCCAAGCACCGACACCACCAGCGACGTTGAGGACTTCGACTCTGCGGCGCCACCGATTATGACCACCAGAAAACCGCAAACGCGGCTACCGATAAGGACGCGGAGGCGGGGGGGAGCGACCACCGCGGGATCAACGACGTTGTCCTAGACCCTAGCGTGCATGTCGTACATTGCCCTCTCACTCAATCAAAAGCCTTTTGTGGGCAAATGCCATCAAAAACCGACATGAGCGACTTTTCTATCATGGATCTGGAGATTGGGTTGGCTCTTTGTTGTTGCCCTCTCCGTATGTTTTACATCTAATAATGAAGAGGGGACGATTCAGCTTTGGCGTCGATGGTTTATCCGGACCACCAGGGACACAAATTCCAGATCTTGCATTCCCTTATGTTTGACTAAACTGAAATCAGTGGGGTGCTTTTGATTAATGCACTGTTCAAAAGGCTCGCTTTTATGCCGAGAGTGCTCGATTTGATCTCGACTACATTTCTTTCCTCTTTTGATTCAATCATTTCTGATGTGGAATTGAGTTTAGATTTGATTTGAGACTGTTGTTTCGGGCTAGAGATTAAGATAGTGATTGTGTGATCCTTGATGGCTTCTAATGACGAAGTGCCTCCAGACGGTGTCTTGTTAGTTATTTCTGCTTCCCGGGTGTGTCAACGTCGCGTTGGTGTCTTCCAACCCATGTTTGAGCCTCTCTAACTGATTATGTATTTTCGCTATTCATCCTCGGTTGTGTTTGTTTCCCTAAAACTTTTGTTGTATTTTGTTTTTGCTTTGTTGTTTTTCTTGTTTTTGTCTGTTGTTGTTTGTTGTTGTTATTTTCCCTTGTCTATTGTTTAGAAAGTCGTCTTTTTCTCATAAATCCATGTTGTTCTGAATTCTTGAAATCTTTTTTTTTTTTAAAAGCAAGCATCTTTTCTCCACCAACAACTTCAGAATACTTCATTAGACGTTATAGCGGTAAATTGAATAAAAAGAGTACCAAGGACTTGACACAAGGAAAAGGGTTGGAGGAGAGTTTATTACAAGAAGCGAAGCGTTTCATAATCGCTGGGAGATTATATTCTTTCACATAACAATATTGATCGCCCTGCTATTACAGGAAGCGTTTTTAACAGAAGTAGTCTGCATGATCTCATGGTTTAAGTGGCATGAAGGTTGATAATGATATTTGCAAACTTGAACAACACTACGAAATATCGAGCCTATTGTAACGGCTAAAAAAAATTACTATAGGGCCAAAATTCATTACAATAGACCTACTATAATGGTTTACACATGGTTACTATAGAGGCCATTGCCCTAGATTTAGGGTAACGGTTGTTTAATCTATTGTAACAGATGTATAAATTCGGCTACAACCATTACATTAGATATAACATCCATTACACTATGCATCCATTACATTAGATATACAACCATTACGTTTGGTTCAAGCATTACATTAGTTATTGAAGCATTACCTTAGTTATAACCATTACCATTTCATATACCCATTACCTTAGTCATCTACTGTAACAGATTTTACGAAAGAAAGAGTTATTACATTAGACAATATATCTATTACAATATATATAGAATATATATATGTGAATTATCTATGATTAATTTAAATATTGATACCTATTGTAAATATATTCAAGAGATTAATATCTAGAAACATGTATTAACAAACTTAAAATAAAGTTTTATATTAATACTTAAGAGTTTGGATCATATGCGGAGCACTCTTCCCGTGCGGACGTGCGGAGCATGCACTTTAGGGCCTTATTTGTGCACTTTAACGTCTTATTTGTGCACTTTTTCAACAAAAAAAAAAAATCTTTTTCAAATTTTTTTCCAAGCATTTTTCACTTTTTTTGCAAAAGTGCACAAATAAGGCCCTATAGTGCATGTCCGCACGTCCGCACGGGAAGAGTGCTCTGCACCGGAACCGCACTCTAATACTTAAAGTGAAGTTAATTACAAAATGATCATATATAGCTAAATATATACCCAAAAAGTATCCATAACCCATATACAAAATATATCCAAAAGTAGTTTAATGTTTAGCTAATTGTGTGATACTAGCTAAATATAAACCCAAAAAATAGTCTCTTGTAATCAAGGTTGTCATAATCAATTATCATCCTCCACATCTTCAACATCTTCATTCTGCAATTAAAAAAACTAAAGATTAGATCTATGTTTTTGCTAATATTAATTAGAAATTTATAGAAATAATTGTTAAATGTCAAAAGATCCTTAATTTTTAAATCACAGCAAAACATTCATATGATTTGTATGGCCAAGATAAAGAAACTAATAATGAAGCAGCATCAATTTACAAAATCCCAAAGCTAATCAATTTACAAAGCTAATCAATTTACAAAATTCCATACCTACCTCAAAGCTACCTCAAAGCTAATCAATTTGCAAAATCCCATATAACTAGACTAAATCCAAGCTCAATTGATTGAAGAAACTAGTTGTCTTCCCCAATTGATCAATCCAATCGAGCATCAAATTCCATACCAACTAAAATCGTAAAACACAGTACATTCATATAGTCTCAAGTCAATTTAGGCCATTCACATCACTTTAAACTAAAAACCCATCAAATGGCACCATTAGTAAAATCAAAGGATTAGAATAAAGAAAAAGAGAAGTTTGTACCTGTGGTGAAGGATGAATTTCAACATCATTATGCAGATTTGTCTCTTCAATTACTTGATTTGAAAATTCTGGTGTAGTTGTGAAATCCGAAATGACCAAATTCATATGAGGATTAGCAACTTTCAATTGAGATAGAATTTGTGATGCTAATGTCAGAATTAATTCTTCAGCCCATTCTGCTTTCATACTTTGGAAGAAATCATTGTCAAGTATGTAACCTCCCTTTTTATCCTTGCCTTTCAAAGTAGATATTTCCAGTCCTCGCCCTTGCAAAAATGCCCGCCCACTATGCTCCTTGCTGATCACTTCAGAATATGGGTCTAGGTTGTTGCCTTTTTCTCCACTTTCAATTTGCACTTGTATATCATTCATTTTCTCCTGCATAAAGAAGCAAAATGTATATATAGTTGCTTCCTCAGTGATATAATTAGAAGTAATACATTACACAAAGTCACTTTCTGCTGCATTTAAAAGAAAAATGTACATATTAAGTGCTTGAAACATTTAGGAACTTACGATATTTTCTTTGGTCTTACAACCATTTGTCTTGTATGCACGTGTAGGATCTCTTTTCCTAGACAGTTTGTAGACCATTGAATCTGATGGAGGCTCTTTGTTTGTATTTTTTTGCTCCTGGTAAGAAATAATAAAATGAATTAGAAAATAAATTTTGCTCTTATCTATGCTAACTATCTTTGTTTGGTTTTCTTTGTTATGTTTAATTAAGTTCTATGATCTGAAAATAAATAGATTACATTACCAGCTCATGGCGTAACCTTGCAATTGAGTGAGGACCCATGGTGTGCACATCTTCATGCTTTTGTCGGTTAGTTGCATTAACACGAGCAATTTCCTGTATTTTATTTACATAAGTGCTAGGATGAAGCATAAAAGTTTGATTAATTTATGAAATCAAGATGATGAAAAATACCTTGCCTACTGAACTATCCCAATAATCCAAGAGTTCTCTGAATTGATTTTCAGGAATTGTGGAAGGACGATTATTCCACCTCTCTTCATCAGTTGCATATGCCTTGTAGTGTTTCGTCTTCAACCTTGATTTGTAAACACGCCAATCATCATTGACGGTTTCCAGTACATATTTTTTCCCGTGGTCTAAAATTTTGTATTTTTCCTTCACATCACATCCAAGTTTAACTAGCATTGTTAGCAAATAGCAATGACGGGAAAGAAAAACAAAGACATAAATTCATTTATACATTGACATAACTCCAAATATCCTCCTTTGTGGGCATACTTTTCCAATCAAGAATATTAATTGGCGCAAGTGTAGGATCTTTTGCTATTGTCCCTAAGAAGCCAGCAAGTTCAGTAACAAGAGACGGTGGTCCTAGGAAGCCAGCAAGCCAACAAGCCAGCATTGTTAGGTAATGTTGTCCTCACTGCAATTGGAAGGAGATGTTGCATCATAAGATGAGCATCATGACTTTTATATCCTCTAATCCTTCCTTCAGCAACTTGCACACATCGTGCAATATTTGATCCACAATCTTGTGGCAATTTGGCACTTTTAAGTACACCACAAAATCTACGCCTTTTATCCTTTGAAAGCCAAAATCTGGACTTTGGCATTTCCATTTTACCATCAGCAGATTCCTTAGCATGAAGCTCTGGCATAATGTTTAGCTCTTCCAAATCCTTGCGTGCATTCATGTGATCTTTTGTTTTTGACAAGTCTAGCAAAGTTGCAAGTATACTATCACATACATTTTTCTCAATGTGCATCACATCAAGGTAATGGACACAAGAAATACTTTTCCAATAAGGCAATTCAAAAAATATTGGCTTCTTTCTCCATGGGATACCATCATCCACCCTCCTCTTATCCTTCTTCTTTCTATCTTCTGTCTTGCCAAAATCATTTTGGAAATCAGCCAACAACTCTAAAATTTCATCACCTTTCAAGCGAGTTGGTGCAAGAGTCTCTTCTATTCTCCCATTAGTGTTATCCCTCCAAGGATGGTCCTTGTCCAAAAATCTGTCATGACCCATGTAACAATGCGTTTTGCTGTTGTTCAAATACTTTGAGCATGTTTCATAATGGCAATTCGGGCATGCTGTCTTCCCTTTTGTGCTCCAACCCGACAACATTGAATAAGCTAGAAAGTCACTGACGGTTATAAATAACGCTGCATGCATCTTAAACATTTGCTTACTTGAAGCATCATAGGTTTCCAACCCAAACTCCCATAG
The DNA here is from genome assembly GCA_027886185.1 of Rheum nobile. Classification (NCBI taxonomy): domain Eukaryota; kingdom Viridiplantae; phylum Streptophyta; class Magnoliopsida; order Caryophyllales; family Polygonaceae; genus Rheum; species Rheum nobile. The sequence continues at coordinate 448,043 of WOAB01000738.1, read as the reverse complement.
TTCATTGAGCTCCTTGATCAATGGTTGCATGTAGACATCAATATCATTTCCAGGAGATTGAGGACCAGAAATGATTAATGCAAGCATAAAAAATTCTGGTTTCATGCACATCCAAGGAGGCAAGTTATAATTCATTAATATAATAGGCCATGTACTATGGGAAATGCTCATTGTGCTAAAAGGGTTAAAACCATCAGTGGATAACCCCAACCTGACATTGCGTGATTCCTCGGCAAACTTAGGAAATGTTAAGTCAAAATCCTTCCAAGACTTGCCATCAGCAGGATGCCTTAACAGATTATCCTTTGGCCGATTGTCCGAGTGCCATCTCATATCACGTGCAGTCCTTGCACACATGAACAATCTTTGTAACCTTTTTTTAAGGGGAAAGTACCTCAAGACCTTAAATGGAATCTGTCGAGGTTTGCCATTTTTCTCAGTCCTTTCATCTGCTTTCCACCGAGGAGATTTGCAAACATGGCAATGTGTCGCCTCTGCATGATCTTCCCAATATAGCATACAATCATTTGGACATGCATCAATCTTCAAGTAAGTTAACCCTAATCCCTTCAAGACACTTTTTGCTTCATGATAGGAAGATGGCAACTGAGCTTCAGGTTGTATAGCTCTCAAAAGCGCTAACAAATCATTGAAGGCGTTGTTACTTAACTTGTTATCACACTTAAAAAGAAACAATCGAATAGTGAAAGAAAGCTTCGAAAAGTTCTTGCAACCCGGATATAATTCTTGTTGGCCCTCTTCCACTAACTTGTAAAATATCTTTGTCTCTTCAGCTGGATCATTTCTAAGAGTATCCCGCAGTAATCCATCAATGTCATCTTGTGCGTATACTTCATCAACATTTTCAGCTGTCACTTCAACATTCACAGGTGAAACTGGTTGTTGTTCTAACCTAGGAATAAATCCATTTGAAATCACATGATCTTTCACAACACTCTTGTCACGAAACCAATAACGATAGCAACATTTTTCGCATGGGCAAGATATTTGTTCTCCTTGGGCTCTAGTCGCAAATGCATCAGCAATGTATTCGTCCAATCCTTTTTCATATTCATCTCTCCATCGAGGATACTCATACCAATTACCCATTGTTGTAATTAAAACAAAGTTGACTAAGCAAACTAGTTGATTGCCAATTATCTCTACATCAAGCTAAACCCTGCTCAACAAAAGATAAGATAATTTTCAATCTAAAAAAGAAACCTAAACACATATTAAGAAGTATAAATCATGCATAAGCTAATATCAAAAGTGATTGAGATAAGATTTGCCAGGAACTCCATAGTGCTAAATGAGAATTGAATTTATTTTTTATTTTTTTTACTTGTTAACAACAAATAATTAGAATTAGAAAAAAAAAATCAATCCTAATTCTTACACGGCATCAATCTGAAAAAAAAACCTTTTTTCCCTCTTTTGTCTTGGATAATTTTTCTTGGATTTGATTTTGAATTTTTCCCACTTCATCTACTTCTTTGAATGGAAGAGGACAAGGTTAATTTTATTAAGTACCTTGCTGGAAATGAAATTTAGTATCAGCAAACAAATGAAATTTAGTATCAGCAAACAAATGAAATTTAGTATCAGCAGAAACAGAGGAGCTGGATCAGCACAACACTTAACATCTAAAATAAACAAATGAAATTTAATCAACCTATATATGCTTTACTTTGTACTGTAAGATCCATGACCTACCTAATCACCAAGATAAATTGATAAATTTTAGCCCAATAATTAGGATCCAGTATTTAAATGTGTGATTATGCAGGTATGTATTTTAAATCGACATATATACTTATCAGTAATATCACAAGTCATTCTATGCTTTGCAAAAAGGTTAATTGGTGTTGGAGATTGGCCTCAAATCACACATTGTTTACTTAAACAAGCTATTAAGTATCAACAAACAACCATTGTTCAAATGCAGAAACAACCATTCAGCAAACACCATTGTTCAAACGCAGAAACAGAGGAGAATTAGCCATAGTCATTTTCTTTCCAGTTATGAAGTACTAGCATAAACATCCATTCAGAAATAGAGGAGAATTTATTAAGTATCAATAAAAACATAGTCCTTCATCTGCAAGCCCTAATTTTGGCAGCCTTGTTCAAACACAGTTCTTTCTCTTAGGTTTAGCACAACCATATCTATAAGCCCTAATTTTCGAAGAAGAAAGTAAGATGACTAACCAACATGATCGAGTTATTGTCTCTTCCCGGATGAGTGTGAGCCACCACCGCCTTCACGGCCGAGTTGCTATCTCCTCCCGAATGAAAGTGAGCCACGACCACCACACTGGACCGCTGCTACTGTTGAGCCACCACCGACAAATGTTGTTGAGCAACGCCGATCCACTGTTGTTGAGCCACTATCGCGCGCCTTTTAGGTTAATTAGCAGGTTAGGGGTGCACGATAATTAAGCAAGATGAAATCAATTGGAGAGCCACCACCGAGATGAAGTTGGAGATCCACCGTACCACCGCTTGACGAAATGGAAGAACCAAATTAGGGATTTTGGTATTTCTTTGCTGCAATTACATATAATTACTTAATTAGATAAGACCCTCTATTTTAGATCAGTCCCCGCCAAATTTTTATTTTTGCGCCAATTTTTTATCAACGTTACATTTGTTATACATGAGCCATTACCCTAGGTGTTTTATTTTTTATTTTTCACAACCATTACATTTGTTATAACAACTGTTACCTCTGAAAATATCCGTTACGTACAACCATTACAATAGGTCCTACTATTACATTTTAACATGAGTCATTGCATTTGACTATCTACGATAACACACTAAAAAACCATTACAATTTTTGTGTTACATTAAGCCAAATATTTCGTAGTGTAAGCAAAATAAGCATCATCATAGAGTACCATAATTTAATGTATACAACATACAACCATCAATTCAACAAGATGTTGTTTATTTAATTATCTTTTTGGATACATGGGGTGTATATTGGAGCTAAGTATGTGCTGGGAAACCAAAATCAACAAATTCAAAAAAGTCCTAAATTTCCCAAACCCTAAGTCCTCATAACCATTTAGATTGGTTTCAAACCCAACTTGAAAGCTTACCTGATTCGAACTAGGATATGGAGCTCGAACCAGGCGGACGACCGACGAGGTGCTGCAAACCAGGAGACGTCGGAGAGTGTCGCCCAGAAAAGTGTCGTCGATGGAGGGCGAGTGGGATAGAGGGCCGCCGAAGAAAAGGTGCCGCCAACACCGGTGAAGAACGAGTGTGAGCGGGGTGGAGGCGGCCAGGTGGAGGAGAAATTCGATGGAAGGGGATGACTCCATGAGAAAGACAAAGCTTTTTGTGGGTTTTTTTTTGCTTACTAACGGAACTGTTACTAATTTAACAGTTTGACATTTGGCGGAAAAAAAAAAACTCAGAAATATCGCGCGAAATAAGTGAATATTTGAGATATCTCGTGAATTTCGCTTTACCTCAGAGTACCAGGCGAAAACACTATAAAAAAACTAAAAATATATAACTCATATGGATAAACAAGCTCTATATTATCATATTCTCGTCACCTCTTTCCAAGATCAGCCAACTAAATCAAAAACGTTTGAGACTTGAAATTATGATCTATAACATGAGTCGATCTCAAAAGTAAAAACTAAAACGATCTTGTTCAACAGTAATTAACCCTAGCTATCCGAATAACATTCAGGCCGAAATTAACGCGATCTAATAGAGACTCGAGTCTCAAAATGACCCGATCCACGCAATCGATCACCCTTTTGTCCATACCTATAGTATAATTGTGATCCCTAAATTTGGTGCAATGCAACTAATTTAGTTGAGAGGGCAAATGAGTGGTGGGTAGGTGGTATTTTCCAACATAAACCCATTACTCTACGCCTTCTTTGCTTGTTTTGTTTTGGTTTATTGTCAAAGTTAAACTAAATCTTTCTTTATACATCCCTTCCAACTTAACTGTAGACGGCTTACCTACGCAGATACGTCTTTGTCTTCTCGGTGGGATTTCATCTACCCATTCTTGAAAGCACCTCCTCCACCTTATTCCTTTCCTAATTTCATACAATTACAACTTTAATTCCCATAAAACAACAAATAAGAATTAAGATGAATGGTTTTATGTTTGGATCATTTTTATGATGAATAAAAAGTTCCATGTATAAAGAATTCATTCTGGATTATATATCCTATAATTTTATCAATTTAAAATCTAAATTGAATTTACATTTGGATAAGGATTATTCGAGACAAAGCATTGAATTGGTTGCGTACCTACATCGTAACCCTCTCTTAAGCATTAGTTTATCGATTTGTCTAATGTGACACATATTAAGAGGTTAAATTTAAAAAAAAAAATTAAAATAGAAGGATAAACTCTTAAAAAAAATTTAAAATAATAACTAAAAAAAATTATTACTAAATATGATATTTTTATTATGTGACCATTTACACACATTAAAAAATCCTTAGTTTATTTCCGGGTGGGCTCACTTTCAAGTATAAAATCAAAGTCCTACGCTCCTCCTCAACCCAACGGCTATATGAAAATTCCTCCTACAAACAAACAACGTACTCAATCAAAGAAATCATTTTCTATCCATTAATCAATCTTTCATAATAATAAATACCCGTTATCTCAATCCTATTCAATTTCCCTCCTACAACTCCCCACATCAATAAAACCGAATCCAAACAATTCTTAAGAGGATAGTATCAAAAATGGATTGCCTAGTGGCGCCCGTATCGGCGTTAAAGCGGCGGTGCTCGGGCCGGTACGGTTACCGGCAGCTGGTCGAGGATGAAGAGATGGGCGGGTTCGGCTCACCGGAGGATCCGGTGACGGTGGTGGTGGGGAAGGAGAAGAGGGAGTTCCGGGTCGACCCGTTTGTGCTCCGGGAGAGCCCGTTCCGGGTGTTGATTGACCTCGTCAACGGTAACAGGGAGAGCGGCGGTGGCGGTGGTGGTGGCGGCATGGTTGTTCTGGTGGATGTGGATTCAATTCTGTTCGAGCACATGCTTTGGTTGATGAGTAACGATTGTTCTTCCCTTTTCAAGCTTAATCTCAAGGAAATTCTTGATTTTTACGCCCTGGATAATTAGACACATAAATATATACATATATAAATGAACATAATTCATATTGTGATTCGTATGGAAAATTACTGTGCTTGTTGTAAAATGAAACTCGTATTTACTGATCCGAACAATAACTAATGTGTAGAGTGTGTAATTATGTATTTACCAGGAGATCGATTAGCAATTTCTAGCTCAGTAGTTATAAAATATTAAAGGAATTTTCGTGTAGTATCTTTAAGTTTTTACAATTTTCGTAAAATATCCTAAGGTTTGTTATATTTCGCGTGGTATCCTTGAGGTTTTGACAAATTTCGCCAAATACTCTTGACGTCAAAAAACGTTAAATTTTGGGGTTAAGCCGTTAACTCCTAAAAAAAACTTTAAATTACAATATGAAAAATCAAGGTCTATTTGGATCGTATTTTATTTATAATTATAATATGAAATTTAGTATAAATTTATTTAATCTTGCATTATAATATAATAAAATATATCGAAATACATAGTTTACTCTTCCAATGTTTAGATTTATATAAAACAAAATACATAGTTTACTTGTAGTTAGGATGATTTTTCGTTCATGTTTATTCTTAGATATTTTGATTTTTGAATGGTATTATACACATTCATCTCGACTTAATTATTTGTGATACATTCATATTTGAAAAGGGGAGGATATAAGTGATTTAGGATTTGTTTAAATTGCGTATTTCGATATATTTTATTATATTATAATGCAAGATTAAATAAATTTATACTAAATTCCATGTTATAATTATAAATAAAATACGATCTAAATAGACCTTGATTTTTCATATTGTAATTTAATATATATATATTTTTTTTTAGGAGTTAACGGTTGAACCCCAAAATTTAACGTTTTTTTACGTCAAAGGTATTTGACGAAATTTGTCAAAACTTCAGGAGTACCACACGAAATATAACAAACCTTCAGATATTTTGCGAAAATTGTAAAAAATCAAGGGTATTACGCAAAAATTCCAAAATATTAATGGGAGAAACTGATATTAGGGGAGTCTCTCCCGAAACGGGTCCACAAAATACTCACTCTGGACATAGAGCGACACTGATCGACCGACCGAACTAGGCGAATCAAAGACTTCCGTGTTACAAAAACTCAGATAGATTAAACAATGTTAATATTCATATTAATATGAGAAATTTCAAGTTTAGGTTATTACAAATATACAGTATAATTCTTGTTTTTTGTAAAACAAAATAAATTCAGGTGGTACTTAGACATGTACACCGCAGCACCATCACGAATAGTTGCTTATGGAATTTGGACTCATTTTTGCTTCATCGTCATATTCCGTATGTGGGTCTTCACAAAATCTCAAGGCCCGGCCCGAATATCTCAAGTCAATTGTAAACAATATTCCTTTTGGGCTTAAGGACTAGATTAAGGCCCAAAACAATCAATCAAATTTGAACAATTTCTTGATAAGGACAGCAAATCAGAAAAGAAGAAAGTGTTGAAAATTGGGGATTCTGAATGTACAATTACAAGAACTTAGATGAGAATTTGGAATTTGTTTTTCCAATGGGTTTCCCTTTGACCTTTGTGTTCAAACCACACAAATTTGAAAGGTAAGGTATTTGGTTTTCTTTCCCTCACTTTTTCAATTCATTTACTTTTACGCTTCTCTTTATGTAATCAAACGGGCACTTAGAAGTAAACATATCTCAAAAAATTAACAGAGTTGTTTACAATCTAGGGCAAATGCACATACCTACATAAGGTTTGGTCCCTGTTTTTTTCATACTGAATTAGTGGTGACTAGCTGACTTTCATTCACGTACACTAGAAAGGTAAAAGCAATATTATTATAGCTATTATCAACATTCAAAGGGAGAGTCCTTCTCTCTAAAAACCCCCAAATACAACCTCCCACCATCAACACCAGGGAACACCAATGGCAAATCAAAATCGGGACTTCCTTTTTGAGAGTAATCCCACACCAACAACAATCAAAGGGTTTTTAAACAAGGGTTTTTCTAACCTATGCACCTAATGCATAGATTAAGAACCTTATTTTAGAAAGTTGTAATTATGTGTTATTATTTTAGGAAAAAAAAAATTAGATGGATTTAAACATTCTCTTTCAGGAAATAGTTTTCAAAATAAAAAAAATTAACCTATGACCTACATAAGATAGAAAACCCGTTTAAACAATAACAACAACTCTCAGCATCACCCAAAGGTAACTTCCCATCATCAACCTTTGCAAAGGGGCAAGAAATCCCCTAGGAAATGGAAAACCACCATCACTAAAGCTATGGATAACCCCCGTCACTTTATGCGAAAATCTCCATGGATTAACCCAACCAACCTCTAATTAAAGATTCTACCATCTGCACCAAGAAATCCCCAATTCCTCAAAATAATAAGGATCCCTAATCAGATCTGACCACCATTAATCAATTCCACAATTCCTAGATCTAAGTTTGAGGCTCATACTAGGAAACCCCAAATCATATCTAACCCCAACTCTAATATGACCCTTATATTGGACCTAAAAAGTAAAAATCTGTCGGCTTAAACCCAAACCAGATCTAATGGGTTCATCCTCGTTTGAGCCACCTCCCAAATCTGAACCACCGGCTTGAACTGCCAAGAATATCGTACATCATCATCCCGCAAACTCCGACTTTGCGCCCCCAAATCCCTGCGTCAAAACCCGTTCTCGGCCGCATCTCGCTCGTTCGACATCGCTAACTTGTATCCCATACTCCGTTGTCAACGAGAGCGGTCACTACACCGTACGAACTTCGATCCGATCTAGACTCGAGTCGTTTCTGATAAGGAAGGCGAGAAGCTCTTGCTTCTTCAACCTCCATGGCCTCGTCGGCCCAATTCGACCATTTCAATCACATCCTCTATATCTTCCCTCTCATCCTTCTCCGTCGTAAGAGACATCCGTACCACCTTCACCACCGCCACGCGAATGGCCTTGATCTAACAAAAGTCCCGATCGTCGGCTCGACCCTCCATCGCTGCCTCCGGCTTAACCCTTGTTGAACTGCTCTTTGGCTCAGCCGTCACCGACGCATTTGTCTGCTCCACCCACTTTCCCCTCTAGAACAGAGCAACCTAAATCGATGATGATAACAATTCAAAAACTAAAAATTAAATTATTAATTATTCTTGCATTGTTTGCAAATGCTAGCGTGTTTATTACGTTCCATTAACTCTCCTTGGGAACCCAATTTTAATATTAAAAGATTGATGTTGGGTTTTGCCAATTTGTTTTTCTTTTTAATATTAAGAATTACTAACTTTCCACCTGCCTATTATACTCACTTTTCAACTAGGTTATCAATCCAAATTTCAAATTTGGGCCTAAAAGCCCAAATACACACCCAAATTTCAACCTATGACAAAAGGATATTTTTCTCTATTAAAACAATACATTCACTACTATCAAATACCAAGACTTATTGATGTTCTTTTTTCACATCAACTTTCACTCTTGTTTATCTATTGCGGTTTCATTTGTTTTAAGTTTGAGTGTCAAATTCTTCGCTGTATTTTTGGAGCTGATCTAGGGTGATGTCTGAGTGTCCGGTCGTGGTCGTGTTTGTGGCTCAATGAAGATCCCTCTTGTACGGGGGCAACGTCATGGTTGAGGCTCCTGAAGATCCCTCTTTGAAGAGAGGGCAACGTCATGGTAGTCCGTTCAGCACTTCCACAGGATTTCTCCTGTCTGACTCGTCTTCCGGTGACGCTTTCGTCTGATCGTACTCTGCTCTCCACTCGCTCTAGGTCGTTCTTGCTCTTTATTTGCTTTGTTGTAATTTCCATGCTTGATGTATTGTTCTTCTGTCCGGTTTTGACCGACGCCGATTTATCGGTCTCTCGATCTATCCGACGTTATTTTGTCGGGTATTTCGAATTCTTTCCTCATCAAAAAAGAAAGAAAAGACTTTATCACGAGTGGATAAAGAGGTTTTAATCAAGGCAGTTGCACAAGCTATCCCAAATTATACAATGTCTTGTTTTTGACTTCCTGTCGACTTATGTAGGGAGATTGAGCAAATCTTATGCAATTTCTGGTGGGGCGATTCTGAGGGGTTACAAAAGATTAATTGGATGAGATGGAAACGCATGTGTCTTCCTAAGGCTAAGGACGGATTGGGGTTTAGGGATATGGAGAACTTCAATCGTGCTCTTCTTGCTAAACAAAGTTGGAGAATTTTACAAGATCCTTCTTCTTTGCTTGCACGCCTACTCAAAGCCAAATATTTTCCTCGGTCATATTTCTTGTCTGCACCAGTTGGCTACTCTCCGAGTTTTACTTGACGGAGTATTGTGTTTGGTCGAGATGCTCTTGATGCAGGCCTTCTCTGGAGTATTGGCAATGGTAACTCTATTGATATTTGGAGAGACAAATGGATTCCACGACCTTACAGTTTTAAAGCTATATCTTCTAGGGTTCATTCTCAGAGCACACGACTCATTGATTTCATTGATTGGAGCACAACTTCTTGGCAGACTGAGTTGGTCCGAGAGGTGTTCCTTCCATGTGATGCGGAGATTATTTTGCAGCTCAAGCTCTCGGATCCATCTCAACAAGACGAATTGGTTTGGTTCTACTCAAAAGATGGGTTTTTTTCTGTTCGAACTGCTTACCATATGCTGTTAGAACAAGAGCTTCAACAGAACTCATTGGGCTCTTCATCGGGTTCTGCCCCTTCGGAGTTTGTTTGGAAGAAACTCTGGAAACTTAACATTCTACCACGTGTTCGATCCTTGCTTTGGCATGCTTGTCGGGACATTCTCCCAACAAAATTGAATCTGAAACGTCGTCGTGTTACTGATGATGATTTATGTGATTGGTGTGGGAGACAAGAAACAACACTCCATGCTCTGGTTCACTGTACTGCTGCTCAGAAGGTATGGATTTTGCTCCCTGACTTGAATTTTTGGGGTCTCCGGTCTTCAAACATGTTGGAGCTGCTTAGCTTTGTGGGTGATAATTGCGGATCGGCGAAGCTTGAATTATGGGCTTTTGTTTGTTGGTGCATGTGCAATCCTACGGAGTTGGTGAAGGATTGCAGTGACATTGTGAGGGAGTTTCAATCCTGTAAACTGAAACTTCAGCTTGGAATTTCAACATTTAGCTATCCGGAGAAGTGGTCAAAACCCATACCTGATGTGATTAAGCTCAATTGTGATGCTGCGGTGTCGTCAGCGGAGGGTTGCGGAGTGGGGTTTATTGCCCGGGATGCTGTTGGTTCTGCATTATTTCTTGGAACAAGAGCGTTGACGGCGTCGACGGATGTGGAGGTGATGGAAGCAACGGCCATTTTATGGGCTTTGTAGATTTGCTCGGAGCGAGGTGCGCAAAGGGTGATTGTTGAGTCGGACTGTTTGGCTTTGATTTCCAAATTGAAGCGTAAAGCCCCTTGGAAAGGTCCGCTGGGTTGGCTCTTGTCCCATATTCTTTCCATCCAGAAGACTTTCATATGCATATCTGGCAACTCAGCAGCTCATTTTCTTACTAGCATGAAACCTCCTTTTGCCTTTTCTTGTAATTTCTATCATAGTTTTTCTTCTGAACATAATGTTTTGTTGGATGCCGACTTACAGTAATGAAAAGAACATTTTCTGCTATAAAAAAAAAGGTTGACCAATTTAGATGAGGAATGTTAAATATATTGTTAATTATGCTACAAATCAAAATTGTTTATGACAATTAAGCAAATTATTTCAACTAAATCTTATAGACCAAGAAATCATATCGCCCGCTGGATCTGATTTGGATGGACAAGTTCAAACTATATATTATATTTATTTTAATCGATAAAATAATAATAATGTGGTGTCCAAATGGACAACCCTAGAGACCCACCCAGAAGGTCAAATTTAATTTTTAATGGCATATTAATTGATAATTAACCGATATTTTATTTGGATGTTGTCATAATCATTGCTAGTATGCGAACATCATCATCACTATAGACAATTATATAATTAACTAACATTTCGTGCGGAAAGTACAACATGATTCGGTAACGCTTATTATGCAAATATTTTTCTCATTCATGTTTCTCTTGTGAACACATTACTAAGTAATCAATATCACATCCATTCAAGGTTTTAATTGATGAGCTAGATTATCCTTTCAGGTGACAACTTAATTAAGGAAGACTTAGTATGAAAATGAACGATATATATATTGAATAATAAACTGAAACAAGTTAGTTTTTATCAATAACTAGTTACATGTGTTTCCGTGCTACGCACGGGTCCGTAACATGTTTTATTTTATTTTATTTATAATTAGATTAGTTTATATTTTTAATATAATAGTATACTTTATACAATTTATACAATCAAATTTATCAAAAATTACGATCGGTTATTAAATAGCGAAATGATATATAAGGTATTCCATTATACTTTACTAATTACTATGTTATTAATGTAATCTAGGATGAAACAAAATTAATTTGGGAACCTTATAACAAAAGTTGTATGATTATATCTCATATCAAATTTATATAGAAGTAGTTTAAACATTCACTATTTATGTGTTATTTCAAGTGGATACATATGAGCTAATACAAAACCAAAGTGTTGAAATATTTTGATTTTTGTTCTCCTCATTTTACATGTATGTTGAAGGATATTTGTTGATTTTCAACTCATCTTTTAAAAACATATTGATAAAAAATTATATTTAAATGTGAGCATTGATAAATAAAGGGTTGAAAAAGAGCTTTAGAAAAAATTAATTAAATTTATTAAGATAGAAGATTAAAGGAGATTGGTTATATGTAAAATAGATTTAAATATAAAATAGAGGAAATTGTGTAAAAGTGAGATCATTAATTGTGACAATATGTCAACTTTATATATAGATAGATAGATATACTTTTATGCTACTTTGCTATTTTAGATTAATTAAAATTTCGCATATTCTCTTCATAATCTTCCTTATTATTTGAAGTTGCTTATGAAATTTGGTAAGCAAATGCAAATTAAGATGTTTTTTTTATGTCACCTCAATTAAATGGTTTAGCGTTGAGTAAATTTTTTTACCTTTTTTAGAAAGAGAGGCATACTCTCCATTAGCAATACTAATATGACAAAAGGCTAAATAGTAATTATACGGGGATAGCGTGACCCCTTACATTAGCAGAGAAAACTGAAACAACACCCTCAGGAGTACACATAAAACATGGAAACCAAATAGCAAAAGAAGCAAGATAGTCGGGAATCATATATATTGGCTTCCCGATAGATGTGTTGAAATCGAACAAGTCAGTCTCTACAAAGAAAGCATGGACACTGAAGCACCAGACTAGCTAGAAAGAGGTGACTACAATCCATAGGCTTTTTTATCAACGAAATCGCCAACTGCGAATATGTTTCAACAAAAAACCCTCTTATAACATGTCCCAAGCCAAACGAAGACCCTGCAAAATTCCCCACACCTCAACCCTAAGAACAGAGCAAGAACCAATGTCGTGAACGTACCCACCAAGCTAACGCCCCGACTCATCTTGAATCACTTCCGTTGTCGCATCCATAGAGCCTCACGAAACCGAGCCACCGGGATACATAAACTATGAGTAAACTTTTACTTGTAACGCCTAATTTTTGAACTTTGATTTGACTAGGAGTTTTTAAAGTTGATTTAATTGACTCTAAGGGTTCGTTTGGATAGACGACATAATGTATTTTAATACTTTATTTTGTATTAAAGTACATAAATCTTGAGCTTTAATGCAAAATAATGCATTATGCCAACATACCCAAACTGGAATATTTTCATCTTGATCAATCTCAAAAAAATTGACACAATCCTCATATCGGCTACAATTAGGGTTGTTCATAACCGGATATCCGATCCGATCCGGCTTATCGGATCGGATATCCGCAGACACGATTTTTCAAAATTGTGATCCGTATCCGATCCGAAATGTTTCGGATATCCGATCCGAAAATCCCGGATTAGACCGGATATCCGAAATGGATATCCTAAATATCCGATTAGTACACGATTTTTCAGTTCAGCCAATCGAATCAGACCTTCACCACACAAATCAGAACTTCACCTATTCATTATTCACAAATAAAAATCGAATCAGAGGGAGGCGAAATGGCGAATCTGTAATATCCCGCATTTTATAAGGGTATTTTGAAAGTTTTCTTATGCCCGTATTACTAGACGGATTAAATTCAGAGAAGATCGGACATTCTATAATTTGTTTGAGCTCTGTATATTTTTTCTGAGTAATATATAATACAGTTGAAGTGTTTTCGGGGTTAATTTGTCGTTAGTGTACGAATATATTTAACCCGGAGTTAAGGAATTTAACCCCAAAGTGAATTCGGATAAGACGAAGCATTTTAGCCTTCACCGCACCCAGCGACAGACGCCACCGCACCCGCGGCAAGGGCCAAAAACAGAGCGTCGTCTTCGCGATAGACTTCAGCTGCAAGTGGCACTGTGGCAGGCCGTTTGAGCAGTCAAGTGGACGTCCAAGTGGCTCTTTGCCTTGTCCCCTTGTCCCCTAGCTTGTTCCCTTTGAGGAGGCTCGGATTTGAGCTATAAAAGGGAGTTGAATCCAAAGCTAAGCTTGCTCTTCGTCTTCCTCCTCTGTTTTTCTCCATTAAAACCGAGCTTTTGAGCTTCGTATGTGAGAGAGATCGAGTGTTTCTTGAGTTGAGAAGGTGCTCTTGAGTGTTGTTTAGAAGTATAAGAAGGTTGGAGATCAAACCAAGAACAAATCGAAGTCGAACGAATCGATTTGGGTAAGTTTTCTCCATGGCCGCTGTCAAGCTTCTCGCCTCTGTGCATCCACCGCACCCGCGGCAAGACTCTCACCGCACCCGCGGCGAGCCTTGTCCGAGTGTGTGTTCTTGGGTATTGGCTTTGGGCGAGGCTCGATTCCTTCGATTCTTTTCGTATTCTTTTAGATTCAATTATGAGGATATTGAATCTAAGATTAGGATCTCGTTTGGGTCATTTCTTAGGGATTTATTATCCAGATCTGCCCCAGTTTCAGATCCAGGAGCCGTTGTCTCTAAGCTTTGCCAAGCTTTCGTCGGATCTAAGGCAAGTGGCGGTTCGCTCTTGCTTAATCATTCCATGTTTCATTATTTATCAATTGTTTAATTGTTGATTAAATTGGAGTGAACTGTTGGTTTCGTTTGGGAACTAAATTCATAAATAACGTAATTAAAAAGGTGATGTTATAATAGGTTGTATATCTGCTAAATCCACGCTATTATAAATATATGATTATGATAATGGCCTGGAGGGCTTTAATGTGGATTATTACTGTGTTGAACTGTTTAGTTAGCACGAGTATTGTGTGTTAATTACCGTGATGGTATTATTGTGAATTTAATTATAACTTAATGTTCGTAGGAACTCTAATCCAAGTAAGGATTAGTCATTTCTTTATAACTTAATGTTCGTAGGAACTCTAATCCAAATAAGGATTTGTCGTTCTTAATAACTTAATACTCCTCGGATAATTTCCGAATAATTTAAGGGTCATGACCTATGCTTCCTATCACCGTTAAGGTAGGAGGTGTTTTAAGCGCCTTGCAAGCGCCATTGGATGAGCATAATTGCAGTCCTGTGTATTAAGCACCTAGCTAGTGCAATTGGGGTGGACGTAATTGTCACCCTGTAAATTAAAGTGTAAGCACCGTATAAGTGCAATCTGGGTGAACGTAAGGTCACCCTGTGTCTTAAACTTCCGTTGTTACTCGGAATAATAATTAAAAGCCTTAATAATGTGTGTGTGTGTGTGTGTGTGTGTGTGTGTGTGTGTGTCTGTGTCTGTGTGTGTTGTAATTTAATGAGATAAGTGCGGTTAAGTACATAATTAATAAGTTTAAGCACCTTGTAAGTGCAATTTGGGTGGACGTAAGGTCATCCTGTGTGGTAAACTTGTGTTGTAATAAGATAAGTACGGTTAAACACATAATTAATAAGCTTTGGTAGTTGTACTAATTTGGGCAGGCATAATTGTCACCCTGAGGTTTAAAGCTTCATAGTTGTTCATAATAATATTAAAAGTCTTAACGTCAATGTGAGTGTTGTAAGTAATAAGTTAAGTGCCGTTGTCGCACATAATTATTACACATTCCCAAACAGTTGTCATAATTTCCTTTAAGGCTCATTTTAGTTGGAGTCTTCTCTTCAATGCATATCTAAATAATCATTCAGTGAAAGTACCGGGTTATGTATCGTTCCGTCGGTTATTATTCGAGGAACAATGATAGTAAACGGTTATAATCATTCAAACCACTCTGCTTGTACCCTTGCATAGTCTTTCATTAGACTAACCAACCTTAATTGTTCTCTGCATGGTTGGCTGGTGTCATCCGTTCGATTCGGCACATCAGAGGTTGATGCCCGAAGTCAAAGTAACCTGTTGAAGGATAAGAGGCTTGCAGACGAAGATTTAAGTATCAGTGTTTTGAGTTGTTAAGTATTTTAAGTTATTAAGATTCTTAAAAGTCTTTCGCTGTTTAATCTTTCATTTAATATGTTATGTATTTAAGTTTAATTGTTCCGACCAAGCCTAGGGTGACATCGGACAACAACGTCTGAGGTCACTGGCATGTGACATTTTCGAAGTTAAATTGGGGGTGTTACAGAATCGAATCAGAGATTCAGATTTCAGAGGGAGGCGAATCGAATCAAAGTCACCTACTCACCTTGTTGTCTTCTTCACCGACGGACGTTGGAGGCGAATCGAATCAGAGATTCAGAGGGAGTCGGGAGAGGGCGTCGCCGTTTTGCTGTCTTCTTCACCGGAGACTGGAGAGCAGTCGGGAGAGGACGTCGTCCGCTGTCGCCCTTCAGCGGCCAGTCACTGGAGGCGAACGGAGAATCCGCATCGGAGACTCTGGAGCCCGGCTGGAGGTGGCGACTAGCGAGTTCCGAGTGGAGTGGCGAGTGGCGACCTCCCAAGCGAGCGGCGGCGTGGAAATGTGGAATGGAGTGTGTGACTGTGTAACCTATTCTGGAGAGTGGAGAGTGACGGTTGTTGAAGCTTGAAAGTAAGAAGATAGATGTCAGTTAGGGTTGTATCATGTATGTTTAACTATTTTAATGAAAACATATAAATTACTCTTAAAATTTCTATATGGATCATCAACCCATTAATAAGAAGCCCACTAAGAATTTCTTTACTTTCATAGTTGATTCAGCCCACAATTAAAATCAGATTATTACTCAATAACATATATAAATAAATTAAGTTATAAAATTTATTGAGGTTTTAATTTAATTTTTAATTTAAAATATTAATAATAGCAAGCTACCCCGGATATCCGGCGGATACCAAACCCCAATCCGTATCCGATCCGTTGATCTGGAAAAATTTTCCGGATCGGATTCGGATAAATATCCATCGGATACGGATTTTTTCGGATCGGATCGACGGATCAACGGATCGGATCGTGCAGATCGGATATTTTTGAACAGCCCTAGCTACAGTCATAGAAGCTGAACCAACATGTCATGACCCGAATAGGGCTTTGGGCCAACGATGTAATTGGGCCATAGGCCTTATGAGTGGTGTCCTATTTGTAATGGCATATATAAGCCAAATGACCCTATTGGCATGTGCATTCAATAACAGAACAATCTACCATATTTTCCATCGTCTATCTCTTACCCTCTTCTGTCTAATTCCCTAATCCCTTCCCCTTCACCTATATCGGTTCGTTACACAACATCGACAACAAGTATGGGAACCTCAATCTACTACATTCGGTATGCGCGGAGCATTTGTATATTTCAAACTAGTTTTGTTGGAATATAATTTTTCACATCTAAAATTGAGACATAATTTATCTAGTATTTAAGTTTGATGAGCTACTCCTTCTATTATTTTTTTATTTTAGAATGAAACCTCATTGAGCTTATGTACTGGACTTATTTACGCATATACGCTCGTGTCCGTATGACTCCCAGTCAATGGACCCACGAACTTTTACAAGTTTGATTGCTAGTATTGAATGTGCTTCCATGATTATTCCAGCGAAGCAGTTCAGAAAGCACAGAGTTGGAGAAAGTGCAGTTATCCAATAGTGAGCATTGGTTTCCAACTGATTGTTACAGAGGACGCAGAAAGGATTATCAATAGCAGCCTAGGTCATGATTCTATCTTTAGTGGGAAGGCGTCCATGTCTTGCCATCCAAGCACTACGAAATATTTAACAAATTGTAACATCAAAATTGTAATGGTTTATCCAATGTGTTATCATAGATAATCTACGGTAATGGTATAACTCTTGTGTTACAAAAGCTAGGCAAATGTAACATATCATATTTCTATGGTAATAACAATGTCTAATGTAATGGTTGTTGTAATGGCAATAATTTAAGTAACACATTATATTATTATTGTAACGGTTGTAATATTAAAAAAAATAAAAAAAATAAAAGACAAGTTCAGATACAAAATCTAATTATTTACACTCAAAAAGGGGTTTCTTCTATCCCTCTCCACCTTCACCTTCCTCCTCACCCACCCCCGCCCTCTCTCCGCCCTCCACAACCGCCGCCGTCTCCCGCTTGCCCTCCGACTCGCCGACACTCAAATTTGCTCCACAGCCGTCTCCCGCCGCCTCGGTCTTCTGATATATTTCTCCTGTGGTCGGTTGTATTCCTACTGTGATATTCACTTAGATTTTAATTTCTCCTACGGCCTGCTATCTCCTTCACAAATTTGCTCCACCGCCGAAATCCCTCTCCAATCGATCCGCCGAAACCCCTCGCCACTCCGCCCTCCTTCTTCGTCGCCACTCCCCCTCCTTCGTCCGACGACACTCCCACTCAATTTCGTTGGTGGCATTTTTCGCTGGTGGTCGGTCGTTCTCCGCTGGCGCTGCTAGGTCGCCGGTGCTTCTCCCTAGCCGGTGCTATGACAATCATGTAATTGCTTGTTTTATTCCGCTTCTAATTGGTGTGAATTTGTGTAAGAATCGAATTTTGATTTTGAAACCAGGTTTTGTTTGTGCGTTTAGTTTCTTAATTTTTCGTTTGTGCGTTTAGGGCATGTGAATAAAGAATCAGATTGTTTCATAATTTTAACGAATTGATTTCAGGGGAAACGAGTAAGGCGTCTGATGGGTGCAAAATGACTTCTTCTCAAGTGAAGAGGCGCTCAATGCTGCAGTTTAATAATGTAGACCTAGATCTCACTCTTCAAAGTGATAGTTCTGCTTTACCGAAGTCTAAGGTTGGTTGATTTACACAAGTATAATATTAATTTATTAACAAGCATATTGTTCATTATTACAAAAGTTACTTTGCAATATGGAATTGATTTGGGGTAGTTTCCCCATTGATTTACATTTGTTTCAGTTGAGATTATGGTTGAGATTTACCTTTCTCAATTATGATATAACCTGTGTGATTGGTTTGAAATGCTTGATAAGTATTCTTCATCCTTCAAGCTTGAATACAAAACTTGTTTTTGGCATCAAGTAATATTTAATTGTAATTCTTGGTCCGTTCATAGGAAAAGATTGACTCCGTGTTGAAGCTTTGTCAGAAGCATCACATTGGGAAGCAAACTTTCAAGGTTTGAATTGTTACTCAAGCTTAGTATATAACTGCAACGTAGTATGCTATTGATCACAAGGATTTCATATACAATGTTTGTGACATATATCTGAAGAATCGTATTCCTCTGGTCTCGAGTGCCTTGATCAATCTGAAGACTGGCTTGTTGATTGCCTTAATGACTCTGATATGCATGACAGCCCCACTGATATGTATGGTTTCTCTTCCTGTTTTCTCCATGAAAACGTTGTGAAAAAATAAAAGTTAAAGCTCAGCAGCTCAAGCTATTCACAAGTTTTGAATGCTTACTTGGATAGCTTGAAATGTGCAGTTCATTACATACAAAGAAATAAGAGAGAGGTTCAGTGATCATCTTTGGCTTGATGTAGTTTCCAAGTGTGACCTCTTGGAAGAGTCTTCAATTGTCTCCGTCCCTGAAGGATCTGTTGTTAGTCATTCTGATCTAAGGAGATATTTAAAGTTGGGTCCTGAAGGCCATATATGTATCAAGTCTTATGAGGCATGGGATTACTATGAGCGAAATGAGTTGGCTTTGCTCATAGATGATGCATTAGACGAGTTCTGTGACGCGGAAGAGGCTTGCAGATTCCTGAAAATAGCTCTTCTTTGCACCCAAGACAATCCAAAGCTCCGGCCCTCAATGTCCACCGTCATAAAGATGCTGACCGGTAAAGTCAATGTCAGCAACAAGGAGATACAAAGGCCAGGTCTAATCTCATATCTCACAGAACTCAAAGTTGGAAATGACCCCCAAGAAGACAAGCTTGGTGAAGAAGGAGCTTCTCTTGGTTCCAACTGTTCCTCAGGATTCTCTTGTGCGACACAAGTTTGCGAACGAGCCTGAGGCCGCCATCAACGAGCAAATCAAGTAGGCTTTCTTGATTTTTTTTTCCTGCATTATAGGTGCTTCCGCTTGTTTATAATTTGGCTCTATACTTCATCTCAGTTTCGCTGTCTTGTAATTTCTATCATTGTAATTATGTGCTATGGAGTAAAAATTTTGCCCGTCGCTATTAGGTTTTGGATCTTTTTATGTAATTTCCATGTTTTCTTGCACATTTCCTTTCGTAATTGGCTTCTTATCTATTGTAATCTTGCTGTCCTTTTCTCTTTATTTTTATGACTTGATCTGTCTTATTCTGTTCTTGGGGATTTATCGGTGGCTTCTTGAGTTTGAGAATATATTACTGTTTGGTGCCACTATTATTTCTTCTACTCATGTATATCGAATTGTGGTGTTGGTTGCACCGAGGATGGAATGCATTATATACACTAGCTCAATTTGATTGATACCAAATTACACAGTAGCTATGATTGAGAGTTATCTGACTTGTGTTTTCTTCTTTTTAGGGGGTAATTTCAATTTTACATGGAGAATACAACCACAGTCATGTGTTGTCTAGGCTTTGCAGAAGAGTATTGCCTCTTTGGCATTTCTCGCGCTACATTTCACCTCAGCGTAAGTTTTAACACGATGTACCTTCTTCTAATGAGTATTGCGTTCAGCTAGTTGGTGTTTTTAAATTGGCTTCATTCTTCTTCTTTTTCACAGAGTTAAGTGCTTGAGACTATTAAATTGGAAAAGCAGAAATTTGAAAACTTTCCTAGATAAATGCATCTCACTAATTTGAAAACTTTTCTAAATGTATATTTTGCACTAGCGTATTTAAGAACTTACCTTAATTAAGAATTACGAATTGGTTACCCTAGCGTAAGCCTTTGCTAAATTTATATATTGTTATGTAGCTTCAGATGTTGGACCAATTCTTAATAAATGATTCATCATTTGATGATGTAATTTGTTAGCATTTTTTGGTAGTGTGTTGATGATCTTGCTCAAGAAATGAGATGAATTATAATAAACAAATTAGTGAGATGGAATGAGCAGTACAATATATAGTTGTGCTTGATCTGTCCGGCAATGTATATGTCCTTGTTAATTTGCAGATTTAGTTTCATTTTACACATAGTACTTATTCTCTATGGCTTCTTTATAATGCCATGTGCTACACAAATAGTACTTCTTTATTCAATCATTGTCACATTGGTTCTAATGCAAACTATGAAACATGTTTCAGAAGGAAGCTATTGAGAAGTATTCATATATGTTGCTTGCTGAAAAGATGAGAGACCATAGGTTTTTGGAGTCCCAGATGGTTTGTACTACCGAGAGACTTGTGACGTGTATTTCGCGAGGAACGGACTTTGTTGCCTTCTTGAAACATCACTGTCAAATGTTGCTTACTTGTGTGGTTGTAGAAACAGTTGGACATGTGTTTATGTGGGTTATCGATGCATTTGGCACTATAATCATTTTGTCATTAACTTCATCACTTTAAGTATTAATTTATTATTATAAGTTTGGTGATATGTGTGTCTAGATATTGATCTCTTGAATATATTTATAACTGGTGCATGCATATCAATATTTGAAATATATATAATTCATATATATTCTAATATAATAGATATATTGTCTAATGTAACAACTCATTCTTTTGTAAAATATGTTACAATAGATAACTAAGGTAATGGGTGCATAAAATTGTCGTTCTTTTGTAAAATATGTTATAATAGATAACTACGGTAATGGGTGTATAAAATTGTAATGGTTATAACTACGGTAATGCTTTAGTAGCTAATGTAATACTTGCACCAAATATAATGGTTGTTTATCTAATATAAATTATATAATGGATGTATAGTGTAATGGATTTTATATATAATGTAATGGTTGTAGCCGAATTCATACAACCGTTACAATAGATTAATGAACCGTTACCCTAGATTTAGGGCAATGGCTTCTATGGTAACCATGTATAAACCATTACAATAAGTCTATTGTAATGGATTTTGGCTCTATAGTAATTGTTTTTAGCCATTACAATAGGCTCGATATTTGGTAGTGAAGAGATAAAGAAACATTTCGGGGTGTTGAGGTTGTACCATAATGCTGAAGTCCAGAGCTTAGGGGCGGTGGGGCATCTCAGCATGTCATATGCTCTAGAAAAAAAGAATTTACCCTGAGGAGAGTGGAGTTCAATGATAAGCTGCAAGGTTGCCGCTTTGCTAAGAAGGATATCTCTGACCTTAAGAATGCATCGCCAAGTGTAGCTGGTGTGATCTTTTGGTCCAACGGTCCATATGGTCTCGTTGTTGAGGTAGTTTGTACGGATCCATCCTACCCATATGTTGCTTCCATGATTATTAATCATGTATACAATTGTATTAGAGCGAGATAGTCTAAAGACAATAAGAAAACTAAGCTTCGACTTCGAAGAATTGGGATGAGGACAAATATGTAATACCTAAGAGTATTCCTAATATTGTCAAAACTTTTCCTTAAAATGAATGAATTATCGTTCATTAAAATAAAACATATGTTGGCAAGGCGCGTCTATATTTTAACTAAGGCTAGTCTTTAATGGAGGACTCGATCATATGAGAGAGTTTCATCCACGTCCTAGAGCAGTTGAGCAAGGACTCCCATGGATGAGGGACAACATTAAGTATTGTGATTTGTGAGGTCAATTAACAAGAATTATAAGTTGAAATCAGTCTGCTAAATGGGCTCAAAACAAATGAAACGATTAACAAATCAACAACATCTTAAGAAATTGATTCATGTAATATTAAGTGGAAGGTGAAGATGCCTAAGACAAGAAGTACAAAGTGAGTGATATAAGTTCACACATATATAGATTTTCTTAACAATCAGGTTAATTGTTCTTATTCGCTTTCCATATTTCCGTACATATCATCATCCAAATTAACACCTTGATTTAATTTATTAGCTTGTGAATACCTATTAATTAGGCATATTTATAATATTATCAATCAAAATAAGGTGCTTGGTGCTCCCACAAGCATCTCAGTACATAGCATATGTGATTATATATATATAAGACAAGATATATGCTTTTGGAACTAAATTTCTATATGTGCTACAATGCCCTAAAACATTAACATTTAATACGATTTTTCTAACCTATGCCCTTAGGACATAGGTTAAACACCTTCTTATAAAAAAAATTTATTAGATTATATTATTTAAAAATTTTAATATTTTTTTTAAAAGGATTTAAGCATTCCTGTTTAGAAAATATATTCTTAAAATGAAAGTCTTAACCTTAGAAAAACAGCACATAATATAATAAAATTTCCGGCCTTTCTTCTGTTCCTTCAAATATTTTATAAATGGAATATATTAATAGTACAAAAAAGACCATGTACGGCTTAATTAGATGATATGATATTTTAAACAAGCAACTCTGAGGTGTTAATAATAATTAAGGGCATTTCTTAAGTAAGTGCATCCGACCTTATAAAGAGCTACTATTTATTCCAGAAGAGGTACGGTTAATTTTATATGTAGCTAGTTATTAGAGAAAGTGTACGAGGATGATCACTGTTAGCTGGGGAAGAAAAAAAGTTGGTCAGGATGGAAATGTAATAAATTTGATTAGTTTGAACTTTGAAGGGATCATATATATATATATAATAAGATGAATTATTATAACATGAATTTAGGTAGTTATTTTGCTTTCTCCTAGGTACTTTTCCATATTTTCCTTAATTTACGATGGTAGATTACTCTGGTATAATAGGTAATCATCTTATAATAATCGGTATAAAACTATATATATATAGAACATAGAAACCAATTAGGTAAAAATTTCTGAAGGCTAGCTAGCATGCAATACAGTAAACCAAAATGCCCTAGATTTAGTTATACATCCATGCACTTCTATATAATTAATTTGACAGATTGAAGAGCAAATTAACAAGGGTTTATATAATTTCTATAATTAGCTAGCATTTTATATATATTCTGAAATCTGCCATGTCTATCTCTTAAGAGATCAAAATCTAGCTATTCTCCCTTGTGTCATATCATTGGTAGATCAAAGTTGGTATGAAATTAAAGAAAAAATCAAGCTGGATTTTGAGAGGTGTGACTTTAGAAGGCTGAATTGCAGCTTAAGTGTTGAAAGTGAGAAATGATAAGTGAAGAAGCTGTGGGTGTAGCAATTTCCAAAGGAAGTGCAGAATTAACAAGGAAGTCAGGGAAGAAGATTAATGGAAATTGTGTGTTGGTGGGAATCAACAATTTTTAGTATCCAACAAACCAAGAATCAGACTTTTGACAAAACCCTTGCTTACTTAATGTAATTCATACATTCCCCCCAAAACATCATTTATTTTGTTTTGTTTTATTTTCACTCTTCATAATTTGTACTTTGAATTAATTGTAGTACTAAAACAAGTGCTTCCCTGAAATCAATGCAAAGAAAGAGCAAAAACCTATGCAAATATTAATGTTATGCAACAAAGTTCACAAGTTTTGATTGATGCCCACAACACATTTATGCAAACACAGATACTGAATTAGAGCTTCAATGGAGTACTATTAATCACTAATGAGTAAAAAGTAATGACCCATCTCATATTTCGGATAAGGGAGTTCAAAATTAACTACTTAAGTAAACCCAACAGGAAAAGATTGTGTGGCCGGATTATAAATTAATTACCAACAAGAACTTGTAACATCTTTTATCCTCAAACACCATTTCTTACAACAAGGAAAAAAGAAGAAGAAGACTATTTTCCATAGTGACAGATAGAAATATTACCACTGCAAACTAGACTAACAAAAGACCGCAAACAAACAAAAAACAAAAATCAAAGCCAAGAGAGAGATCTAGCTACTAATTAAACCCCATATTAAGACAAATTATAAGCATATATCATTCTTTCAAACACTGATCAATCAAGATTGAATTTGTTTTTCTTGAATTCATCAATCCATTTTCATATTTTGCCTTCCATTAATTTGGCCTAATTAATTTGCACTTGAAATTAATAAACACGTACCACCACCCATCAAGAAATCTTCCTTCTTTAATTTGCTTCTCCGCTATCCAAACGGCGCCGCTCTCCCGGTGGCAGAGTTCACGGCGCCGCCCCACGCGCCGTCCACCGGCATGTTCTGCATACCAAGCGGCAAGTTGAAGAACGGGAGCCCCGAAGACGGATCCGGGAACTGACCTCCGGAGCCGCCACTAACAACATTACTTCCTCCGCCGCCGGAAGTAGGCGGCGTGTGCATCTGCAATCCCTGCGCCGGCGCCTCCTCGTCCTCGAGCGGCAGCCGCTCGTAGGCGACGTTGGTGAACGAGGAGGCGATAACGATAACGGGTCCGGCGGCCATGAGCTCGCCGACCACGCTTCCGCCGACGACCTGGCCCTGGCCGCCGGCGAGGAAGATGGAGAGGCTGGTGGCGCCGGGAGGCGCCGGAGGTGGGAGGAAGGAGCCGGAGAGGGAGAGGATCTCGAAGCGGCCGTGGAGCGTGACGACGGCGCCTGCGGCGGCGGGCTGGCGGAGGCTGACGTTGGTGACGGTGCCGGAGCCGCTGAGGATGCAGATCCCGCGCTGGCGGCGGCGGGCGTAGGTGGCGACGCAGTCGAAGATGTCGCAGCCGTTGCCCACCTCGAGGATGTGGGCCCGGAGCGTGTTGGCGCTCTCGCGCGTGATGATCACCGGCGGCTTGGCCTTGTTCTTGGAGCCCGGTGGGCGGCCGCGGGGGCGGCGACCTCCGGATCCGTCTCCGGAGCCTCCTCCGCCGGAGACTGGGATGAGGTCAAGGCCCTGGTGGTGGTGGTCTCCGTTGTTGTGGGGGTCGTCTTCGTCGGCGTCGGGCGGAGGTTGGCGGTGGAGGTGGAGCTGCTGCTGCTGCTGCTGCTGGTGGTGGTGTTGGTGTTGGTGGTGGACGTAGCGGTTGGCGCTTCCTAAATCGAGACCGGCCATCTGATCTTGAACTTGATCTTGATATGAAGCAGCAGTTGTAACAACATTCACATCAAAAAGCAAATTAAAGAAGCTATTTTTTTATTGAATTGAAAATAGTATACAAATCTAATAAAATATGGAGTGATTTAAGAGGATTGATTTTTTTTTTTTTTTTTTTTTTTGAGGGTTCTTGAAGGAGGAGGAGTTCTCGAAAGAAGGTGAGGGTGGGAGAGAAGAAACTCAAACAAGACTTCTTTCTTCTGTCTTTTTTATACCTGGCCTTTTTATAAAAGTACTCCATCGTCGTCCATTATTGATTTTTCCATTTGAACTCGGCACATTTGTAGCATGTTTTGTATCGTTAATATCTCTAATTATATATTAATAAAAATTATAATTTTTTGATATTATTAAAGTATTCGTTGAGACGAATTAAACAAGACCCCACATGACTATGTTTTTTCTTATATATTAGAAAAAATCTTAACGATTCTCTTCTATTATGAATAGTGTACAAAAAGCAAATTAGAAGATCAATAAGAGACGAATGAAGTATAATATAATGTGTAATTAAAATATTGACTTTTTTAGATGAACGCTTATCCCATCATTATCGAATAGTTGTAGACTTGTAGTAGTAAAATAAAACAGTTTCATTTTTTTATATAGTGTAGCTTATGGTTTTTAATTAATTTGATTTCTTTTACTATACTAATTTTTATTTATTTTTACCTAATTAGTATGAGACATTAAAAGATTTGGTTATAAATATATTTTGTAAAAAAAAAGAGTAAATAAAATACTATATCTGATAAAATCAAAGTTTAAAAAACATGAAATCTACCACGAATGTTTCCCAAATAACTATAAAAATTCATGCATTTTCAAAAAAAAAAAAAATTGTCAGAACAATATCCAAATCAAATTTCATTTATGTTATTTCGATTTTTCTCATATTTAAAATTCAAGTAAATCATAAATTTCTCATCTAAATGACGTATTATATATACAAGAAGGTTGAATCCGTGCTTTGCAGGGGATATTATTATTTTGTTTTTTTATTATATATAAATAACATGTTTTCATTAGTATGGATTTATTTTATTGTTTTGTAAGAGTCGTCAATATATTTGTTTTAAGATTTAGGATCTATTCTATTAACGATTTGTTATAGTTGGAAACTTGATTTTATATTTTACGCACTTGTGATTGTGTAATTTAGTTTGTAATTATGACTAATATTGATTATAGTATCTATTTGTAAAAAAAAATGTTAATCTTTATATTGATGATTTTCTTAAAATTTTGCCAAAGTAGTTATGATACATACTTAAAATAAGGAGTAATTTTATTTTGTTGTAAAATTATAGATTTTTATTAAGTGTTGAAATTTAAAAAAATATTTTGGAAGCAGAAGACAAATTTTAATGTATTTGGACTCTTAAATTATTTTTTACTTTTGCCATTTATTTATCTTTAGATTATTTAAAGATATTATATTTGAATCTAAAATTTACGATTTATTGAATTTACATTTGTTTAATCTCTTCATATTTAAATTATTTTTTCTTGATATTAAATATATTTATTGATTGCAAAATGCTTGCTATTGAAAAAGAAAATTTTCTTGATATAAAAGGAAGACATTTATTACATAAGATGCTAACTTTTAAAGTATTACATTATTACTAAGATAATTGTATTGTTGCCTTAATTAATAGTAGTCAAATATTTCAAAAAAAAATTAGTAGATATTTATTGTTTGTGGAACAACATCATTTCAAAATGAATTTAAATGGTCTTATGAGACTACATATCAATATATTATCATATCTTTTAACTAATTTTTCACTCCTTTATAATTTTAAATTTACAAGGTTATCAATTTATAATGATTTTTTTGAAACCTTCATGTCTAATTTACTATATAATACTAAAGTAAAACCTAGCTAAGAACCACTTATTATTTTGACATTACGTTACGTCATTTATTTTCATGTGTATATTCCATATTGTGCCCCATCACTAAATTATCTTTTTTTTATTATAAAAAATATTTTAGATATGATCCTGATTTCCTCTTCATCATAAAGATTATTCACATTTGATCATAATTTTCATATTATATTATTTATATTAGGTATTTTCTGAATACTTTCTTCTAACTTTTTCCTTTAATTAGTCACATTTTATTCAAATATCCTTTTAATTCATTTATTTCTAAGTATAGAACATGATTCAACATATTATGTATGTACAAAATCACCTTGATCTTTGTTAATTGATTATTAGTACATGTTTCTTTATATAATCATACTTATCTTAATTCCATTTATATTTATTTTTTTAAATGTGAATTTGACATATCAAAGCTTTTTTTGACATGTCTTTAATAATTAAAAATAATATTGATATAAAATTTTATCCAAGCACTAACTAAGCTATAGTTACAATGTTACATCCTAAGACGACTTATATATCCCATCATAGGTTTAAACTAAAAGACTCAATTAATTAAAAATACTAAGCATTAGAGTCCTATACAAATTGCTGAATTTTATCCAAAATAAAGCTGAATTTGTGGGTAAGAGGATCGTAAGATCTCACTATGATTCTATGCACATACGTACGAATTACTATATTAATTCGGATCATTAGACTACATATGAATCGTAAGATCGTGGACTCGTAAAATTTAAATCGCGATTTTAATAACCTTGAGCTCATGTGATGTATATCAATGAATTTTAGCGTTGTAGACACATAACTCGAAAAAAACTTAAGTCGCAAAAAGAACTTGCAATATATATCAAGATTTTCTAACGTTGTTTTCCGTCAAAATTATTAGATATATCATCTCTATCTCAAACAATTAAAAAAATTGAAGTTGTATAAAGAACATCGATCGATCATATGAATAGCAAGAACATTATGATCGAGCAAGGGCAAAAAATGTCAAATTTACACCTTCAACGTTCCCTTCAACTTTATCTTCCTTCCAACTTCATCTTGGTGACAGATATTTAAGTTGGCACATCATCGTCCTTAATGCAGTGGTATCTTAGTTTAGATTTGTTAATATCTTATTTTATGATATATTCTAGTCATCTACATGAGCAAAAAGTATTATATGTTGGTAGACTGCGCGCATGTTCAGTGTAATATTAATTAAGTGTTACATTATTTACTAGTTTTTTTTTTCCACAACTGCATTATTTTAAATAAGTATGTTAAAAAGGGCAAAAGGGGATGTTAATCTTTAGGACGCCAATCACTTAATAATTACACATTATATATAGATTAAAATAAGAACTAACTGTTCGCCTTCAAGAAATAATTAAGAATTATAATATAAAGAACTTACCAAGTGCCATATCGTAATGTCTATAATAATTATGTAGTATAGTATACAAATTGTTTCTAATCATGACTAAATATTTTCTTAAATTCAGTGCACATCTAGTTCTAATTTCCCCCCATTGTTTTTTAGACATAGTCTTAGCTAGCGTAACAAGCTACCAAAGGAAACTGCTTTAAATATTAAATCATCGTGATCAAAATAGATTTAATTAACAAGAAATTTAAAATATTGTTGTTGTGAATTAATAAATAAATGAACCACAATCATATAAAATCATTATATTTAGTTATAAAGTGTACGATAGTACAATGGATAAGAATACATAATATTAGAAAAATCTGGCACTAACAAATTAACTATAAACTAGTGAGGAAAAATAAAACATTTTGGATATTTAAAATCAAATTAATGATTGATTAATTTAAGACTATTTCCATAAGCAGAAAACCGACAATGTCATGCTATATTTCTTAGATTAATATGTGATCGGGATGAGGTAAAGTAATAACTAATAGGTTTTTTCTAGTGTGTCCATAGACACACCCTAACAAAGCTCATTTTTAACAATAATTTTTTTAGTCACTAGAATATTTTTTTTTAAGATTTATTCATTCTCTATTAAAAAATATTTTATAATTAATTTTCTACTTTAACTTGTTAGAGTATACCCATAGATACACATTAAAAAAACCCATAAATAATAAGGAAGTTTGGTATATATATTTTGAATATTACGTACTACGTAATTTGCACATTGAGCCATTATCATGTTCTTTTTAATTATATTTTATATGCGATCAAGGTTACTGCTGCCAATTACAAAAATATATGCAAGTAGCCCAAATGTTCACTATTACAAATATTTAATGATATCCTTTAATTTAGTATTTCTTTTTAATTTTATATAGATAAATCATTTGGATTTGCTTATATATTTTTTGGACAGCAAAGAACAAATTAACGGAAGTATATAAAAAATTGTCAGATGGAACGTTTCTTATGTCTTGTTACTTATATAATGTAACTAGTTCATAACCCGTGCCATGCACGGATATTTTTATTAGGGTGATAGTTTTAGTATAGCTTTAACATTACTTTTACGTGTATATTTAATAAAATTTTATATTAAAGTGATGTATTTGTATATAGTTTATGAAGAAATATTAATCATAAACTCACAATATTAGTAAAAAAAAGAAGAAATTTTGAATAATATTGTTCACATGTATCATGATAAATTTGTAAAAACTAAACGAAAAATGATATGATAAAGGATATATTATCACATCAATATATAATATTAGAAGATATTTAATTGAGCATACCAAAAAACTAAATATTTGATGAAAAATATGATAGCTTTTTGTGGTAAGAATGGTCTCTTTAATAAAAACTGTGTTTTATCAATTCAATATATATAAAATTTTATATATATTGAATTTATTGACTCAACGATATTGTTCATATTGCAATGATAAAAGTAAATGTTATTTTATATGAATGTTGAGTAATTTTCCATATATCAATATTTTCTTCAACAGAAAAATTTGATATTTTGTATATGGAATACTCATTGATCATTTGTGAAAATTTGTTGACAAAATAACTTGGGATGGTAGATTCAATTCACGAATTCTGCATGAAAAAAATAATAGTTCATTAGTAATGTATATAAAAAAAAAATTAATTACTGAAAATGAAAATATAATATAGTGTCTTTGAAATATATTAACCTTTTCATCTATCATAACCATGTGAATTTCGTCTCTTCCTTTATAAATTTTTTTTCTTCTACATGCCAACAATACGAACTTTGAGTGTCCAAACATCTTTCACTTCAGTAATTTTTTCAATATAATTGGCCATTGGAATACCTAAATAATGTAAACATGCATTTTTAGATATATGTGAGCAGGATGCAATACATATAAATGTCATAATGTAAGCTTAAAAAAGTAAATAGAGATGCATACACTGATTCTCAAATATCAAACTTCTGCTCCAATACGTAATGCACTACATAGACCGGAATAATCTATATATAAGAATCTGAACTTTTTTTTTTCTTTTTTCTTATATAAAAAGGGAAGATATGATTTACTAATTGTGGACAGATATGTAAATCAAATCAAAGAACAAAGTTTTTTGGAAGAATTCAGTTTTGTTTTGAACTCAAATAACAGAACCGATTTTTTATGCATAATTCAGTTTTATAATTATATCAGATTTGGTTTTAATAATTGTGGACAGATATGTAAATCACATGGGTTTTAATTGAAAAAAAAAAAAGATCAGCAATGTAGGATAAAATTTCAAGTTCAAAGATTTGTTAGGATAAAAGTTCATCAACGTAGGTTTTAATTCAAAGATTTGTTAGACAGTTAAATGATTAGTTCTTCTTAAAAAAATTAGAATGTGGTGATTTTTTTTATAGATGGACTGCATTCAGTTATTGTTGTGAGATTTCATTAAACAACAATATCTAATTGGGCTTTACATGAAAATTAAAAAAAAACTTCAGCTACGTAGGATAAAATTTCAAATTCAAAAGTTGGTTAATGCTAGTAAATAATCGGAGGCATTAAAATTTGTTATTATAATCACAAGCTACACAAATAATCGGGTTTGGTTTTGTACTCAAATCATAGAACCGATTTGTTACGTTGTTGTGAGATTTCATATTTTTTTGTTATGAAAGATTATTGTGAGATTTTACTTTTTTTTAAAGGTTGTTGTGAGATTTCATTAATCAACCATATCCTATTGTTTGTTTTTAATAAAAAATATGAGCTTATTGTTATATAAATATAAGCTTTGATATATTAGTTATATAAATATAATCTTATTGTTTGTATTTTTTTATAAAAAACTTATCACATTCATATATATAAACATTCAACAAAGTTGTATATATATATATGATTTATAGATTCAAAGTTAGTTATGATTATATAAGCTTATTAGTTATATAAGCTTAAACGGTGGTCAAAGTTCAAATATATAAGCTTTGATATATTAGTTATATAAATATAAGCTTATTGTTTGTATTTTTTTATAAAAAAATCATCACCTTCATGTATACAAACATTCAATAAAGTTGTATATATATATGATTTATAGATTTAAAGGTAGTTATGATTAATATTGCGATTTAAATTAAATAGAATTGTTAATAGTTAAAAAATGTGAATTAACTTCAAAATGACACGTAGAATTTGCGGGGCCGGAATCAATATGGTGGATAAATATGGATAAAATAAAGAATATTAAAAATAATTATTGAAAAATAAGGTGGAACTCAATGTAATTAGTAATATTAGCTACTGTATTATACCTTCAAACTAAGTTTTGGTTAAACATGGATAAAATAAAGTAAGCTGAAGATTTTAAAATTATAAAAAATAAAATTTTATATGTATAATTAATGAATAAGGCCAATGTAAATTTAAAAATAAAAAATTTATATTAAAATACGATCTATGTTTTTCAAGAAAATATATGTAGCTAAACAACGAGGATCCGAAATTGTTGTTACACCTTCAACGATACTTGTAAAAATCACAATATAAAACAATGATTTCTTAATATTTACGAAAATAATAATATACGTAACGTTACGAAACCAATATTTATCATAACAAGCTACTTTATGATATAAAATATTATATTGTAGATATTTCATTTGCATATGGAAAAGAACTAAAGAAGTGACATCAACCTAATAAACATGATATTATCTCGTATGTATTTATTATAATGAATATTAAAAATAATTATTGAAAAATAAGGTGGAACTCAATATTTGAATATATTTATTTCAATGATTATTTAAAAAGTATTTTTCATTTTATATACTCAAAAAAGATAAAATATAAGGCAAGCTCAATTCAAAATTCCATGCATATATTCACAATGGATAATATATTTGACCCTTATATTAAGTTAAAATATTTATATAACAATTTTATCGTAGAATATAAATGTGAAAATTAATATCCAAATAAAAGAAAATATTTATATTAGATCAAAGGTACTGTTCATACAAAAAAATTGAGTTATTTGATGAAATTTTGAAGATTTTTATATTATAAATTTAGTTAGTTTAAGGAAAAAAGTAAACTAAAAATAGGATTAATCGCAAAATAACACGTAAGCAAAGTTGATCCATGATTGTTTTGGTGTCTCGAAGGGGGATATGAGATTAAACGAAGGGAAAATAATAATTTTGATATTTTAATTTTTTGTTAAAATAAATATATGAAATAATTCAGCAAAATATATATAAAAAAAATATTACAAATTAGCCAAATAAATCACATTTTTTTAGTTTTTTCTAATTACGTAATGGACTCGTCTAAAGTTTTAAGATTTTGATTTTAATTTATATCCTTACTTATAGAAAACGATAACTGAAAAGTTATTTGAATAATTAATTAATCAGTAGTGGCTGATTTATATAGGTGTAAAGTTATCTCAAATTCAAATACTTTTAAAATTTGTATACGTACTATATTTAATTTACTTTTGATAATGTGTATAATCATATGAAATTGAAAGTTTGATACAACAAAGATTTAGCTAGATTTTTTAGTTGAAACTTTTTGTTTGATTTAACAAAATTTTCTTGGTAATTTATAATTGATATTTCACGGTTTGTTAGTGAATATTTTCTTGGTGATTAACAAACTCAATTTAATTTTTAAAAATTGAAAATTACATTTTACAAAATGATAAGTAATAAGCCCATAGAAACATTGTAAAATCGGAAAATGGAGACCATGTATTTTTTATAGAAAATTATAATCAAATAAAAATTGTTAAATGGGAACGTACAATATACATTCGTTAAAAATCTGATAGGATATCATTGTTGTTAAAATTGAAAGGTTTAGAAGAAAATCTCAAGATTATATAAATTAAGTTTGTTAAGATACATTAGTCTGAAATTTCACTAAATTGTTAATAAAATATGTATGTGTAATAATATAATATAGTGGGTTGAATTATAAAAGCACATGTACTGTGAGTTGAAAATTGTTTATATTGTATGATTTTGGCCCATAAATTTATATATATATATATATATATATATATCATACTATATATGCAAAGTCATAAAAATAATATTACTAATTACATAAATGAATATAAGATGTACTTTATATATAAGTTTAGTAGGAATTCTTTCATATATTAGTTTGACAGATATAAGCTTATTTTTTGCAATTTTTAGATATCAAAATTTAAAAAAAAAATATAAAAGCATTCAACAAAGTTGTATATAGTTTTTATATATTTGAAGTTAGGTGTGATTAGATATTGTGGTTTAAATTGAAATATAATGTTAAGAAAAAAAAGTGCATTAATAACAAAATGACATGTAGGATTTGTGGGGCCAAAAACATTTTGGTGGCTCGAAATTCAATAGCTTTAATATATATAGATGGATCATAAAATTTATTCGGGTTATTTTACTCTAAATGGGCCATAAATTTGTATGTGTAATAATATAATATAGTGGGCTTGATTGTAAAAACACATGTACTATGAGTTGGAAATTGTATATATTGTATGATTTTGGCCCATAAATTTTTATAGGTCAAATTATATATGCAAACGCATGAAACTAATATTACTAATTACATAAATGAATATAAGATGTATTTTATATATAAGTTTAGTAAGAAATCTATCATATATTATAAGCTTATTGTATGTGTAATTTGTAGAAATTAAATTTTATAAAAAAGTTGTATATAGTTTTTATATATTTGAAGTTAGTTGTGATTAGATATCGTGATTTAAAATTTTAAATATTTAAAGTTAGTTGTGATTAGATATTGTGATTTAAATTAAATAGAATTATTAATATAAAAATAAATTGGATTAACCACAAATTGACACTTAGGATTTGTGGGGCCATAATCAATATGGTGGTTTCAAATTCTTTTGCTTTAATATATATATATATATATATAGATGTTAAGAAAAAAAGTGCATTAATAACAAAATGACATGTAGGATTTGTGGAGTCAAAAACATTTTGGTGGCTCAAAATTCAATAGCTTTAATATATATAGATGGACCATAAATTTATTTGGGTCATTTTACTCTAAATGGGCCATAAATTTGTATGTGTAATAATATAATACAGTGAGCTTGATTATAAAAACACATGTACTATGAGTTGAAAATTGCATATATTGTATGATTTTGGTCCATAAATTTATATAGGTCAAATTATATATGCAAACGCATGAAATTAATATTACTAATTACATAAATGAATATAATATGTATTTTATATATAAGTTTAGTAATAAATCTATCATATATTATAAGCTTATTGTATGTGTAATTTGTAAAAATTAAATATTATAAAAAGTTGTATATAGTTTTTATTTATTTGAAGTTAGTTGTGATTAGATATTGTGATTTAAAATTTTAAATATTTAAAGTTAATTGTGATTAGATTTTGTGATTTAAATTAAATAGAATTATTAATATAAAAATAAATTGGATTAATCATAAATTAACACCTATAATTTGTGGGGCCATAATCAATATAATGGCTTCAAATTTCTTTGCTTTAATATATATATATATAGATAGATTGCGCTTTGCAACAATATAACTATCTTTGTTAATTTATTTGTTCTTTTGGTCAGTTACTGTTCTTTCTTATTTGGTCTAAATCATTGTTCTTTCTTTATACAGTACAAAATAGAAAAATAACATTGAAATGACACAAAATATATTAATATCACACGTGAACATATATTCATGAATAATGGGGCACTAAGCAAATTCTATATTACATACAACTTATCTGTAAAAAAAAAGACATGAGGAAATCTAGCTCTGGATATCGACAATTATTTTAACTACCCAAGAGAAGGTCGATGATTAAATTTAATGAAACTGTATAATAATCTGCATCATGCAAATTAAATCAGGGATGTGCAATCTATTTCTGAGGCCCGTGTTAAATTCAGTATTCCGGCAATATTATTAAGCAATAAAAATTTTAAAATGCAAAACTTTATTTTATATGCAATGATAATAATAATATAATTTTTTTACTTATTAATGTGAAAAATTAATTATATATTTACAGCTTAATCTATTAGCTTCAAAAGTATGTTATATTTATATAAAATACCTTTAACTCAATATAAATATTTGTTGTATTTATGTTTTCGAACCGAACCGAATTCAATCAGTTTGGGTTCAGCTCACTTTGACTTTTATTAATTTGCTTTAGATTGAGCCGGCGAAACCGACATTTTTTTTAGCAAAATCTATATTGAGATGAAGTGAACAACACATAGCTAAGGGTGAGTTTACATAGCTAAGGGTGAGTTTGAATTTTCTAAATTGATACATTAAATTTTAAATTTGATGCATTATTTTGAAAATTGAAATACACCCTATGTGTGTCTTAATCAGAAAACATAAAAGGAAAAACCGAACCAAATTCAATTAGTTTGGGTTATGTTCACTTTGACTCCTAATTTGGTACATATTGAGCCGACGAAACCGACTTCACTTTTTTTTTAAATCACGTTTGGATGAAGTGGTCACCACATAGTCTAAGGGTGTTTGGATTTGAACACATAGTCTAAGGGTGTTTGGATTCTTCAAAATAATGTATTACAATGTATTAAATCTTAAATTTAATATATTATTTTGAAAATTCAAACACACCCTCTTGATCGAAGAAGATGAAAGGAAATGTCATGTACCAAGTATAGTCTATAAGAGACATTACCATTGTAATGTCATGTATATTCTGTAGGCTATATAAGCCAAGGCCTTGTAACTGGACCATAATAGAATATGACATCTTATAACATACACTCTCTTCTCATCTTCTCCTTCCTTCCTTCTACTTCTCTATCTCTTCTTTCTTGAATTCTTTGTCTATCTCTCACGGGCATAACACTGGTATCAGAGCTATCGGTCTTTGGCGATGGCGAATGGAACATGACTCAAGACAATGGAAGAGAACGTTAGGCGAAATGAGGCATAACTCCACGAGATTCAGTAATTCGTGACAATCAGTCGCAAATTCAAGAGTTCCACACAATCGTTTGTGGATGATGCTCGGAGACAACAAGGAGACAATCGGAAGCAACAAGATGATCACAAACGTATGGTGGAACAACTTGCCGAGATGGTTCGATCCTTACTTCCAAAGGATTGATCAAATCCTGTTGACAATCACAACGTGAATTCGGATGGTCCGAGCATTCTTGGTGTTCCATATGAGACAAATCAAATTTATGGACATATGCTTACGGAAGGAGTACGGGAAGCTCGAAATTCTGGCAATCGGCAACCAGATATCTTGTAAGAAAATGCAGATCGAAGTTTTTCTGGTGGAAGTGAATTCAGATATGGTAATACTCGCCTTCCTAAAGTCGAATCCCTTTTTTCGATGGAAGTAATCTGATGCGACCTTGACCTCGGATGCGGTTTAGAGCGACGGCGATGAGCGGATCTAGGTCTCGTACTGAGTCACGACAACCTTGATAGAGGTTCGCGAGAGCGGAAGCGATTGGTTTGATGCGGCGGCAGTGGTGTTGACGCGGCGAATGAGACACGAATAACCTCAGGACTAGGCACTCAAATGGCTGGAAGTGACCAGCGGCAAGATGATCGAAGCGACGATCGACGGAGGCCGTAGCGATGGCAGGCGAGAGTTGCGAGAGTTAGGTTTGATAGTGTTTTGATGTCAAATCCAAGAAGGAGGATCAATATCACTCAAAACTTGACTTAGATTAAACTATGACGTAACCTTACAAATGGAGGCCGAATTGGCCTTATAAAGGCACGCGAGGCTCAGATGGGCCGAGACCCGCCTAATGGGCTAGCCCACTCGACACAAGTGGAGCACACGCTCAGAAATAGAAAATTACATAAATAGAAAGTCTCAAAATGGCAATGTCTAAATATGGAAAGAACCTCTAAATAACTAAACTAGGTGATAGGCGCCGTCTTGGATGCTGGCGCGGCATGGCGTGGCGACACGACGTTGGCAAAGGCCATGGCACGGCGTGAGTGAGGCAACGACGAGGCCCAACCTTCAGCTAGGCTGGAATGGACTCCGTGAGTAATGCGCCAGACTCGAAGGGCAGAGAGCTCGACTAGGCCTTGACAGTGTTGCTGATGGTGGCGAGGAGCACAAGCGGAGGCGCGGCTTCGAGCGCGCCTTGGCTGGCGACGAGGCGCATGACCAAAGACTGGGTGGCCTGGCTAATGGCCCTGGTGACAGGCCCAAGGGACTGGAGGCTCATGGCTTGCTCCTCTTCAGTGGTGGTCATGGAGGGCGGTGTCGCATCACCCTCCCCCACTTGGCTGTGAAGCGTCCCCGCTTCATCCTCATCAAACTCAGGCTCCACATAAGGTTGGAGGTCAGTCACATTAAAGGTGGCGTGGACACCAAAGTCTGGGGAAGGGGCCATCTCCGCGTTGGGCAAGCTTGGACTTGCGCTTGGCTGGGAAGCGATCCTTGCGAAGGTGATCAAACTAAATCATCAGGGGCGAAGACGAGCTTGCGGCGGCCTTTGTTGTGTTGCACGGCATACTGGGCAGCCCTATGCTCCAGCTGGGCACGCGTACGGCGATGAAGCTCTTGGACGTGCTCGACGCGGTTGGCAGCGGCGACATGATCTTGGTCCTTCATGGGGCGCGGCAACATGTCCAATGGTGTCAAGGGATTGCAACCATAGACCACCTCGAACTGCGTCAACCTGGTTGCCGAATGCCTAGACCGGTTATATGAAAACTCAACAATAGCAAGTAAGTCCTCCCAATGCCTGGGATTGGCCTTGAGCATGGTCCTAAGGAGGGCTCCTAAAGTGCGGTTGGTGACTTCAGTTTGGCCATCCGTTTGGGGGTGATAGCTAGTGGAATATAGGAGTTTGGTACCTAGTTTACCCCAAAGAGTCCTCTAAAAATGTCCAACAAATTTCGTGTCCCTATCACTCACAATTGTCTTAGGGATCCCATGTAAGTGAACCACATTATCAAAGAAGAGATCGGCTATGTCATTGGCATTGTGGATCGTCTTACAAGCTACAAAGTGGGCCATCTTGGAAAACCTGTCCACAACAACAAATATAGAATCCTTACCCCTACGAGAGAGAAACAAACCTGTGATGAAATCCATGGACAAATCCTCCCAAGGTGCGGCCGGGATGGGAAGCGGGGTATAGAGGCCATAGGGGCTGGAGCTAGCCTTAGCGCGTTGGCACACCACACAACTCTTGCAATACCTAGTGACATAGGTTGTCATGTGGGGCCAAAATAAATGTTCCCTCAAAGCGGCTAGAGTCTTAGCAATCCCAAAGTGGCCTCGGCCATCATGTGCGCGCCTCTTGAATGGGGAGGGTCCTAACGGAGGAGCTAGGGATGCACATGCGTCCGGCCTTGTAAAGATACCCCTCACGGATGAAGTATGTGTCAAACTCTCGGTCCCTAAGGCATTGCTCAAAAATAGGTTTAAAGTAGACATCAACCAAACATAAGTCCTTAATCAAAGCAAAACCCAAAACCTTAGTTTGAAGATGAGTGAGGAGGTTATACCTTCGAGAAAGGGCGTCGGCTACCACATTCTCCTTACCTTTCTTGTGGACAACCACATAGGGGAAGGTCTCCACGAACTCGACCCATCTAGCATGGTGGCGGCCGAAAGTGGCCTGGCTCTTCAAGTAACTAAGCGCGGCATGGTCGGAGTGGATGACAAACTCGCGCGGCCAAAGATAGTGCTGCCACGTCTTGAGAACTCGGACACATGCATAAAGTTCCTTGTCATATGTGGGGTAGTTCAAGGTGGCCCCGGTGAGCTTCTCACTAAAGAAGACAATGTGCCTTCTTTCCTGGTGGAGGACGCCGCCAATGCCAACATTAGAGGTGTCACACTCAATCTCAAACCTCTTGATGAAGTCAGGAAGCTGTAGGAGGGGTGCATTGCAGAGGGCCTCCTTCAAGGCCGTGAAGGCCTTCTCATGGATGTCAAGCCACACCACCGTAGCTCCTTTCTTGGTGAGCTCATGGAGTGGGGCGGCGATGGAGATGAAGTCACGCACGAACCTCCTATAGAAGCCAACCAACCCAAGGAAATACCTTACCATGGTCGGCGTGGGCTAGTCTCGAATGGCCTTTACCTTGTCTTCATCCACGTGCAGGCCATCCTTGGAGACAATGAAGCCAAGAAAAACAGTGGTGTCGGAGCAGAAACGACACTTGCCATGGTTGACATACAGTTGCTCGGTCCTCAAGCACTCTAACACAAGCCTAAGGTGCTGGACATGATCATCAAGACTACGGGAATACACCAAAATATCATCAAAGTAAACTACAACAAATTTTCCCAAAAACTGTCTCAAGAAATTGTTCATCAAGCGTATGAAGGTACTGGGGGCGTTGGTGAGCTCAAATGGCATGACTAGCCATTCATAGAGACCATACTTGGTCTTGAACACCGTCTTTCATTCATCTCTCTCCTTCATCCGAATCTGGTGATAGCCACTCTTCAAATCAATCTTGGAAAAGAGCGTGGCACCATGGAGCTCATCCAACATATCATCAAGGCGGGGAATAGGATGGCGGTACTTCACTGTGATCTGGTTGATGGTGCGACAGTCAACACACATGCGCCACGAGCCATCCTTCTTGGGCACCAAGATCACGGGCACTGCGCAAGGGCTTAAGCTTTCCCTCACGTAGCCGCGATCCAAGAGATCTTGGACTTGTTGCTGCATCTCCTTGGTTTCCTCAGGGCCGGTGCGATAGGCGGCACAGTTGGGCAACGAGGCACCAAGTCAATCTGATGTTCGATGCCGCGGATAGGAGGAAGGCCCTGCGGGAGCTCGTCGGGCATGACGTCGGAGAACTCCTGGAGCAATGAAGCGACTTTAGGGGGCAAATCAGTGGGCACTGCGGCAGTCTGGGCACACACGCGAGGCACCAACAGAAAACAAGGCGACTTGCCTTTGAATGTGGCAATCAAGTCATTGGGCCTGGCCAAAAGCAGGCGATTCTCGCAACGCCCTTGAATCTGCGAACCCTGCCGTAATGACGCAGCAATCGGTGAATCTGGCGAGGCGATAGGGGCTGGAGGCGAGGCACTGGATGTAAAAGGCCCAGTGCTCAAACCAGAATCAGCAATGCCCAACCAAATCTCTGTGGGCTTCTTCTTCGTCTTCTGGGTCGCGACGCCAACGACGGAGCCATTCGCGGCCGCGGGCGAGCGTTGCTTGGCACTAGAGGCAGGGGGTGGGTTTTGGGGGGCATGGGTATGGCCCAGGTGGCCATTCCCTGTGTCGGAGTGATTGCCTGACCCCGAAACCGAGTTGCTTGAATTTGGGCCGCAGGCCTGTAGAATGGCCGAGTGTTGCGCTGCAGCCTTGTCAGCGGCGGCCTCAATGGCCTTTTGCATGTCTCGCTTAACTTGGTCCTACAATATCTCATGTGGCGACATAGGTAAGAGCATGACACACTTCCCATGGTAAGTAAACACGTAGGTGTTTAAATAGCCATCGTGAAGAGCGCGCCGATCAAATTGCCAAGGGCGGCCAAGCAAGAGGTGCGTGGCGTCCATGGCGATGACATCACACAGAACAGAGTTTGAGTAATGTCTAATGGAAAAATAAATGAGGCATTGACGAGTTACAGTGTTACCTTCACTCGAAGAGATCCATTGGCGGCCGTAGGGCTGGGGGTGCGGCGTCGTTGGCAAGTTGAAATGTTTCACCACCTTCTCGTTGACAATGTTACAACAACTTCCCCCATCGATGATGACACTCAAATATGCAGTCTTGACCAAACAACGTGTGTGGAAGAGGTTCTCACATTGGTCCACCAA
Organism: Rheum nobile; assembly: GCA_027886185.1. Lineage (NCBI taxonomy): Eukaryota > Viridiplantae > Streptophyta > Magnoliopsida > Caryophyllales > Polygonaceae > Rheum > Rheum nobile. The sequence goes on along the minus strand of WOAB01000738.1, from coordinate 406,332 downwards.
GTCGGCCTCTTTGACAGTTAGGATGCGCCGCGTGACTCGGCTGAGCGACGTGCCCGCATGCAAGGCGACAGTCCCACATTCATAGGCCTCATCCTCGGCCTCTTCGGAGCCTTCTTCAATTGCCTCAAGCAGAGGCTCTTCTTCCTCATAGGACTCGTAGCCGGTGTTCTGGCTAAAGAGAACCTTCTTTGTGTCTAGGCAATCACGCTTATAATGCCCACGTCCTCCACATTTGAAGCACTCAAGATCACATGCGCGCTCCTGGTTTCTGGGCAGGGCATTGAGCGCGGCGGCACGGCTAGCGACAATGCTTGGTGTCGACGTCTTGGCGGTGTTGGCTTGGCCAGAACATGTTTTGGCTATCAAAGACGCGCGCACATCAGTAGGAAAAGATGATTGAGAAGATCTAGAGTCTTACATGCGTTGGCCCGAAGATTGCCAAGAGGATTGCTTCCTATGCACATGTTGATGATGAATTTGCATGGCGGTGTGCGTGAGGTGTTGAGATCCTTGATGGGCAAGATCTCCAATTGATCACGGATTGAAGGATTCAACCCACTAAAAAATTTCATCCTCAATGTGGACGGGGATGCACTCACACAAGCTTTGTAATACATGTCCTCAAGTTGCGAAAAGAACTCAAGCGGCGATTTGGAGCCTTGGCGAGCCATAGCAATCTCCAACCTCATCTGGTTCTTGTAGTCTTGGGGAACATATTTGATGCGTTCCTGCTTGTGATGCCGGATCTATGACCTTGGTGGGAAGTCGCACGCGTCGAAAATGGGGGTTGAGGAGGTGGAACGTGTTGTTGGAATGATGGCTCGAGATGGAGAGCGAAGCCGTAGCGTCGACAGCGGAGGAGATAGACTCGAAAGATCGAGTGAGGGCCGTAGCGTCGGCAACGGATGAGATAGACTCGAAGAAGATCGAGTGGTGGCCGTAGCGTCGGCGGCGAAGTGAAAGAGATGAGAAGATAGAATTTGGGGTGACGCAGATCTAAGAAAATGGAGGCAAAAGCTCTCGACAAGTAATCTTAGATTAAAATGATGCGTAACCTAGTACAGAAGGTCGAGTTGACCTTTTATAAGAGATAGCGGGACTCGGATGGGCCGAGACTCGCTTAATGGGCTGACCCATGCGACACGCGTGGAACGCACGCCCCAAAAGAAAATAACTTAAATAACAATGTTCAGAATCTCCAAAACAATAACATAGATCGCGTTCAACTGATGGTTGAGAGAATCTTAACGGAGCACGCGTTCTCTTGACTGGATTGAAGGCGTGTGAGGGAGAACGCGGTCTCTTGCGCTCATTGGCTTGCGAAAACGCGGACAACCATGGATTGTGTCGCGTTGGTGATTGCTTTGGCACGCGATCGAGTTATTGGTCCGTCTGAGCGAATGCTCATAGCTTGCTCTTCTTCTGTAGCAGTCATGGTGGACAGGGGCGCATCACCCTCCCCCACTTGGCTGTGAAGCGTCCCCGCTTCACCATCATCAAATTCGGGCTCCACATATGGTTCCAAGTCGGCGACATTGAAGGTCGCGTGGACACCGTAGTCTGGAGGAAGCTCGATCTCGTAGGCATTGTCTCCAATGGCCTTCACAACCCGAAAAGGGCCATCACCGCATTGAGCCAGTTTTGATTTGCGCTTTGCTGGAAAACGGCCTTTGCGAAGATGCACCCATACCAAGTCCCCTGGGGCAAATATAACGCGACGTCGGCCACGGTTGTGCTGGGTGGCATATTGATCAGCGCGCCGTTCGAGCTGGTCCCGGGTTCGTTGATGTAATTCCTGGATCATCGCGGCGCAGTTGGACGCGCTAGGGTGCTCATTATCCTTCAGAGGCCGCAGAAGCATGTCCAGCGGAGTCAAGGGGTTCCTCCCATAGACGACCTCTAACAGTGTAAGCTTTGTCGCGGAGTGCCTAGACCTGTTGTAAGAAAACTCAACAATTGCTAGTAAGTCTTCCCAACTCTTTGAGTTGGATTTGAGCATGGTACTAAGGAGGGATCCTAGGGTTCTATTGGTTACCTCAGTTTGGCCATCTGTTTGTGGATGGTAACTAGTGGAAAACAAGAGTTTGGTACCCAATTTTCCCCAAAGGGTTCTCCAGAAAAGGCCTACAAACTTGGTATCGCGATCACTCACGACAGTCCTTGGTATCCCATGTAAACGGACCACGTTGTCAAAGAACAACGCGACGATCTTACTAGCAGTGTGTGTGGTCTTACACGTGATAAAATGGTCCATTTTTGAAAACCGGTCCATAACTACAAAGATGGAATCTTTACCCTTACGAGAAAGAGGCAAACCTGTGATGAAGTCCATGGACAAATCTTCCCAAGGGCCTAATGGGATGGGCATAGGCGTGTAGAGACCATAGGGATGGGAGGTACATTTTGCGCGTTGACACGTGACACAACTGGTACAATAGTGCGTCACCTGGGTGGTCATGCGCGGCCAAAAGAAATGCTCGCGAAGAGCAGCTAACGTCTTGGTAACCCCAAAATGACAGCGTCCTTCATGGGCTTCCTGGATGAGGAGTTTCCTAATAGGTGAGCTAGGAATGCACAAGCGCCCTGCTTTGTACATGTACCCCTCATGACAGAAATATGTCTCAAACTCGCGGTCCCTAAGATAGTGTTCTACAATTGGCTTAAAGAAGGGATCAATCAGATATAAATCCTTAATCAACGCGAAGCCAAAAAGTTTAGACTGAAGATGAGTAAGGAGAACATACCTGCGAGAAAGGGCATCGGCGACCACATTCTCCTTACCTTTTTTATGCATGACGACGTAAAGAAACGTCTCCATAAATTCCACCCAACGAGCATGGTGGCGACTTAGATGGGCTTGACTCTTCAGATAGCTGATGGCCGCGTGGTCTGAGTGGATCACGAACTCGCGTGGCCACGGGTAGTGCTGCCATGTCTTGAGGATGCGAACAAGCACGTAGAACTCCTTGTCGTAGGTGGGGTAATTCAAAGTTGCCCCAGTGAGCTTCTCGCTGAAGAACGCGATGGGCTTCTTCTCTTGGTGGAGGACTCCACCAATCCCCACATTGGACGCGTCACATTCCACTTCAAAGTGTTTGGTGAAGTCTGGGAGTTGAAGTAGTGGCGCGTTGCACAGGGCATCTTTCAAAACGTTGAACGCATGATTGTGGCTATCCTTCCAATTCACCGCAGTGTTTTTCTTTGTGAGCTCATGGAGTGGCGCGGCGATGGAGCTGAAGTTGCAAACAAATCTCCTGTAGAAGCCTGCCAAGCCAAGCCAAGGAAGCTTCTAACCATTGTCGGTGTGGTGGGTGTTGGCCAATCCTAGATGGCCTTCACTTTGTTGTCATCTACGCGGAGTCCATCTTTGGGTACCACGTAGCCCAGAAAGTTGGTAGTGTCGGATGCAAAACGACACTTGCCAAGGTTGGCATACAAGTGTTCGCGTCTCAAGCACTCTAACACAAGCCTAAGGTGCTTTACATGATTTTCAAGACTACACGAATATACCAAAATATCATCAAAGTAAACTACAATAAATTTCCCTAGAAATTCCCTCAACACATGGTTCATAAGCCTCATGAAGGTGCTCGGCGTGTTGGTGAGACCAAATGGCATGACTAGCCATTCATACAGCCCATATTTGGTCTTGAATGCGGTCTTCCATTCATCACCCTCTTTCATGCAAATCTGGTGATATCCGCTCTTCAAGTCAATCTTGGTGAAGTGGGTCGCGCCATGCAACTCATCGAGCATGTCATCAAGGCGCGGTATTGGATGCATGTACTTGACTGTGATCTGATTGATGGTGCGACAGTCGACACACATGCGCCATGAGCCATCTTTCTTTGGAACCAGGATTACGGGGACCGCGCAAGGGCTTAGGGATTCCCTTACGTAGCCGCGATCCAGAAGTTCTTGCACTTGGCGTTGTAGTTCCTTGGTTTCATCTGGGCCAGCGCGATATGCAGCGCAATTAGGAAGGGAGGCACTAGGCACCAAGTCAATTTGGTGCTCAATGCCTCACAAAGGTGGAAGGCCCTGGGGAAGCTCCTCTGGGAATAAGTCTTTGAACTCATCGAGCAGCTCAGAAATCGCGTTCGGCAAAGCTTATTGGATAGGGCTCTCTGGGTTGCAACGCGTGGGCACTAAAAGGAAACATGGTGTAACACCCCCAAATTAACCCCTTTTGAAAGCATTACTGCCGATGACCCCGTACGTAAACCCCGAAGTCACCCCAGGCTTTTCCAACGACATAACTGTCTTAAACATAGTTACAATACTAAAATCATAACTTTTATTAAACCACATGATCGCGGAATTACACGATTCCAACAACGACCCAATTAATCAGAAATACAACAGCGGAAATAAATACAGAATACAAAATAGCACAGCGGAAATCTTTTAACAAGGCGACAAAACAACTTGTCGAAAACACCGTTCATCTTCATAGTCGTTCTAGCCTTCTCGGATCTTCAACACACCTGATGTGCCGAATCGGACGGATGACACCAGCCAACCATGCAAGGAAATAATTTCGGTTGGTCAGTCTAATGAAAGACCACGCAAGGGTACAAAGCAGATTGGTTCGAAGCAGTCGTATTAGGTTAGACTCATCGTCCCTCGAATAATAACCGAGTACGCTAGTCAACCATCATACTCCTACTAGAATATATGAAGCAGCATGAACAAGAGAAGATTCTAGAGACCGAGTCTCACAACAATCAATCCCAAAAGAAGACTCCAAAAGAAATGAGCCTTATAGGAAAATATGACAAATGTTGGAAAACACAAACAAACACACACACACACACATCATCACAATATCGCATATGAGCGATCTACAACTAAGACGAGCTTTTCCTAGCTGCACTAGCGCCTAGCTGCACTACTCGCCAAACATTTTAAATAAGTGCTACTCATACGGCACTTTATTATTATGGTCAAGGCATTTTCATTATGTGCATACTCATGGCACGTATCTTATTTAAATGACCATACACGCACATCACGTTATAAGCTTTTAACATCTCTCTACAAGAGATAACACGGGGAATAATCCCAGGGAATAAACCCCAACCGGTTGTACTTTAACAAAATAACGGGGAATAAATCCCAGGGAATAAATCCCATCCAGTTGCATTTCTGCGTGCACGTATCCTCTATTAGGATAGGGTCATGACCTGAACAAAACTAACGGGGAATAAATCCCGGGGAATAATCCCAACAATTAAGTTACTACACACGGACTGTACTAGCAGTCAAACACACAATCACAACACAGAGAACCATCACGGCTCAACCTGAATAACTAACACCCTAGATTTAATAATCTAAACACACACGATAAATCACATCAAAGACCCTTACGGCCTTCACCTGCACAAATCTAGAATAGACTAGCGTCGGTTCTAGCAGAATATACAACCTAGTATAATAACTTCTTTTAAACACATAAGGTTATCAAAACAATTTCCAACATAATTCAGAATCATCCCAAATTAATTAACAACAAAACAATTGATAATTAATGAAAGTATGGAATGATGAGCAAGAGCGAACCGCCACTTGCCTTAGATCCGACAACTTCGAATCAAGCTCAGTAACGTCTAGTTCCTGGATCTGAAACTGGAGCAGATCTTGGATATCAAATCCCTAAGAAACGGCCCATAACAAGACCCTAAGTTAGATTCAATACACTTATATATGAATCTAAAATAATACAAGAAGAAATCAAAGGAAACGAGCAAAGCCCAAAGCCAAACCAACAAGACACACAACTCGGACGCCCTCACCGCGATCGCGGCGAGTCGCGGTATTCGTGTGGCATGATAGTGGCGAAGCTCGACAACTCCCATAGAGTTTTTCTTACCCCAAACCGATTTGTTTGCCTTCGATTTGTCTATGGTTCGATCTCCCAACACCTCAAAGCTTTAGTCAATCACTTGGGCAACCTTCTCCAACTCGTGAGCCTTCTCGAATCGAGCTTAAACAGCCCCGAAAATGGCGATTTCAGAGGGGAGAAAAACAGAGAAAATGAAGAGAAAAGAAGGAAGAAGAAGAGAGAAAGAAGGCATCGGTTCGAGCCCTTTTATAGCACAAATCTGAGCCACCAAAGGGGGAACAAACCGGGGACAAGGGGACAAGCCAAAGCCAAGTGGATCGAGCCACTTGCCCGCCCCCAAAACAGAGAAAAAAAACAGAGTGCTACAGTGGCCGCCTTCACGAGGAAGACGACACGGCCTGGCATTGGCATTACCACGAGCGCGGCGAGTCGTGGTAGGTCGCTGCAGATCGCGGCAAGTCGCATCAAGTCGCGGTTTAAAGGCGGACTTCGTTAATTCTTATCCGAACTTGGTTTGGATTAAATTTCTTAACTCCGGGTTAAATATATTCGTACATTAACGATACATTAACCCCGAAAACACCTCAACTGTATTATATAATGCTCGGAAAATTTTACAGAGCTCAGACCCCTTTTGAGAAGGTCCAAGACTCACTGAATTAAATCCGTCTAGCAAAACGGGCATAAGAAAAATTTAAAAATGATTCAAAATACCCTTAAAAATTACGGGGTGTTACACATGGGGCCTTGCCATTCAAGGGGGCAATGAGGTCGCTTGGTCACGCCAGCAGCTGTCTGTGCTCACAAGTGCCTTTCAACTTGGTGGTTTTTGGCGTGGTCTTCGGCCCGTCATTGGAACGCGTTCGATCAGTGGACGCATTGTCGGTGGTAGCGACTTCGTGCCCAGTGGAAGAACGCGTGCTACTTGGACTCTGATTCTTGGAGGCTTCCATTGCCTTCTATCGATCACGCTCAACCTGGTCCTGTAAAATCTCATGAGGAGACATAGGTAAGAGCGTGATGCGTTTCCCGTGGTAAGTAAACACATAAGTGTTTAAATAGCCATCGTGAAGAACGCGCCTATCAAATTGCCATGGGCGCCCCAGCAAAAGATGTGTGACGTCCATTGCAATGACATCACAAATGACAGAATCTGTATATTGACCAATGGAGAAAGAAATCTGACATTGACGAGTTACAGTGTTACCAGAACTCGAAGAAATTCATTGTAGACCATATGGTTGTGGGTGAGCAATGATGGGGAGGTTGAAATGAGTGACCACCTTTTCATTGATTATGTTGCAACAACTGCCTCCATCGATGATGACGCTCAAGGATGCGGTCTTGACCAAGCAACGTGTGTGGAATAGGTTCTCGCGTTGGTCGCCAAGAGTTGCTTCCTTGACAGTGAGGAGACGTCGCGTTACAAGGCTCAGAGGTGTGCCTTCATGTAGCGCGGTGGCTTCACAAGTATAAGCCTCCTCGTCATCTTCGAACCCTTCTTAGATGGTCTCAAGGGGTGTGTCCTCGTCCTCATAAGACTCATATCCTGCGGAGATGCTGGAGAAGAGGACCTTCTTGTTGTTTGGGCAATTTTTCTGGTAGTGCCCTTTTCCTCCACACTTGTAACATTCCACGTCACGCGTGCGTTCTGGAGTTGGTGATGTGCCCTTTGATGGCGGCGCGCGAGGAGCATTGTTGGATGTTGTCGCGATCTTTCCCTGTCTGATTTGATTTGACGCGGTGGTTCCTGTGGGTGGGCCACGCACATTAGTAAAAGGGAATTGACTAGAGTTAGAATCGTACCTTCTTTGACCCGGAGTTTGCCAAGTGGATTGCCGACGACGCGTTTGTTGTTTGTAGATCTGCATCGCGGTGTGAGTCAAGGTATTCAGATCCTTGATCGGAAAAATCTCGAGTTGGTCACGAATGGAGACATTCAAGCCACTGAGAAATTTCGTTCGCAGTGTGGACGGGGCGGCACTGATGCTGGCTTTGTAGTACATGTCCTCCAACTGGGAGAAGAACTCCAGAGGTGTTTTAGAGCCTTGCTGCGCCATAGCGATCTCCATGCGCATTTGGTTTCGGTAGTCTGATGGCACGTACTTCTGGGTCATGACATACACGAGCTGGTGCCAATCTGTGATAGGAGCAAGGTATCGGCGAATGCGATCGTCCACGAACTTGTGGTACCAAACGCGAGCAGCCCCTCAGAAGTGTAGCATTGCCGCGTCAACATGCTCTTCTGGGGGGACTTTGGTATAGCGCAAGGTATATTCTATGGCCTGCAACCACTCAAGAAACACAGCGGGATCATATTGCCCAAAGAAATGCTTAATTTTTACTTTTACCTCATGGCGGTTAAGTCTTGGTGGATGTTGAGCAGGTGGTGGTGCATAAGCGCGTTGGTCAGCTTCTTGAGAGCGATGACGGCAAACTTGGCGATCTTGGAAATCGTCAGCGACAACGTCCCTAGGAGGCGCGTTATAGTCAACGCATCCTTGTCTTCTTCTCTGAGCAGGGGCATCGTGTTGTCGGCGAAAGTCACGCGGAATGTCCTCGTGGTGGTGGCCACGAGTGTCACGTCTTCGGTCGCCTGTGACACGATGTGGTGGTCTTACTGGTTGGAGTGGTGGTGGAATCCAATCCGCGGGCCTATCTTGGAGTTCAATGGGGTCACCAAGGGGAGGATGGAAGGAGCCTGGATTAATGAGCCATGCGTCTTCCATCTCCTCATCGTCGAACTCATTGAAATCATCATGAATTGTTGGCGTCGTCGATCCATAGCCATCAGAGCCATAACGCGGAGTGCACGTACTTTGATGGCCAAGGTGGTCGTGGACGTCGAAAGGCACTGGGGTGGGATCATGGCGGCGGTGACACGACACAGCGTCTGGGGCGCGATTGGATTGACGCGGCAGACCTGAGTCACGTTCTCATCGTCTGGCTCGGCCGGTAATTGGTGTTGAGGGAATCTCGCGGTGGCGTCTTGTTCCCCTTGCTTCATACCTGTCATTGAAGTCAAAGGGTTCGGAGTACTCACCATGGGAATCCTCATCGCGGTCGGAGTCGCTGTCGTGGCCGACTGGTGTTGCCTGTGGTTCATAGCGGTCATGATGCGACACATAGCCTTGGCGGCTTTCGATCACCGATTGGATCCTTTGAAGACGCGGCTGCAAGTTGGAGGAGGGGGGCATCACTCCTTTGCCCTTGTCAACGCGCTGTTTACTTGGTCCGACTTCAGTTTGACGCGGTGCGGCCAAGGTGTCCATAGGTACTTGCAAAGTTGGCTTGGGTTGTGCCGCCGCAGCGCGTTGTATGGCCTGGAATTTGGCAACTTGGCGTCGAAGTTCTTGGATCTCGCATTGTTCCTTCGAGAGCTCCAGAATGGGGTCTTGTAGAGGAGGGTTGGCGAGCGGTACCACTTCATGTTGCGCGATGTTTTGTGGTGGAGGGTGGTTGTTGCCTTCTCCTTGAACATTCCCTCCGGTGGGTGCCGTGAGGCTACCTATCACAATATGACCAGACATCGCGAGTAAAACGAACAAAAAACAATTCAAAACCAAAGAACAAGTAAGCACTGAACAAGAAACAAGTGTTCACGTAGGAGGGCACGTTCTTTTGGCCGTGAGGGCGGCTAAAGGCAAGCAAAGCTAGTGTGATATGCAAGCACAAAAGCAAACGAAACCAAAAGAAAGAAGTCTTAACCTCTTGCGTAAACAACGCGCACACACAAGACACACTTCCAAGCGTGACACTAGACGGTGGAGAGATGAAGAAGATGAGATTAGCCATTGAGGAAAGAATGTTGCCTTATTTTGGCTTTACTTCTTTTTTGAATTGTCGCGTTCTTTTTTTTTTTTTTTTGAAATGCGACTTGACTTTTTTTTTTTTTTTTTTTGAATTTGAAATTCAAATCCGAGATCTTAGTCTTTGAGTTTTGATTGAAGATCGGATAAGAATTAAATGAAATAAAATAAAAATAAACGGCTAAGTAACTTAAGGAAAGAAATCGCGAGATTTGCGCGATAGGAGAGAGAGAAGATTTGATTCAGATTCGTAACGGTCAACACGAGCAAATATGGCAAGATATGCAAGCGAGATTTAAGCAATTAATTAAGGAAATCAATCAATTAATTACGCAGATTTCATGCAAAACAAATCACACCAGTTTCGCGCGTGGATCAAACAACTATTCGGCCAAGAGATTCTCTTGTAGAAACCGAAAGGACTAGCATGTGTATGAGAGAGAGAAAATTTTGAGTGATTATGGCGGAAGCAAGGATGATGGGGGAGAAAAAAAATTCGTGAACAAATGAAACTTGACAAGCGACTTACAAGATCAAAGGCTCTGATGCCAGTTGATGCGTTTCTGCTTGTGATGCCGGATCTATGACCTTGGTAGGAAGTCGCACGCGTCAAAAATGGGGGTTGAGGAGGTGGAACGCGTTGTTGGAATGGTGGCTCGAGATGGAGAGCGAAGTCGTAGCGTCGGCAACAGAGGAGATAGACTCGAAAGATCGAGTGAGGGTCGTAGCGTCGGCAGCGGATGAGATAGACTCGAAGAAGATCGAGTGGTGGCCGTAGCGTCGGCGGCATAGTGAAAGAGATGAGAAGACATAGTTTGGGGTGACGCAGATCTAAGAGAATGGAGGCAAAAGCTCTCGACAAGTAATCTTAGATTAAAATGATGCGTAACCTAGTACAGAAGGTCGAGTTGACCTTTTATAAGAGATAGCGGGACTTGGATGGGCCGAGACTCGCTTAATGGGCCGGCCCACGTGACACGCGTGGAACGCACGCCCCAAAAGAAAATAACTTAAATAACAATGTTCAGAAATTCCAAAACAATAACATAGATCGCGTTCAACTGATGGTTGAGAGAATCTTAACGGAGAACGCGTTCTCTTGACTGGATTGAAGGCGTGTGAGGGAGAACGCGGTCTCTTGCGCTCCTTGGCTTGCGACAACGCGGACAACCATGGATTGTGTCACGTTGGCGATTGCTTTGGCACGCGATCGCGTTATTGGTCCTTCTGAGTGAATGCTCATAGCTTGCTCTTCTTCTATAGCAGTCATGGTGGGCAGGGGCGCATCAATATTTCTGAGTCATCACATAGACCAACTGGTGCCATTCAGTGAGAGGCTCAAGGTTGCGCCGAATGCGGTCACTCATAAACCGATGCCACCAAACCGTGGCGGCGCTACGGAAGTGGAGCGTCGCGGCGACGACCTTGTTTTCCTCGGCCATTTGGCAATAGCGAAGCATATACTCTTTGGCCTGCACCCACTCAAGAAAAATAGCGGGATCATATTCACCATAAAAATGCTCAATTTTAACTTTTACCTCGGAACGGGTGAGCCGTGCATTGTCGGGCACGGGCTGGCGCTGGATGTCAAAGCACCGAGCGGTCATCATAGCCTTGGGCGTGGACAATTTGGCGTCGGCCGCGATCATCGTACGCGGCGTGGGCATCGCAAGCATCGGCGCGTCGGTGGTGATGTCGAGGCTGGTCATCGACTGGCGAGCGGCGATGAATGTCTCGGGGCAAATCGTGCGGCGGGTATCCCTGTTGGGCGCGCCCCTCATCACCATGGCGGTCAAGAGGAGGACCGCCGGCATGAAGGCGCAGGGGGATATAGTCCGCATGCCGGTCCTGGAGCTCAATGGGGTCGCCGAGAGGTGGGTGGAAGGACCCCGTGTTTACCATGCCCGAATCCTCCATCTCTTCATCATCGAACTCATCGAACTCATGTCAGAGGGAAGGAGTGGCGGAGCCATAGCCATCGAAGCCATAGCGGGGCGTCCTAGCACTCTGGTGGACAAGGTGGTCGTTGATGTCGAACGACACAGGAGTGGGCGCTGGATGGCGCGAGCGATGCCGATCACCATGCTTGGAGCCATGCCTGTTGCGCCGGCTTGGACGCCGTTGTTGGCTAGAGCTAGACATGTCTCGGCACGCGCGTAGATCACGCGAGCCATGGGTGTCATCATGTCGACGCCGTTCTTCTCGAGCACCATACCTGTCATCAAAATTATAAGGTTCAGACAACTCACCTTGAGATTGGTCGTCATGATCGAAGCCGCTGTCATTGTCATCAGGTGCCGCTTGCGGGTTGTAGCGGCCGCGTGGGGAGACGTAGCCTTAGCGGCTCTCAATGACCGACTGGATGCGCTGCATGCGCAACTGTTGGTGAGAGGTTGAGGGCATAACACCTTTGCCATTGTCCAAGCGAGGATTGCTGGGACTAGCCACGATGGGGCGTTGTAGGCCCGCGACATCCATCTCCACGAGCGGCGTCGGTGCTTGGCGGCCTTGTTGGCTTTGCAGTTGGGCCACTTGAGGACGCATCTCTTGAATCTCCCTTTGCTCAACCGTGAGCTCGGGGACCAATGAGGGATCTTGTTGTGGGGGATTCACTTGATTCGGTGGTGGATTTGGCGGATTGTTTCCAAAACCAGTGTTGTCTCCACCTGTGTTCGTGGGCACTATCATGCTACCTATGACAATATGGCCAGACATGCGAGTAAAGGTGAACAACAAGTATAAAGCAACAATAGTCAAGCAATCACCATACTCAAGCACACAAGTTCACGCATGGATTCAATTTGGTTAGCCGTGAGGGCGGCGAAAGCAATCGAATCAACAAGCAAACACATGACTTAACAAAAAAAATAGACTTACGCTTGACAAGCAATCAATGTCGAACACACACAGTCAAGAATGAAATAAGTGACGTGAACTACCTTCCCTAGATGCAAACCTAGACGGTGGAGAGACGAATGATGGACTAAGACCGGAGATGTGGAAAGAAAAACTTAAAGGCCTGCCTTATTTTGACTTTTCCTTCGAGCAAAGATGAACTCGGATTTGCCTTTTTTTTGAATTTTGAATCCGCCTTTTTTTTATTAATTAAATCGAAGTCAATCTTTGACTTTGTCTTAATTTGAGATTGAAATAACGAAAATACTCGGTCAAAGTTTGTTAAGGAAAGAAACGCAATTAGTTGAGATATGCGTGAGGAGAGAGAAAGATTGATGCAGAATTTATGGTTAAGCAAATCAGGAAAGCAAATCACAAAAATATCACAAAATATCCCACGAGATATGTAAACAAATAATCACAAGATCATGCAATAGAATCTAGAAGATCTTGGCCAAATCACACGCTAGGTTGTTGAGATCGGGGTCCGGATTTTGTGAGGTTGATTCGGCCAATCGCTTGGCTTGAGGAAACCGAATGGGCGAGAAAATCACGGGCACAACCTTGGTTGTTGGGGGAGAAAAAAATTTCAACGAAAATTGACACCGAGAGGGAAGAAAACGGAGGAAAATGCTTGTGGTGGCGGGAGGGGGTGGTGGTGGTTTGACGGGATGAACGTGAACCAATGAACTCAAGAGAAAGTGACTTACAAGACCTCTGGTGCTCTGATACCAGTTGATGCGACCTTGGCCTCAGATGCGGTCAAGAGCGGCAACGATGAGCGGATCTAGGTCTCGTACTGAGTCACGACAACCTTGATAGAGGTTCGCGAGGGCGGAAGCGATTGGTTTGATGTGGCGACAGTGGTGTTGACGCGGCGAAGGAGACACAAGTAACCTCAGGACTAGGCACTCAAATGGCTGGAAGTGACCAGCTGCAAGATGATCGAAGCGACGATCAATGGAGGCCGTAGCGACGGGAGGCGAGAGTTGCGAGAGTTAGGTTTGATAGTGTTTTGACGTCAAATCCAAGGAGGATCAATATCACTCAAAACTTGACTTAGATTAAACTATGACGTAACCTTACAAATGGAGGCCGAATTGGCCTTATAAAGGCACACGGGGCTCGGATGGGCCGAGACCCGCCTAATGGGCTAGTCCACTCGACACAAGTGGAGCACACGCCCGGAAATAGAAAATTACATAAATAGAAAGTCTCAAAATGGAAATGTCTAAATATTGAAAGAACCTCTAAAAAACTAAACTAGGTGATAGGCGCCGTCTTGGATGCTGGCGGGGCATGCGCGGTGACACGGCATTGGCGAAGGCCATGGCACGGTGCGAGTGAGACAACGGCGAGGCCCAACCTTTAGCTAGGCTGGAATGGACTCCGTGAGTAGCCTGCCAGACTCGGAGGGCAGAGAGCTCGACTAGGCCTCGGCTGTGTCGCTGATGGTGGCGAGGAGCACAAGCGAGGGCGCGGCTTCAGGCGCGCCTTGGCTGGCGACGAGGTGCATGAACAAAGACCTGGCTAATGGCTCTGGCACGGGACCTGAAAATATATGAAACAAAATGATCGAGAGAAGACTTTGAAAGATTGAGTCTTAAGGAAACATATGAAGAGAAGACTCCAATGAATTGAGTCTTATCGGAAAGATATGACAAGTGTTCGGGAACCTTATAATTCACACAAGAGCTTAAAAGCGACTTGACTATTTGGGTCCACGACCAACCTCACCGCGTAATGCGAATTCAGATTTGGAAGGAGAACTTACTCTAATCGAAGCCCAGACGAGGTTCCAAGTTGTACTTCTCGCCCAAGGTTCATTAATTATGTGCATAACGGCACTTATCTTATTTAGTTACAACACGTACATTTACGTTATAAGCTTTTAGAATATATCATCTCATTCCGAGATATATCGAAGGGAATAAATCCCGAATATCGGCACCAGCTGTGTACACCTACCCTGAGTAAGGGTACGGTCATGACCAGAGAGAGTACTAGGACAAAGTCCTCCTAGCACCAGTTATAAAGAAATGACTAGACCTCGCAAGGTACATAGCGTTCCTACGAATACTCGTTCTAACTAAACAGTTAAAACACACAATAGTCCACATCAATGCCATCATGGCGATTATCATAAATATATATATTTAATAGCGTTGTTTCTAGCAGTATATACAACCTATTATAATATTCCTTTTTAAATCACATACGTTTATCAAAAGGGTTCCCAGACGGAAACCACATTCATCCAAATTAATTAACAATTAAACACAATTGATAATTAATAGAAATATGGAATGATAAGCAAGAGTGAACCGCCACTTGTCTTAATCTAGACGAACGTTTGCTCAACGACGAGTTTCTGGGTCCGGAACGAGGACAGAACTTGGATTACAGATTCCTACGAAACGATCCATAACGAAACCCTAGGTTAGATTCGACATAAAATGATACAAATCCAAAGAAGAACGAATGAAATCGAAAGAATGAAAGTCCCGACCGAGACCGCAAAGCCAAACGCCATGATCGCGATTGCCCAGGCAATCCGCGATCGCGGTGGCCCTGCCGTGGTCGTCGAGGATGAGTGTCCGCGAGACACTGTGACAGCGGCCACGAACGCGGTTGCCTATGTCACAGCCGCGATCGCGGTGTTCATGTCTGCGATCACGGTCGTGAAATCCGACGACTCGAATGGAAGAACTCTCACCGGGGACGACGCGACGAGACTCGGTTTGGATGGGGGTCGACTCCTGGACGCCTTGCACCACCAAAGCACCACCTCCTCCTTAGAAAGCTCCAGCGATGAGCTTCGAATTTTTCGGCGACAATGGAAACGAGAGGATTTTGGATTTGGAGTGCTCTTCAATCCTCCAGATCGTCTCCCTTTTATAGCCCAAAGAAGTCGGCGCCTACAACGACCGGATTTGACGTCCACTCAGAAGACACGACCGTCGAGGTTCGGTGCCTCACGCGTTTGAGGTTTTCTGCGATCGCGGAACCTGCACCGCGATCGCGGTCGAAGCCACTTGACAGCTTTTGATGATGACCTTTTTCCGCGATCGCGGTGACCTCGCCGTGGTCGCGGAAAATGCCCTTCCACGTCTATTTGCCCGGAAAAATGTATGGGCATGGGTTTTAAACCCCGGGTTAAATATATTCGTACCCGAACGAATATTCTAAGCCTCGAAAATACGTCGAATGTATTTTATATCACTCAGGAAAATATTACAGAGATCAAGCATTTTACAGAATGTCTGAACTTCTCTGAAAATGATCCGACTACAGTACGAGAGTTGGA
The DNA here is from genome assembly GCA_027886185.1 of Rheum nobile. Taxonomy (NCBI): domain Eukaryota; kingdom Viridiplantae; phylum Streptophyta; class Magnoliopsida; order Caryophyllales; family Polygonaceae; genus Rheum; species Rheum nobile. Next base: position 390,473 of record WOAB01000738.1, on the reverse strand, counting down.
AAATTACTAAAATGCCCTTACTAAAATGAGGGGTATTACAGATTGTGGAGGTTATGTGTTGATTATAGATAGCTTAATGAAGCCACGATTAAGGACAAAATTTCGATTTCGAACATTGAAATTTTTTTGGATGAACATCAAGGAGCTTCTTGGTTCTCAAAGTTAGACCTTCATGCTGGTTATTATCAACTGCAAGTGACTGAAACTGACATTCCAAAGATGGCTTTCCGTACCCACCATGGGCATTATGAATTCAAGGTCATGCCATTTGGCTTGACCAACGCTCCCACCACCTTTCAGGCCTTGATGAACTCGTTTTTTTGGCCATATCTTTCCAAGTTTGTCTTAGTCTTCTTCGATGACATCTTAGTATATATTGCTTCTATTGATCTACACATTCAACATATGCAAAAAGTACTGAGTTTGTTAAGAGCACATCAACTTTTTGCCAAGAAATCCAAGTGTAGCTTCGCTCAACCCCAAGTCAAGTATCTTGGCCACCTTATTTCTCGTGATGGTGTCTCCACTGACCTGGCCAAGATTATTGTTATGACAGATTGGTCGACCCCTAAAATAATTAAGAACTTGCGGGGTTTTCTGGGCCTTACATGGTATTATCAGCGCTTTGTTCCTAACTATGGTGTGGTGGCGAGGCCCTTGACTGATTTGTTGCAGTATGATTTACTTCAATGGTTGTCTAAAGCTTACATAGTCTTTCACTCATTGAAACATTTGATGACCACGACCCTTGTCCTCAAGTTACCTGATTTTTCCACTCCGTTTGTGCTTGAAAATGACGCATGAGAGGTAGGAATTGGTGTGGTACTAATGCAACAATGTCATCCCATTGCTTACATTAGCCAAGCACTTCATGAGAACCATGTCAACTTATCCAGTTATGAAAATGAGCTATTGGCAATCGATAAGTGGTGCCATTACCTCGAGACGATGCATTTCTTTATCAAAACAGACCACCAACATCTACGTCACTTGCTTGATCAACGTCTCACCACGCACCTTCAGAGGAAGGCAATTTAGAAACTTCCACGTCTTTCGTATTCCATCTCATACAAACAAGGTGTTGATAACAAGGTAGTCGACACCCTCTCTCGCCGCGATGAGACAATCCATGCCTCTGTTTGTGCAATCTCCACAGTCGAACCCAAATGGATGAGCGAGGTGTTGACCAGTTGTACTAGGGATCACTTGGCATTGTAACTTCTAGCTTCAGATGTTATTGCTCCTAGTGACGACTACAAAGTGCCTCAAGGGATTTTGTATCTTAGAAATCACATCTATGTGGGTAGTAACTCCGATTTGCAGCAAAAATTGATCAATGCAATGCACGAATCCCCTGTTGGCGAGCATTCTGGGATTCAAGGTACGTATCAATGCTTGAAATCCTTATTTTTTTGTCCAAAGATGAAGCAAACTGTGAAATCTTGTGCCCAGTGTTCTGACAACTGCAGAGAAAAAAGTAGAACCCTAGCCTTCTTCAACCAAGTCCCCTTACTACTTCCACTGTTTGGAGTTGCATCAACATGGACTTCATTGAAGGCCTTCTAAAATCATATGATCATGATATGATCATGGTTGTAGTGGATCGTTTATCCAAATACACACTTTATCCCACTTCATCACCCCTTCACAACTGTAAAAGTTGCTCATATTTTCATAGACTACATTTTTTAAGTTCCATCGTCTGTCTAACAACTTTGTCTCTGATTGAGACAAAAAGTTTATTATCCACTTTTGGAAGGAGCTTTTCACTGCACTCGACAGTCAACTCCATCTCACTTCAACTTATCGTTCTCAATCAGATGGCCAAACCAAGCAAGTAAATCAATGCCTTGAGAATTACATGTGTTCCATAACTTGTGCTATATAAGCCTCAACAGTGGCCCATTGGTTACCCTTGGTTGAATGAGTGTATAATACCAACTTTCACACTAATTTGAAATTGACGCCATTTCAGGGCTTGTACGCTATATGCCCCCTCAATTGGGAGTTGATGCTTCGTCCATTACCACAACGTCTGTTAGTGATTGGCTTCACGACAGAGAACTTACCTTGTCTAAGTTGAAGGACAACCTCCAACAAGCCTAAGCTAGGATGAATCAATATGTTGATTTACGACGCATTGAATGAGAGTTTCAAGTTGGCGACCAAGTGATTGTAACACCCCCAAATATAAACTTGAAAGGTATTACCGCCAGTGAGCTCGGATTTCACATCCGAAGCCACCCCAGGCTTAACCCGTTGATATAATTCATCAAACAACATTTATAATACAAAATATCATAACTTTCGATTAAAATCATTGTCTCGGCATTACATCCATAATCCGAAATACAACTGAAATACAGAGTAGTCTTGATATAAAATATGTTTAACACATCGGAAGTCTTTAAAATAAATAACACAAGGGTCTTGATCCAGCGATCACACGCCAAGGATCTCAACCTTGATAAAACACTTCAAAATTTCCATATGTCTTCACCGTCGTTTCTAGCCTTCATAGATATGCAGTTTATCTGATGTGCCGTATGAGATGGATGACACCAGCCAACCATACAGGGGAATATAACCGGTTGGTTAGTCTAATGAAATACTATGCAAGGGTAAAACAGAAAGGTTCTAAGTAGTCGTATTAGGTTAGACTCATCGCTTCTCGAATAAAGGTCGATGTCGATAGTCAACCTCAATACTTCTACTGAAATATACGAAAATGCATGATCAAGAGAAAGGACTCTGAAAGAATGAGTCTTACGGAAACATATGAAGAGAAGACTCCAAAAGGTTGAGTCTTATCGGAAAGTATGACAAGTGCTTGGGAACATCAATTTCACACAAGCGTTTTAAAACTGACTTGGTGTTTCGGTTCACGACCAATCTCACCGCACAATGCGAAATCAGATTGGAAAGAGAACTTTACTCTGACCATAGTCTAGACGAGTTTTCCTAGCTGCACTACTTCCTAGATGCACTACTCGTCTGAAGATATATTAATTATGTGCACTAAAGCACTTATCTTATTAAATTCCAAAATGTACATTTACGTTATTAGCTTTTAAGATCTCCTCACAAGAGATATCAAAGGGAATAAATCCCAGGGAATACATCCCAAATGGCGGCACCAGCTGTGTGCACATACCCTGAGTAAGGGTAAGGTCATGACCGAAGATACTAGGGAAAATCCTCCTAGCACCATTATCAAGAAACCACTAAACCTCGCAAGGTACATAGTATTCCTACGAATACTCGTTCTAACTAAACAGTTAAAACATAAGAGCAATAATTCACATCAAAGCCATTAAGGCCAATAACAGATATAATAGCGTTGTTTCTAGCAATATATACAACCTATTATAATATCTGTATCTTAAACATATATATATATATATATAATAGCGTTGTTACTAACAGTATATACAACCTTTTATAATATTCCTTTTTAAATCACTAACAGTTATCAAAACTGTTCCTAGACGAAAACAATATTCATTCCAAATTAATTAACAATTAAACAATTGATAATTAATGGAAATATGGAATGATTATGATAAGCAAGAGCGAACCGCCACTTGCCTTAGATCAGACGAAAGCTTGAACAAAGCTTAGAGATGACGAGTTTCTGGGTCCGAAGCAGGGACAGATCTTGGGTAACAAATCCCTACGGAACGACTCATAACGAGACCCTAAGTTAGATTCGATAACCAAATATACGAATCTAAGAAGAGACGAAAGGAATCGAAGGAACAAAGCCTCACTCGAGACCACAAGACCCAAAGCCACACCACGAGCCCAGCCCACCGCGGGTGCGCCGGCCTTGACCGCGGGTGCGGTGGCGTGACAGTGGCGAGACGACGACGACAAGAACTCACCTAGATCGACGCGTTTGGCTTCGATTTGGATGGGCTTCGATCTCCAAATCCTTTGCACTTCTAAACACCACTTTGAGAGTACTTATATCACCAAAGGAAGCTCCGATGACAACTCCGGCGAGCTTGAAGAAATTCCGGCAAAAATGGAGATGAGAGATTTGAGAGGGAGAGAGCTTGCTTCAGCTGTGCATTAATCTCCTCTCCAGATCCTCCCTTTTATAGGCCCAAGCAAGGAGCTCAAGCAAGTAGGTTGGTCATGGTAGGCGCCTACAGACAGGATGGGACGTCCACCGATGCTACAGAGGCGAAGAGGGTGAAGTTGCAGCGATTGAAGTCTGGCGTCGCAGAAAATCATCATGGAACTGCGGGGTGCGGTGGCCTCACCGCGGGTGCGGCGAGCCTCCCCAGACCGCCTTACAGAATTGGCCTTCACCGTGGGGTGCGGTCAAGGCCAAATCTGGGCCCTTTTGTCCGAGTTAAGTACGGGTACGAGTTTTTAACCCCGGGTTAAATATACTCGTACCTGGTTAATATCTTTACACCCGAATGAGTATTCTAAGCCCCGAAAATACGTCGAATGTATTTTATACCACTCAGGAAAATATTACAGAAATCAAACAAATTACAGAGTGTCTGAACTTCTCCGAAATTAATCCGGTTTGTGATACGGGAGTTAGGAAAATTATCAAAATACTCTTTATTAAAATGAGGGGTATTACATCACCTTCCCCTTAAAAGAAGTTTCGACCCCGAAACTTGGCCAAATACTACTCGGGAAAACGTCTAAGCATATCCGCCTCAGTTTCTCAGGTTTCCCAAGTAACCTCGAATGATCGAGTACACAAGCTCTTAACATATCTTCCAAGGTCTGGATGGTCCTCTCAGACTGTCCATCCGTTTGAGGATGAAATGCAGTACTGAATCTCAACTCAGTTCCCATGGCCTTATGGAGTTCTTTCCAGAATCTCGACATAACTTTGCCATCACGATCCGATACAATGGTCTTTGGAGTACCATGCAAACGGATAATCTCGTGTAGGAACACTTCCGATAGCTTCTGGATTCCCCAAGTTGACTTGATAGCCACGAAGTGAGTACTCTTCGTGAGCCTGTCAATGATTACCCTTATAGCATCCATTTGACTTTGAGTAACTCTAGCCAGCGACGTTGTCTCATATTCAGCTCCTTCTGAGTGAGCACGTACTTGAGACTTTTATGGTCAGTGAAGACTTGGCATCTCACACTATAGAGATAGTGTCTCCAAATCTTCAATGCAAACACTACTGCTGCTAGTTCCAGATTATGCGTCGAATAGTTTTCTTCATATGTCTTCAATTGTCTAGATGCGTATGCAATAACCTTGCCTCTCTGCATCAAGACGCATCCTAACCCACTCTTTGAAGCATCACTATAGACCACATAACCATCATTCCTTCCGGTAGTGCTAACACTGGTGTAGAGTTCAGACACTGTTTAAATTTCTGAAAATTGGCCTCGCACTTGTCATCCTAGACAAACTTCTTATGGACTTTGCGGAGCAAACCGGTCATAGGTAGAGCGATTTTAGAAAATCTTTCCATGAACCGTCTATAATATCCAGCAAGTCCAAGAAAAATGCGCACCTCCTTCACATTTTGAGGCCGCTTCCTATTTGCTACCGCTTTAATCTTCTGGGGATCTACCATAACCCCATTTTCATTGATCACATGGCCTAAAAAACCACTTCTTTGATCCAGAAGTCACACTTAGACAACTTTGCATATAGCTGATTTTGTTTAAGGACTGACAAAGTAATCCGAAGATGTTCCTCGTGAACCTCCTCACTCGGGGAATAGATCAAAATTTCGTCGATGAAGACTACTACGAACTTATCCAAGTATTGGTGGAAACATCGATGCATTAGATCCATGAAGACTGCTGGAGCATTGGTAAGTCCAAATGGCATGACTACGAACTCGTAGTGACCATATCTCGTCCGGAAAGCAGTCCTCAAAATATCCTCCTCACGAATTCTGAGCTGATGGTAACCAGATCTCAGATCGATTTTGGAAAAGACATTAGCTCCTTGCAGTTGATCCAACAGATCATCAATCCTCGGCAACGGATACTTATTCTTGATCGTGACCTTATTCAACTCACGATAGTCGATATAAAGTCGGAATGATCCATCCTTCTTCTTGACGAACAAGACCGGAGCACCCCAAAGTGATGCGCTCGGCCTTATATAGCCCTTCTCAAGAAGATCTTCGAGTTGCTTCTTCAACTCTTGTATTTCAACAGGAGCCATCCGGTACGGTGCTTTAAAAATTGGCGTGGTACCAGGCTCGAGATCAATAGTAAACTCTACGTCACGATACGGGGGTAAACCAGGAATCTCCTCCGGAAAGACATCCGGGAACTCACAAATAACAGGAATATCAAGAACTGATGGCTCATCTATATTGGGCTTGTCCAGATAGCACAGGTACCCGACACATCCTTGTCGAAGTAGCTTAAATGCAGCCATCGTATTGATAAGTCTGCCGTTATCAGCGTCATTCCGACCCTTGAACTTGCATACATACTGGCCCCCAGATGACACCGTCACAGTCCTTGAGCTAAAATCGATTACCGCCCCATGACGCGTCAGCCAATCCATACCGAGAATAATGTCGTATGGAGCCATGGCTATACAGATCAAATCTGCTTCGAACTTTATACCCTGGATGGTAATCGGAAATTCTGACAGACGCTTGGTGCCCACTAAATGTTCACCATTAGGAAGATTTACAACGAAAGACTCACAAGCCTCGTTGCATACTAAGCCTAACTTACTCACACAACTCTCCGAGATAAAAGAATGGGTAGCACCCGAATCAAACAATATACATACTGAAGTAGAATGAAGGTATAAAGTACCTTAAGCAATTGGAGCATTGGGTCCATCCGCCTCACGCATCTCGTAAAGGCGTTGACCTTGACTTCCAGAAGCAGATGGGGCTTTCCTCTTGTTTTGCACAGTCGTCTGCATTGAAGGACTAGGAGCTTCCACTGGTCTAAACCTGGGTTGATGGTTCTGATTAACAGACCCTTGTTGTGATTCAGCTCCTTTCTGCCTCCTCTGCGGACAAAATGTCTGCATATGCCCCACCTTTTCACAGCCAAAACACATCTTCTTCTCCTTCGGACACTCATTGCTCTTGTGCCTGTATGTGCCACAGTTGTAGCACTGGATTGGATTCTTGCCCTGACCCGAAAACTGCATAGACCCTCCTTGAGTCATATCCATCTTTGATTTGCCAGACTTGACAAAATTAGACGGTGGTGCGGGACGCTTAAATCCACTCGCCTGAGACTGGTTCTGCATTGACCTCTGGCGATTACGCTTCTTTGTTGACTCCTCCAGAGTCACTTCCAACTTGTAGGCAGCGTCCACGTACTGCTCCAAAGTAGAGCATCCGTGACGTACCATCAGTGGCTTAATATCTGGGTTCATCCATTCATGGAAATGCCAGATCTTTTGTAATATCTCTCATTTTATAAGGATATTTTGGAATTTTTCCAACTCCCGTTTACTAGTCGGATTAATTTTAAGAGAGTTTCGGACATTCTATAAATTGTTTGAACTCTGTAATATTTTTCTGAGTAATATAAAATACAATTGAAGTATTTTCGGGGTTAAATTGTCGATCGTGTACAAATATATTTAACCCGGGATTAAGAAATTAACCCAAAAGTGAATCGGATTAGAAGGGTGAAAACTGGGCTTGACCGCACCCCGCGGTCAAGTGACCGCACCCGCGGCGAAGGCCAAAAGCTGAGGCGGTTTCGTCTTCGCGATAACCACCAACTGCAACTCGCCGGAGTGTCAGGTCTGAGCAGCTCAAGTGGCACCTTGACCTGTCCCCTTGTCTCCTTGCTTGTTTCCTTTGAGGAAGCTCGTTTTGGGACTATAAAAGGGATCAAAATCAGAGGATGTGAAGCTTCATCTCCTTCCTCTGTTTTTCCTCTGTTTTCACCATTTCCATCTGTTTTCCGAGCTCTCTTCGGTGTGTTCTTTGAGTAAAGGAGGGTACCTCTAGTGGTATTTGAAGGTCTAAGGTGTTTGGAGATCGAACTATAATCAAATCGAAAGGAACGAAGCGATTTGGTAAGTTTTCTCCATTGAAGCACTGACACGAGAGCTCGCCACTGTCTGTCCACCGCACCCCGCGGCAAGCTCTCACCGCACCCGCGGCGAGCCTTGTCCGAGCGTGTGTTCGTGGGTGCTTGGCTTTGGGCGAGGCTCGATTCCTTTGATTCTTTTCCTATTCTTTTAGATTCAATTATGTGGATATTGAATCTAACTTAGGGTCTCGTTATGGGTCGTTTCTTAGGGATTTATTATCCAAGATCTGCCCCAGTTTCAGATCCAGGAACTCGACGTTTCTAAGCTTTGTTCGAACTCGTCGGATCTAAGGCAAGTGGCGGTTCGCTCTTGCTCATCATTCCATACTTCCATTAATTATCAATTGTTTAGTTGTTAATTAATTTGGGATGGTTCTTGTTTATGTTGGGAACAGTTGTGTTAATTAATATGATTAAAATCTGATATTCTAATAGGTTGTATATTCTGCTAGAATCGACGCTATTATAGTTATATTGTGTAGGTGTGGGCCGTGATGGCTTTGATGTGATTTATTGTTGTGTTAAACTGTTTAGTTAGCACGAGTATTCGTAGGGACGATGGGCTCTATGTGAGGTCCAGTCGTTTCTTGATAATTAATTGGTGAAGGGGCAGTGGAGACCCTGACATCAATGGTTGTGGATCTGTTATGGATACGGACGTTGGGCTCTATGTGAGGTCCAGTCGTTCTTGATCGTGTTGTGGATATCTAAAAGCTTATAACGTGTTGTGGTTTGTTCTGGAATTAACCCAGATAAGTGCTCTTGGCGCACATAATTAATATACCTTGGCGAGTAGTGCAGCTAAGCGCTAGTGCAGCTAGAAAAACTCGTCTTAGTTTAGATCGCTCGTATGCGATGTGGTGTTTGTCTGATTATTTGGGTTCCCAACATTTGTCATATTTCTGTTAAGGCTTAATTCATTGGAGTCTCCTTTTGTGTTTGATTGCTGTGAGGCTTGGCCTCCAGAATCTTCTCTTCTCATGCCTGTTGTATTCTAGTAGAGTATGGTGGTTGACTAACGTACTCGGCTATTATTCGAGGGACGACGAGTCTAACCTAATACGTCTACTTCGAACCATCTGCTTTGTGCCCTTGCTTAGTCTTTCATTAGACTAACCAACCGAAATTATTCTCTGCATGGTTGGCTGGTGTCATCCGTTCGATTTGGCACATCAGATAAGTTGAGGATCCGAGAAGGCTAGAGCGACTATGAGGATGGATGGTGTTTTGATAAACTATTTTGTTTTAAGACTTCCGCTGTGTTATTTGTGTTAAGACTTCCGCTGTAATAATTCTGATTTTGTATTTTGTTGTATTTGAAAATTGTTGTATTTCCGAGACATTGGTTTTAATAAGAGTTATGATATTTGTGTATTATAACTGTGGTTTGATGGTTTATATCAACTGGAAAAGCCTGGGATAACTTCGGGATGTTATATCCGAGGTCATTGGCAGTAATACTTTCAAGGTGAGATTTGGGGGTGTTACATCTTTTGCTCTTCGTTGGACACCTCCGGCCCAACATACTGCAATAGATGATTGAACTTGGTCGCAAGCTCGGTCACTTTTAATCCATCCGTCTTCGGATAGAGGAATTTTGTGTGCTTCTCTTCCCTCATAGCTCGGGAGAAGAAACGATCTGTCATCTTGGCTTTGAACATCCCCCAGTTCAAACCAGGGTGATCGGCTAAACCAGTACCTTCCCACCACTCACTAGCCACTTCCTTCAATTGAAGGGAAACAATGTGCACCTTCTCAGCTTCAGTGCACTCGACATTGCGGAACAATCGCTCCATGTGTGAGAACCAATATGCCACTCTGACTGGCTCTCCTTTCCCATCATAACAGTCAGGCCTCATAGAGCTTATGGCCTTTAGTGCTTGGCCATAGTTGCCTCTATTCCTGACTGCATCTTCTCGTGGTACATGGATATCTGGCTCCTCGAATCTAGGAACCACTGGAGGAATTGGCACGCCTTGTGCCTGAGGCACAATTGGTCGCATGATATCGGTGAATGTCTGCATCACAATTCCCCGAATAGCCTCTATTGTTGCGGCATCAAATTCCATTGGAGCGTTGACCTGAGCTTGGTCACTGCCTCCAGGATTGTTGTGAGAAACCGACTCGTGTTCCTCCACAAGGTTTGCGACATTCCTAACATTTGGTTTGGGGTCATTGTTTGGCCCAACACCAGCACGAATGGTGTTCCTTGTGTTCACCATCTGTTTACCGATAAAATTCCAAGTATTTTATTACATTAATATTATTCCAATATACTCAATGTAATAAAATCAACTTAGAATTGATCAAACTTGGTAATTTTCATTGATGAACTCAAACTGAGTTACTAGGTTCTACAAAAGGGATCTCCCGAGCGACAAGACAAAATTGCTCGGAGATTATCGTTCCATCAAAACGAACACTGAAATACTAGGAAGGAAACTGCTAATTCAGCATTGGCCCTAATCATGGCGCCCTGAAACATTTCCTGTAATCTCAACTCCTCATACACGGTTTCTTCAAACGGGGTTTATCATCGGAGTCTGGCAATGGACTTCTCACCCTGCTCGGTCCTGGAGCACACGGCTCATCCCTTGGTCCTGGTGTCCTCGGCCTTACTCTAGGCACGGAAACACTCTGACCAATCTCATCAGATCCCAGTGGGTAGCAAAACTCCTCCAGAAATCCTGGTTGGAAGTCTGCCATATTCACCCCATACAAAGGATCGAGTAGCAATCTTGCTTGGCGGATGTACTCCTGGAGTTCGCGGACGTCCCCAATCATTCGGGTGAGACCGACCTCAGTCTCGAAGGTCCTCTCCTCCATGTCGTTTAGGGCGTTCGACCACTCCTCCAATCGTCCCTCCTGCAATTGGGGTCTTGGCCTGGTCTGTTGAGTCGGGACTATAACTGGTGTACCCATCGACTCCCATGGCCTTGCCCTCAAACGAGTACGTTCAATTGTCTCATCCACCTGGCGATGCGCTTCAGCACTAATCGCCTCACAAGTGGCAGGAGATAATGGTAAATTCTCCCGCTCAGGTGGCAACTCCGGACTAGGGGGAACGAACTGCACCCCTGGGTCCTCATAGTCTACCATCAAGTGTTCTAGGCCATTGGACTCGTAGCCCTGACCCTCGAGGTCCTCCTCCTCCGGATCTTCTTCAGGATTCTCTTCCTCCGGTTCCTCTTCGGGAATAGACTCGATCATGAAGTCATCGTCGAAGTACCCTCTTACGTACTCTGACGGCTCCCCTTCATCCTCAGTGTCCTCCCTTGGCTCCTCTTTGGACTCTGCCACAGGAACCTCGGTTTTATCGGACACTAGTACTACCGACTCAGGGAGTACGGTCTTCACCTCCTCGGGTGGACTGTTGGATTCCCCGATCTCAAAGCATCGAGGGGGAACCGGGAACTCTAGCCTTACTGGAGATGGCGGAGCCACCTCGGCTTCTTCCGAGTTCCTCTGAAGAGAAAAACATGCACCCATAACTCTGCGGGTGACGAGAAGAGAGTTTAGTCTTTCTAAATATAGAAGTTCACTTCCATATCAGACTAAAGAAAAGGAACGACTAGATCGGCAGAATAAAAATTTTACTTGGAAATTCAGAGCCTTCGAAAACATTTCTCAGTTTCAAACGAGTAAACGGTTTATAAAAAAATTCGTTCTAAGAAAATGTTTTAAAACCCACCCGTTTTAAAAAAAAATTCGGCTCTGATACCAAATCTGTAACACCCCTAAATATATACTTGAAAGGTATTACCGCCAGTGACCTCGGATTTCACATCCGAAGCCACCCCAGGCTTAACCCGTTGATATAATTCATCAAACAACAATTATAATACAAAATATCATAACTTTCGATTAAAATCATTGTCTCGGCATTACATCCATAATCCGAAATACAACTGAAATACATAGTAGTCTTGATATAAAATATGTTTAACACAGCGGAAGTCTTTAAAATAAATAACACAAGGGTCTTGATCTAGCGATCACACATCAAGGATCTCAACCTTGATAAAACACTTCAAAATTTCCATCTGTCTTCACCGTCGTTTCTAGCCTTCATAGATATGCAGTTTATCTGATGTGCCGTATGAGACGGATGACACCAGCCAACCATACAGGGGAATATAACCGGTTGGTTAGTCTAATGAAAGACTATGCAAGGGTAAAACAGAAAGGTTCTAAGTAGTCGTATTAGGTTAGACTCATCGCTTCTTGAATAAAAGTCGATGTTGATAGTCAACCTCAATACTTCTACTGAAATATATGAAAATGCATGATCAAGAGAAAGGACTCTGAAAGAATGAGTCTTACGGAAACATATGAAGAGAAGACTCCAAAAGGTTGAGTCTTATCGAAAAGTATGACAAGTGCTTGGGAACATCAATTTCACACAAGCGTTTTAAAACTGACTTGGTGTTTCGGTTCACGACCAATCTCACCGCACAATGCGAATTCATATTGGAAAGAGAACTTTACTCTGACCATAGTCTAGACGAGTTTTCCTAGCTGCACTACTTCCTAGCTGCACTACTCGTCTGAAGATATATTAATTATGTGCACTAAAGCACTTATCTTATTAAATTCCAAAATATACATTTATGTTATAAGCTTTTAAGATCTCCTCACAAGAGATATCAGATCTCCTCACAAGAGATATCAAAGGGAATAAATCCCAGGGAATACATCCCAAATGGCGGCACCAGCTGTGTGCACATACCCTGAGTAAGGGTAAGGTCATGACCGAAGATACTAGGGAAAATCCTCCTAGCACCATTATCAAGAAACCACTAAACCTCGCAAGGTACATAGTGTTCCTACAAATACTCGTTCTAACTAAACAGTTAAAACATAAGAGCAATAATTCACATCAAAGCCATCGAGGCCAATAACAGATATAATAGCGTTGTTTCTAGCAATATATATACAACCTATTATAATATCTGTATCTTAAACATATATATATAATAGCGTTGTTACTAACAGTATATACAACCTATTATAATATTCCTTTTTAAATCACTAACAGTTATCAAAACTGTTCTTAGACGAAAACAATATTCATTCCAAATTAATTAACAATTAAACAATTGATAATCAATGGAAATATGGAATGATGATGATAAGCAAGAGCGAACCACCACTTGCCTTAGATCAGACGAAAGCTTGAACAAAGCTTAGAGATGACGAGTTTCTGGGTCCGAAGCAGGGACAGATCTTGGGTAACAAATCCCTACGGAACGACCCATAACGAGACCCTAAGTTAGATTCGATAACCAAATATACGAATCTAAGAAGAGACGAAAGGAATCGAAGGAACAAAGCCTCGCTCGAGACCACAAGACCCAAAGCCACACCACGAGCCCAGCCCACCGCGGGTGCGCCGGCCTTGACCGCGGGTGCGGTGGCGTGAAAGTGGCGAGACGACGACGACGAGAACTCACCTAGATCGACGCATTTGGCTTCGATTTGGATGGGCTTCGATCTCCAAATCCTTTGCACTTCTAAACACCACTTTGAGAGTACTTATATCACCAAAGGAAGCTCCGGTGACAACTCCGGTGAGCTTGAAGAAATTCCGGCGAAAATGGAGATGAGAGATTTGAGAGGGAGAGAGCTTGCTTCAGTTGTGCATTAATCTCCTCTCCATATCCTCCCTTTTATAGGCCCAAGCAAGGAGCTCAAGCAAGTAGGTTGGTCATGGTAGGCGCCTACAGACAGGATGGGACGTCCACCGATGCTGCAGAGGTGAAGAGGGTGAAGTTATAGCGACTGAAGTCTGGCGTCGCAGAAAATCGCCATGGCACCGCGGGGTGCGGTGGCCTCACCGCGGGTGCGGCGAGCCTCCCCGTACCGCCTTACAGAATTGGCCTTCACCGCGGGGTGCGGTCAAGGCCAAATCTTGGCCCTTTTGTCCGGATTAAGTACATGTACGAGTTTTTAACCCTGGGTTAAATATATTCGTACCCGGTTAATATCTTTGTACCTGAATGAGTATTCTAAGCCCCGAAAATACGTCGAATGTATTTTATACCACTCAGGAAAATATTACAAAGATCAAACAAATTACAGAGTGTCTGAACTTCTCTGAAATTAATCCGGTTTGTGATACGGGAGTTAGGAAATTATCAAAATACTCTTTATTAAAATGAGGGGTATTACAGTGATCAACTCTACTTTGTAGTGCTTAACTAGGAGTTGTTACCGGAGTTTTAGGAACCATTTGGATATGTTTAGGGCATAAGTTAGGAGAATGGAGTTGTGGAGAAGGAATGGTGATTTGGTGGTTTGGAAGAGCTTAAATGAAGACTTAAGAAGATGGAGGAGAAAGCCACAAGGAGAGAAGAAGAAGCTGAGAAGAGCTACATAAGGATTTCTGCGGGCGCGGAGTCTCCAGTCGCGGGCGCGAAAATATGCAGAAGCAGCGAAGACAACATAGAATTATCCGCGATCGCGGAAATCTGTCCGCGATCGCGGATATTGTTCATCGACGCAGGAGCGGGATTTCGTCCGAGTTTACTTCATTTTATTTTATTTCTTTTATTTCTTTTATTTCCGTTAGTTTATTTTATTTTCCTTTTAGGATTTTGTTTCCTATCTTATGGAAACTAGGTTTTGCTAGGTTATATCTTTCTTTTCATTAGCAGTCTTTTCATTACTATTCATTATCGTTCAATTTTTCCCTTGGAGTTTTTACGTTTTGAAGACTATGAAGAACTAAGCAACTATTGCTTAGTCCGACGATTGAAGCCTTCGTTTGTATTTGGTTGTGAGATTATAATTCTATTTCTTTTCCTTTGAATATATTGATTCTCTTGTGCTTAATCCCATTGATTCTTGCTGATTTGACTGGCCTAATCATCTAGTTGATATTAGTAATTATCTATTGCTAGGGTTTGGTTATTTCTGTTTGAAATACCTAATTCAGAGTAGCAACTGCGATATTCTAAGAACTGTTTGGACTGGTTTATTGTAGAGAGAATTGATTGCATGCATAGTAAGACTGTTTGTTGCACTTGCATGTATCTATTGAAATTCTTGTGCTTATTGCTGCTATTGAATTGAATCTGGAGGTTTTCCTGGTTATTTGATAGTTAGTATTCTCAGGGTCTGTTTGTCCTGTTTATAACTTAAGAAAAGGAATAGGAATATTCATTGGTAGGAATTAGAGATAATCAATGATTCAACCAATCAAATGAATGGTGAATATTTGTCTGACTAAGTCACTTCTTACCAATTGATTACATCATTTGCTTTTATTTACTTTGTTACATTGAAACAAACCAAAACCCCCATTTTGTTACCATTGGCATACAACCCTTTGCACTTAGAAAAATTGCTTACCTTCCTGTGGGATTCGACGTTTGCTTGTCTACTATACTTAGTTAGGTTTTTGAGGTTTACTTTGATTAGGCGTAACGACTTTAGCCTCATCAAATTTGGCGTAGTTGCCGAGGAGGCAAAGTTTTAATTTTTTTTTTGTGTTTGTTTGTGTGACAATTTTTGTGTGGACCTATCTTATGGTCCACACCCGTGCTACTGATTCCCCACTTTTAGATTTTGATACAGAGATTGAAATAACACTTTCCAGAAATCGTGTAGCAGCCCGTAAGACTGTTTGTTATACTTGCATGTATCTATTGAAATTCATGTGCTTATTGCTGCTATTGAATTGAATCTGGAGGTTTTCCTGGTTATTTGATGGTTAGTATTCTTAGGGTCTGTTTGTCCTGTTTATAACATAAGAAAAGGAATAGGAATATTCATTGGTAGGAATTAGAGATAATCAATGATTCAACCAATCAAATGAATGATGGATATTTGTCTGGCTAAGTTACTTCTCACCAATATATTACATCCTTTGTTTTTATTTACTTTGTTACATTGAAACAAACCAAAACCCCCCTTTTGTTACCATTGGCATACAACCCTTTGCACTTAGAAAGATTGCTTACCTCCATGTGGGATTCGACCCTTGCTTGTCTACTATACTTAGTTAGGTTTTTGAGGTTTACTTTGATTAGGCATAACGACTTTAGCCTCATCAAATTTGGCGTAGTTGCCGAGGAGGCAAAGTTTTAATTTTTTTTTTGTGTTTGTTTGTGTGACAATTTTTGTGTGGACCTATCTTATGGTCCACACCCGTGCTACTGATTCCCCACTTTTAGATTTTGATACAGAGATTGAAATAACACTTTCCAGAAATCGTGTAGCAGCCCGTACACAAAACGAGATGGTTGAAGAAGAACCGACGCTGAGGCAATTGACTGCCCCGAACTTAGAACATCAACCGCTTGTTGTGCAGTTTCCAGAGTTGGCAGATGGTGTGAATTTTGAGCTCAAATCTGGGTTGATTCACTTATTACCCCACTTCCATGGGATGAGTGGAGAAGACCCCAACAAGTATCTCTCTGAATTCCACGCGGTCTGCAGCAGTATGAAGCCAAGGAACATTACTGAGGACCAGATCAAGCTGAGGGCCTTTCCTTTCTCTCTGAAGGATTCGGCCAATGATTGGTTATATTATTTGGCCCCAGGAAGCATAGATACATGGGCGAAAATGAAGAAAGCTTTCTTGGAGAAGTACTTCCCTGCAACGAAGCTCAATAGCTTGAAGAGAAACATTAGCAACATCGAGCAGCATGCTACTGAGACATTGTATGAGTACTATGAAAGGTTCAAGAGATTGATTTCAAGTTGTCCTTACCATGGGTATTCTGACCAAGACCTCGTGCTATATTTGTATGGTGGACTCCTGGATGACGAGCGTCGGATGGTGAATGCAGCATGTGGAGGAAATATTCTGAACAAGACGCCTGCTGCAGCTTTTGAGATATTCTTTGAGCTATCTGAGGGCTCAAGACAGTTTAGCAAGAGGGCGAGCGCCCAATCAGTCAAGGCTGCAGACTCTCAGCCATCGTCCTCACTACTTGCTGAGATGGCTGAGATGAAGGAGATGATGAGGAGGTTCATGATGAAGGGTGGCCAGCAGCAAGTCAAGTCTTGTGGGATATGCTATGACATGATGCACCCTACTGATGCGTGTCCCACGCTGCAGGAAACCGCTGTTGAGGTGAACGCTATTGGAGGTTTCGGCCCTCCAAGGCCAAGATATGACTTGTACTCCAACACGTACAATCTAGGGTGGAGAGATCACCCCAATTTGAGATACGGAAACCAGCAGAATCCTCCCCCGGGTCATGATAATCAAGAGTTTCACCAGAGGCCGCCACAATTCTTACAGCGCCAACAACAATTTCAACAGCCTGGAGGTCAACAACAACAATTCAGACCACAACATGAGCCTAGACCTCAAGGCCAAAGTTCCAGTTCATCTATGTCTGTTGACGATCAGATCAAGTCTCTTGTGCAGTGCATGACCAGTGTCTACCATGCAGAACAACATGATACAATTTCAGCATGAGACCAGGTCTAGTATTTAGAACTTGGAGAAGCAAGTGGGGCAAATCTCTATCGCAGTGGGCAGACTGGAAGCCCGAGATTCGGGGAAGCTACCATCTCAAATGGTAGCAAACCCGAGGGAAACTGTATGTGCAATGACACTGAGGAGTGGAACACAAATGGAAGAAGTCCGAGGGCAACAGAGAGAATTCCGTGACCGCGAAATTGTTCCTGGAAGCGAGAAGAAAATCAGTGAATTTCCGCGACCGCGGCGAGACAGCCACGACCGCGGAAAAGTTTCTAGAGACAATGACTTTTCTGAAGGAAATCTGCGACCGCGGACAGAAATCCGCAACCGCAGAAAACTCCTTGGAGGCCCAGATTGTGCAGATGTTGATCCGCGACCGCGGGATCCAACCCGCGACCGAGGTTTGCCAGCTGATGTCCATGACGATTATGTTCGCCCCTATTTCCCTCCGCTCAGTTCACTGAAGCCGACCGCACCCTTCCCCGAGGTACTGAAGGACACCAGAAGGCTGGAAAATGACAAGGAACTTTTTGAGACCTTCAGTAATTGCGAGGTAAATATCCCTTTGATCAAGCTAGTTAAAAGCATCCCTCGTTATGCAAAATTTTTGAAGGAATTGTGCAAGATAAAGAGGAAGCAAGTAGTGAAGGAAAAGAAGAAGGTCCTGGTTAGTGAGAATGTCTCCGCTATGCTGCAAAAGCGGTTGCCCAAGAAGTGTAGTGACCCAGGCATGTTCAGTATTCCCTGCAAGATAGGTGACACCACGTTCGACAAAGCCATGCTGGATTTGGGTGCATCTATCAATGTGTTGCCTCTCTCGCTTTATGAATCTTTAGAGCTTGGGCCATTACAGAAGACGGGGATAGTGATCCAATTGGCGGATAATTCCTATGTGTATCCCAAAGGAGTGGTGCAGGATGTGCTGGTAGAAGTTGACAAGCTGATTTTCCCTGCGGACTTCTTTGTGATGGATACGGGGCAAGACAAACATGCATCCCCTGTGATGCTAGGAATGCCGTTTATGAACACGGCAAATATGAAAATTGATGTGAGTATGGGTTCACTCACGATGGAGTTTGACGGGGTGAGGGTCGGATTCAGCATTGACGATGCAAAGAGACACCCTTCTGATTGTAGCCCCAAGTGTTCGGTTGATGTGAGCATCCCAAGCTGAGTGGAAGGGCACCAAGTCGAGCCACGACAATAACCAAGGCGTTGCTCGGGAGGCAACCCGAGGTATGTAATTCTGTTCATATCTTTTCATTTCAAGTTTTTATTTGTGTGTTTTCGTGTTTTAGACTAAATTGCAGGTAAGAGACCCGAGCCAAATTCAAAGACGGTGTTCATGATGCACCAGACACATTTCTGCGACCGCGGAAATACCACTGTAAGTCTCCCTATCTGGAAAAAAAAAACAAAAAAAAAAACTTTTGAAGGCCCAACTGTCCGAGTTCTACTTTGAGAGATTGTGCGCATCATGCTGCCAAGGAGGAAATCAATCGCCCAAAATTTTTAATTGGCACCGATGATGGCCCGACATTCGACAGCTGACGAGGAGGAACACCAGAGCCCGCTACACGATTACATTCGTGCTCCCATTCTGTGTTCACAGAAGGCTCGTGCAACCCCGATTCTTTCATATGCCACTACACCTTACAGTGGATTTATTTCGCTGCACGTGGAGTTTACTTGAGCAGGACCGCCGCAACACCAACGACATGTACTTTCATTGATTTACCGCCAGCACCACCGTCCACATCCAGGCCACCTCGGCGACGGTGTGAGTACTTTTTTGCTTTTCCCTGTGCTTCATCTTTTTTTCTTTCATTTAGGGGTGAGCACGGGCCAGAACCCGGCCCGAACCCGAAAAGCCCGAAACCCGAAACCCCAAAAACACGGGACTGAAGACCGAACCGAAGTCTTCGGGTTCGGTTCGGGTTCGGTTCGGGTTCGGGTCGGGTTCGGGTCGGGTTCGGGCTAAACAACCCTCGAAGAAGAAAAAAAGGCAAAACTAGGCTAAAACCCGAACCGACCCGAAACCCGAAACACTAAAAAGGTCAGACCGAAACCTGAATCGAAGTAATGTGGGTTCGGGTTTTTCGGGTCGGGTTCGGTTCGGTCGGCCCATGCTCAGCCCTACTTTCATTACATTGAGGACAATGCAATGTTTAAGCATGGGGGAGTGATCTATACTTGCTAGTCGTCTGAAGAAAAAAAAAAATGAAAAAGAAAAAAGTCAAAAAATTGGAAAAAGACAAAAATAAAATCCTAGGATAAGTCGAAAACCCGAAAGGGCGGCTTAGGCAATAAGCAGGTGACTTGGACCAGCATTAGGCTGGGGTAATAAGAGGTCAAGAGTGATGTGAGTTTTGTGAGCCCATCTATTGAAAAATGAAATGAGTGGCTTGGTGAAAACCCGAAAGGGCGCCTTGGAAAAATGAGTGAAAAGAAGAAGAGTGATTATTAGGATTTCTCATTTTTCTTAGCGTGGTGACATAAGAAGAGGTGATATAAGAAGGATTCGGGTAGGTCACTTTGGGAGTTATAAGAAGATAGATGGAGGCTAGGATTAGATGGTTACTTTCACTCTATGGTGTTCGGGTTAAGCTTGGGGGAAGTACTCTGCTTTCCTTTAAGCTTGTGTGTTGTGTTGATTGTGTTGGTGCCTTGGAGATTCATGTTTAGGTGCAGCTCTTAGTGGAGATGGTTTTGTTGTGCTTCCTGAGACCTTGGATATTTCATTGGAGGAGTAGGTTTTTATTAGCTTACTCGAGGACGAGCAAGGTTTAAGCATGGGGGAATTTGATCAGCTCTACTTTATAGTGCTTAACTAGGAGTTGTTATCGGAGTTTTAGGTACCATTTGGATATGTTTAGAGCATAAGTTAGGAGAATGGAGTTGTGGAGAAGGAATGGTGATTTGGTGGTTTGGTGGTTTGGAAGAGCTTAAATGAAGACTTAAGAAGATGGAGGAGAAAGCCACAAGAGAAAGCCTCAAGGCGAGAAGAAGAAGCTGAGAAGAGCTACAAAAGGATTTCCGCAGGCGCGGAGGCTCCAGCCGTGGGCGCGGAAATATGCAGAAGCAGCGAAGACAACAGAGAATTATCCGCGGTCGCGGAAATCTGTCCGCGGTCGTGGATATTGTTCATCGACGCGGGAGCGGGATTTTGTCCGAGTTTACTTCGTTTTATTTTATTTTATTTCTTTTATTTCCGTTAGTTTATTTTATTTTCCTTTTAGGATTTTGTTTCCTATCTTATGGAAACTAGGTTTTGCTAGGTTATATCTTTCTTTTCATTAGCAGCCTTTTCATTACTATTCATTATCGTTCAGTTTTTCCCTTGGAGTTTTTACGTTTTGAAGACTATGAAGAACTAAGCAACTATTGTTTAGTCTGACGATTGAAGTCTTCGTTTGTATTTTGTTGTGAGATTATAATTCTATTTCTTTTCCTTTGAATATATTGATTCTCTTGTGCTTAATCTCATTGATTCTTGCTGATTTGACTGGCATGATCATCTAGTTGATATTAGTAATTATCTATTGCTAGGGTTTGGTTATTTCTGTTTGAAATACCTAATCCAGAGTAGCAACTGCGATATTCTAAGAACTGTTTGGACTGGTTTATTGTAGAGAGAATTGATTGCATGCATAGTAAGACTGTTTGTTGTACTTGCATGTATCTATTGAAATTCTTGTGTTTATTGCTGCTATTGAATTGAATCTGGAGGTTTTCCTGGTTATTTGATAGTTAGTATTCTCAGGGTCTGTTTGTCCTGTTTATAACTTAAGAAAAGGAATATGAATATTCATTGGTAGGAATTAGAGATAATCAATGATTCAACCAATCAAATGAATGGTGGATATTTGTCTGACTAAGTCACTTCTTACCAATTGATTACATCATTTGCTTTTATTTACTTTGTTACATTGAAACAAACCAAAACCCCCATTTTGTTACCATTGGCATACAACCCTTTGCACTTAGAAAGATTGCTTACCTTCCTGTGGGATTCGACATTTGCTTGTCTACTATACTTAGCTAAGTTTTTGAGGTTTACTTTGATTAGGCATAACGACTTTAGCCTCATCACCAAGTATATTTGAAGCTTTAACCATATCGCCAATCATTGGTCTCAGTTCGTCGCAACCTGAAATTGTGTTCTAAGTTTTAGGGGCCTATGCAATTGTGGCTAAATTTGGTTCTATAGCGCATCGTTTGGTACTACCTGCAAGGGCTAAGATCCATCCAATTTTCCATGTTTCTCAGTTAAAGCATCATATCGGACTTGTTGGTTGAAGCGTTGCATCCAATTTTTCACGTTTCACAATTAAAGCACCGCATCCAGTTTTCAACACATGTTGGTTGAAGCAACTCTTGTCTACAAAATTGGTGTCATTGTCATATGTATCCTCCTCAAGTTCGAAGTCTGGATGATCGAAAGAGGAGCATGATTCAACTCGGCATGGCTACTTGCTTCAGTTCTTCGTCTCCGGGCCTTTGTCGAGTTGTAGCAGAATTCTTCTCCAAAACCAAAAAAAAAATCAACTTTGTAAAACCAACCCAAAACAAGCATGTGATGTGCATGTTTACCTCTCTCCCAATTTTTCATATCATTTTTTGTCATTTTACATCTCAATATTAGCATTCATAAGGTACTCTAATCAAACATACAATTACAATTAAATTTGTACATTCAGCTTCAACCTTAATTTCAGTTTCAACCCAATTCAATTTTAGTAGGGGTGTTCATCCGGTCCGATGGACCGGATTTTTCAAGAATTGTGGACCGGAGACCGGACCGGATCTATTCGGTCCGGTCCAAGACCGGTTTAGACCGGATATTATTTTTTAAAAAAAAATAAATTCTTATTTAATATCTAAAAAACATTTATACTCCTAACTTATTAACTTAAGAAAAATATCTATAAAAAAATAACATTTAAACTCCTAATTTAATTATTTTTATTTTTTAAAAAACGGTTTTTTCGCCTGGTACCCTTGAGGTATGGCGAAGTTTGTGAGGTGCCCCAAAGTTTGCTCCATTTCGCGTGGTACCCCTGAATTTTTATTATTTTTTTCGCCAAATGCCCTTCTGTCAATTCACTAACAGAAAATGTTTTAAAAAATTAAAAAAATCTTAAAAAAAACACATCGTCTTCTTCATGCTCGACTGACGAACTCAACCCACCGGCTCGCCTATGTCTTCTTCGTGCACAACTTAGTTTGTCTAGCTGTATTCTTACATGGAGTCTTACAAGGAACTAATTAGAGGAGAACATAGCGAATGTGGAATCTTACATGGAACAACAACAAAAAACCACAAGAGCCCTAAAATGGGAAAAAGAATGATGGAATTAGAGGAGAAACCTGAATCAACGATGAAGAATCAACCCTAGAATGACATTTGTCTTTTTCGCAGTGACCTAATCACTAAACCACCGATTACCCGCATCTAATTCATATCACCAGATTTCTAACAATTCCAGAATCAACAATACGTAATCAGAAACAAAATCTCAATAGAAATTCCTCGAGAAGAAACAAATTCAGCCATGGCAATTTCGTACCTATAAGTCCCTAGCTCCTTCGCATACATCCCCCAATTTGAACTGCAAAAAATCAAACATAACAAAAATTGATTTTACATTTGCCCCAAATTTGCAATCAAAATCAGGAACAAACCCTAACAAAAAGAACTCAGTGGAGAGGCATTCAGGGAGATGGAAACAGCAAGATTCGATCAAAAAAAGGGAACGCGCGCGAGACAATCAAGAAAAATAATTGACTATTTCACTGATGTCTCCCCAGAAAAAAAAATCTCAGTTGTTTTTCCAGAAAGGCGCAAGCTCCCCCTGCTTTTCCCCTTCCTCTCTCTTGCTACGTCTAATTTAAACTCAACAAGACAAACGAAGGGATGAAATCTGGGTGGAGGCGAGCCGGAGATCAGTGGTGGAGGCGGAGGGGAGGCGAGGTGGAGGCGGAGGCGAGCCGGGTGGAGGCGAGTCGCTTGTCGTCGTGGCTCGAAGGGAAGGGCTCGAAGGCGGAGGCGAGCCGGGCAGAAGGGCCGCCTTGTCGTCGTGGCCGACAGAATGTCCACTGGAGATATGTGCACGAAGAAGACGAGAGGCGAGCCGATGGGTTGAGTTCGTCGGCTGAGCACGAAGAAGACGGTGTGTTTCTGTAGATTTTTTCAATTATTTTAAACGTTTTCTGTTAGTGAATTGACAGAATGACATTTGGCGAAAAAATAAAATAAAATTCAGGGTACCACGCGAAATGGGTCAAACTTTGGGATACCTCGCGAATTTCGTCATACCTCAGGGATACCAGGCGAAAAAACCGTTTAAAAAAAAAACGATCCGGACCGATTTTTTCCCGGGTTTGGACCGGACCGGAACCGAATTAAGGAAAAACCTTAGACCGGAGACCGGACCGTAATTTCACCGATCTGGTCCGGTCCAGTCTTTTTCGGTCCGATCCGATTTTCCGATCCGGGCCGATTTTGAACACCCCTAAGTTTTAGTATTACCGAACAAAACCTAAATTAGATATGCATAGCACGAGCTACTAGCACTACCTGTTTTCGTTTTATAAATATTCCTTTTAACCTTTGAGTTCAAGTTGGGTCATATATAGCTTCTCGTGTAATTCGATGGTCAAATCAGTTTGATGTGGACGACCATATATTATATATATTCTTGTGGCTGGGGTTTTGAAGTTGGATGGTGTCTAAATTTTGGACGTGGGGCCTTTTTGGACTTTATGATCGATGATTCAATTAGGTATAGCTACCCTCTCTTAGTATTTGCATTTTTAGTGCATCATGTTAAAATGTGTTCCATGTTTGCATATATTGCTCTCTTATAAACTGATTTGATTAAAATAAACCAAAGCCCGATCACATGTTTCATCCTTGCTTGATTGGCCTGGAATTTAATCAAGTTTGTTGATATATGTACAGTCATACTACCAACTCCTTCGTTTATGGGACAATTTTATTTTCGTTTAGTTTACATATCATCTATATATCCGTTTAAGCAGACTATACTGTAATTTAAAATAAAATATCTTTTTATATAACATATGAGACATAACTTTCAATTGTGAAGAATAACGCGCTTTTATTTTCATGAACAAATCAGTGAACCAAAGTGAAAGTCCAATAAAACGAATATAACAGTTTCACGCGTAATCTGAATAACATAAATGTATGTACCGTAAGAAAAGTTTAATTCGACATTGGTTACTAAAATGTCTAGAATGCCCTTATTTAAAAAGAATCCCTAGAATAAAGTAGTAATTGAGAAGTGGTCCAAAACTAAATAAAGGTAGCTAGGCCATGTTTTGTGGCATAATTAAACAAGGGCAAAAAAAAGAGAAAAGAAAAGTGGATGTTTTGGTAAACGGGAGTAGTTAGAAATAATGGGAAGCGCAGCGCAGGTGTGAGTGAGTTTACGTGCGGGGGAGTGAGACAAGAGGGTCAGAACCCCACGAGCCTCCATCTTCTTGAGAATTGCTTCTTCCTTTTTTTTTATCCATAAATTAAATAAAACAAATTAAGGGAAATGGATTTAATTAATTCCCTTTTAAAAAGGAGGAGGTAAATAAATGCGTCAAAGTCCCATAAATCT
Source organism: Rheum nobile (assembly GCA_027886185.1). Classification (NCBI taxonomy): domain Eukaryota; kingdom Viridiplantae; phylum Streptophyta; class Magnoliopsida; order Caryophyllales; family Polygonaceae; genus Rheum; species Rheum nobile. The sequence goes on along the minus strand of WOAB01000738.1, from coordinate 365,370 downwards.
CGGGGGATAATGAACTTGCCCTTACCTGCACTCAGTTGCCTTCTGTCCCACCAATCCAAAACTCTCTGTCACGCCGGCCCTTTTTTCCCTAAAAAATATGTTGCACATTTCTATAAATATTTAGATTTTTTTTTATAAATGATAATTGAAAGTTAAATACGGAGCAATTTACAACTGAAAATGATAAAGACTTTCGTCTTCAGTATAGACGGTCGGTGAAAAGAAAACTTTTCGGAAATTTTGCGCGATAATTTTGAAAATTATCAAGTTGAAATTCCAATATCGACGTGGGTGGAATTGTTCAAGCCCTTTCCGTCGACCGTCCAATCCACTGTCGAAGAAGCAACGCTTCTGTCGTTGACAGTCATCCACCTCCTTGGATTCTTGGACAAGTTCACCATTCGTAGTATGTGGATTTGTATTTGGAAAATTGGGGTTTTGCAAGAGGTAAGTTGGTGTTTTTTATTAAATTTAATGCTTCATTTAATGATAGCTAACGGTTGGTTATTTCGCGAATAAATTAAAACAAAATTTGGGATTGTCGCGTGAAATTGTCAAAAACTGTGGAATTTTGCAGATTTGACAATTTGTCAGCATTGCCACACAGAAAAATTTTAAAAATCGGACTTATCACACAAAATTGTCAAAATCTTCATGAATTTAATAATTTCTCAGGATTACCACGCAAAATTTTTGAATTTTTTTTTACTTTTGTTTGAAGAGTATACTTTTTTACCTTTTATAGAGGACATTGTCAAAACACGACATGTTCTATTTTTACCGATTTAATTGATTCAAATCTGACCAAATTTGCTACTAATATGAAATTACTCATCAAAATTTATTCTGAGAATATATGAGCGTAATCCAATCAACCCGAATGGATTAACAGATAAATATGTATTGGTTAATAAAATATATTTTCAAATATATAAAACACATAAGATATTAATATTTTTTAACATGTCTATGTATCCCGAAAAAACCTCATTATACTTATACTTTGTATCTTTTCTCAAATTCAAAATTTAATAAGTTAATATGATATAAATTAAAATTAAAATTCTGATTTCAGTGTTATATAGAAAATGATTAATATACTTTTATGACAAAAAAAACCCTAATCGAAAAAAATAATTCGCAAAGAATAGCAGCTTTACATATATACAGTGTATATATTTTAAACTATCCATGAACTGAAACAAATCACGACCTGATCATATTAGTACTGAATTCCATAGTTACAATCCGGCAGTCTCAGACTTCTCTGATCATATTGAATGTGTACATCAAATAAATTATCAGACTCTACTTTTAATTAATTTCAACTTTATTTAACATTTTAACCAGTGGCGCGCGTGTGGGTTTTGTCCTTCCTCTTGAAGTTTTCTTGTGTGCCGAAAACTATCCACTATTGGTACCAACTTTCATTAGCTACCCATTAAATTAAAAATTGCAAAAAACACCCGCTTTTTTAACATTTGACAAAGCACAACCTATGGAAGATATTTCCGTGTTTGTTACGAAATACTAAGTTTTTAGTCTGCGTCAATTTAGTAAAGCATGTAGACTATTTTTGTCACGCGATATAAATTTTGATGAGTAATTTTATAATTCATATTAAGAAATGTAATTATCAAGCATGTAGAATATATATGATCTATGTTATATTAGGCTTATATATTCTCGGAATATAACATAGATCATATAAAGCATGTAGAATATATATGATCTATGTTACACTTCCTCTATAAGAAATAAATGTCATTGTAACATTTAACACAACTATTAAAAAATATAATTATTAAGCTAATATTTTACATTTTTTCTTTTTTAAAATTTAATAATTACTCATTTTATTTTAAACCAATAAATAAACTGAATTTCTATATATTATATTAATATGTGCAACTTTCAATAACATATATCGTAATTCGCAAATAAACAATCACCTAAAATTCTTAAATAATAAATATTTTTAACAAAATTAAAAGCTGAAATAACACTTATTTGTGATCAAGTTACTTTTTTGCAGGGTTTTATTTTTAGTTTTGCAGGTAATGCAATTTTACCCTTCCTTCTGTGGCTTGTCCATCAGTCTTTGATCGTGTGCAATTTTTTCAAAAAAAAATCAGAAAAAAGGGAATTTGGATGGGCAGAATTTTTAGGGCAGGGAACCCATGACCACCACAAGATCGATCGAAGAGAGAGAGTATCTCTGAATTTCAGAGTTGTTCAGATCAGGCTTCAGACTTTAAAACATCAAAGATTTAAAAAAGTACTGTCTTTAATTTGTACCCCAACCAACATATTTCATCCTTACTGATAACTTAATTGGTATGGCAATGCCCCACAAGATTTTCAAAAAGAAGAAGAAGAGGAAGAAAACGTTCATAAAGGCAGACGAGATGAGAGATTGAGAAGAAAAAAAACCCTAAATTCTACTGCAATAGACCCTGAAAAAAAATCGCACGTACGCTCTCGATTTCTCTTTCTCATCAAAACCCTAAAACCCCCAAAATGATATATTTTTAACGAAAAGGGAGAAATTGGAAGTTGAACAAGCAAGGGAAACTTGAATTTTATTGAATCCTACTTTATTTTACTACTAATTGATTTGATAAAAGATACATGTGATGTGCAATACAAATTAAACTATAGGGCATACATACTAATTAATATCCTGTTGGCTCCATGTCCATATATAGTTTATATAGTCCGGGTATATCCGGTTACCCGGGTCCCAAAAACCATACTCATATCCATTGGAGGAGGTACGTGAGGTCCAATAGGGCTAAAAAATAAAAAAATAAAAAATTTATTTATTTTTTTCAAATTTTTTTGAAAAATAATTACGTAGTTTTCAATTTTTTAAAAACTTTTATATAGGATTTGTTATGCATAATTTCCAAAAATACTAAAAATAACACAACTTTATTTAAACTAGTTTAAATCCTCGTTTCATGCACGAGTCGACTTATATTTATGAACGAAATTTTTAGTATACGAATAAACGTCACATGAGTACAAATTAATGACTATATGATTATAAAAAGAGAAGATATACAAGAAATGAATATATTAACATGTAGTTATATTAGATTTTCTCCAAACATATACATACTAATAGAAAGAAGAAAGTGATTGAATTTATATATATAAACATTATAGGAAAAAAATTCACTCTAAATATATGTAAAAATTACGATTGTACATGTTACTTATTCAATTCTCAAGAACATTTTATTTTTGTATATTTAGAGTGAAACAATATCTGATATTGAAGTTATGAATCGAAATATACTATTTTTTCTTTAATTTAATAGATTAATACGATGTTATTTGACAATATTCCAACAATATGTTACTGATGATATGTTTAGATCTATATTCTTTTTAAAACTTCTAAGTTTGTTGATAGAATATTACTTTTGTTAGCTTTTGTTTTTTTTTTACATTTTGTAATATTCAATTTAGGTTTTAGACATTGAGATGATATTATTGAAGATAAAATCATATTAATTTACTCATTGTTTTATTATTATTATATATATATATATATATTGGGCACTTATATTTATTTGTAATTATTAATATACTAAATTAACTCAATTGGAGAATCAAATAAAACCCAATTGAATTATATTTCAAATAGTATATTGATATTTTCATACATACTTTTTATTCATCATCAATTATTTCAAGTTCATAAATAATTTGTAATTAAATCTTGAAAATGTGAATCTATCAAGTGAAGATTTTATTGCTATTAAATTTATGTGGGTTTATTTAAATTTCAAAATGTGAATGCATTGTAAGTAAATAAAAAATCATTACAAAGATATGCTATCTAAAGGTTGTTACTAATTAACTTACGTGGGTTCACTAATCTTGTTGCTATGTCAATATACTAATTAACTTACATGAGTTCATTTAATTTGCTAATAGTTTGTCACTAATTCGTGATATTTACCAAAAAAACATTAAAATATATGGTATCTAAAGTTAAGTATATAACCTAACCTTATACAATATTTAATATTTAAATTAATTAATTAAATAATTTTTTGATGATGTTAAATGTCAATTAATATTATTGTTGCATTAATGAACAAAAATATATGTATCACATTTACAATTTCGTCAAATAGAAAATTACGTTAACATTTATTGTAAATATAAATTAGTTTGATGAGATTTTGGTCAAGATTTGATAAGATTTTAAAATCTATATATATCTATATTTTATATATACTAAAGGAGAGACCTAAATCATACATGTTAACATCACGTTCAACTCGCCTACGTGTTGTTGTTCATCCAACGATCGTCCGCCACATCATCCAACCCTTAAAAAATATATAATTGCAGGAGATCTGAGCCTTGATTTATTGAATTTAAATATTTATATTCTTAATAAATTTAATTTATATTAATAAAAAGTAGTTCATATTAGCATAATATACTGAAGAATTTCATAAAAAAAATATATCAAGTGTTAGGTAGGTCATCGTATTTTGATTTCATCATCATATTAAAATAATAAAAAATATTAGTAATTAATAAATCATATATTAGGAATTTAGATATTATTAACAAATTTAATTTAGATTATTAAGAAGTGGTTCATATTTTCAAAATATACTAAAGATTTCATAATGAAATTATATCAAGTATTAGGTGAAAGTCATCGTATTTTGATTTCATCATCATATACAATAATTAAGAATATTAGTAATTAATAAATCATATATTCGGAATTTCAATATGAATATTAGAAATTGTTTACCATTTGAACCCTTATAAAAATCAAACCAAGCTTTTTTATTGTTTTTAATTTACATGATATAATCAAACGTCAAGGTGATTATTATATTTTTTTTAATTTTGAAGGTAGGAATTAATATTAAAATATTTTTTCTAAAATTTATTTATTGAATTTTAAAAATATATACAATACTTCTATTATGTTCTTCAATATTATAATATTAAACTATAAGAATCAAATTTGATATGCTATTAATAATTCATCTTTGCAAATCTGTGCTAACAAATTTATTTAGTTTATTTATTTATATTAAAAAAATTATTGATTGTTATGCTTTGCTAAGTAGAACAACTTTAACCTTGGATATTGTATATACTAAATAATCTAAATTTTTTACGGTTTCAATTGGAATTAGTTCATATTATAACATTTTTTAATGTATGTCAGGTTTTGTTTATTGTACATCAATTATTTGATAAAATTTTGTTGGGTTATGTAATTTGTTGATTCGTTCCTATGCATATATTATCTTGATCTATTGTGATCTCATGGGAGTGAATTACAAAAATATATAAATATAGGTTAACATTATCAGAATTAAAATATGAAAATTATAAATAATTTGATCAGAACAAACAACTAATGATATTAGCAGACTAATGATATCAATTAATAATATAAGCATTAATGTTGATTTGATAAACGATTTTTAGTTAAAGTGAAATTAAAAAGAAACGAATGAGAAAATGACACGTAAGAATTGTGGGTCTATAATCATTCTAAGAGCTCAAAAGGGGAGATCTTTAATATATAGTAATAGATTTGCACACAATAATAAACTATATCTATCTTTATTTGTGTTAAAATTTTCAAAATTTAGGGTTTATGGATTTGCAAATTAATTTTTATACAAATTTGTTGAGATTACGACGTAAAAGTAGTATGTAATGATGCGATTTGTTTAAATTGTGTAATTTTGGTCAATTTGAAGTAAAATTTTATTTGAGGTTCGGATATAGAGTTTGTTGTTTGAAATTGATGTTGTTTTTGTAAAATAGATAGTAGACTTAAAAATTACAGCTAGGATTTTGTGTAAGATAGACAGTAATATTTTACTTTTTAGAATTTTAGCCCTCATTGAACTAAAATCTTGCGTCTGCCGCCCTTGCTCATATAAATTGTCCATTTTAGTACAAGTGTTAAACTTAAAATATCTTACATTAATTTATAGAACGACCATCTTAACTAACTCAATCAAGCAATAATCAAAATCTAGTCCTGAATCAATTGACATCTCCAAGTACTGATCGATCGATGTCTAACAATTTTGCTTGGATCCACATTTTTTAGGCGACTTAGTTATAGTACTTTGATTTAGACAATTAGGCGTTTAATTAGCATTGAATCTTACTACTCGAATTTCATATCAACATTTTTTAGGCGACTTAGTTACACGAAAAGATTCGAAATTCAAAACATGTAACCTCGTGGTCACGAATATCATTATACCTACTCGTTGAGGTAGAAAAACTTGAGATATCGATTAGGATTCGAACTCGTCACAACGTTGAATGTTGCGCCGCGTACTTCCAGGATCGGACGTCGTAAATCATGCGTCGAAATGTTTTGATTAGGATTTTTAATTAGGGTGTTAGGTATTTGGTAATCTGTCAAAAGCAAAGTTGATTAAGCCAGTTCACACACTAATTGAATTTCAATGGCCCTTAGCTTTTCCCTTTGAATACTTCAAATAAAATAAAGTTGGACGGACCACTTGTTCATCGTGATTCTACAAGTGCTGTTCATAGACGACTCCATAGAGGAGCGAGCTAATTTGTCGCATTACATTATAATAATTAAATGCCCTTAATCTTTTTGGTTATCTCATAAATCACATCACATTCGTCCAATCAAAACGCGTCAACGGACTCTAAACGAATCATTAAAATCACTAAACCCTTTCACTCAAATCCGGTATATCCCAATCTTTCATTTTCAAATATCTCAAGGTTTAAACATTATATCCGAATTAGTTCATTATTGCATATATACATTGTAATTTGTCCATCTAATTCAAACCGAAATCCAAAACAACCCGAATTAGCGTTGTCCAAATCTCATCTACCGGAAAATTGTAATAAAAGACGATCTCTTGAACTAAACTAATTTAAGGTTACCTAACCTATAAATTTGATACAACATAAAAGTATAGTTTAAAAAGTGTCCAAACTAGTGATTCAGTACAGTTTCACAGCTTAACCTACATAAAATCATATGTTAATTAAATGACCTAAGGGCCTAAAGAAGATTCAATCTGTGTGTATAAATCTATTACTTAGAATAGTGAAAAAGAACAAATAATTATTTCAGTTTGCTGTTTATGTTAGGTCTTTTCACGGGTGTTTTATAATGTAATTTGAAAAGTCTAAACCTCGGATGAAAATTTGTTTTTAATTTCATCCACCAATCATTTGATCGATGATGAGCAACTCCAATAAAGATGGACTAATATCGTTAATCCTATACCTTGGTTTTTAAAAACTAAAAGAAACCAAAAATTCATATTTTACAAGGAACTACGTAGCAGTTATATTTTAAATTAAAAGTAACGCCTGCCTTTCAGGTTCTTTTGCTAGATATATTAATCTAATAGTATTTAATAAGATATTGTACTATTTCATAATAATAATAATAAGAAGAAGAAGTAACAAGTAATTCCTTAAAAGGTAGATCATTCACAGTAAAATGTCTACTGCTCGGTATTAATTAATCAAATATTTTTTAATTACATACTATGATACTAATATACAATTTGATCGTACTTTTACTTTCTAATGAAGCCCAAACATTAATCATGATGACCGAATTAATTAATTACCAAACTAGTCATAGTCAATAAATTGATTAATCAGTTAAATTAATGATAATAAACTAAAATCACGGTGTTTCTCAGTTCTTAAGTTTATAGATAGCTAGTACTTGTTACTTAATGTAGTAAATTACCAAATTAATGTAGTAAATTTATAATTAATTACCAAACTAGTCATACGGAAGTACGAATTACTGCTGGCACTATTATACCAATTTTATAGTAACGAACGTAACAGATTTAGATTGATTTAGTTGTAAGTATCTTATAAGATGTACTAGAAAACATGAATATTCTAAATTCCTAATTGTTGGTTTTAGATTTGACGATTTGAATTGTTGTATAAATTATGAAAATAAATTTATTAGAAAGAGATAATCAAGTATAAATATGTATTTAGTTAAACATATAAATGAAAATTATATAATTGTAGATTGAATTTAATGAAGAACATATTGGAGACATCAAAGAATGAAAAAGGGCCACAAACATGCCACCAAATTAAAGGTCTTTTTCTCAATTAGCTTTGTATTCTTTGGAGAATACTTGTATTGGAAGTCACCAAAGCATCAATTTGACAACCATATGCATATGTATTCTTTCTTTAATTAATTCCATAATATTAAAATAAAGCCAACTTTTAATGTCACTTATTTTTATAATAATGTACATTTCCCAACTAACCAATGGAAGCTAGCTTGTAAAGTATTTTTGGGGGTGGGGGGTTTTCCTCACATAAACTAGTAATAAATAAGTAATTAATTAATTAATTGAATGTGGTCCCCCCAAACAACCTCACAGGGCATAGATTCCATGGGGTTTCAAAATCTTAATCACATAATTAAATTAACCTAAAGAAAGGGACTAATTGCTTTAATACTACAATACGGAGTATTATCTATGGAAATAATTAATTAGGGCTCTTATGGTGCGACAATGGACGGCCCGCGTGGATGACAGCGACTAATTTGATTGTTTAGTGCCTAAAATTTGTCGAGATAGATTGCTTTTATCAGCCATGGATTTGCTTACCAATGTGCTTTTGTTTGAAGCTCATCTTCTGTTTACATGCCCCAATTAAAAACTTGTTAATTTGTAAAGTTTATTGTTTGTTAAGTATTATACTTGCTAGTTAAACTGGCTCATATACATGTTTATCTAATTTCATATACACATATAAAGTGATTTGTTACTATTTCTGACCTAATAAACACATATCCGTACCACCATGTTGGATATTTGGAGTTCAGTTTTTTGTAATATATATATATATATATATATATATATATATATATATATATATATATATATATATATACTACTCTATAATCTTCTATATAAAAAGTGGAACGTGGATTTAAAAATGCAAAATAAAAAATCAATTCAAAATTCTCACACTGGCACGTTATGTCTCACTATGTGTGGAATTTGTTGAATAACTAATCACAAAATTAATACATGTGTAGTATAGGAAGATAACAAATTTGTGATAAAAATGTTAATAATATACTAAGTACAATATTCAAACGAGGATAGTAACTTTGATTAGCTACTTTAGAGACACATGGTTATGTGTTATTTTATATGACCAAGCTAGTAAGCAACACTATATATTAATATCCAAAAGACATTAAAAGTAAAATAGAAAAAAAAATAGAAGAAGGAATTAATAATAATAATAATATAAAAAAGAAAAAGAAAATCAGTGCAACATGTTTTTTTGTTGGAAAACAATACAGCATATATAGAACACAGAACACATACATGGCTTTCTTCTTGATCAGTTGACTATGTAATGAAATAGAGACAAGATGATTAATTTTCTGGCATTCCATAAAAAATCATATACTCCGTATATTAATATATTCTACTAATATGTTTCATTTACCTTATTAAAGTAATAAAGGTCTAGAAAGTTCCGTCTAATAATTCTCTATGAACTTATTAAAGTATAATTAATCGTAATGTTCAATGGGTCTGCATAACAAAATCTAAAGCAAGATGGTGGCATGTTAAATAATTTTACTGGGGCTCATGATTGCATAGGAACCCAAATAATAATTAAGTCCTTTCAAATGAAGGATATTTTGTACAAGTAGTATAGCATATTTAATTGAAGAGCTTTCTTTCTTTTAATAAAATTGATCAATTTCCAATATCTTGTTCAACGACTGTTACTGATGATCAGGTTCATTAACTCTCCGTTAATCTTTTGTAACAATAAATTAGTATCTTACGACTCACACGAGACACCATATTATTTTACGAAGTAAAAAAAAATCTGAAAATTTTATGTATACGATTTTGTAGGTGACTTCGAGATATTCATGAAATTACTACCAAGTATAAAGTTTAGTCATCTTTGAGTCGTGGGAAATCGTATGGAGGCCCAGAACATGTTTAGTAGGCTCATCAAGTATAGAAATATGTTGGCCCGGAAGATGTTTAGAAGGCCCATGAAATTAGTACTATATAGGCCCAGAAGATGTATAGCTCAATGATACAGATTGCAAAGGCGGAATTGTGATATTTGGCATGAAAATTATTTTCAATTCAACAATATGTTAACACATTTAGTTCCGGTTGGTAGAGTAGAATAAAATCTTGATCGTTAAAATAAAATTGTGATATTTGTTACGTGCATGAGTTTTCACTTACACATTTTCACATATATATAACAAAAAGTATATGCACATAAAAGCAAAAATTCATGCACATTTTGAGGTGTACATGATTTTTTACCTACATGTACATGAGTTTTAACTTATACATAATCACACACATAGTAAAAAAAATATATGCACATACAGACAAAAATCTATGCACATATTGTGACATGCATGAATTTTTGTTTGTATGTGCATGAGTTTTCACTTACACATAGTCTTCATATAGTCACAAATTTATGCACATACAGGCAAAAATCCATGCACATCTTGAGGTGTGCACGAATTTTTATCTGTATGTACATGGGTTTTCACCTACCAAAGTCGTGACATACAGTCATGAATCCATACACATTCGACATTCTCACATTCTCACATAAGTGTTCATTCTCACATGAACATTTTCCTAATAAAATATAAACATCGTATAACAAAGATACAAATATATATTTGAACTTTAAATACAAAAATGTAGAACATTGATTTAAGGGGCTAATGATTCACCGAAACGCATGTCATGTACACTTAATCGCCGAACCTTTTGGATTGAGGACATGCGTAAATGAGACTTTAAGATTTTCGACAATTACTATTAGATTTGCTTTAGTTTTTTATCACGCATGAGTGAAATTTGGGAGTGTGACTACACGAGAGAGACCCATTGGGAGATCGTAAGCGTAAGAGATGATGAAATTTGAATAAATTGGGTTCTCAAACGGGGTGTTAGTAGCTCGTAAAAATTCAAATTAGGATCTCACTCGAATCTTAGAATCGTAAGATTCTATAAAATCTACAGTTAATTTTTGATATTAATAGATTTTAATAATAAATCTGGATAAAACAACCTACCTTCGATACTAGAATCTCAAAATTTTAAGATCTCGATCTATATTTTAATAACCATATGTAGAACATTTACCATTATCATTCTAAAAAAAAAACATACTATTACATTATTACCAAAAACAACATTCCTAAACCATTCAAGTACTTAAAAAAGTTCCCTTTACTTGTAGTTATGATACACTGATACACACCACGAATCCGATCCGATACCCAACAAACATTCCGAAAACGATTTAATCCATAGTTAACAATAAATAAACTTTTTTATAAAAAAATACAATAAGTAAACTTTGATGTGAATTTAAGCTCTAGGTATTGTTGTTTGATCAGTTTATCTGTTAATTCATTCTTGAAAAATACAAGAAACTGACTGTAAATTTAAATGGGGGCTGCAGAAGTGTCCTGCTGACCTTTAGTCAAATGTTAGTGGAATATGCCATTACCACATATACTGTTTGTATATTTTCATAATTAAACTACGTTTTACCACAATAAATTGGGGATTATAGAATTCTCTCATGATATATTTTCAAGATATGTAGTAGTATTAGTAATAAGGATCCCTATCAAAAAAAAAAGTAATAAGGATCTTCTATTATATTCTAGGTGAAGTTCATATGTGGAATATCCGTCACTATCCATATCAATAAATATCTGATTTGTTTTTGAAGGATGGAATCCCCGCAGTATCATCTGTGGAATTGTGGGCCACATCAGCCCCTCGCATACCTTTCTGAACGAAGAACACTTTATCATCTGTGACAAAAGCGTCACTCAGAATTGGTGGTTGGTGGGGAGAGAGATTTCCAAGAACAAAGTTTGGGACTCCTTAATCTTCTCTCCATCCTCTTAGATTTGAGTTTCACAGACTCCCTTTCTCGTGTTATTTGGTAAAATCTTCATTCTATCTGTGATTTGAAATGTGTTTCTGTAGTGATTTCTGTCTGTTTATGGGTGTGTCATTGTTGATTTGTTCTAGGTTTTGCTCCTCTTTGGTTCAATGCGACAAATTCTGTTCTTTTGGTTTATCATTTTCAGATTGTGGTTTCTGATTGGGGGTAGTTGCTGCCAGAAGCGGTCTTTTGCTTGATTGCTGTTTGATTCAAGTTTTGCTGCCAATCTCAATTTCAGTAAGAGCCTTGATTTCATTGCTGTAATTGTTTCTTTGATCTGGCATTGGAAACTGAAATTATAGGTTATAATTTGTTTAAATTGACCTCAAAATAGCGTAATTGTCTCCACTGTCATGATTTTTTGAGGTCAATTTAAGCAAATTAAACCTATAAATTCCTGAACTCCCCGAAAAATTGCAACATTGAGATGTTGGCTGTCAATGACTGAGTTTTCATTATACTGTGGCTGTTATGGATTGATCTGCAGTGAAAAATCTGTTTTAGGAAGTAAAATAATTTATTCAGAATTGTGATAGTGATGTATATATAGATATATGCAATGGTCTGTTCATAGATTAACCTGTTTTAGAGTATTATTCAGATTTCAAGCTGGTGAACAATCTCCTGGCTTGAGTTAATGACAGGAAATGGGAAACAGAGGAAATAGAAGAACTATTAACCTTTGAATACTGAAGAGCTTGGAGAGGGATATGCATAAGATCGGGTAGTAGTGCCTTCTAGATTAGGAGTTACACATGATTGAGAATTGAGATTGTGCTTTTTATGCTGAGATCTAATCTTACGATTAGGATGTTTCTATAATGCTTGAATCATTAGGAGAAGAATGGAACTTAGGATCTTCTAGGACCTCTATTTCATGTAGGATGTTCTTTCACAAAGTTGTTCCTCTTTACCTTTGTAGAGTATGCTTCTTCGTACATGAAGAGTATGTAAATACCTTTACCTTAGATTGAGAGGCATTTTGTACAGATTTAATTGCTAACAAACTTGTTGAAGGTATTGGTTTCGCCAAAAAAATTGGAAGGTGGCTTATTTTCTAGACAGTGACACAATTTATGGAGTTTATATAAAGTTTGATAGTATGATCCTTATGGTCACTAGATTTTGTAGCTACTAGCTAGTGTTCAATGTCAAACTTTTAGCAGGTAATAGCGTAGTATAAGTAGAATGTGAATACGTATGATTACATAGTGACATGTGTCACCAATCCCAGGTTTGAAACACCATTGCAGTTACAAATACCAACTCAGTAAGTGCTTTTCTTAAGGAGAAGTGCTTCCAATTGTTTGTTACGCTAAAAGTTATTTTCTTTTGCAATCATCAGTACTCGCACTTGAAGCTGAAATGTATCACTTTGTAGGACAAGGCAATCCCATAAAGCTTATTCCTAAAGCCGAAATGCATCCTTTGTATGAAACTTATAAGTCTTGTTGCACCGTTTTCAGATGGGAGACGTCGTTAAGGATCTGACAGCTGGCACAGTTGGAGGGGCTGCCCAGCTGATCGTCGGGCACCCCTTTGACACCATCAAGGTCAAGCTCCAAAGTCAGCCTGCTCCTGTTCCCGGGCAACCCCCGAAGTTCGCTGGTGCAGTGGATGCTGTCAAGCAAACCTTGGCTGCAGAAGGGCCAAGGGGCTTGTACAAAGGTATGGGAGCTCCACTTGCCACTGTAGCCGTCTTCAACGCTGTTCTCTTCACTGTGAGAGGACAAATGGAAACCTTAATAAGGTCTGAACCCGGTGGACCCCTCACCGTCAACCAGCAAGTCGTTTGTGGTGCTGGAGCGGGGGTTGCCGTCTCCTTTTTGGCTTGTCCTACAGAATTGATCAAGTGCAGGTGATTATTGAAGCAATCCCTTATTATAATTATTCAGATGCATGTAGAAATAATGCCTTGTTTTTCCTACATCCAAATCGACTTTTTACTGAAAACTGATTTGGCCCATCAGATAACGATGAAAGTAATATAATCTTACTCCGTAGTATGTAATATATGGGTTACACACCAAATGGGCAACAACTCATTCAGACCAAAAGAAAAAGAATGAAGCTAAACTGAAATTTTGACTCTTTGGGTTCGTTTGGATTTCCGAGAATAATGCATTAAATTGCCATTTTAATGCATTATCTCGGGAATCCAAACAGACCCTTTGTCTGCTAAAAAGTGCATTTGACTACTCTTGTCTATTGAATTTGGAATTTGTGTATGACTTGAAATATGTCTTCGATGCCAAGAGTAGGTTGCAAGCGCAGAGTGCAGTGGCTGATGCCGGTTCTGCCACTGTGGCGGTCAAGTATGGAGGGCCGATGGACGTTGCAAGGCATGTTTTGTCAGAGGCGGGAGTGAGGGGCCTATTCAAAGGCCTGGTCCCGACTCTAGCTCGTGAAGTACCGGGTAATGCAGCCATGTTTGGCGTGTACGAGGCAGTTAAACAGTACATTGCTGGTGGGAAAGACACGTCGACCTTGGGAAGAGGCTCCCTGATCATGGCTGGAGGGATAGCCGGAGCTTCCTTCTGGGCGTTCGTGTATCCAACCGACGTTGTCAAGAGTGTCCTTCAAGTAGACGACTTCAAGAAACCAAGGTTCTCGGGCTCCATGGACGCCTTCAGAAAGACGCTGGCGTCGGAAGGCGTCAAGGGCTTGTATAAGGGCTTTGGCCCTGCCATGGCCAGAAGTGTTCCTGCCAATGCAGCTTGCTTCTTGGCTTATGAGGTGACCAAGTCCAGTTTGGGTTAGTTTAATCACGTCGACGCTGACGTCATCAACTCATTGTTGATTGTTCCTCAAACTCCATCATCAAGTGCTTTACTTCGTCTCAGTTTCTTATGAGACTTGCAACAACAACCTAATATATCCCGCTCATGCAGAGTCTGGGGATTAAGATGATGTTTTCGAAAAACCCAACGCTCACGACTTGCGCGTACTTAATGCACAAGCTTCTCGTTGAGTTATGTCCAAACGATAATGTGATTTGATTTATTCAAGTAAGGAAGTATGTTCCCATAGTCCTATAACATGCTTATTGATGGAGCAATCTGCAAGACACAATTATTGCCACGTTTTACTTCCACAAGGTGCGGCCTCTTTGGTCAAAATCATGACTAGCTACACCTTGCAAATTTATGGCAACCAATTCCATACAGATTTTATTCCTTTTTTTTTTTTTTTTTTTTTTCCTCTTAAAGCCAAGCTCTAAGATCTATTATCCTCATTTAGAACAAGATCATGCCAACTGAAATGGCTGCCACCACAAAACCTCCATTGCAGCCTCTCGTTCCTCGGATCGATCGTTTGGACTCCATTGTTAGCCCTCTCAATCATCCTTCCATTCTTATATTTTTCTGTTTTTTGCGAGTGACTATGAATTTTGCAGATGAAGATTCTCGAAGAACAGAAGAGTGTGGCAATGGATATGGCTGTTAGAGAAGCCCAGTTGAAAGGATCTCTCATGGACCGAGTTCGATCCCTCAGAAATCGATTCCTTTAGGTATTCATATATATAGAGAGTGAGAGTTTGGTTTTGGTAAAGAGAGTTCTTATAGTAAATAGTAGGGAGTTCTATGGAGCGTTGATATAATAAAAAAAAACTTATTAGAAAAGTAAATAAGAGGTTCCTAAAATCTCTCCCCTAAATTTCTACTCAAAAGATTTTTACCAAAAAGGTAAAAAGTCTCTTATCGTCTTCTCCCGGCCTCTTCAGTTGAACAACTCTCTCTCTCAATTTCTCCATCGTGTTGCACAACGTCGATCCATCATGGTTCGCCGGAATTGTTCTCCCTTTCAATCTTGATCGTCTTCTCCCTCTTAATGAACAACTTCAAATTCTACCTTATCAAGATGAACAACAAGAAAATTCTAATGAACAAGATGAACAACGTTATATAACTACCTAATGAACAACTTCAAATTCAAAATGAACAAGAAAAAACACACATTGCATTGTACTGCCAATTCGAAATAGACAACTTCAAATTCGACCTAATGAACAAGAGAACAAAGAAAAATTTATCGCTCGTATGAACAAGATGAACAAATTCATAAAACGGCCAAATGAACAACTACCAATTCGAAATGAACAAGATGAAGAACACACAGCATTTTGAACAAATAATAGTTAGAATCAAAGGTACATGATTCAAACTCGAAATAGACAATATGAACAACAAATAAAACACTATTGTCATGAACAAGATGAACAAATTCATATAACGACCTAATAAACAACTACCAATTCGAAATGAACAAGATGAAGAACATACGACAATTTGAACAAAGAATATTTAGAATCAAAGATACATGATTCAAATTCGAAATAGACAATATGAACAACAAAGAAAACACTATTGTCATGAATAAGATGAACAAATTCATATAACGACCTAATGAACAACTACCAATTCCAAATGAACAAGATGAAGAACACACAACAGTTTGAACAAAGAAAATTTAGAATCAAAGATACATGATTGTTACATCCATTCTCGGTGCGTTATGAAAAAAAAAATTGCATACACCTACATGATTGTAAACTGAATTGTTCGTATATCTTGTGACCTAATGAACAACTACAAAATTCGAAATGAACAAGAATAACATTCGTGATGAACAAGAAGAAGAACAACGTAGAAATTGCGGTTCACATATAGGAACAAGTATATGAACAACTTTAATTTCGACTTATTGAACAAGAAAACAACGAAAAATCTAATGAAATTGAAATAAAACATAAAGGACGTGACCAAACCTTTGTCCATTAAAATTACAAGCGTTGAAACATTACCCTCATCTTGTTGTTCATGATTGTATAATTCATCGTTGGTTTCTTCTAAAGCTTCCGTTTCCATATCAAAATCACCACACAAACCCAAACCATTAATTAAGATTTTGAAAATCACTCGTGAAGGTTTGTAAGAGATGGAAGAAAACGATGAAGGTTTGTAAGAGATGGAAGAAAACGATGAAGCAAAATATATTGAAGGAAACGTCTAAATACAAATCAGCATAACCATAATATCCAAAAAAAGCTATAATTAAGGAAGTTGGGTGTGGTGTGAGTTGTGATTCCCTACTTTACAAAACATGTTAATTTATTTGGTTAAATCTCTATCCTTGGATTAATTTAATCTAATGGATAATAACACTCTCCACTATTTACCCTATCACCTATATGCACTTGAACCTACTTCTATATATATATATATATATATATCCTATTCCAACAACTTAGGACTTATGATCCTACTTAAGACTTCAAATTAAAACAAGAAGCAATCATTTGTGATTGTTACTTGACAAGGATTGAATTGCATCATCAGCTATGCTTAGAGATTGAGTCACGTGGAACAACATCACTTCAAGACACTTCAGTATTTCAAGTTTTAAAGGACGCAACTTCAAACCGGGGCAGAGGAGGACACAACAAGGTTAATTCTAGGATACATATCCTAGCTAGTATGTTTGATTTTTGATTTTTGATTTTTTTTGGATGAATATATGTTACACACAATGCAGGGCAAAACGAAATCGGAGCAAAGGGAACCAAGGAATGAAGCTGATGATCCAAGAAAGAATCCTACTAGAAGTGGCAAGGTGCAAAAATCAGTGGCGACGAAGAAGAAAGCAAAGCATTCAACATGGTTTCACCTTAAACTTTTGGGATGTTAATGATTGTTGTTAGTTTTTTTTTTTTTTTTTGAGTTGTAAGTGTAACTATGATATATATGCTGAACCATTCATTCAATAAATTACACTATGTTATCTCTGATTTATCTAATTAGTAGCATATAGTTGCTTTAGATAATGTACGTAACACATTATTTACATAAGCTAGTGGTAGACTGTGGTACATAAACTCATTGGGATTTCGTCCTAAGACCAATTGATAATATAAGAAATAACACATGAACCTTATATACTATATTTAGCCCTCGTTTGGTTGAACGTGGAAAATCAAGTTTCTGGAATTTAGCTACTTCATAGGAATTGTAAATTGCTAGAAATTCTGAAATCCTGTTTGGTTTAAAATTGTTGTTTTTATATTAACATGGAAAGTAATAATATTTCACTTAAAAATACAGGAAATAGATTTTACCTACCTCTTCAAGATAAGTGTAATTCCTTGATTTGGAGGAATTACAACTTACTTCCCACGTTTTATTTTTGAACCAAATACATGAAATAAATATATTTCTTGAAAAAGTTCAGCTTCCTGGGAAGAAGTTGTCATATGCGATATATGTATGTGTATTGTATGGTATAAATAGGGGAAATATTGTATAGATGGATTATCAAAATAATAATAAGTGAATCTTCCCTTAACCTCCTTTCTTTCTATCTTATCCCTTCTCTCTATCTTTCTCTGCGTTCTTCTTTCCCAGAACCCCTTTTCTCTTCTATCCCTTCTCTCTTCCTCCTCAATTCCCATCCTTCCCTTATCCTATTGTCATATCCCAATTCGGATCATGACAAAAGTGTAACACGAATTAAATGAGGGGTTAGTTATATCTGAAGTAGATGTGAAATATGTATTACAACAAACATTAAAATGATCAACATATATGTAAGGTAATATAAGCTGGAGTTACCTTAACATGGAAACTATATATGGATTAGAAAACTAAAGTCTAACTGATTTTACATGTTCCCGGTAAATTAAGAAAGATGCACATGTAGAAGATACTAAAAGCAACTTACATATAAATTAGTTTTTTTTTTTTTTTTTTGAATAGGTAAGAATTAGACTGGAAACCACAGAAGAGTCGGTTTCTCAGTCTATAGCATCATTTCGGATGAGAATTATAAATTCTAGATTAGCTCGAATATCTTCCAAGGAACTCAGCTGGACCTTCTTAGCGATGAAGTCGGCCACCACGTTTGTTTCTCGGAAGACATGAAAAATCTGCACTGAAGAGAAAAGTTGTAAAACACACAGGATATCAGAAATTATCATTTCAATATCTCATGGACAATATCAGATTTGATTCATAACATTCACAATGGTAAGGTTATCGCATTCAAGTTGAATGTCGGTAATGCCTAATTCATAGGTCTTTACCAGGACATTTCTTACTGCAAGTGTTTCCGTTTTTAAAGAAATAGAGATACTATATTTATCTCCAAAGAGGAAGACTAATTCACCCGTATTGTTACTAAAAATATAGCTAAAGCTAGATTCACCATTAGCCAAAACTAGATTCATATAAATTAGAATCTAAAAATGGCTTCCACATGCTATTGATCGATTACATGCAATATCTATATATATAAATCATTGACACAATATTTTATGATCGATGAGAGGTAGCAACTGTAGCGAATATGCGAAACCAACTCCACAAAGTCCACATAATCGGCACCATAATATTCCTTACCGGCCAACCCCACTTCTCTCATCAATCACATCCCTCTACGAAATATATATAAAGGCTGATACTATATGCGCGACGAATTTTTATTATGCGCGCGACATTCTGTACGTTAGAAAATGATGTATGCCATTTCCTAGCGTATAGATTAAAATATATATAAATAATAAGGTTATATGTATTTTGAATTTTTTTTTAAAAAAATAAGTATAAATCTGTACGCCAAAATTTGGCGTACAGATTTATACTTAAAATATATATATATATATATATATATATATATAATCTGTACGCCATAATCTGGCGTACAGATTATTAAAAAAAAAATTAATTAAATTAAAAAAAAAATTTAAACACTTTTTTAATAAAAAAAGTTTTTAAACATTTTTGTAATAAACAAAATTTTAAAACATTTTTTAAATAAATAAAAGTTTTTAATCATTTAGAGAATTTCAATACGAGTCCGTACATATAAAATTCGCCCAAAACGGACATCGTTTGCCCCTCCAAAAGCCCAAAACACAAAGCCTTCCTACCCATTTATTTTTATTTGGTGCCCGACATATAGCGCATTGTAGTGATTTTTTTTGAATTTTTCTACTATAATTTTGTATAAAATTTTAATACGCGTCCGTACATATAAAATTCATTCAAAACGGATATCGTTTTCCCCTCCAAAAAGCTCCTCCATTAAACCCCTCTTTTGAGTTAGGGCTTAAAGATGGGGCTTAAATGGAGGCTTTTTGAGTTTAAGCCTCTATTTAAGCCACAACTCAAAAGAGGGTTTAATGGAGAGGCTTTTGATCCCAAATTATATTTATATTAAATTACAATTATGTCGTTATATTAAGTTATCAAAATATCATTTATATTAAATTACTAAATATACCCTTTATATTAAATTATAAAAAATTTGATTTTATATTAAATTTCAATTACATGTTGCATTTTAGGTGAATTGAAAGAAAGGAAAAAAACCGCGGGCGCGGCCTTGGAAGAACTCACCTAAGATGCCAAGAAGCAAAGCCGCGATCGTATATAAGTGTAACTATATGAAATATAATAAAATACTATAGTATATATATAAGTGTAACTATGTGAAATATAATGAAATGATATAGTATATAAGTCTAAGTATACTAGATTTAATGAAATACTATAGTATATAAGTGTTACTATATGAAATATAATAAAATACTATAGTATATAAGTCTAAGTATACTAGATCTAATGAAATACTATAATACATAAGTGTAACTATAGGAAATATAATGAAATACTATGGTACATCAGTGTAACTATAAGAAATATAATGAAATACTATAGTATATAGGTGTAACTATATGAAATTTAATGAAATACTATGATACATAAGTGTAACTATATGAAATATAATGAAATACTATGGTACATAAGTGTAACTATATGAAATATAATAAAATACTATGGTATATAAGTGTAACTATATGAAATATAATGAAATACTATGGTATATAAGTGTAACTATATGAAATTTAATGAAATACTATAGTATATAAGTCTAAGTATACTAGATCTAATGAAATACTATAATACATAAGTGTAACTATATGAAATATAATGAAATACTATGGTACATAAGTATAACTATATGAAATATAATGAAATACTATAGTATATAAGTGTATCTATATGAAATTTAATGAAATACTATAGTATATAAGTCTAAGTATACTAGATCTAATGAAATACTATAATACATAAGTGTAACTATATGAAATATAATGAAATACTATGATACATAAGTGTAACGATATGAAATATAATGAAATACTATAGTATATAAGTGTAACTATATGAAATTTAATGAAATACTATAGTATATAAGTGTAACTATATGAAATTTAATGAAATACTATAGTATATAAGTGTAACTATATGAAATTTAATGAAATACTATGGTATATAAGTGTAACTATATGAAATATAATGAAATACTATGATACATAAGTGTAACTATATTATATATAATGATATACTATAATATATAAGTCTAAGTATACTAGATCTAATGAAATACTATGGTACATAAGTGTAACTATATGAAATATAATGAAATACTATAGTATATAAGTGTAACTATATGAAATTTAATGAAATACTATAGTATATAAGTCTATGTATACTAGATCTAATGAATTACTATGGTACATAAGTGTAACTATATGAAATATAATGAAATACTATGGTATATAAGTGTAACTATATGAAATTTAATGAAATACTATAGTATATAAGTCTATGTATACTAGATCTAATGAAATACTATGGTACATAAGTGTAACTATATGAAATATAATGAAATACTATGATATATAAGTGTAACTATATGAAATATAATGAAATACTATAGTATATAAGTCTAAGTATACTAGATCTAATAAAATACTATGGTACATAAGTGTAACTATATGAAATATAATGAAATACTATAGTATATAAGTGTAATTATATAAAATTTAATGAAATACTATAGTATATAAGTCTATGTATACTAGATCTAATGAAATACTATGGTACATAAGTGTAACTATATGAAATATAGTGAAATACTATGGTATATAAGTGTAACTATACGAAATTTAATGAAATACTATAATATATAAGTGTAACTATATGAAATTTAATGAAATACTATAGTATATAAGTATAACAATATGAAATATAATGAAATACTATAGTATATAAGTGTAACTATATGAAATTTAATGAAATACTATAGTATATATAATGAAAATACTATAGTTAATAATGAAATACTATAGTATATAAGTATAACTATATGAAATACTATAGTATATTAGTATACTCACATTAAATATAAAGGAAAACTATAGTATATAAGTATTTCCTTAAATTTTATATAGTTACACTTATATACTATAGTATTTCATTATATACTATAGTATTTTCATTATATACTATAATATTTCATTAAATTTCATATAGTTATACTTATATACTATAGTATTTCATTAAATTTCATATAGTTACACTTATATACCATAGTATTTCATTATATTTCATATAGTTACACTTATGTACCATAGTATTTCATTATATTTCATATAGTTACACTTATGTATCATAGTATTTCATTAAATTTCATATAGTTACACTTATATACTATAGTATTTTATTATATTTCATATAGTTACACTTATGTACCATAGTATTTCATTATATTTCCTATAGCTACACTTATGTATTATAGTATTTCATTAGATCTAGTATACTTAGACTTATATACTATAGTATTTCATTATATTTCATATAGTAACACTTATATACTATAGTATTTCATTAAATCTAGTATACTTAGACTTATATACTATATCATTTCATTATATTTCACATAGTTACACTTATATATATACTATAGTATTTTATTATATTTCATATAGTTACACTTATATACGATCGCGACTTTGCTTCTTGGCATCTTAGCTGAGTTCTTCCAAGGCCGCGCCCGCGATTTTTTTCCTTTCTTTCAATTCACCTAAAATGCAACATGTAATTGAAATTTAATATAAAATCAATTTTTTAATAATTTAATATAAAGGGTATATTTAGTAATTTAATATAAATGATATTTTGATAACTTAATATAATGACATAATTGTAATTTAATATAAATATAATTTGGAATCAAAAGCCTCTCCATTAAACCCTCTTTTGAGTTGTGGCTTAAATGGAGGCTTAAACTCAAAAAGCCTTTATTTAAGCCCCATCTTTAAGCCCTAACTCAAAAGAGGGGTTTAATGGAGGAGCTTTTTGGAGGGGAAAACGATATCCGTTTTGAATGAATTTTATATGTACGGACGCGTATTAAAATTTTATACAAAATTATAGTAGAAAAATTCAAAAAAATTTACTACAATGCGCTATATGTCGGGCACCAAATAAAAATAAATGGGTAGGAAGGCTTCGTGTTTTGGGCTTTTGGAGGGGCAAACGATGTCCGTTTTGGGCGAATTTTATATGTAAGGACTCGTATTGAAATTCTCTACATGATTAAAAACTTTTATTTGTTTTAAAAAAAATTTAAAAACATTTTTTATTACAAAAATGTTTAAAAACTTTTTTTATTAAAAAAGTGTTTAATTTTTTTTTTAAATTTAATTTTTTTTTAATAATCTGTACGCCAGATTATAATTTTTTTTTTAAGTATAAATCTGTACGCCAAAATTTGGCGTAGAGATTTATACTTATTTTTTTTTAAAAAAATTCAAAATACATATAACCTTATTATTTATGCATATTTTAATCTGTATGCTAGGAAATGGCGTACGCCATTTCCTAGCGTACATAATGTCGCGCACACAGCAAAAATTCATCGCGCATATAGTGGCCTCGTATATAAATGCGGATTAATTGTCAAATTTATCTAACAAAAATATAATTTGGGATAAACCTGTGATTCTGGTGTTCTTAACATAAAGGCAGCTTCATTGTTGTTCAAATTCTAATTCGATGTTACGATTCTAATGATCATATGATCTTAAAGTGGTATAGCAATCCCGATTTTAGATAAATCTTATTGAAAGTATAATTTCAATATTTTGATATATAATCAATAGGATATTGTGTACGATTTCGGGTCCAAATTTTATTTTTTTGGGATGAAAATTTCATTTTCTGGGCCAAAATTTTCTATGCACATTCCTTACTAAAGTTATGCACATTTCTTCAGAATTTCATGTACTTTTGAAAAAAAGAGCAATGCATGTTAAAAACTAAATGAATTTCACATCTAGTACAAAAATAAATACACAAGTATACTATTCTATGTGCACGTACATGCAAAAACTCATGCACTTTAATAATCATTCACACACGGTTTAAAACGCATGCACATTTTCAACACAAACCCGATATATGCACTCATAGTGCAAACTAGGTGCACAAACAAGCCATTATTCATGCACATACACGCATAGATATATACACTTCACACGTATTGCATTGGATGTGCATGCAAATTGGCTTGAATGTGCATAATGTTTCCATTGTATATGCTAGTACATATCATGTGCACATACATGCATAGACGTATGCACTTCACACGTAATGGCTTGAATGTGCGTGCAAAATGGCTTGAATGTGTATAATGTTTGCACTAGATGTGCGGAAAAAATCTGGACCCCGAAAATAAACATTTTAGGAGAAAAAAAGCTCGAGCGGTTAGAAGTGCATGAAATCTTGCGTGAATGTGCATAACTTATGCACTAAATGTGCATAGAAAATTTTGGGCCGGATACAAAAAAATCGGCCAAAGAACGAGAAAAAAAGTTGGCCTCGTAAAAAAAAATTTGACTAGTTTTACGTCGGTCGAAAGTGCATGAAATCATGTTGGAATGTGCATAAATTTTGCAAAGAATATGCATAGAAAATTCTGGCTCAGAAAATGAAAATTCCGCCCCAAAAAAATATATTTTGGGCTCGAAAAAAGAAAAGAAAAGGTCAACGCCGACGTTGACCGCCGGTGACCGGAGTTGACTGACAGTCAACGCCGGAGACCGACGGTCAATGCCGGAGTTGACCCACTTAAGTGGTCATGTGCATGGCACATGACCACTTAAATGAAGCTTTTATCTCCACCCTTGGATGGAAGTCCATCCAAGAGTGGAGATTCATTCTCATTTTACACCATAAGCCCCATTCTCACTTGATCAAACCCCATATCTTAATACTTGTATATGCATGAACATTGAAAAGGATAAACAGTGACCGGACCAAAACATGAATTGTCCTATCGGGCCGGTTATGATTAGGGTCACTCATTAGTTATTACATAGTTCTAGCGATTATTATTAATATAAATTAAAATTATATTATGTATTTTTTAGCAAGTATCTTTGTACTACATTACTAAATTTCTAATAATAAGATATAAACATTTTGGTTTGGAAAAGAATCGAACGGTCAACAACCAGTGACGAATAAAAGATTATGCAAAAAACTAACCTAAAAATGAAAACGCTCCCTTTCTCGAATACCCCTCTGCCTCCCCAAACCCTTAATCTTGAACAGCCGCCGCTCATCACCACCTTGATCTCTTTCATCTTGATCCTTTGTCACAACAAATCCTCAACCCATAATGCTAGATCTAAGCCATTTTCGAGCAACCTTTTCTTCTTCACCTCTGGTGTGGCTAGGGATAAAATTGGGGCTATCTCCCCTTGGTGTCTCTCAAGCACTGATGTGGTGGGTCTCCTACCCCTATGATACGGCCCAAGCACGGATCCGGACTGGTCCAAGGTAGTTCCGCCGTCCAAGCCACCGATGATCAATCCTTGCGATGTGCGAATCGAGAAGGGTCGTGGAAACCACTTCGAAAGACCGATTGAGAGGCGATTTGAGATGGATGTTGGGAGGATGAATGGGATGGATAGGCTACTGAAATTGTTGGATAAACTCAGCAACAAGTTCACTAGATTTTGAGGGCAAAAACTAAGATAAACGCACTTAGATCTTAACCACGAGAATTGGATAAACACACCAATTGAGACGTTCAAGCTTGAGAGTTTTTGAGAGTGTTTTCTCTGGAAAAACTTAATCAAATTGTATGATAAAACGTGGCCAAAAACTGAGGCCAAAAACCCTTAAGTAGTCTACTAATGTTCTAACACAGGCCCTCCGCAGTAACAGAGCAAAACGACTCCGTTGAATCTGCATTTTGGATATGTGGTCCTGGACATCATCAGGAAAAAGCCCACCAAAAATCAGCCCAAACGCACGAGGCATCTGGGAGATCGCCTGGTTGGCATGTCATGACATTACCGACGCCGACGCTGTGGATGTCAAGATGTGGCTTTCACTGGTCCACCGGGCACGCCACCACTTTGCTCGGCCAACATGGGTTCCTTGGCACTCCTTGGATCCATGAAGGCTGTAGGAGAATTTGGAGACCGGTTGGGGTAGTTGGGCTCGGTGAGTGCCGCAACTCTTCTTCTTGTGCCGACGCCTTCACTTGGCAAAGCAAGGTCACCGAGGCGTCGAGCGTTTGGCCAGGCACTCCTTGAGCTAATAGCCTTCTTTGGAGGTCCTTGAGCACCTTCTTGGCATTGTCCGGCGTCGGGGCCATTTCTTGCACAAGTGCCATCACCGAGCCATTTAGCATTTGGCTCGGCACTTCTGGTGCCAAAAGGCTTCTTTGGATGCCCTCTTGAAGACGCCTTGCTTGGGCCCGGGTGATCACGCCTTTGGCCTGGTGGACGTCGGTATGGCCTTGTTGGAGCCTTGCTAGTGCCCGGACCCCATATCTGGTGAGTGGCGTTGTGGGGGTTGGGTACACTTTGTTCGGTGCTCCTTGAGGCATATTGTCACTCTCCTCTATTGCCTCATGTGCCTCGAAGTTGGACTCATGTGCCTCAAAGTTGGCCTCATTTGCCTCCAGATTGCCCGCTTGCCCTAGCGATGACGCCGGTGCCGATGGTGGTGACGTCGCATGCTCTTGATGCGAATGTTGATTCGCATCACCCTGTCTGCGTTTTTGTGCTTCGATAAGCGATGCTCCTCTGGCTTGGCCGGTTTGCGGGGCTACCTTCAGATCTCGGTGAAGTTTCCGGTTTTAGGGGGAAAACGAGACTCTTTGGCTGAGGTGGGTGAAGGGCTTTCTTACCCTCTTACTGATAAAAGACAATCGACTTCTCTCCTTCTTCTCGTTGCTTCTGTGCTCGGAATTTCCTGGAGCCACTTTTTCAGATCTGTGCTTCTTGCCCCGGCTCCGAGAAGAAGAGGTCGACTGAGGCGATTCTTGGGGATATCTAGCAAAGGCCCTCCTTTGATGAAGATGTGGGATCCGGGCCAGATCCACGTGGTGCTTTCGGTGCTCCTTGCCGAGCTCATAAGCCCGTCGACGAAGAAGAACTTCAGACCCGATCTGGCAAGAAATCATGTTGACCTGCACGGCCCTATTCCAGAAGGTCTGCCTAGGGTTCTCCTTGCCGTGTTTCAAGGGTGGGAGCGAGGTGGGATCTTGGCTGAAATTGGTGTCGACGATGGCGCTGGCTGGTTTTGGTGGAGCGAGGTGGGTTCTTGGCGAGCCCTCTTCTTGTTTCGTCTCATCCTTCTAGTTCCCAGTTTCATCTCTCTGATCTCTTGCTCTTCGTTTTTGAGTCTGGTCGGTTGAATCTTTCTAGACTCTATTTTTCTCTGCTTTGGTTTTGTTTTTTTCTGTGTTGCTCCCTCGATCCTAACCTGATGTTTTCTCTAGCTGATATTGCTATCTTGTACTGTGATTCAGTTATTGAATTTCTCATCCCCGAACTTCTGTTGTTGAGCCTTGCTTATTTATCTTTCGTTCGGATTAGCAGTCCTCAGTTTTATGCTTGCGAACAGATTAGTAACTTCAACTTTTGTGGTAAATTTAATGGGAACTTTTCTCATAGGAGTCTTAAAAATAAGAAGGAAAATTACTCTGAACCCATGATGACACCAACCATTATTGAGAGAATCGCTAGTGAGACACACCAAACTAGCACCGAAACATCGGTCTATGACCACCTTTGAACAATTGAGAAACATCGAACAATCTCTTTATTTGAATGATACGGCCCCTGAATTGGGTAATTGGAGTCATAAATCTATTTTGATTTCAATTGCGACCCCTTGCGATCTGAACGCTTGCTCCCATAAAGACAAGAATTATCAAATGAACATGCACTCTGATATTGCATCCCATGGAACTATTGCTTGTATTCCTAAACCTTTGTCATCCCTGAATTGCATTCCTTCTTATCTGAATTCTATTCTTGATGCTCTGAATCTGCTTCATGAACATTTTATCCGTGAACAACAGTATTTTCAGGTCACTGATTGGAAATGCATAACAATACTGGTTTTTATACAAAGAAACCAGCTGGACAATCCTTCTAGTTCCCAAGTTTTCTTGGTTTGTGATTTTGATCGCATGAATATTGGTTGGATTTGGTGTTTTTGCACTTTGTTAAATCCTAGAATCATTACTGTCGAAATTAAAATTACAAATCTTGACCTTTACTTCTATTGTGTTTACTGGTGGTGCTCCCAGGTACAGGTTGCCCGGACTACTAATGGAGCACATATCTTCAAAAAAGAAATCAAGATCAAATCTTGCAATAAAAAAAGGAGCAATAGAAATAATCATTACATGAAACCTTACCCCCTGAACAATCTTTATTGGAATCCTAATTTTGAGAAAATTGGTTCCTGGCATAACCTGCCATCTCTGTCTATGACTCTCATCTATTTCGGATCAAATTGTTCTTTTGTGTGTGCTTACATGCATGTGCAACTATGTATTAGAACCCCTGAACAAAATATAAATAATGATAAGTGTTTGTGGACACTTTTTTTTAGTCTTAAAGAGATTAGTTCTTTGTTGGTTGACCCACCAGAGTCATCAACTAAAACCAAAAACAAAGTTGAACACCTTTCTTAATACATGCGAACAATTGTATGAATGGAAAAGGACTATAATATGTAATTTGGATTTTTACAGTCTGAAGAACAATGATATCTTAGTTTACCTTACCCACGGTGATAAAAACGTCAGCAATGAAATGACGAGTACATGTATTTACTCCCTCCAAATACTAACAAGATATCTACTGCTTTGGAAAATTGAAATTCAAAATCAAAGAGCTTTAGAACATTGGATGGGAAACAACTGTATACAGACAGGAATTTCCTCTGAGATCTATCAATATAATGAACTCTGGGAGGATCTTCACGAATCTTTGAAGGTCTGCACGCATAAAAACTGTCATTACTATGAACCTCAGAACAAGACCCCTAACTGTCTTTGAAGGTCTGTCGTGGAATCGGGAAGAAAACCTCCTGGGAGGATGTTGAATCCTTTTGTAAAATTGAACAAATTCAATTAATTGCACTCTTTGAAACAAGAACAAACAAAGAACCAAGTGAAAAATTATGGAGAAAAGCGGGATTTGATCAATTCTACTGTGTGCCAGCTACGGGTTTCTCGGGTGGTATTTGTGTTATGTGGAAAACCTATCAGCTTACAAATGAAATCCTTGAAATTGATCAAATTGATACAAGGTTTATCACTGTCAAGTATACAAATCAGCTCACGAACAAAAAACTTATGTTGATCCTAACTTATACTCCACCGAATGAATCTGCAAAGAATGTGTTCTGGGATGGACTCACATCTTTTATTAAAAAATGCTCTCTTCCGTGCATTATCATGGGAGATTTGAATGAAATTCAAGACCCTTCTGAAAAAATAGGTGGTTTAATACCACCCTTGACAAAATTTGCAAGATTACGACATTTTAAGAATGAATGTGAACTACTGGAAACTCCTATTCAAGGAAACTTCTATACTTGGCGAAAGAACATTACAAAAATAGATAACATATATGAAAAACTAGATAGGATACTCATTCATCACTAGATCCTTCAATGGTACCCTGATATTTGTACCAAACATTTTGCTTTTACTAGCTCAGACCACTGTCCAATCTCTATTGAGCTTGATTCAGCAATACCTTTTAAAAACCAGCCGTTTAAATTTGAGAAAATCTGGATGACCAGAAAGGATTTTAGAAATATTGTCAAACAAGCCTGGAGAACTAACTATCATGGATCGAGATTGTATAATCTTGTATCCAAAACAAAATTACTAAAGAAACATGCCAAGATCTGGAACAAAAGCACTTTTGGCAACGTATTTACTCAATTACAAACCATAGAAAAACAGCTCTCTGAAATTCAAACTGAGATCTGTACTTATCCTACAAATGATCTCATTAAAAAACAAATTAGAATCATAGGAAAAAAAAACTTCTATGTTTCCAAAAAATCTATTGGAACCAAAGAGCTAAAGTGAAACACATTAAATTAAACGATACGAACACTAGATATTTTCATAAAATAGCAAGTGGAAGAAGAAATAGAAAAATCATCAAAGAAATAAAAACACAATAAGGAACAAGTATCACTGGAGAATAAAACATCAGAAATGAAATCAGAAATGATTTCATTAAAAGATTCAGAAGTGAAAATGTGAACCAAAGACTATTTCAGAAAAACCTTGAATTAATTCAGTCTGAAATCTCTATAGAGGATAACTTAGAATTAATAAGAAACGTATCAAATGAAGAAATTAAGAAGGTTGTCTTCAACATTGGCTCGGACAAATCACCTGGGCCTGATGGTATGACAACAGAATTCTACCAAAAATATTGGGACATTGTAGGTCCCTCTGTTATCCAATCTGTTAAAAGCTTTTTCCTTTCCGGAAAATTGCTCAAACAAATAAATCATACATTCATCTCCTTGATCCCAAAATGTGACAATCCGAACTCTAATAATCACTATAGACCTATAAGTCTATGCTCCACAATTTATAAAATAATCTCGAAGATCATAACAACAAGACTTAAAGGAACCATGGAGAAATTAATCCACCCTCTACAGGGGGCCTTTGTTGCTAACAGAGCAATTCAAGATAATATCTTGATTGCCCATGAAATCTTTCACTCTTTCAAATCGAAAAAAGGAACTGAAGGTTTCATTGCGCTAAAATTAGATATGGAAAAAGCATATGATAGAATTGAATGGAATTTCATCATTAAAACTATGGAAAAGTTTGGATTCCATGAGAAATTTATCAACTGGATAAAAGAATGCATTACAACGGTATCTTTCTCGGTGCTTATAAACAACGGACCCATAAAAATATTTAACCCAACAAGAGGACTTCGACAGGGTGACCCCCTGTCCCCCTTCTTATTTATTTTAGGATCTGAAATCCTTGCTAGAAAACTTCAAAAAGCCTCAGAAAGACCTCGTAATCCTCTAGGATTTCAAATCACTCAACAAGGATCAAGAATTCCGTTTCTGGCATTTGCGGATGACATTGTGATTTTCTCAAAAGCTAAACAGGAACACTGTAAGGAAATCAAGGACATTATTGATGACTATTGTAAAATCTCAGGACAAAAAGTAAATTTTCATAAATCGGCTTTTCAAGTCACAAAAAAAGTTACCAATCAAAAGAAATTAGCTATACAAGGTATTCTCACAATCACAAACATGATATCTCTCGAAAAATACCTTGGTTGCCCTATCATTAATGGTAGAGTCAACTCGAATACCTTTGCTGATCTTTTAATTAGCACCCAACACCAACTATCTAAATGGAAAGCAAATTCTCTTTCCCAAGCAGGAAGAACAACATTTATAAAAACCAATCTGGCAGCAAGACCAAACTATCTTATGCAAAGCTTTATGCTACCTACACAAACACACAATGAACTTGACAAGTTAAACAAATCTTTCTTTTGGAACAAAGACAGCTCCTATAAACCTCTGATAGGCTGGGAAAAAATATGTAAACCAACACAACAAGGAGGTCTTGGATTGAGAAAATCAAAGGACATGAATAAAGCCCTACAATTTGAATTACTATGGAAAATCTTAGCAGAACCGAATAACTACCGGGTTAGAGTTGTCACTGAAAAATATTTGAAAATGAGCCATATATTTCATTATGAGAAAAAAAGAAATTGCTCTTGGCAATGGTCCAAAATGATTGAACTCGTTGATGAATTCAAGTCTGGACTAATTTGGCAAGTTGGCAATGGCAGAACAATAAAATTGTGGTCGGATAATTGGGTCTTGACCACCCCTTTATGTGATATCATGAACACACAATCAATCCTGAATAAGGATGCCCTGATAGCTGACTTTATGTTGCCAAATAAAACCTGGAATAAGGACCTGATAGAACAATGCTTACCACTTGATTTAGCCAAAAAAATAACCTCTATCCCAATACCCTTGAATGATATTCACGATATAATGTACTGGAAAACAAGCAAAAATGGTTGGTTTTCTACGAACTCTGCTATGGAATTAATTAACAGAAACAAGAGATATTCTGCCTATGATTCTTCATGGATCTGGAAGATGGACAGAAACAAGAGATATTCTGCCTATGATTCTTCATGGATCTGGAAGATGGATACATATCCCAAAGTTAAAAACTTTGTCTGGAAAATAATGAAAAACGGACTACCAACAAAAGCTAGATTAACAGAAAAAGGTATAGCAATCCCACAGGATTGTATCCGCTGCAATGCTCAATTGGAGGATTTGAATCATCTCCTTTTCCAATGTAACCACACCGTAAAAATAATAGAAAAAATGAACTATCAGACATATGGTATTATTACTTCCCTAAACATAGGAAACAAAAAAAATCAATGAAATCATTGATGAAATTCGACAAAAAACTGATAAATCACAATTTATAGAATTAATGGTCTCTTGGTGGGGAATTTGGTTTTATTGAAACCAACAAAGTTTTGGAAGAACAAACGATGATACCGACTCCATAAAGGATGTACCAATTTATATTAAAAAAACAAATTGAGAACTGGAATAAGACGAAAAGATGGAACCCTGACTGCTTAGCAGAGGACAGACCAAAAACACATAGAATGAATAATGTCAGACGACCAGTAAAGAAATGGAAGAAACCATCAGACAAAATTATTAAAATCAATACAAATGGATCCACAAAAACTAATGGTGAATCTAGCTTTGGCTACGTTTTCAGGAACAACACGGGTGAACCAGTCTTCCTCTTTGGGGATAAATGTGATATTTCTACCCCTTTAAAAATGGAAACACTTGTAGTAAGAAATGTCCTGGTAAAGGCCTATGAATTAGGCATTACCGACATTCAACTTGAATGCGATAACCTTACCATTGTGAATGTTCTGAATCAAATCTGGCACTGTCCATGGGATATTGAAATGATAATTTCTAATATCCTGTGTGTTTTACAACTTTTCTCTTCAGTGCAGATTTTTCATGTCTTCCGAGAAACAAACGTGGTGGCCGACTTCATCGCTAAGAAGGTCCAGCTGAGTTCCTTGGAAGATATTCGAGCTAATCTAGAATTTGTAATTCTCATCCGAAAGGATGCTATAGACTGAGAAACCGACTCTTCTGTGATTTCCAGTCTAATTCTTACCTATTCAAAAAAAAAAGTGACGAATTTAATAATTATGGTGGCTAATTTGACCGGTCACAGTGGTTAGTTTGACAAGTTGAAACCATTTAAGTGGTACACATGACAAATTAAATGATGGTATAATCTCTACTTTTGAATTTTTATTTTTATTTTTAGAATTTTTGTGGGTTTCTGACCGCCTAGGCGAGCCCACTAGTCCCACGAGCCCAGCGGGGCAAGACCATGTTACGTACCCTTGTCGCCACTCGTGGGATTCGAACCGGCAATTCCCCATGTTTTTTACCAACTGAATTACAAGAGAGTGGTTTCTACTTTTGGATTTTCCATCTAAGGGCATGTAGTCATTCCATTTTTCTTATGCCGGGAAACTCACCTCGAAATCCTGGGTTTGTGACTCAATCGACAAGAGTCACGAATCGAATAAACATGTTTATGCTGACGAGCACGACCCAATAAAAAGAGAATTGATGAGACTTAGTTTTTCATCCAAATGAAGGAGTGAAGATCTAATCATATGTCTCTCAACTTCCTTTCTAATGAGCCACCTCAAATGGGACCACATATCATATGTGATAGACCTAAGCCATTTTATAAATAAAAAATATGTATGTAAAAATAATTTTCTTGAAATTGATTTTATATTATATATTAACACTAAGTGTTTACCATTTTTACAAGGGGGCGGTTAATCAAATTTGATTTATGGGTAGTGAGTTCATAACTCTTTTTCCACTTCACAAAAATCTTTTGCATATTTGCATTTCATATAAAATCCAAATAACATAGATTTCATTATAGCAAAATTTATAATTTCTACAGGCACCTTATACATTTTTTTACAAAAAATCATCATTAAAAAAAAACGGAAAAGCTAAATGCACGCGAAATATTGTCTATATCGACGCTATTTTACACGCTTATCTTAAGCGTGTGATTTTATACGCTTAAGGTAAGCGTGCAGGGGTATTGTGGGTATTTTGAAAATACAGCTCACGGTTCTTACACGCTTAGCTTAAGCGTATGCCTACACGCTTAGCTTAAGTGTATGCCTACACGCTTAGCTTAAGCGTATGCCTACACGCTTACCTTAGGCGTACAACACTAAAAAAAAATTTCTTCTAAAATTGCATTTTTCCCCATAATCATGTAGAGAATTTCAATACGAGTCCGTACGTATAAAATTCGTCCAAAACGGACATCGTTTGCCCCTCCAAAAGCCCAAAAAACGAAGCCTTCAACCCGTGCGCATCCGTAAGCTTTTATAAGCTTCAATGGAGGATTTGGCAAATTTATTGGATTCGATTGAAGCCATTAACTATTGGGCATTTAAGAGGTCTTTATCATACACGTAATTCCACATTTAATCGGATTGAATGACGATTAAAATTGTAAAATTTTATCCCCAAATCCACCGTGTCGTCCAAGGGGCCGATTTGAAAAAATCCAAAATTGGATCAAATCGTCTTCTATTGAGGGCATGAACCATAGGGCCTTGTTGAGGGTATCCTAAGATTCAAAATGCCTATAAAATCTTCTTCAATCGTTGCCCCAATGCATCCAATTTCGAAGTCAAAACTCATGAACCTTAAATACCGTTACCGGTTATTCTTGACCGAAATTCGAGCACATGCAAGCTTTATTCTTGCAATTGTTGGTACTACTAGCTTTGAAAATTAGTCCTCTTTCAAAGCCCTCTCTTTACATCGCCGGAAAAAGACCACTTCCATTCAATTTGGAGTTTTTCCGACGAAGTGTCAAGAAGGTATTCCGGCGGGATTGAATTTGTGTCCATTTTGCGATTTTTGGGGTATTTTTGATTTGTTTTGTCTTAATCTTGGTTAAATTAATTAATCTAGATTAGTGAAAAATATTTTATGATCAATTTGGTGAAATACTATAGTACATAAGTATAACTATATGAAATTTAATGAAATAATATAGTATATAAGTCTAAGTATACTAGATTTAATGAAATACTATAGTATATAAGTGTAACTATATGAAATATAATAAAATACTATAGTATATAAATCTAAGTATACTAGATTTAATAATATATTATACTATATAAGTATAACTATATGAAATATAATGAAATACTATAGTATATAAGTCTAAGTATACTAGATTTAATGAAATACTATACTACATAAGTGTAACTATATGAAATAAAATGAAATACTATAGTATATACGTGTAACTATATGAAATATAATGAAATACTATAGTATATAAGTCTAAGTATACTAGACTTAATGAAATGCTATAATACATAAGTGTAATTATATGAAATTTAATGAAATACTAGAGTATATAAGTCTAAGTATACTAGATTTAATGAAATACTATAGTATATAAGTATAACTATATGAAATATAATAAAATACTATAATATATAAGTTTAAGTATACTAGATTTATTGAAATACTATACTACATAAGTGTAAGTATATGAAATATAATAAAATACTATAATATATAAGTTTAAGTATACTAGATTTAATGAAATACTATACTATATAAGTGTAACTATATGAAATATAATAAAATACTATAGTATATAAGTGTAACTATACGAAATTTTATTAAATTTTGTATAGTTACACTTATATACTATAGTATTTCATTATATTTTATATAGTTACACTTATGTATTATAATATTTTATTACATTTCATATAGTTACACTTATGTACTATAGTATTTCATTACATTTCATATAGTTACACTTATATAGTATAGTATTTCATTAAATCTAGTATACTTAAACTTATATATTATAGTATTTTATTATATTTCATATAGTTACACTTATGTACTATAGTATTTCATTACATTTCATATAGTTACACTTATTTACTATAGTATTTCATTACATTTCATATAGTTACACTTATATAGTATAGTATTTCATTAAATCTAGTATACTTAGACTTATATACTATGGTATTTCATTAAATCTAGTATACTTAAACTTATATAATATAGTATTTCATTAAATTTCATATAGTTATACTTATGTACTATAGTATTTCATTATATTTCTTATAGTTACACTTATATACTATAGTATTTCATTAATCAAGTTTACTTAAACTTATATACTATAGTATTTCATTAAATTTCATATCGTTACACTTATGTATTATAGTATTTCATTACATTTCATATAGTTACACTTATGTACTATAGTACTTCATTACATTTCGTATAGTTACACTTATGTACTATAGTATTTTATTACATTTCATATAGTTACACTTATGTACTATAGTATTTCATTACATTTCATATAGTTACACTTATATAGTATAGTATTTCATTAAATCTAGTATACTTAGACTTATATACTATGGTATTTCATTAAATCTAGTATACTTAAACTTATATTATATAGTATTTCATTAAATTTCATATAGTTACACTTATGTACTATAGTATTTCATTATATTTCATATAGTTACACTTGTATACTATAGTATTTCATTAATCAAGTATACTTAAACTTATATACTATAGTATTTCATTAAATTTCATATAGTTACACTTATGTACTATAGTATTTCATTACATTTCATATAGTTACATGTATGTACTATAGTACTTCATTACATTTCATATAGTTACACTTATGTACTATAGTACTTCATTACATTTCATATAGTTACACTTATGTACTATAGTACTTCATTACATTTCATATAGTTACACTTATGTACTATAGTATTTTATTACATTTCATATAGTTACACTTATTTACTATAGTATTTCATTACATTTCATATAGTTACACTTATATAGTATAGTATTTCATTAAATCTAGTATACTTAGACTTATATACTATGGTATTTCATTAAAACTGGTATACTTAAACTTATATAGTTTAATATTTCATTAAATTTCATATAGTTACAATTATGTAGTATAGTATTTCATTAAATCTAGTATACTTAAACTTATATATTATAGTATTTTATTATATTTCATATAGTTACACTTATGTAGTATAGTATTTCAATAAATCTAGTATACTTAAACTTATATATTATACTATTTTATTATATTTCATATAGTTACACTTATATACTAT
The DNA here is from genome assembly GCA_027886185.1 of Rheum nobile. Taxonomy (NCBI): domain Eukaryota; kingdom Viridiplantae; phylum Streptophyta; class Magnoliopsida; order Caryophyllales; family Polygonaceae; genus Rheum; species Rheum nobile. The sequence continues at coordinate 327,818 of WOAB01000738.1, read as the reverse complement.
AGTATTTCATTAAATCTAGTATACTTAGACTTATATACTATAGTATTTCATGAAATTTCATATAGTTACACTTATTTACTATAGTATTTCATTATAATTAAGTATTATGAACTTATTACTTATATACTATAGTTACACATTATGGATAAGTATTATGAACTTATTACTTATATACTATAGTTATGTATTATAGTTAAGTATTACAAAATATATTAGTTATAAAGTATAGTTATGCATTATAATTAAGTATTACGTGCTTATTACTTATATACTATAGTTAAACATTATGGTTAAGTATTTATGAATTTATTACTTATATACTATGTATTATAGTTAAATATTATGAACTTATTACTTACATATTATATATCGGACACCAAATTGATCCTAAAATATTTTTCACTAATCTAGATTAATTAATTTAACCAAGATTAAGACAAAACAAATCAAAAATACCCCAAAAATCGCAAAATGGGCACAAATTCAATCCCGCCGGAATGCCTTCTTGACACCTCGTCGGAAAAACTCCAAATTGAATGGAAGTGGTCTTTTTCCGGCGATGTAAAGAGAGGGTTTTGAAAGATGACTAATTTTCAAGGCTAGTAGTACCAACAATTGCAAGAATAAAGCTTGCATGTGCTCGAATTTCGATCAAGAACAACCGGTAACGGGATTTAAGGTTCATGAGTTTTGACTTCGAAATTGGATGCATTGGGGCAACGATTGAATGTGATTTTATAGGCATTTTGAATCTTAGGATACCCTCAACAAGGCCCTATGGTTCATGCCCTCCAATTGAAGACGATTTGATCCAATTTTGGATTTTTTCAAATCGGTCCCTTGGACGACACAGTGGCTTTGGGGATAAAATTCTACGATTTTAATCGACATTCAATCCGATTAAATGTGGAATTACGTATATGATAAGGTCCTCTTAAATGCCCAATAGTTAATGGCTTCAATCGAATCCAAGAAATTTGTCAAATCCTCCATTGAAGCTTATAAAAGCTTACGGATGCGCACGCGTTGAAGGCTTCATTTTTTGGGCTTTTGGAGGGACAAACGATGTCCATTTTGGACGAATTTTATATGTACGGACTCGTATTGAAATTATCTACATGATTATGGGGAAAAATGCAATTTTGTAAGAAAAAACAATTTAGTACTGTACGCCTAAGGTAAGCGTGTAAGAACCGTGAGCTGTATTTTCAAAATACCCGCAATACTCCTGCACGCTTACCTTAAGCGTGTAAAATCACACGCTTAAGATAAGCGTGTAAAATAGCGTCGATATAAACAATATTTCGCGTGTGTTTAGCGATATCCATAAAAAATTGCAAAAATGAACGTGGATTGCAAAAAAAAAAGTAAACGAACCTTTAAATTCCAGAGCTCAATTTTTTGAAAATCCGTTTCTTATAAACCAAACGAACCCTTATCTCACAGCCCCCACTCTCTCTCCTGCTTCCTCCCTCTCTCTCTCTTTAGTCTCTCAACCAAAGAAAGAAAAAGAAAAGGGGGGGAAACAATGGCAGACAAATCAGAGCCATCTTTAATGGCGGAATCGGAGCAAGATATTCAACAGGAACCTTCGCCCGCGCCCGAACCGACCGGAGACGGCGATTCCGGATCCCGCACCGAGTCGACGTCTCACCACCTCACGGTCCCGGCGGGACTGAGTCAAGCCGAGTTCGACTCGCTCCGCCCCTTCGTCACCGAGTTCCACACCTACCGAATCGAGCGAGGGAGGCAATGCTCCTCGCTCCTCGCGCAGAATATCCACGCGCCGCGCGACGTGGTGTGGTCGATCGTTCGCCGATTCGACAAGCCGCAGATCTACAAGCACTTTATCAAGAACTGTACCGTCGAGGAAGGGTTTCAGGTCAGCGTCGGCTGCACCAGAGACGTCAGCGTCATCTCTGGCCTGCCGGCGGCCACGAGCACCGAGCGCCTCGATATACTCGACGACGAGCGGTTCGTCACCGGATTCACCATCATCGGCGGCGAGCACCGCCTCCGGAACTACCATTCTGTCACCACGCTCCACCAGATCGGAAGCTTGACCATCGTTTTGGAGTCTTACGTCGTCGATGTGCCGGAGGGGAACACGGAGGAAGACACGCGCCTGTTCGCCGACACGGTGATTAAGCTCAACCTCCAGAAGCTGGGATTCGTCGCCGCGGCTTCCGCGCGTGAGGCTGGTGGCGCGTAGGTATACGGTTGCGGTGAATGGCGATGAATAACAGATCGACGTGGAACTTTCTTTTTCTTCCCCCCTCCTTTTTTACGGCTTTAAGTAATTTTTACTTCTCCGTATTTTTCTTTCTCGTTTTGGTCTCTCATGATTCTGTTTCAGCGTCTGTGGTTACTATTTTCGACCCTCCGAAGGGGGGAAAATTAATGTGGAGGCCTGGAATTTAAAAAGTAAAAAAGAGAGGAGAGAACATGATTGAAATTACCTTTATAAGTTGCAAAAGTGGATTGTACAAGTTACGATTTTTCCAAATTTGGATGTTTCCAAATCTTGGGATAAATGTTTATTGCACCTGTTGTATTCTACACCTTTTGATATTTATCATTAAATAGATTTATTTTTTATTTTAAATTATTTTTATAAACTAAAGTGACCCATAGAGCCTGTAAAAAAACTGAAATTCTACTCAAATGAGATTTAAAAATAATACATGCAAGTTTCAACTTCCGATGTACAATAGGCCACTGTTCAATAGGCCACTGTTCCTCTTCTCCCTTGAGAAGTTGGTGTATTCGAGGCTTGTAAATATGATTTTTACTTTCTAAATCGCGAATCTAAGACATAAATAATGGATTTTTTTGCTAGGACTTTTGTCTCGATAATTGTGATTTTCAGATCTTTCTATGAATTTGTGGAAAATTCCTCTGGTTGGGTGGTGAAATTAGAAAATGTTCTTATAAATTTTTGGAGGGAGGCGGTGGTCGAAAATGTGCGTGGCAGAGAACAATTTGTTTGACGGCGGATTATAATTTGAGTTGCAGGCGGTGTGGGTAAAAATCGCCGGAGGAGAGTAGCGGTTTTGCTCTAGTGATATGGGTTTCCGTTGTCTTCGATGGAGGTCAAATTCGGTGATGTGGGTGCCCAATTTGATAGTGGTGTGGGCGAGAAATCATATAAAGAAGAGGGCAACAACTTAGATGGCAATGGTTAGAATTTGAGTTTTTTATTGGAGGTCAAAGTTGATGGTGGAATTGGGGAAGCGGAGGATGGTGATGGTCATGAGATTTTTAGAGTTCATGGATGTATTGTTGAAGAAGGGAAGCAGACATGGGTAACAGTATTACACAATAAAAGTTTTATCTTTTCAAAAACACTTTAGATTTAATTTTACTTTTCAGTATATTGAGTGACGTGTGTCAACATTATAGCAATTGGTGTAAGAGATTCCTTTACACCCGGTGTAAACGTACGAGGATCCCAAATCTTGGGTGCATATACAAATGTGCAATTGTGAAGGAATTGTGTCCTTTAATCAAAAGTACAATTATTGATTATGAAGTGGGACCGTTTATGGAGATATTTAATCCGATGATTTTAGGTAGTCATAGTGTTTTGCTAGAAGCCAACTATGATTTATAGACTATATGTTATAAAGTATGTCATAAAGTCTATTGCTATTATTACCGGGGTCCTACGAGGTCACACCCTTAGAGTTTGGACTGGATCAGTTTAATGGGAGATATATTATATAAAGTATATGATATAAAGTTATATATGATATAACTTGGGAGATAAGGTTTATTAATAATAAAGTGTTATTGTTAATAACAAAAGATATACTTATTTAGAAAATAAGATATCTATACATGACAATATAAAATGAGGGTTTTTAGGAAAAGCTCATTCACCTAATTCACTTGAAGAAGTACGACTGCCACCATCTCTTCGGAGCTCTCTCGTTCGCCTTCGTTCCTCGCTCTAGCAACCGAGTCCTAGGCGATCCAGATCCAAGCTCGGGTGGACCAAATAGAGGAGTCACACGTGAGACTCTATTCTCTTCATTCCAACAGATTGAAACACGAATCAAAAGGTATTTGATTCTTCCTATCTATGATCTATTTGGTTTATGCATGAGATCCTTGGTTAGATGTTAGGAAATAGTTTCCTGAAATTCCGCTTTACGCATCTCAAATCCCTACAGTGGTATCAGTTGCCGCTTGCATAAATTGATTAGATCAAGTTTAGAGTTTTAAATTTTGATGCATGCTCATGATTGTCTTGATTCAAATTAAGTGGAAATTTGATATATAGGTTAATTTGCATGATTAAAATTATGATTTTAATTGATTGGATTAGTAAAGTTGATTATTCTACACATACTTGATTCATGTGATTTAATCATACAAGAGATATGATTTTTTGACATGTTTTAAATCATTAGATGAAGATTTGATTTTCATAAGATGAATCAACTACCCAAATTTTGGTTTTGTGTTAAATTCTGATTTTTAACGAATTTTCAAGAATTGTTAACTGCGGCATGTTCGGTGGCTGATTTCATAAGATGATATTCTGCTTGCTTTAAAGAATTGATTTTCATATGAAACGGTGGCTGCTTTAAATTGTTAACAGTGTTGGACCAATTTCCAGAATTGATTTTATAAGATATCATATCTACTTGTTTTAATTACTGCAGTGTTGTTCCGAACAATCATATTTGATTTAATTGTTCAGATGGATCAACTTGATTTAATTAATCCGGTGGAATTGTTCGGCTCATGGTCATGTGGTGGCTGGTTCGGGTCGGACCTGGGTCGGCCCGTAGGGGCTGCGTGGTTCGGTGGGAGCGGGTTGGTCCGGTTTTGACTCGGACGCGATTCGGTCCGGTTGGGTAGATTTGGCGTTTTAGGATAATTTCTTAAACTATAAGATAAGATCTTATTTATTTAATTGGATAATATTTGATATCATCTAAATTATATAATTTTCTAAAAGTTGTTAGGATAGATTCCCACTAGATTTAGATAAGGATATTTGATATCTTATCTTGTTGATGCATATCTTATCCAATAATGCATTTTAATGATTAATTATGATTAATTCTATATATTATTTTTAATTTGAATTAAGAATTTGATATTAAATTATTTATGTCATGAGATGATTTATTTAATTTGATATGGTTTTAGTTAAATTAGTGATGTTATTTATTAGATTAATATTATTGGTAATATTTGATATTATTATTGCATGCATGTTTTATGATATTATGATATAATTGTTTGCATGAAGTGACTAGTATGGACCACATTAGGATAGATAAATACGGTCTGCGTACCGTTATATTTTTCTTGTACATGATCTGCGCATCGTTATGTATTTTTGTAATTTAAATTTCTGCAAGAGAGTTTATTTCAATTATATGTAAGACAAGAAGAAGAAGATCCTAAGAAGATCAAAGGATGGAGATCCATGGAGGATACTAAGGATGGAGATCCAAGAGTAACAAGAGCCATGAAGATTAGATCTTTAATTTTGGTTTTTAGGGGCCATACTAGGATCACGTTTAATTACTGTATTACTTGAATGCTTTATTTCCCACTTTGCATGCTTGCTTGTTTGTTTATGTTATTTTGTTCACTAGTAAATAAACAACCATTGCATGCTTAAGTCCCTTAACAGAATATTGAGATCATGCCTTTCCATATCATAACCATGAGGCCCTTGGGATTCGTTGGATAGTTTTCGCCCTAGCGAGGTGTCATTCCTTGACCTTGGGATAGTGCGGGTATGTCTAATAGGGGCATGCTGCCTTGGTATGGTTACACTCAACAAGAGACCAAAAGGCTCAATTTTGGATCTTGAGGCATAAGGATGAGTCTTACATAAGATATGACCATCAACCAAGAGTTATAAGGTGTTATAATTAGTAAAGAAGTTTACTTACCTTGATTACATGGGACTTGAGAAAGTGCCCTAGTACACTCGAGTTTCATCTAAGATAGGATCTTGGAATCATTTTACTCACAAGGGAAAAGATAATTGAGTAGAATGGGCAATAACTTACTGTTTATAACTTGTCTAAATTTTAAGTTCTTGCATCTCAAGCATAATTTATCTGCATGTTTTATTCCGTTTTGTAGTTACTATGTCTTCTGAACACCTCAAATTCACTCTCCGCTCAATTGTTAAGAAAAACAAGTTGAACGACACAAATTTCCTTGATCGGGAAAGACATATGAGAATCAGTCTCATGTCTGAGGGACAAGAGGATTTCCTTGAAAACCCCATCCCAGAGTTGATTGCCACCTCATCTGATGAGGATAAGGTAAGTCACAAAAACTTGGAAGAAAAGAAGAGGGGAACAGTCTCCACTTCAGGTATTTACGTTACTGAAATCTTATCAACCAAGTCTCATTCTTGGATATTAGATTCAGGATGTGGTTCTCACATTATTTCGAATGTGCAAGGACTAAGAAATAGGAGACGATTGCAGAAGGGTGAGATAGATCTCCGCGTTGGAAATGGAGCAAGGGTTGCTGCACTTGCCATTGGAGATTGTAGTCTACCTCTACCTTCTGGCTTAGTTTTAGAACTTTATAATTGTTATTTTGTTCCTTCTATTACTAAGAATTTGATTTCAATTTCAGTTTTGAACCTTGAGGGTTATGAATTTGTCATTAAGGATTGTTTTTCCATTTATAAGAATGACATTTTCTATGCTCGAGCCCATGTGAGTAGTAGTGGACTATACATGTTGGATCTCAAATCTGAAATTTATAACGTTGATACAAAGAGGCAAAAGTCGAATATAAGTAAAGCCAATCTATGGCATTGTCGCTTGGGTCACATTAGCATCAAATGCATGAAGGAAATCCAAACGGTTGGTAGCCTAAAGTTATTTGATTTAGAATCATTTGAAACATGTGAGTCATGTCTGATGGGCAAGATGACAAGGTCACCTTTCACTGGTACGAGTGAGAGGACTACTGAGCTCTTAGTTCTCATACATACCGATCTGTGTGGACCTATGAGTACAGAAGCTAGGAGAGGCTATCGATACTTCATTACATTTACTGATGATTTTAGTAGATATGGGTATATCTACTTAATGAAGCATAAATTTGAGTCCTTTGAAAAGTTCAAAGAATTCCAGAATGAAGTTGTGACACAGACTGACAAGAAGATAAAGGCACTCTGATCAGATCGAAGGGGGCGAATATCTGAGCCAAGAATTCGACCATCACTTGAGAAGTTGTGGTATTTTGACACAATTGACTCCACCAGGCACGCCACAGTTGAATGGCGTATCTGAGAGGAGAAACATGACATTGTTAGACATGGTCCGCTCAATGCTGAGTTTTGTTGATCTTCCTATATCTTTTTGGGGATATGCCCTCACCACTGCTGTGTTCACACTAAACAGGACTCCGTCATGATCAGTTGACAAGACACCACATGAGATATGGTATGGAAAAGTTCCTAGCTTGTCATTTATGAAGGTCTGGGGATGTGAGGCTTATGTAAAGCATTTACTATCTGATAAGCTAGCACCCAAATCAGACAAATGCTTCTTTATAGGTTATCCCAAGGAAACAAGGAGATATTATTTCTACAATCCCGTTGAGAACAAAGTATTTGTTGCTCGGGATAGTGTCTTTTTGGAAAAAAGATTTCTTTTCCAAGAAGCCAAGTGGGAGAAATGTTCAGCTTGATGAGATTCAAGTTGAGCAACAAACCCAACAACATGAGGACATAGACGATGTCACTGAGGAACTTGACTTTGGAGGCGTACCTTCTCAAAGGGAAACCGTCCAAATCCAAGATGCGAAGCACCTGATGTAACACCCCCCAATTTGAAAGAATTGAAAGTGCTATTGCCGATGACTCCGGACGTAAACCCCGAAGTCACCCCATGCTTTTCCAACGATATAACTATCTTAAACATAGTTATAATACTAAAATCACAACTTTTATTAAACCACATGGTCGCGGAATTACACATGATTCCAAAAAACGACCCAATTCATCAGAAATACAACAGCGGAAGTCTTTTAAACAAAATAATAAAATATAAAATACATAATGGAAGTCTTTATTAAATACAAACGACAAAACAAGTTGTCGAAAACAAAACACCGTCCATCCTCATAGTCGCTCTAGCCTCCTCGGATCTGCATGTGCCAAAACGGACGGACGACACCACCATGACGTTACAGATAAATAAAATACAAGGGGTTAGTCTAATGAATAGACTAAGCAAGGGCGGAAAACATTCACCAATAATTCACACAAATGCAACACAAGCAGTTCCACATATCACAAATCACATCAAAATCTCAAGCCACATAATTACAACATATCTCTTATAATAGTGTTGATTCTAGCAGAAATACAACCTAATATAATATCAGATTTTAATTATCTCAAATTAATTAACAACCACTTGCCTGGAATAGACGAGTACTACGACAACGCTTAAGAACGGGTCCCTGAGTCCAAAACGGGGACAGATCTGGAATAAAAATCCCTAGGAAACGACCCATAACAAGATCCTAACTTAGATCAAATATCCTCATAAATGAATCTAAAAGAATAGGAAAATAATCAAAAGAATCGAGCCACGCCCCAAGCCAAAACTCCAAGAACACACTCACGGACAAGCCTCGCCGCGGGTGCGGTGGGACTTGCCGCTGGGTGCGGTGGACGGAACAGAGAAAAGCTTCGCGAACAGCCATGGCGGAAAAGAAATTTTACCCAATCGATTGAAGCTTCGTTTTGCATTCGATTTGAACACAAAGCACCTCAAAGCTTCACCCAACACCTGGGCAACCTTCTCCAACCCGCATGGCCTCTCGAATCGAGCTCGAACAGCCCCAAAAATGGCGATTTCAGTGGCCAAAAATAGAGAAAATCAGAGAGCTTAGGGGAGAAGAAGACGAAGGCTCTCCAATCGGTTTCGACCCCCTTTTATAGCTCAAATCTGAGCCTCTTCATGGGAAACACGCTGGGGACAAGGCGAAGGCCAAGTGGACGAGCCACTTGACTGCCCAAAAAACAGAGGAAACAGAGCTACAGTGACCGCCTCGCGAGGAAGACGACACGACTCAGGGAAATGGTCTTGCCGCGGGTGCGGTGGCTCCTGGCGCCGGGTGCGGTGAAGGCCAATTCCACTAATTCTTGTCCGAAGTCGATTTTGCTCAAATTTCTTAACTCCGGGTTAAATATATTCGTACATCATCTAGCACAAACATCTCAAGCAATTACCTCGCACAATTACCGTGCACAAACATCTTGTATAAATACCGTGCACAAATATCTTATATAAATATCTTGCACAAATACTTTATATAATTATCCTGCATATATTTGTGACACTCCAGGCCAAGCTAACACAGCTACCAAGCCACCCACCCACCTAAACGATGCCGGTGCCGGTACTGGCGCCGCCTGAGAGTCCACAATTATCTTACACGAATACCTTATATAAATATTTTACAACAATATCTTATATAATTATTTTGCAACAATATCTTATACAATTATTTTATAACAATATCTTATACGAGTAAAGTTGGAAAAATACCAAAATTTTCCTTACCAAAAATGAGGGGTATTACACCTGAGGTCCGGCATACAGATGTGGTCAACCCAACAGCTGAAGTCTCTCCTATTATTGGACCACTTTGGAGATCAGACAGGCTAAGGCAGCAGCCTAGACGTTATGAGGATTACGTCTTGACTGCTAGCATTAACGTTCTACTTTTAGAGAACAGCGAGCCTGTGACCTATAAGCAAGTGATGGAGGACCCCAACTCCAAGAAATGGCTAGTAGCCATGAAATCCGAAATGGAATCCATGTCTGAGAATCAAGTCTGGGACTTGATAGATTTGCCTGATGGGGTAAAACCTATTGGATGCAAATGAGTCTTTGAGATCAAGACAGACAAGGATGGAAACATTTCTGTCTATAAGGCAAGACTAGTTGCCAAAGGATTTAGACAGGTTCATGGTACTGATCATGATGAAATGTTCGCATCGGTCGTTATGATCAGGTCCATTAGGATACTCCTAGTGATTGCCGCTTATTATGATTATGAGATATGGCAAATCCTAGGAGAATAGGCAAGCTTAAGAAGTCCATCTATGGACTTAAGCAAGCATCCAGGAGTTGGAATCTTCGTTTTGATGAAGTGGTCAAAAAGTTTGATTTCGTCAGATGCGAAGAAGAGCCTTGTGTCTACAAGAAGTTTAGTGGGAGCAACATGGCCTTCCTAGTTCTATATGTGGATGACATATTACTCATTGGGAATGAAATTCCTATGCTAGAGTCGGTTAAGGAGTGGCTTAAAAAGTATTTCTCAATGAAGGACTTGGGAGAGGATGAGTACATACTAGGCATTAAGATCTATAGAGATAGATCTAAGAGACATTGGTCTAAGTCAGGGAACTTATGTAGATAAGGTCCTTGATAGATTCAATATGATGAACTCTAAGAAAGGGTTCATGCCTATGCAGCATGGCTTATATCTCAACAAGAACCAGTGTTCTAAGACACCTAGTGAGACTGAAATGATGAGCATGATTCCCTATGCCTCAGCCATATGATCCATCATGTATGCAATGACTTGTACTCGCCCAGATGTTGCATATGCTTTGAGTATGTGTAGCAGGTACCAATCAAATCCGGGTGATGCACATTGATGTGCAGCCAAGAACATCCAGAAGTACTTATGAAGGACTAGGGATGATCTCTTGATATTTGGAGGTGATGACGAGCTGGTCGTCAAGGGCAATAATGATGCAAGTTTTCAGACAGACAGAGATGATTTTGAATCTCAATCTGGATATGTCTTCATTCTGAATGGAGGAGCCATCAGTTGGAAGAGTTCCAAATCCAGACATGTTCTACGGAAGTACCACATGATCAGACACTATGTTGATAGTGGAGATGTGAGGATGTGCAAGGTGCACACAGACGACCACACTGCAGATCCTTTGACCAAGACCATGTCTAGGCCCAAGTATGACAGTCACACTAGGGCCAAGGGACTCAGACACATTAGAGAGTTCTTTTGAGACATTGTTTGTTTTATGATAAACCTTGTTTATTGTTATTACAGACATTTATGCTTGACTTATATATATGAATTTCATATTATTATTTAATCATTGCTTGGGATTAGATAAAGTATCCAAACAATTTAATAGTTATCAAATGGGCTCATCAAAACTGTTTTGGTGAATGAAACCCCATTAAGTGAACTGAAATTATAAAATTGTTAGAAGTCCATAGTCTAAGTTGTTAACTTGGATACAAATGACTTAATCAAAAGACGATATGTGAGATTGATTGATAACACCGGGTTTCATGTGTTATAGGGACATGGAGATGTCTAATCGATTACATAGATGTGTATACCGATACGCATCGGACAGACCGATCTTAGGATTCCTCGGGACTTTACTGCGGAATTCTAGGATTATTCATGATTAGTGAGTTCCTTAGACATGAGTATGATATAGTTATCATATGACTGCTGATATGTCTTTGACGCTGTCAAACGCTGACCGTAACAGGCAGTTATAAAGGCAGTGATTGGGATTGCCAAAAGTTGAGTGGGAGCTGTAGTCTTACAAGATTGAATATGTCCTCATATTCCATGTATACAACGATACATTTGGAAAGGATTGGTGTCTCGGCCACTTGAAGAGAGAGAATTGTGAAAACGCATGGCCATGCTCGGATGGATTATTAGTAATTATCCGTACTGACAGTTTGATCTCAAGAGTTCAAGAAACGTATTTGGCGGTAAAGATGAGTTTCATCATATAGTCAGATAAGACACTCTGTGACAAAGGAATTTTAACATTGCACACTTGTTTTAAGGACAAGTGGGAGATTGAAGGAATTGTGTCCTTTAATCAAAGGTGCAATTATTGATTATGAAGTGGGACCATTTATGGAGATATTTAACCCGGTGATTTTAGGTAGTCATAGTGATTTGCTAGAAGCCAACTATGATTTATAGACTATATGTTATAAAGTATGTCATAAAGTCTATTGCTATTATTACCGGATCCTACGAGGTCACACCCTTAGAGTTTGGACTAGATCAGTTTAATGGGAGACATATTATATAAGGTATATGATATAAAGTTATATATGATATAACTTGGGAGAAAAGGTTTATTAATAATAAAGTGTTATTGTTAATAATAAAAGATATACTTATTTAGGAAATAAGATATCTACACATGGCAATATAAAAGGAGGGCTTTTAGGAAAAACCCATTAACCTAATTCACTTGAAGAAGTACGGCTGCCACCATCTCTTCGGAGCTCTCTCGTTCGCCTTCGTTCCTCGCTCTAGCAACCGAGTCCTAGGCGATCCAGATCCAAGCTCGGGTGGACCAAATAGAGGAGTCACATGTGAGACTCTATTCTCTTCATTCCAGCAGATTGAAACATGAATCAAAAGGTATTTGATTCTTCCTCTCTATGATCTATTTGGTTTATGCATGAGATCCTTGGTTAGATGTTAGGAAATGGTTTTCTAAAATTCCGCTTTACGCATCTAAAATCCCTACAAATTGTGCAAATACTACACTTGTACAGTTCTGAGTTGTTGTGATTGGGCAATCAAGCATAGTGTAGCGTTCCATATACTTCTATATTTTCGTTGTTATTATGTGTAGTATTTAATTGAGGATTTTGGGCCCATTGGCCCTTTAAGAGTTTTCAATTAATAAAATGGACCCCTACTAGTTTTTATGTATTTTTCCTACCTCCTACTAGCTTATTTTATTTTATTTTTTCCTCCCTCTTCTTTGTTTTTTCCCTCTCTAAAATATTGTTTTTTGGGTTTAGGGTTTAAGGGGTAGGGTTTAGGGGTATGGAGTAGGGTTTAGGGAGAGGGGTCCATTTTTGCTAAGGGTCTATTAGTTTAAAAAAGGTTTGTCAAATGGTCATTTACCTAACTCACTGTATTTAATTAGTAGTTTAATTGGTTGGAGTTATACTCCCTCCGATTAAAATTATTTATCGTTTAAGGCTAAATTTTTTAATATCTTTTAACTGTCGTTCTAGACATCATAAATATTGGTTTACCACTTCCCTAAAAAAATTGCTAAAGTCAGGGTCTTTTTTACTCAAAATTAATTATGGACCCGTTTGTCAAAATGGAGTAATGCTTTTTCATTGGTCTCTGATGGGAGTAATTAAATCTACGGAAATTTTGCCTGGTAACCCTGAGTTTTTGGCTTTTTCGCGAAATCCCCTCAGGTTTTGACAATTTCGTGTGGTAACCCTGAGGTTTTAATTTATTTTGCCAAATGCCCCTCTCTCTAAAAAACACATTAACTTCAGTATTTTTTTTAAAAAAAAAGCTTAAAAAAAACAAAGGGGTCTTCATGATTGCGGAAGAAGAAGGCCATTCGCGCCGTCGCCTGAAGACGGTGGCTCTGAAGAGTCGGCGGTGGCTCTGAAGACGCCCTTCGTGCCGTCGCCGGAGGAGGAGGAGGTGGAGGCGGGGGAGGAACGCGGTGGATTATCGGCGGAGGACGCATGATGTATTCTGGCGAGCACGAGTTCGAGCTGTCGGAGGCCGAATTGACCAGCACCGACGGGCCTGAACGGGCCGAATTTCCCGGCGAGGATGAACTTGAATCCTCGTAGGATGTGAATTTGGAGATTTTGGATTCGTTTTGGAATCCTTCGATCCGTGCTAGGGCTTCTACTCTTCTGGTGCTAGATGACCTAAAATTTTCGATTCTCCCGAAGGAGTTCGCCGGCGAGTAGAACTCGTCGGAGTCGGTGGCGTCTGAGTCAGAGTTTCGGGGGTGGTTGTGTTTGTGGAGAGGCCAGAGAGGAGGGAGAGGTCGAATTTCGGGGGATTCGATTTGATTATCATGGTGGAGAGGCTCGAATTCGGTGGAGTTGGATGCGGCCATGGTTCCAAGGTAGAGGAATTCGGAGCTGGTGGTGGAGACGCCAGCGCGGACGGGGAGTTTGGGAGGGCGGCCGTCGGACGTGGCGGAGTAGGGCGGATAGAGGACGGTGTTGTCGGAATGTGGGGTTTCTTCCGTCGAAGGAGGACCAAAAACGCTCTTCGTGCCGTCGCCGGAGGTGGAGGCGGGGAAGAAGAAGGCACAGCCTCTTCTTGGTCGGGTTTGGCCACGAAGAACCAGGAAGAAGAAACCCTTTTTTTGTTTTTTACCCCTTTTTTATTTATTTAAGTTAATGTGTTTTTTTACCAGAATAGAGGAAGGGGCATTTGGCAAAATAAATTAAAACCTTAGGGTTACTATACGAAATTGTCAAAACCTAAGGGGATTTTGCGAAAAAGCCAAAAATTCAGGGTTACCAGGCGAAATTTCCGTTAAATCTATCACTACACCAGTACATGCACATCACCATTTCCCAATGTATTTTATTTGCTTTAGATATTACAATTAACTCTTCTTAATATTTGTGCAAATTTTTAAAACGATAGATAATTTTGATCGGAGGGAGTACAATTAACTAGTATAGTGTATGTGTCATTCATGAAATTGAATTTCTTAAATGTGTTTAAAAATATGACATTAAAACTATGAAGTCAAATACGTTTTGGGTAGTAAAAGATGGTTAATTTTATATATTAGTGCTCGTAAAAATGTCATATTATAAAAAAGACAACAATAACTGAAAAGTATTATCATTAATGTTGTCCAAGTCCATAGTTGAATGTTAAATATAAATCATACCTAATTATGTTAGGGGGAAATGAATAATAAATGTTCTTTCCATGATATTTTTTAAAATCTTCTTTTTATTTAATATTTTCAACTTTGTATTAGACAAAAACATAATTTACCTAGAACGAATAAAATTGCAACATTTATTAATTTCCTTTTTACATAAATAATATCATATGGTAATCTATACGTACATTTTCAATTTATTTTATCATGTATTTGTAAAAGTTTCAAGAGAGAAAAATGTTAGTTAGATATGAGATTTCGTTAGTAAATATTGAGATTGATTTATTTCTTCTCTTTTTGAATGGGTGTTGTTAAACACCCATACATTTTTATTATTTACACCCACTGTATGTATACGGAACGGGGAAGAATATATATTGATCTACGCATGTGGAACGCGTACTTATGTATATGCATTAGAAATACACATGCATATATATGTGCACTACGCATACACAGATTATTCTTGCTGTTAATTAACGTTAACGATCCTGATTATTAATGTTTTAGATTTTTTAAATTCGAACGAGTTAAGTTTACTATGTTTATTATTATACAATTTTATTGTAAATTAGTTATTTCTATATATAATATGGTTAACTTGATAGTTTGTTATATATTCTACGGTTTTTCTAGTGTGTGCTCATGGTTACATGCTAACTTGTTATTTCAAAGATATTTATATATTTTTTTACCTATTTAGTTATATTATTTTTTATTTGTAATTTAAATTATTTATAATATATGTGCGTAAATTATGTTAAAATTATTTATAAATTAAAATATAGGGCCAAATACTAAAATTTCCCGTTCAAGGCGTCATATCCAATTTTTTTTGTTCAAACAGAATCTTGCCGTTAACGTTTAATTTTGAACGTGTGCGCATGTGGAATGTGGATACATACGCATATGTATGCACAGTGCGGATACATACGCATATGTATGCGCAGTGCGGATACATACACATATGTATGCACAGTGCGGATACATACGCATATGTATGCACAGTGCGGATACATACGCATATGTATGCGCAGTGCGGATACATACGCATTTGTATGCGCAGTGCGGATACATACGCATATGTATCCGCACTGCACATACATATGCATATGATTTTCGAATGCATAAACAAAAGTATACGCATTCCGCATGCGTGAGTGTAAATAATAAAAAGTTATGGGTGTGTTTAATACCCCGTTTTGAATAGATAAGATTATATTAATATATATAAGGGGTTGCAGTGATACTTTTTACATTATTATTTAATAAATTTAACCTTCTCTAGTAACGAAGTGTATGTCATATTTTATCAATTAGGCTACATAATATTCCAGCTAATTAAGGAGTTCAAATTTGACTATAAACACAATAAAATAACAAAATATATCCACGAATGAATAGATAGAAAATAAATTTGTTTAATTTAAAAAAATTAACATATAATTAAATCGGATTTACTGTTATATTTTTAAAGGATGGATGATCAAATTTGACTATAAACACAATAAACTAACAAAATATATCCACGAATGAATAGATAAAAATTTATTTATTTAATTAAACAGAATTTAATATATAATTAAATCAGATTCACTGTTATAACTTTTTTTTAAAGGATTGATAATGTGACGGATTATGATTCGATGAATGACGATACATATGTGAATTGAACGTGAGACTGATATTTAGAATTTAAGCCTTTACTTTAGTTCGAAAAGGAGGATGAAAAGGACAGTAAAGGGTCAACCCATGGAAAAAATGTTTATATAATGGTGGATCAGGCATCTTTCAATTTAAGGATATTGGTGTCATTTCAATGGCTCAGTTTTACACAGAAAGGAGGCTTTTGTACAACGTTATATTTGTAGGAAAATTTTGTTTTTTGGTAAAAGTGTAAGTAGTTGACAAATTCCATAATCATCCCCCAAAAAATGGAAACTAAAATTAACTTGGGGAGTGCAATATTGCAATGTGCAGGAGGAGATGGAGTATTTTTATGTCTAAGGTGAAAAGTTATGGTAATATTCGGTGGAATTTTGAATAAATTATAGCCGCAGAGTTTTAAATCCTATACTAATAAAAAACTCCGTTATAAAAAAATTAATATATATAGATAGATACGATGAGAGAGAAAATGATAATTTTAATCGTTAAATTTTTATTTAACTATTCATATTTTTTCAATCCTACCTAGAATTTTGTTTCAAACTTTATTAGAACTAGGAGTGGATGCAGGATTTCAGTCCAGATGAGCTAAATTAAATTATTATTATAATAAGTGAAAAATATAAGCATTAAAATTATATAAGAGTTTTAATTAGATAACATTTTTTCGACATGGCATGTTATGAAATCTTACAATAATACGTTCAATCTAAATAGATTTCATTACATCTTGCTCAACATTCGCAATTATTTTTAAGTCGATTGCGTACTCAATTTTTTGAGAACTTTCATAAAAGAAAAAAACACTTTTAGTAGTAAGTAGTATTTGTTGCAACTTACAACATGTAAAAAATATTAACTTCACAAAAAATAGACATGGTACTATTTCAACTAAAACCAATTTCTTCAAAAGCTAACTAATAACTTTTAAAAATTAAGTTCTCAGGAAAAACAAATTAAGATACCATAAATATGATGCTTTTAGGAAAAAAAAATTAAAAATTAAAAATAAACACAAAGATTTTAAAAAAAAAAATTAAGAAAAAATACAAAAAAAACATATTTTTTTTTAAAAAAAAAAACCTAGTGCCCCACTAGGCCCCATGTGGCTCCGCCAATGATTGGAACTAAACCCGAAAAGTTAACAAACATCTTATACTTCATTCGGTAAGAAATAAGTATCAATCTAGCTTTCATTTTTTATTAAGAAATATTTGTCATTTTAGAGTTTTATGTAATAATCTATTTGTGAGAATTCTTGAAAATTACACATATTGATATAATCTATACAAACATATCTTTATTCATTGGTAAAAAAATGAGGTAAGTAGATAATTATTAAGTTATAAATGTTAGAAAAAATTTATAATATTTTAGCATAATAATTAATTTTTTTAATGATTATATCAAATGTCAACACTTATTTCTTAAAAAGGGAGTAAAATTTTCTTATTATTATGTCTTATATTCTAAAATATGTGGACAACGGAATATAAGCAACCGAATAATGTGACACGACCTTAACGCCTCTTTTATTGGTAAACAATTGTTTGAATATATTTTCCGCCGTGGCACTTTTTCATGGTTAAAGAGCACAGCACTTGCATTTTTTGGACCATTTTTTAAGTTGTTGGTGCTTGAATTATCTAGTAAATGCTTATATGAATAGGAAAACAAGTAGCTATTTAATTTTTTTAGAAGTAAAATAATTTAATTATAATAATAAAGAAAATGAAACAAAAATACTTACAATTCTGATATAGTGTCACCTCTCCTAAAAAAAACATACCCAAATACATGTTTGTGGTGAAATGGAGTCATAGCAGCTAGATAAATTTGAGTGAAATAAATTAGATAAAGCTTGTGATGTGTCGAACGAAAAGCTGAGTGGAATACCTACCTCAACGTAAAAATTTAACGAATTTACCTATGTGAAAAGTTTTAAACCCTCTTTGTGACTCTGTCTAAGATCGAGATGGAATATCCTCGTTGTTTCATATTGCATACGGTATCACTAATTTACCACTATTTTCTCTATAGTGATTATGATCTATGAATTTAGGGGTGATTAGGAGTTCCCTTTACAAAAACCCTAAATTTCATCACAACTTTATATTATCGTGTTTTTTGCTTCTAGCAATTACATGAGATATATATGTGTAAATTATTTTCATTTAGGTAATTTACAATTAGCTTTTATTAGACCTGATCAAACACGGGCCCGGGCCGGGCCCGTGTCATTTTTTGAGCCCGTTTTTGTGGGCCGGGCCCGTTTTTCAGGCCCAAGGTGGTAACCGTGCCCGTCCGGAAGTCCGGGCCGGCCCGCGGGTAGCCCACAAAGCATACAACCTATTTTTAAATTAATTTTTTGATGTATTTTTTTAGTTTTTTTTGTGTTTGACAAAATGACGGGCCGGGCCGGCCCGTTATATTATTTTTTTAATATATATTTTTAGGTTAGATTTATTTTTTAAATATATTTTTATATAATTAAAATTTTATACGGGCCGAGCGGCCCGTACGGGCTTGACCATGTTACTGGGCCCGGCCCGTCAGCCCGAACGGGCCGGGCCAACCGACCCGTTCGGGCTGAAACCCTTGTCCAGGCCCGTATTGTTTAGCAGTCGGACCGGCCTGCGTTTGCTCAGGTATAGCTTTCATGCAGAACAATTAAACACCCAAGAATATTTGATATATGGTATTGTGTAGGTGCAAAAAATGCTCTCCATGTGAATTGCGCAAGGAATGCACATTCTAGTGTTGTTAAGTGTACATTCATCTATACGCACATTTGTTTATCATATGATGTATATTTGTGTTGTGCTACGATATACATCGCTACAGTGAACATTGCTACAATGCACATTTGTTTGTTTCTATGATTAACATGTGTGTTGTATTATGATACACATCGCTACAGTGCCCATGTGGTTAGAGATGACACGGTTCCAGAATCGGCGGTTCTCAGTTTTGGAACCTCCGGTTCCACGAAAATGAAAACCGAAACCGGTCAAATCCGGTTCCGGTTTCATTTTTTTTTTCAAAAAAAAGGTCAAAAATTTCAAAAAGATATCAAATAAGGCAGAATCGAAGGTTTTGGCTCCAGAACCGGGATTTTTGGTGTCAAAACCTCCGATTTCACTTGATTTTGTTATAAGATATTCGAAAATTTGAAAATAAAATAAAAAATGAGTTCGATTCTATATTTATTGGAACCGGAACCGGACTAAGAAGGTTTTTCCCATTCCGTTTCGATTCCAGCTTTTCTGGTTTACGGATCCTCCGGTTTCGTTTAGTTCAATATGTAATAATGTAATATTCCGGTTTCGTTTATTATTGGAGTCTGATGTCATGAATTGCGTAATAAAATTAGTGGAGGAAAAGGATTTAATCGGCTTGATTGGTACAAAGGAAACCCAATCATGTAATAAAATAATTGTTATATACATAGATTATGTTTGTTTGTATAACAATCTTGCAAGTAATAATAAAGCGAGAAAGAGAAGTATGGGAAAAGGGGAAAATAAAATATTCCATTTAACTTTTCTGATGTTAAGAGAGAATATGATCAGGCAAAGCTTTTTGCACCGGCGCCGAGATGTGACCGGTGAGTGGCGCACGGCACTCACTGCCGCGCGGCCGGCACTCACTGTCGGCAGCCGGCGTCGGCGGTGAGTCCGGCGGTGGGTCCGGTGGTGGGTGTTGGCCGGCGGTGGGTCCGGCGACGGGTGCCCTGAGCGTCACGTGGAGGGAGTTCGATCTGGCGCCGCCGCGCGGTGGACCGGGAGTTCGATCTCGCCGGTGATGGACGATCTCGCTGTTAATGGACGTCGGTGATGGGTTTAGGGTTTAAGGTTTAGGGTTTAGGGTTCAGGATTTATGGTAGAATATTCGGTGGATTTCAATCATAATTTTTCGGTGAATTTTAAGAACTCGACCCGAACCTGACTCGATATTTTTTAAGACTCGATATAATTTTAAAATTCAATATTTTTTAAATATCGAAGAAGAACCCGACTCGATCTAAACCCGACCCGAACTCAACCCGAAAAAGTGTACGACTCGATCGATCCACCGCCGGCCACCTTCGATTCACCGCGGGCACCCCACCGCCGGCACCCACCACCGCCGCGCGCCAGCCGGCACGTGTCAGAGGCACTGTTCCGGTGCAAATAGGATTCGCCATATGATCGGAGGTGGTTGGTGTGGTGGAGCAGACTGCAAAATGGCATGGAGCAAGTCAGAGGTGAAGGGATCTTCCCACATGCCCCATTTCCGGTAATTTTTACTTTCCCCTCCACTCATCTTTGGAATATGCATGATACTACGTATAAATTAGTCTAGGAGTATAAAAATGTGAATGTAATTATACGCGAGAGTTACATACACCTACATTATTCATTTTGTGCGGAATATTATACATATATACATAGAGTCCGTTTCACATACATTTGTATGCTATTGTACAATATGCGAAGCATTTTGCACCGTTGAATTAAAGGATTGTGTGGCTAAAATTAGAATGAAGCGGTTCAGTAAAAAAAATAGAAAAAAGGGACCGGTTCATTTAAGATGGCAATTCCATAAATATTTCAAACTCAGAGCTACAGGGGTAAGGAGGCCTCATCTCCTCTCCGCTTCAGGGGTCCTCTTCTCCTCTCTCTCGTTCATCCATGGTAGCTCACAATCACTACCGAATTTTTCGAATCCCGCTGAGCCATTCTACACACATGGAATCTGACCTTGATTTTCGACCTTCTTCGTCGCACGTCCATGAAAGCTCCGATGGATTTCTGAAATTCTTCTCCGCATATCCATGGAATCTCTGACTTTTACCTTCTTCATCACAAATCGATGGAAGCATTTTTACATACTTCTACTCGTGGTTCTCGGTCGACAACCAACAACGCACAACAAAAGGAACATTGCATCTAATCTGGTGCACAAAATTTAAGATTTTTTGGATTCAAAATATTCTAGGGCTCAAAATGGTAGGATACCGAACTGCGTAGATGATTGAGTTTTAGATTTACATCTGAATGTTCATATAAAAGACTAGGGTTCATGTTTTATATGTAAATGTTCATATATAGTACTTTATGGTTCATATATAGTCATTTGAAAAACATTCATGTTCATGTCCCATGGTCTTGCACCATCGAAAAGACTAAGGGTTAATGTGTTACATGTCCAAATTATTGATTTCATCATAGCCTATTATCTCAAATGGTAGAACAATGTATTCATACACATGAATGATGGTTCAAATCCCTCGTAGGCTACATATTATGGTTGTGAAAAGTTTCAGTTCAAGTTGGTTCACATGTATCATGTTCAAGTTCATATATAGTCTCCTAAGGTTCATAATTATTTTCATGTTGTATGAGTAATAGAAACGTAATGGTTCATATTTAAAATGTCAGTGTTCATATATAAGCATCTAAAGTTCATATTCATTCTTTTCAAAACTTCATCCTTTTTTCATACTTCGAGCACCAAATAAATAAACTAAAGGTTCATATTTTATGTTTCAAGGTTCATATATAGCCATATAATGTTCATATTTAATGATGTCGGTTTTCCAATTAATCTCATTGTGGTTCATTTTATTTTGTGTCTTTATCATCAATCTCTCAGGTTCTTCACATCGAATGTCTAAATAAATGTGAAAATAAACTGATTGTCAGCCATAGAGGACTTTCATTCATTTCCAACTCACATCATCTCTCTCGGGCATTTCATCGAACACCTTGTGGGCTTCTTTCAAGACACAAAAGGAAAGAAAGAAAAACTAAGAAAAAACAAAATAAATACCATCAAAGCGATCTATTAGATCAACACAATGAAACCAAGTTTAGATTAATCAATGAAGATAATAAGCACAACCAAGACAACCGTTCAATCAATCACAACTTCTGCCCAAAAGCATGATATGTTCATAAATATAACTGAAATGTTCATAATTAAACACACGAGATTCATAATCTATGCATATTTCAAGACAAACAGAGGTATCATGCACTCATGATATCTCTCTGAGGTATTTAATCGAACACCTTGTGTGCGTCAATCAATTAATCTATCCTAATCAAATCAAAAGGTTCTCAAAGGTGGTAATGATACGTCTCCACTAACAACAATTCAAACTCATCCAACAAAATGAAATCAAAAGACAAGACATTGCATCAAAAGACAATTCAAACTCATGTTACAATCTAGAACATCAAAATCTATTTTTTTTTTATGCAAAACATCAACAAAACTGAGATTCTAGTAAAAAAGCAGGACATTGCAACAATTCAAACTTCATAATAATCATTAACATCAGGCTCCTCGGTTATAGTCACATCAATACTATGGACACTATTCTCATGAGACAAGTCACAACTACTAGCAACTGAAGTTGATGCACACGTTGAAATACATAGACAATTTAAACGAAATATTAAAGAGCATGTCAGGTTCATTATTAACGTCATAGTGTTCATTATTAATATGATTATGTTCATAATGCGTGCATATTCGTAAACCAACAGAGAAAAAGGATGGACTGTCAATGGCAAAAAACCAAAACACGAATTCTGTAGTTTGATAAAAAAAAAATCAACAAATTTGATTATACAATATAAAAACGACGTTGCAAAATGGAAGAAGCAAACAATCAATCCTACAAGTAAACCTCGATCAAATTTCAAACATTTTGAAGAAAATCAGTACAACGTCCATGGAGGGTGGGAACGAAGAACACAACCAAAAAAGCTAAAATTTGAAGCCAATATGAATGTAAACAGATTGTACAATACAATCTAGTTAGAGTTTGTAGAATCGAGTACAAAATCAACGAGTTGAATCGAATAGTATAACATGTGAGAAGGAGCAGCTCGCCGCAGATGAAGATGGAGAATGAGGGGGAGGGGGGGGGGGGGGGGGAACCTAACGCGCGAATTGACGAAATTGCCCTCCCCTTAATTTGGACTTCAGCTGAAGCGCGCCTCTATACTAGCCATTGATCAAATCCATCCGACGGTGCGAAATGCTTCGCATTTTGCACAGTAATACACTGTTACACGAGATCCGAAATCTATATACATAAATGCCCGCGTTATAAAAATCGTGCTCGTGTCCATGTGATCGGATATCGATCAAAGATAAATATACAAAATAAATAGTAGGTACGCGCACAAAATGCGTATCCAGAAAAATAATCTTTTTAAATCCTACTTTTTAAATAAAAGAATAAAAAAAATCCTAATTTCATTCTCGTATAATCTGAATATCGATTATAATAAGTATAACACATATTTTCCTAATTTTATTATCGTATTATTTGAATATTGATTATACTAAGTATAATGTAATCTTAATTTCATTGTCGTATTGTTCGAATATCGGTTATACTAAGTATAATGTAATCTTAACTTCATTATCGTATTGTTCGAATATCGATTATACTAAGTATAATATAATCATAACTTTATTATCGTATTATTCAAATATCAGTTATACTAAGTGTAATTTAATCATAACTTCATTATCATATTATATGAATATCGATTATACTAAGTATGATGTAATATTAATTTCATTATCGTATTATTTGAATATTGGTTATACTAAGTATAATGTAATCATAACTTTATTATCGTATTATTTGAATATTAATTATACTAAGTGTAATGTAATCATAACTTTATTATCATATTAAGGGTTATCGAAACCCTATGATATCATACCCTACAACGCTTGTAACCCATATGGAGTCCATACCCTGTTTCGCTTGTTTCGGTGTCTCAGAGGGACCCTAAATTTCATACCCTAAAAACCCTAGGGTATGTAGGGTTTGAGATTTAAGGTTATCGAAGCCCTATGATTTTCATACTCTATAATGTTTGTAACCCATAGGGAGTCCATGCCATGTTTTCTC
This sequence comes from Rheum nobile, assembly GCA_027886185.1. Taxonomy (NCBI): domain Eukaryota; kingdom Viridiplantae; phylum Streptophyta; class Magnoliopsida; order Caryophyllales; family Polygonaceae; genus Rheum; species Rheum nobile. The sequence goes on along the minus strand of WOAB01000738.1, from coordinate 303,507 downwards.
TTGTTTTGGTGTCTTGGAGGACCCTAAATTCCTAGGGTATGTAGGGTTTGAGATTTAGAGTTATCAAAACCATTGATTTTTCATAGCCTATAATGCTTGTAACTCATAAGGAATCCATACTCCATACCATGTTTGCTATTGTTTCGGTGTCCTATGGGACCCTAAATCTCATACCCTAAAAACCCTAGGATATGTAGGGTTTGGGATTTATGTTTATCAAAATTCTATGATTTTCATATCCCTACAACGCTTGTAACCATAAGGCATCCATACCCTATTTTGCCTTGTTCCAGTGTTCCGGGGACCCTAATTAAATCTCACACCCTAATACGATTATGTAGTTATGATTACATTATACTTTGTATAACAAATATTCGAATAATAAGATAATAAGTTAAAATTACGTTATACTTAGTATAACTGATATTTGAATAATATATACAATAATAAAGTTATGATTACATTATACTTAGTAAAACTGATATTCGAATAATACGATAATGAAGTTAAGAATCAAGATTACATTCTACTTAGAATATATGTGTAATATCCCGTATTTTATAAGGGTATTTTGAAAGTTTTCTTGTGCCCGTATTACTAGACGGATTAAATTAAGAGAAGATCGGACATTCTGTAATATGTTTGAGCTCTGTATATTTTTTTTGAGTAATATATAATACAGTTGAAGTGTTTTCGGGTTAAATTGTCGTTAGTGTACGAATATATTTAACCCGGAGTTAAGGAAATTTAACCCCAAAAGTGATTTGGATAAGACGAAGCATTTTAGCCTTCACCGCACCCGGCGGCAGGACGCCACCGTACCCGCGGCAAGGGCCAAAAACAGAGCGTTGTCTTCGCGATAAGCTCCAGCTGCAAGTGGCACTGTGGCAGCCGTTTGAGTAGTCAAGTGGACGTCCAAGTGGCTCTTTGCCTTGTCCCCTTGTCCCCTAGCTTGTCCCCTTAGAGGAAGCTCGAGTTGAGCTATAAAAGGAGATGAAATCCGAAGCCAAGCTCCATCTTCTTCCTCCTCCTCTGTTTTCCTCTGTTTTTCTCCATTAAAACCGAGCTTTTGAGCTACGTGTGTGAGAGAGATCGAGTGTTTCTTGAGTGGTAAAGGTGCTCTTGAGTGTTGTTTAGAAGTATAAGAAGGTTGGAGATCAAACCAAGAACAAATCGAAGTCGAACAAATCGATTTGGGTAAGTTTTCTCCATGGCCGTTGTCAAGTTCTCGCCTTTGTGCATTCACCGCACCCGCGGCAAGACTCTCACCGCACCCGCGGCGAGCCTTGTCCGAGTGTGTGTTCGTGGGTGTTTGTCTTTGGGCGAGGCTCGATTCCTTTGATTCTTTTCGTATTCTTTTAGATTCAATTATGAGGATATTGGATCTAAGTTAGGGTCTCGTTATGGGGAGTTTCTTGGGATTTATTATTCCAGATATGTTCCAGTTTCGGAACCAGGAGCCGTTGTCTCTAAGCTTTGCTTAAGCTTCTGCGGATTCAGGCAAGTGGCGGTTCGCTCTTGCTCATCATTCCATACTTCCATTAATTATCAATTGTTTTGTTGTTAATTAATTTGGGATGATTCATCTGTTTATGTTGGGAACAGTTTTGATAAATTATTTGATAAAAGAAGTGTTGTTATAATAGGTTGTATATTGCTAGATACAACGCTATTATGTTCATAATGGTTTTGTTATGGATTTTAAATATGAATTTCATATGAAAGATTATAATAGGTTGAGAGAGATCGAGTGTTTCTTGAGTGGTAAAGGTGCTCTTGAGTGTTGTTTAGAAGTATAAGAAGGTTGGAGATCAAACCAAGAACAAATCGAAGTCGAACAAATCGATTTGGGTAAGTTTTCTCCATGGCCGCTGTCAAGTTCTCGCCTCTGTGCATTCACCGCACCCGCGGCAAGACTCTCACCGCACCCGCGGCGAGCCTTGTCCGAGTGTGTGTTCGTGGGTGTTTGGCTTTGGGCGAGGCTCGATTCCTTTGATTCTTTTCGTATTCTTTTAGATTCAATTATGAGGATATTGGATCTAAGTTAGGGTCTCGTTATGGGGCGTTTCTTGGGATTTATTATTCCAGATCTGTTCCAGTTTCGGAACCAGGAGCCGTTGTCTCTAAGCTTTGCTTAAGCTTCTGCGGATTCAGGCAAGTGGCGGTTCGCTCTTGCTCATCATTCCATACTTCCATTAATTATCAATTGTTTTGTTGTTAATTAATTTGGGATGATTCAACTGTTTATGTTGGGAACAATTTTGATAAATTATTTGATAAAAGAAGTGTTGTTATAATAGGTTGTATATTGCTAGATACAGCGCTATTATGTTCATAATGGTTTTGTTGTGGATTTTAAATATGAATTTTATATGAAAGATTATAATAGGTTGTATATACTGTTAGTAGCAACGCTATTTTGATATATATATATATATATAGATTGTTAGATCTATGATGTTGGCCTTGCTGGCTTTGATTTGATGTGATATATGACTGTGTTGAACTGTTTAGTTAGCACGAGTATTCGTAGGAACGTTTACTGGGGCCCAGGAGGTCCAGTCGTTTCTTGATAATTAAATGGAGAAAAGGGCTTTAGTCCCTAATACCTTGTTGGGTCATGACTAGCCTCTATACTTTAGTATAGAGGTGGTGCACTTGTCACACTTACCTCGGGAGCAAATCTTGAGATATGCTCCCAGGAAATCTTTCGTCTCGGGACGAGCAGATCATAATAAAAGTTTATAATGTGGTGTGTGGTTTGGTTTTGGAATTAAATCAGATAAGTGCTTTAGCACACATAATTGATATACCCCTCAGGTGAGTAGTGCAGCTAGGTAATAGTGCAGCCAGGAAAACTCGTCTTGACTTTGATCAGAGTAAAGTTCTCTTTCCAATCTGGATTCGCTCTGGGGCGGTGAGGTTGGTCGTGAGCCGAAACATCTAAAGTCAGCTTTTGAACGCTTGTGTGTATATTATAAATTAAGTTTCCCAACATTTGTCATGTTTCCTATAAGGCTCATTTCATTTTGAGTCTTCTTTTGGGATTGATTGATGTGAGGCTCGGTCTCCAGAATCGTCTCTTGTGCATACCTCTTGTTATTCCAGTAGAAGTATGATGGTTGACTATCGTCATCGGTTATTATTCGAGAAGCGATGAGTCTAACCTAATACGACTGATTCGAACCACTCTGCTTTATTCCCTTGCATAGTCTTTCATTAGACTAACCAACCGTAATTATTCCCTTGCATGGTTGGCTGATGTCATCCATTCGATTCGGCACATCAGGTGTGTTGAAGATCCGAGAAGGATAGAACGACTATGAAAATGAATGGTGTTTTGACAAGTTATTTTGTTGCCTTGTTTAAAAGTCTTCCGCTGTGTTAAAAAGGTGATTTTGTTGTAAGTCTTCCGCTGTATTAAATTCTGATGATGTATTTTGTTTTGTCTGGAATCATGTGAAATTCCGAGACTGTGGTTTAATAAAAGTTATGATATTTGGTATTGTAACTGTGGTTTGATAGTTATATCGTTTGGAAAAGCCTGGGGTGACTTTGGGGTTTTTGTCCGGGATCACTGGCAGTAATGCTTTCAAATGGGTTAAAATTTGGGGGTGTTACAGATTTGGTATCAGAGCTAAAAAGTTTTCGTAGGCTCTGTTACAGAAGTGGTATCAGAGCCGAAAGTTTTTAAAACGGGTTTGGGATTTCATGAACCATTTACTCGTTTTGTTTGAAAATGTTTTCAAACGGCTCTTGTGAACTCACGGGCGGCACCAGTACCGGCACCGTGGGGTGGCTGGGTGTGTGATGTTATAGATCCGGTTTGAAATATTTCCACTCGTTGAAATGTTTTCACTCTTTTGAAATATTTTCGAAGGCTCTGAATTTTCGAATGAAAAATTATAACCGTTCATAGTCGTGTCTTTTCTCTTAAGTCTGTTATTGCGAACCTCTAGTTAGACTTGAGTTCCCGGTTTCCTTGTTATGCTTGAGGTTATAAGACTTGTGGTATCACTCTTTTTGAGGAAATAGGAGTAGTACCGTATGTGATTCGTTTCGAGGAACGTAGGAATGAGATGTTATGATTATTCTTGGAGGAAATTAAGGAATCTGTAAGGATTTTAAGTTAGAGACGGCATAAGGATAATCTTACTTTAAGATAAATGATGGAATGGTATGAAGTACCATTAAGGAAATTGAGGATGTAATATTTCGAGGTTACTAAGAGTTAATAATTGGATTATAGGGAAATTGTGAAGGAGGAACGCAGGTTCTCCTATTAAAGGTGCATTAATAGCGTTATGATGATTTTTGGAGACTCGTACGCTAAGATAGTCATGATCTTGAGGAGTTAGTAAGAATTACTACATGGTATGTAGTAGGGAGATAAGGTTTGTAAGATGATGAAGTGATTAAGGATATTAAGTTCAGATAGTAAGTTATTGTTGAGGCAGGTTCCTCATTGGTGTAATGCAAGTTTCGGGGTTGAAACTTTTCTTAAGGGGGTAGTAATGTAATATCCCACATTTTATAAGGGTATTTTGAAAGTTTTCTTGTGCCCGTATTACTAGACGGATTAAATTCAGAGAAGATCGGACATTCTGTAATATGTTTGAGCTCTGTATATTTTTTCTGAGTAATATATAATACAGTTGAAGTGTTTTCGGGGTTAAATTGTCGTTAGTATACGAATATATTTAACCCAGAGTTAAAGAAATTTAACCCCAAAAGTGATTTGGATAAGACGAAGCATTTTAGCCTTCACCGCACCCGGCGGCAGGACACCACCGCACCCGCGGCAAGGGCCAAAAACAGAGCGTCGTCTTCGCGATAAGCTCCAGCTGCAAGTGGTACTGTGGCAGCCGTTTGAGCAGTCAAGTGGACGTCCAAGTGGCTCTTTGCCTTGTCCCCTTGTCCCCTAGCTTGTCCCCTTAGAGGAAGCTCAAGTTGAGCTATAAAAGGAGATGAAATCCGAAGCCAAGCTCCATCTTCTTCTTCCTCCTCTGTTTTTCTCCATTAAAACCGAGCTTTTGAGCTTCGTGTGTGAGAGAGATCGAGTGTTTCTTGAGTGGTAAAGGTGCTCTTGAGTGTTGTTTAGAAGTATAAGAAGGTTGGAGATCAAACCAAGAACAAATCGAAGTCGAACGAATCGATTTGGGTAAGTTTTCTCCATGGCCGCTGTCAAGTTCTCGCCTCTGTGCATTCACCGCACCCGCGGCAAGACTCTCACCGCACCCGCGGCGAGCCTTGTCCGAGTGTGTGTTCGTGGGTGTTTGGCTTTGGGCGAGGCTCGATTCCTTTGATTCTTTTCGTATTCTTTTAGATTCAATTATGAGGATATTGGATCTAAGTTAGGGTCTCGTTATGGGGCGTTTCTTGAGATTTATTATTCCAGATATGTTCCAGTTTCGAAACCAGGAGCCGTTGTCTCTAAGCTTTGCTTAAGCTTCTGCGGATTCAGGCAAGTGGCGGTACGCTCTTGCTCATCATTCCATACTTCCATTAATTATCAATTGTTTTGTTGTTAATTAATTTGGGATGATTCATCTGTTTATGTTGGGAACAGTTTTGATAAATTATTTGATAAAAGAAGTGATGTTATAATAGGTTGTATATTGCTAGATACAGCGCTATTATGTTCATAATGGTTTTGTTGTGGATTTTAAATATGAATTTCATATGAAAGATTATAATAGGTTGCATATACTGTTAGTAGCAATGCTATTTTGATATATATATATATAGATTGTTAGATCTATGATGTTGGCCTTGATGGCTTTGATTTGATGTGATATATGACTGTGTTGAACTGTTTAGTTAGTACGAGTATTCGTAGGAACGTTTACTGGGGCCTAGGAGGTCCAGTCGTTTCTTGATAATTAAATGGAGAAAGGGGCTTTAGTCCCTAATACCTTATTGGGTCATGACTAGCCTCTATACTTTAGTATAGAGGTGGTGCACTTAGCTAGTGTCACACTTACCTCGGGAGCAAATCTCGAGATATGCTCCCAGGAAATCTCTCGTCTCAGGACGAGCAGATCATAATAAAAGTTTATAATGTGGTGTGTGGTTTGGTTTTGGAATTAAATCAATAAGTGCTTTAGCACACATAATTGATATACCCCTCAGGCGAGTAGTGCGGCTAGGTAATAGTGCAGCCAGGAAAACTCATCTTGACTTTGATCAGAGTAAAGTTCTCTTTCCAATCTGGATTCGCTCTGGGGTGGTGAGGTTGGTCGTGAGCCGAAACATCTAAAGTCAGCTTTTGAACGCTTGTGTGTATATTATAAATTAAGTTTCCCAACATTTGTCATGTTTCCTATAAGGCTCATTTCATTTGGAGTCTTCTTTTGGGATTGATTGTTGTGAGGCTCGGTCTCCAGAATCGTCTCTTGTGCATACCTCTTGTTATTCCAGTAGAAGTATGATGGTTGACTATCGTCATCGGTTATTATTCGAGAAGCGATGAGTCTAACCTAATACGACTGCTTTGAACCACTCTGCTTTATTCCCTTGCATAGTCTTTCATTAGACTAACCAACCGTAATTATTCCCTTGTATGGTTGGCTGGTGTCATCCGTTCGATTCGGCACATCAGGTGTGTTGAAGATCCGAGAAGGCTAGAACGACTATGAAAATGAACGGTGTTTTGACAAGTTATTTTGTCGCCTTGTTTAAAAGTCTTCCGCTGTGTTAAAAAGGTGATTTTGTTGTAAGTCTTCCGCTATATTAAATTCTGATGATGTATTTTGTTTTGTCTGGAATCATGTGAAATTCTGAGACTGTGGTTTAATAAAAGTTATGATATTTGGTATTGTAACTGTGGTTTGATAGTTATATCGTTTGGAAAAGCCTGGGGTGACTTCGGGGTTTTCGTCCGGGGTCACTGGCAGTAATGCTTTCAAATGAGTTAAAATTTGGGGGTGTTACAATATGACCGATATTCGAATAATAAGATAATGAAGTTATGATTACACTATACTTAGTATAAATGATATTTGAATATATATATATATATATACAATAATAAAGATATGATTACATTATACTTAGTATAACCGATACTCGGTAATACGATAATGAAGTTAGGATTTTTTTAATAATTTTCTTAGGGTTCGCGTGCCAATTGTTTTGCTAAAAATAAAAATAAAATTTTAACATAGGCACGCACTCCGTGTGCATTCCTACTGATTTTTTTTTAAATATCTTTGATATCTTATCACATGGACACGAGAACAGTTTTCGTGTGCGTGCCATGGACACTAACACGCATTTTACACCCGTACCTCATAAGTGTATATTTAGCAAAAAATGAGTGTGTATCTAGTATCAAACTAATTATACACTCCATATGTATGCTCGTGTCCGCACGATCCCCGGTCTATGGGCCCATGTATGGTTAAATATTGAAAACCTAATAATTTGCTTGCTTGCAGCGAGATGGCTCGCGGTTCGGTGGAACCAGAGAACCTCCGGTTCTGGAACCGCCTCGAACCGAAACCAGATAAACCTCTTATATCCGGTTTCGGTTCCGGTTTGGCAAAACCCAGATCCGGAGGTTCCGAACCGGGTAAACCTTCGGTTCTCAAGTTATATATATATATTAATTTTTTGCTAATTTATTTTAAAAGTCAAATTAAATTAAATTTTAAGTTTAAGTTTTAAAGTATAAATCTTATAAGTTTATACAAATGTTCACTTTGTCATTATTTAAATAAAGTTACATTTTTTTACAAAAAAATATTTTTTTATTTAAAAAAAAGTATGTTTTTTTTTTTCGGTTTCGAAACCGGATTAATCTGGTTTTGTTTCCATCTTTCTGATTTCGGAACCGTGCCATCTCTAGTTGTAGCAGCTAATTAAAAAGATGTAGCAATATGAGTTAAATTTCATAATGAGTATAGGTTATTAATGTTGTTATTATATAATGCTTATTACATCTAGTATTGTAATTCCGAATCATTGAATAATGAAAAATACTCCACATAGTAATGTGTTTCATCTTTTTTTTTTGATTGTCTTGTTCGATCGATTAGAGTCATTTTATAATCAGACCTAGGTATTTTGGTGTACGAAGAGATAAATCTTTTCAAACGTCAGTGTTTTTATACACGCCTATAACAGAAATTGAACTCGAAATCCCTAAATAAAACTTTTAAAGGAGTCAAGCTTCAAGTAACTGGATCAAATGAACGTTAGTAGTAATGTGTTTAATTGCAACAACTGATGAATGTAGTTAAAACGTTTTTTTTTTTGTAGCATACCATAATATTTCTTTTCCAAACTAGAAATCACACACAAAGTTTATAATATACACTCTCATAAAAATAGTGAGAGACACCTGTATCGATGGAGTAAGAACTATTTTGTTCCTCACAATGGTTAAATTAATATAGAAATTAAATCTACATCTACAATTAATCTCTACGTACATTGACTAACTAACTACCCCAACCCTTATGTTTGTGTATCGAGGAGAGGTAGCAATGGGCCCATATGGCTCATTATTCGTGACTATAAGCCATAAGTAATAATATAGTTTAATGCCTCATGAATCCTTGCATTCTATTGGTGGATTTTGGGGTGGGGCCTAATTTTGGCTGTACCGGGGTCAAAATGATTGGGACCGTTGGATGAGTTGATGATGGGACAACATCCATGATTAGCCTTCAACTTGAAGTACAGTCACCCTCGCGAATGGTGATGACTGATGATCAATTATCAAGATCCTAGCTGGAATGGGTCCCACTCGATCATGCGTTCATCTTTTTGTTAGATTGTGCGCCAAAATTGACCTCATCAGTCATTCCTTGCTTGTATTAAATGCCTTTTTCTTTTCTTTTTTTTGATTAAGTAAGAATTAGACTGAAAATCACAAAAGAGTCGGTTTCTCAGTCTATAGCATTCTTTCGGATGAGAATTATAAATTCTAAACTTGTTCGAATATCTTCCAAGGAACTAAGTTGGACCTCCTTAACGATGAAGTCGGCCACCACGTTTGTTTCCCGGAAGACATGAAAGATCTGCACTGAAGAGAAAAGTTGTAAAACACACAGGATATCAGAAATAATCATTTTAATATCTCATGGACAGTGCCAGATTTGGTTAAGGACATTCACAACGGTCAGGTTATCGCATTCAAGCTGTATGTCGGTAATGCCTAATTCATAGGCCTTTAGGCCCTTTACCAGGGCATTTCTAACCGCAAGCGTTTCCGTTTTTAATGGGGTTGAGGTACCACATTTATCCCCGAAGATAAAAATAGGTTCACCTTTGTTGTTCCGGAAAATGTAGCCAAAGCTAGATTCACCATTCGTTTTTGTTGATCCATCAGTATTGATTTTAATAATTTTATCTGGAGGTTTTTTCCATTTTTTTATTAGTCGTCTGAAGTTATTTGTTCTATGAGGTTTAGGTCTGTCATCTGCTAGGCAGTCAGGATTCCAGGTTTTCGTCTTATTCCAATTCTCAATGTGTTGTTTGATATAAATCGGAACATCCTTGATGTGGTTGGCATTATTATTTGGGCTTCCGAAGCTTTGTTGGTTTCTATAGAACCAGATTCCCCACCAAGAAACCAGTAGTTCTATAAGCTGCAAGCGATCGATTTTTTGTCGAATTTCATCAATGATTTCATTGATTTTTTTTGCTATGTTTATGGAATTAATAATAGCATATGTGGATTGGTTCATTTTCTATATTGTTTTCTTGGTATGGTTACAATGGAATAGAAGATGATTCAAATCCTCCAATTGCGCATTGCATCTGATGCATCCCTGGGGGATTGCTACCCCTTTTTCTGTTAGTCTTGATTTTGTTGGTAATCCATTTTTCAGTATTTTCCAAGCAAAGTTTTTAACTTTGGGGTAAGTGTCCATTTTCCAGATCCAAAAGGAATCATACGCAGTGTATCTTTTGTTTCTATTAATTAGTTCCCTGACAGAGTTTGTAGAAAACCAACCATTCTTGTTGGCTTCCCAATATATTCTATCATGAATATCATTCAGCGAAATTGGGATTGATGTAATCATTGTTACTAAGTCATGGGGTAAGTATTGTTCTATTAGGTTCTTATTCCAAGTTTTATTTGGTAGTATAAAATCGGCTACCGTAGCATCTTTGTTCAAGGTAACTTGTGTGTTTATGGAGTCACTCAACGGGGATTTGGAAACCCAAATATCAAGCCAGAATTTGATTGTTTTGCCATTACCAACTTGCCAGATTAGTCCAGACTTGAATTCATCAATGAGTTCAATCATATTGGACCATTGCCAAGAGCAGTTTCTTTTTTTCTCGTAGTGTAAAATATGGAATGTTTTCAGGTATTTTTCAGTAACTACTCTAACCCAGTAGTTGTTTGGTTCTGCTAAGATTTTCCATAGCAATTTGAATTATAGGGCTTTGTTCATATCCTTAGATTTTCTCAGGCCCAGGTCTCCTTGTTGTGTTGGTTTACAAATTTTTTTCCAGCCTATCAGAGGCTTATAGGAGCTATCTTTGTTCCAAAAAAAAGGATTTATTTAGCTTGTCAAGTTCAGTGTGTCTGTGAGAAGGTAGCATAAAGCTTTGCATAAGAAAGTTTGGTCTAGAAGCCAGGTTGGTTTTGATCAGAGTTGTTCTGCCTGCTTGAGACAGAGAGTTTGCTTTCCATTTTGCGAGTTGTTGTTGTGTACTGAGTAGAAGATCCGAGAACGTACTCGAGTTGACTCTGCCATTAATGATAGGACACCCAAGGTATTTATCAAGGGATATCATATTTGTAATGGTGAGGATACCTTGTATAGCTATTTTCTTTTGATTGGTAACTTTTTTAGTGACTTGAAACGCCGATTTGTGAAAATCCACTTTTTGTCCTGAGATTTTACAGTAGTCATCAATAATGTCCTTTATTTCTTTGCAGTGCTCTTGTTTAGCTTTTGAGAAGATCATAATATCATCAGCAAAGGCTAGGAAAGGGATTCTTGATCCTTGGTGAGTGATTTGGAATCCCAAAGGATTACGAGGTCTTTTAGAGGCTTTTTGTAGTTTTCTAGCAAGGATTTCCGATCCCAAAATAAATAGGAAAGGGGAGAGGGGGTCACCCTGCCGGAGTCCTCTTGTCGATTTGAAAATTTATGTCGGTCCGTTGTTTACAAGCACCGAAAAAGAGACTCTGGTTATACATTCGCTTATCCAGTTGATAAATTTTTCATGGAATCCAAATTTCTCCATAGTTTTGAGAATGAAATTCCATTCAATTCTGTCATACGCTTTTTCCATATCTAATTTAAGCGCAATGAAGCCTTCAGATCCTTTTTTCGATTTGAAGAAGTGAAAGATCTCATGAGCAATTAGTATATTATCTTGGATTGCCCTGTTTGCAACAAACGCACCTTGTAGGGGGTGAATTAATTTTTCCATGGTTCTTTTAAGTCTTGTTGTTAAGATCTTTGAGATTATTTTGTAAATTGTGGAGCATAGACTAATAGGTCTATAGTGATTGGTGGAGTTCGGATTGTCACATTTTGGTATTAAGGAGATGAATGTGTGGTTAACCTGTTTGAGCAGTTTCCCGGAGAGGAAAAAGCTTTTAACAGCTTGAATAACAGAGGGTTCTACGATATCCCAATATTTTTCGTAGAATTCTGCTGTCATACCATCTGGGCCCGGAGATTTGTTCGAGCCAATGTTAAAGATAGCCTTTTTTATTTCTTCATTTGTTACATTCTTGATTAGTTCTAGATTGTCTTCGTCAGAGATTTCAGATTGAATTAGTTCCAGATTGTCTTGAAAAAGTTTGTGGTTCATATTTTCGCTTCTGAATCTTTTGATGAAATCATTTCTGATTTTTGATCTAATGTTTTCTTCACCAGTAATGCTAGTTCCTTCTTGTGTTTTGATTTCTTTAATGATTTTCTTGTTTCTTCTTCCACTTGCTATTTTGTGAAAATAGCTTGTGTTTGTGTCATTGAATTTAATGTGTTTAACTTTTGTTCTTTGGTTCCAGTAGATTTTTTGGAAACAGAGGAGCTTTTCCTTTTTTTCCATGATTCTAATTTCTTTCTTAATAAGGTCACTTGTAGGGGAAGTACAAATCTCGGTTTGGATTTCAGAGAGTTGTTTTTCTATGTTTTGTAATTGAGTAAAAACATTGCCGAAGGTGCTTTTGTTCCAGATCTTTGTATGTTTCTTCAATAATTTTGTTTTGGATACCAGATTAAATAATCTTGATCCGTGATAGTTAGTTCTCCAGGCTTGTTTTACAACATTTCTGAAATCCTTTCTGGTCATCCAGACATTCTCAAATTTGAAAGGCTGATTTTTAAAGGGTGTTTCTGAGTCCAAGTCAATAGAGATGGGACAGTGGTCTGAGCTTGTAAAAGCAAAATGTTTGGTACAGATATTCGGGTACCATTGAAGGATCTGGTGATGGATGAGTGCCCTATCCAGTTTTTCATATATGTTATCAATTTCTGTAATGTTTTTTCGCCAGGTGTAGCCATTTCCTTGAATAGGGGTATCTATTAGTTTACATTCATTTTTAAAATGACGTAATCTTGCGAATTTGGTCAATGGTGGTAATAAACCGCCTAATTTCTCAGAGGGGTCTTGAATTTCGTTCAGATCTCCCATAACAATGCACGGAAGGGAGCAATTTTTAATAAAGGAGGTGAGACCATTCCAGAATACATTTTTTCCAGCCTCATTCGGAGGAGCATAAGTAAGGATTAACATAAGTTTCTTGTTCGAGATTTGATTAGTAAATTTGACCGAGATAAACCTCGTAACAATTTGATCAATTTCAAGGATTTCATTTGTAAGTTGGTAGGTCTTCCACATAACACAGATACCACCCGAGAATCCCGTAGCCGGGATACAGTAAAATTGATCAAAGCCTGCTTTTCTCCAAACTTTTTCACTTGGTTCTTTGTTTGTTCTAGTTTCAAAGAGTGCAAATAATTGGATACGTTCAATTTTGCAGAAGGATTCAACATCCCTCCAGAAGGTTTTCTTTCCGATACCACGGCAATTCCAGGTCGTAATCTTCATAAAAAACTCATCATGATTTTGCCCCATATCATAAGACATTTAGGGGACTTCGAAAGGGTTTTGGTAATAATGTTGTAGTGTTCAGTAGAGGTCCCATTTTTATATTCATGTTTGTTCGTATGTAATGTAGTGCAATGTAGCTTCAGAAGTTTGTTCACTGGTTTATTTCCTTCCAAACCACATAAAAGGGTCATATTTTGCATATTTCCAATTGTTCTAATACGAGATTTCATAACCCAAAGATAACGCATAAGAGAACAAGAAGTGCTTAAATACGTTAGGGTTTGAATTAAACATGGCAGGTCATGCCAAGAACCAAATTTCGCAAAATTATGGTGCAAGTAACAATTGTTCAAGGGATAAGGTTTGAAATTATACTTATTGCTATTTCTACATTTATCATAGCAAGATTTGTTCATGTTTTGGAGGTTCCTTCTGGTTGTTGTTCCTCTTTGGCTCCTTAGATTCTTATTCTGATATTTCTCTCCATTGTTCCTGACCAAGAGGAGCCCTGGATTCCAATCCAAAGCCTCCTGTAAAGTTTTTCTGAAAAACACATCAAAGTGAAATTTCAAGTGAGCATACCCATCATAAACCAAAGTATGAAATCCAACATTAGGAACCTCAACAAGAGACGAGTTCCTAAGCAGACATTCAAAAAGATGATTGTAAGGCATATTACGTTCAAGCAGATCAGATTTGTAAATCATGTCAACAAGTTCAAACACACAACAATCAGTTCTAGTATTAAATGCCTTTCAATTAGTCACATAACCTATTATTCAAACGTGAGCGCTAGATACGTTTAAATTTTTTGTTTTTAACACTCAAAACAGTCATGCGTATGCAACGCGAGATATTTTATTAAAAAAGTATATTTTAAATTTTTAAAAATATTTTAAATAAAAAGTCACGCCCACGCATTATATTAAAAAATAAAAAAATTTAAATTTAAATAAATAAATTATAATTGTTTATTATTATCAAAAAAATTAATTATTAATTTTTTTGTTTTAAATTTTTTTTTTAAAGTATTATATATTCAATATATGAGATTTAGGGTCTTTGACACCCCGAAAACAAGAAAAGACATGTTATGGACGGACGCTCTATGAGTTTCAAGATTAAGAGTATGAAAATAATAAGTTAAGTATAGTGTAATTTTGACTTCATTATCGTATTATTCGAATATCGGTTATACTAAATATAATGTAATCGAAAATTCATTTTCGTATTGTTCAAATCTCAGTTATACGAAGTATAATGTAATCACAACTTCATTATAGTAATGTTTGAGTATCGGTTATACTAAGTATTGTGTGATTTTAACTTCATTATAGTATATTAAAATATTGGTTATACTATGTATAATTAATGTTAAGTTCATTATCAATCGTATTATTCAAATATTGGTTACCCTAGGGTTTCTAGGGTATGAGATTTAGGGTATCCCAGAATCCCAAAACAAGACAGAAATGGTATGAACTCCCTAAGTGCTACAAGAATGATAGGGTATGAAAATAACATGATTTTGAAAACCCTAAATTCGAAACCCTACTTATCATAAGGTTTCTAGGGTATGGGATTTATGGTATCCCGAAATCCCAAAACAAGAAAAAAATAGTATGAACTCCCTATGTACTACAAGCATAATAGGGTATGAAAATATCTTGGTTTTAAAAATCCTAAATCTGAAACCCGACTTACCCTAGGGTTTCTACGGTTCTGGGATTTAGGGTATCCCGAAACCCTAAAACAAGACGAAAATTGGCATCAAATCCCTATGTGCTACAAGCATGATAGGGTATGAAAATAACATGGTTTTGAAAATTCTAAATCTGAAACCCTAAATATCCTAGGGTTTTCTAGGGTATGGGATTTAAGGTATCTCAGAACCCCGAAACAAGATAAAAAAATGGGCATGAACTCCCATTGTGCTACAAAAATGATAGGGTATAAAAATAATATGGTTTTGATACCCTAATTCTAAAACCCTACTTACCCTAGGGTTTATAGGGTATGGAATTTAGGGTGTCTCGGGACCACGAAACAAGACAAAAAAGTATCAACTCCTTATGTGCTACAAGCATGATAAGGTATGAAAATAATATTGTTTTGAAAGTCCTAAATCTAAAACCTTGTTTACTCTAGGATTTCTAGGGTATGTGATTTAGGGTATCCTGAAACCCTGAAACAAGACAAAAAATGTATTAACTCTGTATGTGCTACAAGCATGATAGGGTATGAAAATAATATGATTTTGAAAGTCCTAAATCTAAAACCTTACTTACCCCAGGGTTTTTGGGATATGAGATTTAAGGCATCCCGGAACCCTGAAACAAGACAAAAATTAGCATCAAATCCCTATGTGCTACAAGCATGATAGGGTATGCAAATAAAATCGGTTTGAAAACCTTAAATCCGAAGAGTCACGTCCTCATAGAGCGTCCATAACCTGTCTTATCCTGTTTTCAGAGTCTTAAAGACCGTAAATCTCATATCTTGAATATATAATTTTTTTAAAAAAAATAAATACAAAATAATTTATAATTTAAAAAAAGTTTTATTTTATTTTATTTTATTTTAATTTAATTTAATTTTATATTGCGAGGACGTGAGTCTTTGTCACTAAATGTGACAAAGAGTCTCGCTCACGCAAAGCGTGAGCGAGACTAGTTGAACTTATTTAGTAAAAAAAAGTGAGCGTAACTAACACCTTATGTCTTTAATAATCATGCCCTAAAGATAACTCCTCATGTACTATTGAGGTCAATCTTGCTTCATTACAAGGGTATGTTAGAGTGTGTTCGACAATGTAAAAAAATAATATTTAAGGTAGCGTTTAATGTTTTGAAAACAATAAAGGTGTTTGATAATTAGTGTAGAGATAACTTCTAATATTTAGTAGCGTTTCAAACGTTATTCAATACTACTCTTATTAGTGTTTTGATTTAAGCTAGTTTCAATCGCTTCTTCTACTACTATCACTATCACTACGTCAATCACTACCGCTACCACTTGATATGCCAAATAAGGTCTCAATCACCAGCTATAATATATATTAATCGTTTTTTTCGCTTGGTACCCCTGAGGTACGACGAAATTCGCGAGGTGTCCCAAAGTTTGACCTATTTTGCGTGGTACCCCCGAGTTTTGTTTTTTTCCCGCCAAATGCTCATCTTTAAATTTTTTTTTTGTTAAAAAAACCGGAAAAAAAATCCAAAAATAAGAATTGTCTTCTTCGATCAACCCTTCTGCCATCGACTTTGAACTCGACGAGCCTTCTGCCATGTTGCGCCCTTCTATACATCTCCGGCGACCAACCCTTCCACCCCGCTACCCTGCTACGCAATTTGTTACTTGCCATGTATTCGATCAGCCCTTCCCCCCTTTCAACGGCTACATTCCCCAACGTCTCTTTCATTCCTCTTTCACTTCTCCTTTGATTTCGTCTTTCTCCTTAACACCCGCCTCTGTAAATCTGCTCCAAATCTCTCAATTTTCGTTACCCTATCAGACATTCCCTCAATTAGGTTTCTGTATCACTTTCTTGACACTATAAAATTCCTCCATTAATTGCCCCAGAAAAAAACCTCATAATCGAATTGGGAATTATTGTTCTTAATCCAGATTAAACGAAAATCAATCAGTTTACCGGTCAAATCCTATTTCTTCATCCTTAGCGCCTTGCATTTTGGGGGAAATAATTGGGGATTAGGGTTTTAAATTGACTGGTCTTCTTTCTCGTCTGAGCATCTCCAATCTCCAAATCCCCTTCTAAAATGGATTTTGCCTCTTCTATTCTCTTTGCTTTTCGGCGAGCGGGGTGGAAGGGCTGATCGAAGACATGGTGGGAGATTGATGCTAGCGAAGATTGATACAAAGACTAAAAGCAGGAAAAGAAAAAACAACTTTGGATTTTTTTTCGTTTTTGATTTTGGGTTTTTTTAACGGAAAAAATTAAAGATGGGCATTTGGCGAAAAAAAAAAACTCAGGAATACCACGCGAAATGGGTCAAACTTTGGGATACCTCGCGAATTTTACCGTATCTCAGGGTTATAAGACGAAAAAACCGTATATTAATTTACATAAAATTTCAAAGGAATTTTTTCTGTATTTTGTGGCTTATATATATCACAAATAGTTTAGAATGTTAGTTATCCCAATTGGCCGGGTTCTCATATATGTTGACGTTGATAATGACCCAAATATAGTAGAGATGGAAATTATAAGGAATGTGAGATCGAATATATGAACTTTTTTGAAAGATATATAGTTTACTATATAAAATGCATTGCACGTCCCATAAAGTAGTAGCTAGTTGTTATGTACATTCAATGTCACTTTATCGATTCATATAAATGTTGTTCTTGCAAAAAAAACAATGATTGTTGTTGAATTTCTTAAGTTTTAATAGTAACAAACATTCAATTAATATGTTTGTTGAGTGTTTTAATAAACTTAATTAAGTATGTCACAAGAAACAATAGCGCTTAGAAAATTGAGAGGGAACGCAGAGTCTTTCAGATGGAATGTTACTGCAAAAGGAACAAGGATACTGAAATATTGACGAAGACTTTGATAAAAAAAAGTTACTTATTTGGATAAGATCTCATCAAGATAAGATATGATCATGATTAGAAGACTAGGAAAGGACGAAGATCGTGATCCTTGGTAGTTTTGAAGAAGAAAGAAGAGAAAGGTTTTTGTTATCTTTAGATTATGAGTGCGGTTCTTGTGAGAACTATTCCCTAAGAGAGAACTAAGAACAAATCACAGCCATCCACGTAAGCTAGTTGTAACAAATGATAGGCGCGCGCGTGTAAACCTAAAAAAATGAAGAAAATGAAAGAAATGTAGCGCTCAAGTTTGTTCATGGACAGTAAACAATTAGTTCAAGGATACTTAAATAACAGTTTATGGACTTTTTCTCTCAACTGTTTCCAGCCTTTTACATCCATGTTCAAGGACATAAGTACAAACGTTCAAGGATACTTACATGACAGTTCATGGACTTTTTCTCTCAACTGTTTCCAGCCTTTTACATCCATGTTCAATGACATCAGTACAAACATTCAAGGATACTTAAATGACCGTTCATGGACTTTTTCTCTCAACTGTTTTCAGCCTTTTACATCCATGTTCAAGGACATCAGTACAAACATTCAAGGATACTTAAATGACAGTTCATGGACTTTTTCTCTTAATTGTTTTCAGCCTTTTACATCCATGTTCAAGGACATCAGTATAAACGTTCAAGGATACTTAAATGACAGTTCATAGACTTTTTCTCTCAAATGTTTCCAACCTTTTACATGCATGTTCAAAGACATCAGTACAAACGTTCAATGATACTTAAATGACAATTCATGGACAAGGGATACTTAGATATGTTGTAATCCTAATACTAAGTATCCAAATTTTACTACCCTAGCTTTTATCTAGATTCATGCAGGAGCCGCTTTGGTGTAATACTTGCGCAAAGGGAACCAGTTGTATCTCACTTTACACGAATCATTGAAAAAACCATGCTAAGAGATTACCCTATCAAATATTCAAACTCATTCTGAAGTACCTAGAATTTCAAAACACTATATGATTGCACATACGCATTCAAGGTCATGAATCATGCATCGAGTAAATATGAATTGCAAAATCGTATATAATCGTAAAATTCTTTTTTTTTGTGAGCAAAATTGTAAAATCCTTAAGTTCAGATGATACATTGTACATAGAGATCTAAGGAGTGAATGTGAAGACCTGTCTGAAGGAGGTGGAGAATGGAATCGAAGCCATCGCCGGTTGCGAGATCGACGAGGAAGGAGAGAGAATGAGGAATGGCTTGGAGGAGGTGGTGAGGAGGAGTGGAGTGGAAGGTGAAGGCGATATCGTACGACGTCGTTCGGGAGTCTGCAAGTAGTTGGAGGAGGTGTTGCCCCAGTCGTCCGATTGATTTGTGATTAACGGTCTAGGTAAGTTTTAAGTGCAAGATCGAATTAACATGTTTTTCCAAGTAGTTTATGGGCTGATCTATTAATTAAGCCCTCGTTTGGTTGAACGTGAAAAATCAAATTCCTGAGAATTTAGCTACTTTCTAGGAATTGTAAATTGCTGAAAATTATTAAATCATATTTGTTTTAAAATTGTTGTTTTTATATTAACATGAGAAGTAATAATATTTTTACTTAAAAACGCATGAAGTAGATCTTACCTACATCTTCAAGGTAACTGCAATTCATTGATCTGGAGGAATTGCAATTTCTTGGAAAGTAAATTCCTATATTTTAATTTTAAACCAAACACAAGAAATAAATCTACTTCCTGAAAAAGTTCAAATTCGCACGAACCAAACGAAAGATAAGTTCTATTAATTCTGCATAACATTATTTTTTATAATAACGGTTATATATGTCGATTCTACATATATCTTGATGGAAAAATATAAAAAATTGACGCTACATCAATATGTTGTTGAGGTCTCCAAATTCATCGATGATGTTATTTATGGACTGGAGCCTACCATCTTTTTATCATAAATAAGAATACTAATGGATCACAGTTCACACACTAGGGGGTGGGGAGAAAAGAGCAAAATAATTATAATAGTGATGGGCCGTTTAATTAATGATATAAACAAAGCCAAAAGAAAAATAATTAATAATAGAGGTCAGCAATAAAAGAAGAATATTGCAACTAACAACTCCATACTATTGAAGAGAGATACCAATCAAGTTGTTGGAATTTAGGTGATGTATAATCAAAACCTTCACAAGCCATATAAAGTCTCTTTTCTAACATAATTCCCCAACTTATCTCCACTTTGACTTTCTATACATCTTCATTTTCATTACACAATTGAACCATTACACATTCACATCAAATTCCATACTCCCTAATTGTACTCTCTTTTATATATTCTCTTTAGGTTTTACTTGCTTATTTTATATTTTAAATCATAATTAATAATTAAGATGTAGTGTTTATAATTTAAGATTTAGGTGTTAGAATTTAGGGTTTTGAATTTTAGGGTTTAAGGTATAGGGTTTAGAATTTTAGATTTAAGGTATAAAATAAACAAGTTTAACCTAAATGGAACATATAATTGAGCATATAAGGGAGTAGAAGAATGATGGAATATGCAACTACATTGATTGTACTAGGGTTTTTTAAATTATATTAAATTATTAATTTAATATAAGATAATATATTTTAATGCATCAAAATATGAATCTAAACGAACCCTTAATTGAAAACAGAACATAAATGAAGGTAGATAAGGATTTAGTAATATGAATCTGGATCTGGTGAAACAACTTCTTAACGTAAAACGGTAGTACAAATCAGAGGTATTTGATTAAAATTAAAGCAATGGCTCATATTAAAACTAAAATGGTGTAAATTAATATAGTGGATTCTACACACCAAATTCTTTATTATCCACCTGATTTTAGGAATTTTTTTACCCAAAATTTTCAAATCTTTTCAACTTCCTTTTTTAATTCTTAAATACCACAATCGTCTTCCTGCCTCTCGATTACTCCCACCAGCCTCTCATTTTTTCCATCTCTCTTTCCATTCGAAGCAGCTTTCTCATTCCATTCGAAGCGTCTTCAACCTGCAATTTGAGTTCTTCATCTTCTCGAATGGGGGCCTCTGGCGGTGGAATGCGGGCTGAGTGCTGCGGTGGGCGAGTGGTGGCTCGCCGGTGGGTTCGGTGGTCGCGAGCAGCAGCAGGGGGCGGAAGTCGGGGCGGCAATGGCGTTGGGCAGCGGCTTGGTCGCACCGCAATGCGCGGTGGATCTAGGTTCAGATCTGGCGGTCGCGCGGCGGGAGAGGTCAGGAGAGGAGGGCTCGGAACTGGGCGTTGGCGGGGTTGGTGAAGTGAGTTGCGGGACATGGTGGTGGGCCTAAGGGTCTGGCCCCGCTTTGGGTTCAAGTGCACAGGAAGAGGCGGCGGAAGAGGCGGTTCTTCTTGTTTTTCTTCTCGCTTCAACTTCAACTTCTTCAGATGTGGAGTGGGACAATAGAAAACCGTGCCATAGTAATTGATTTACAAAGTCGAGAGGAGGCGCCGTCGAGTGCTCCTATCCGATCCCACGAGACAATAGAGGATTTGTATGAGATTTTATACCTTTTTCCTCATGTATATATAAATTGCAAATAGATCAAATTTTATCTTTTTTAAATTATTTTATATTGTTAGGGTGTGTTTCCTTAATTATCCGAATAATTTGTCTTGTTGGCGAGATGGATTTGTGTTGATGTTCATACCACACATGGTTATGATATTCATGTTAACAGTCCCTAAATCTTTTTGGTTTTTTACTTTAATATTAATTTTATATTTCGCGTTATGATATTTATGTCAATAGTATTGTTATTCACAGTGTTACAGTTTGTGTGTTTTGATATTTATGTTTCAGATATTGTATATTTGATATTCGGTTTCTATGTGGTGTTATTCATTATAATAATATTGATATTCATGTGGATTCAAATTTTACTTGATGATGGTGTTGTATGAGTTGTTGGTCATTGATATTCACGTTAATTACGTACGGTCCATTGGGTAGTGATCAATATTCATAATTTGATTGGTGATATTCATGTAATATTCACGATATTGGGGGTGATATTCGTGTAATATGTGTTGATATTCATGTAATTGGGTGATAATATTAATAATTGGGTAGTGATCGATATTCATGAATTGAATGGTGATATTCATAAAATATTCACAATATCGGGGGTGATGTTCGTGTAATATGTATTAATATTCATGTAATTGGGTGGTACTATTAATGTAATTGGTAGTGATCGATATTCATGAATTGAGTTATGTTATTCATGTAATTGATTATGATATTCGTGTAATTGATTGTGTTATTCATATATTATTAAGTGGTGATATTCATATTTTAAGTTATGGTATTCATGTCTTTAATTGGTGATATCCACATATTAAACAAAGATATTCATACAAACATGAACGATATTCAAGAAACAATGACAAAAGCAACAAGAACAAGTTTACAAATCTACGAATTTGCAAAGCATTAGGATGCTGAAAAAATCAAGTGATGATATTCATGTTTTAAGTGGAGATATTCACATCCATCGATATTCATAAACGCATGAACGATATTCATAAAGACGTGTTTGATATTCGAAGGCTTCGGAAATTTCTTTCTTAGACGAACAAGTAGATGAAAATCGGCAATTGATGGAGCTTCCACCGGACTGGACTTTGAAGAACGCCAATGGAGAGAAAGCAGAAGATCGTGAATGGAGGAGCGGTTTAAGAAAGAGAAGAATATTGTATTTTCTCTCTCATCTAACAACCTCCTTAATTATCTTTTGTTAATTAAAAATTCATTAATTATCTTATTTGAGTAGATTTGGTGGTTACACCTCTACCATATCTATTGTAAGGCCTAATTATCCATCCATCAATCACCATCTATCCAACGCTCCAGATTAATACTTCTGTTTTACCATAACTCTCGTTTTACCAGAGCGTTCCTCTTAATAGTATTTAGTAGTATGGTATTGCTCACAATACACACTAAAATTAGCTATTTAGCCAACTTGTAGTGTGCATTAAATTAAGGAGAAAATTAGGCGCGAAGGGTTCCTTAAGAAAAAAAATAGCAAGTTTAGGCTCATTTTTTTCCAAAATTGCAAGTATGACCCCCTATTACTACACATATGGCCCAAAGGGGGGTGAAAGTGTTTTTTTTAGGGTTTAAGGGTTATGGTTTAGGATTTATGAATTTTTAAAGACTTAGGGAGTCAAGAAGCTAATTTATTTAATTAGGAGTCCAAACTTGTTATTTGACCCCCTTAAGAGGTCAAAAAACCTAAGGATCGTAAATTAAGACACCGTTGCTGGGCCGCTGGCTGGCCCAAACCCTTAAATGAACTGGGTGGTGCCTAGAAGGCTAGTCAAAACTCAAAACATTGTTTATTTTCAGTTATGTCTCATTTATGAAGCCACGATGCATACCATATGGTATGGTCAAATATACTGTACGTTTTTACGGAGTAAAACAAGTCTTTTACTTGGGCCTTGTTTCACAAGCCCAAAACGCTAGTGTTTGGTGTAAACAGTGGTGGCGTGGAGGATTTTGGGTCCATTGATCCTTTAAAAATTTTCAATTAATAAAAAAGACCCTTACTAGTTTTTATGTATTTTTTCTAATCCCTACTAGCTTATTTTATTTTATTTTTTCCTCCCTCTTCTTTGTTTTTTCTCTCTCTAAAATATTATTTTTTGGGATTTAGGATTTAAGGGGTAGGATTTAGGGGGTAGGGAATAGGGTTTAGGGAGAGGGAGAGGGGTCCATTTTTGCTAAGAGTCTATTAGTTTAAAAAAAGGTTTGTCAAAGAGTCATTTACCTAACTCACCGTGATGGCGTACGGTGTGCCTAACAGTTCAAACGCAGGTCTTTTGAATGCTTATCGGGAAAGCGAGGAGAGACATATTTCTAATTACGTGTTTATTTGAAACCAGGAGATAATGTTGATGGGACATATTTTGAGTAAGGTAGATAGAGCCATAGAGGGTTTTAATTATGATTATTATGGCCGTGTTCGGGAGTACGGACATTTCTCAGTGTAATCTACTATATATATACTAAAGCAGAATATCCATTGCGCTGCCACGTAGCGCAATGGATTTAATCTAGCTTAGTTACGATGTTTTTTATTTACATTTTGATCGCATTTATTATTTTGATATATATCAACTCTCTTCATCTATGATCAACTCCATAGTCACGTGATGTTTATATGGATTTACGAAAATAAATTTGCAATATTTTTAAAATTAATTCTATTTAAAATGGACCACAAAATATCAAATAAACATGTAGTGCAATATAAATTCGTACCAAATAAATAATTTGTTTCCAAAAACTGAACCTGCAGATTTGCTTACAAATCAGTGACATAAGAATATGGAGGAAGACTCAGAGGATTATATAGTGCGCATGTTTATATTTGGTTTTTGTATTACTATACTACTAGCCTACTAGGCACTAGCTAATTACAGATTAATTAGCATTTTAATTATGTAATATTTTATCTACTTCAATTGAGTAAACAGAATCTTAGAAATAAATGTTCTGTAAGGATACATTATTACATCTTAGAAATAAATGTTCTATAAAGATACATTATTACATACTCTATACTTAAATGAAATAAGATATAAATTATTACTTAGTAATGTTAAATTTCTAATTATTAGTTTAGTACGAAAATAAATTATTAAAGGTAGTTTTTAATATTGAGCTATAAGTGTACTAACATTAATTTCATAAACCTATTTTTGAAAAGTCTTATTTATTGTATTTATTTTATATGGTCGTGGCCTGGGAAAGGACGCGTAGAAATATATATATAATTTATTTAATAGGTATAATCATAAAATACAATTACATTTTTTGTCAAAGTATTATATTATAAATAATCTACTATATGTCTACTAAAACAAAACTTCAATATGTCACATTGCACCCTCATAATAAAAATATCACATGCTATTTTTTGAGAATTTCTTTTTTTTGTAAATCTAAATTTATATAGAAAAATTCTATATTACACCTTAACTAATTCCTAATTTAGATACAAATCAATCAAAATAATCACTTTCTAATTTACATACAATTTCCTAATTTTGATACAAATCAATCACATCAATAAACTAATCACTTCCTAATTTACGCACAAAAGAATCACACAAATCATTAATAAAGATTACCAATATACAACTTATAAAACAATCTACTATGTATACACTAAACTAAAACCTAACTAAATCACATGACTCTCCCTAATCAAATCACCTTCATTTGTCATGTGTCATTCTCTCATTTTTTTCACTTTGTTTTGATATATTTAATTACAAACTAAAAATCTAATATTTATCTACTAAACCAAAACTCTTCTATGCTACATGGCATCCCCCTTATTAAGCTCATCTCATCGTTATGCCACATGATATCCTCCTATTATTTCTGTCACGTGATATTTTCTCAGTTTTTCATTTTTTTAAATTTAATATAATAAATATATATCAGATTCTCTTATTTCCTAAACTAAACATGCAATCATAATAACGATCTTAAAAAATCATTTTTTCAAAATTTAATATAATAATTATATATAAGATTATTCTATTTCCAAAACTAAACATCTCAATCAAAAGCATATAGTTTATATATATTATTATATTTCCATAATTAAAAATACTATTTAATAAAGGCAGAAAATTTTAAGCACCACCAAAAAGTAGTTTAATGAGGGATTATCAACTACATTTGGAAATATGCAATGGATAATATTTCAATTTAGTTACCATGAAAATATGTTTATATGAATGTATTCTAACATTCTAGAAAGATAAGACTAGGATCCGAAAGTTAGAGTCGCTAAAAGTAAACTTTATACAAAACAAAGGTGAAAACGTGCTATAAGTATAATGGTTTATGACCATATCAATATATTTTATGAAACATATTATTGGTATGAATAATCTTTTTTTGTAAGTCGTTCAAAGCGCGGAGTTTAATCTACTATATATCTACTAAACCAAAACCTTATGTGTCGTCACCACGTTTGATTTGCCTATATGTCATCACTCATCTAACCATCATCCACTACATCATCCAACTATTAGGAAAAAAAAATTTATTAACTAAAAGAGTTGCAAAAAGTTCTGAAATGATACGAAAAAATAAAAAATTATTTTTCATGTATAGAATAAGATAAGTTTTTGATTATAGTAAGTAATCACAATCAATAAGATAAGTTTTTATTATAGAATCTCAATTTATATGCGTAGGGAGTTTTTAACCCTTTATGTTCCTAACTAATCTTGAATAGATAGAAAAGTCTATTTTTCATATATCTTATTTGATGGTGTGAGTAAATATATATCAACTAATCTTGCTATATCATCTTAAAACACTTGTTGTTTTTACAAATCTTCTCTATAATTTTTCTACATATTGAAGCTATACAATATTTTTACAATCAAGTCCACAAATTGCTTGAAACCGTAGATTTATATCAAGAATATATAAAATATTATTGAAGAGATTCTCTCGAAGTCGATTAAGATAAATCCAGTGTTTATGCTGTAGTAGTTTACTTACCAATTTTCATAACTAATGTATTTTGTAGAGTCTATTGAAAGTCACTTAAATCCGAATTATACAAAGTAAAGAGCATATAGTATGTTGTATTTATCAATTGCATTGTTTTTATATGTATTATATTATGATATATATATATGCTCTTTCATAATGTATTTTTATCTTCAAACGACAACTCTATAAAATAAATAACCCACTTTAACATAATTGTAAACCAAATGTCATATGGGCCTAATCTTCCCAACATATTTGTTAAATATAATTTATCATTATTAATATTATTTTTTTAAGTACTTATTGATCGTAGTTAATATAGTTTGATCATCTTCACAAGTTAGGGTTTTGTTAACTTTACAACTTAAGTTCAGGTACAAAACTATCTGAACTGATTTGTTCTGCCAAACTTATTATCTGGGATGAGCTCCGATGACGAATAGATTCTATTTTGAAGCATTAGACATGACTTTAAAAGATATTCTATGGGCTATAAATCCCCTTGGTTCAGTACAACCTTCTGGAGGGAAAATCGTAGTATTTGGTGAAAACTTTAGATAAATCCTACCCGTTATCACAAAAGGAAGCAAGCAAGATATTATTTTTGCCACCATTAAGTCCTTTTATTTGTGGGAATATTGCAAAATTCTTAATTTGACAAGAAACATGAGGATTCAACAAGGTATATCTGATTATGATATCCAAGAAGCAAGGGAATTTTCTGAAAGGGTATTAAGCATCAGAGATAGTACTGTAGGTGGTGACAAGATGGAAAAGCACAAATACAAATTTTTGATGAACTATTGGTGAAGGATTATCACTTAGAAATGATTCCAGCAATTATTAAGTTTGTTTATCTCTCTCTTTTGGACAATCAATTGTCTCCAAAATACTTTGAAGAACGAGTAATTCTTGCACCAACAGATGAAGAGGTAGATAAAGTTAATAACTATATATTGTCTTTGTTACCATGTAATGAGAAAGTCTATCTCAGTTCGAATAACCTTTGCAAGACAAGTTTTATTGCAGACAATGATGCAAGTGTTTATACTTCTGACTACTTAAAAAGTATTAGATGTTTTGGTGTCCCAAATCATGTATTAAACACTAAGGTTAAGGTCCCTATTATGTTGCTTTGAAATATTGACCAGTCTTCAAGTTTATGCAATGGGACAAGATTGATAACCACGCAACTCGGCAGTCATGTCATACAAGGAAAAATTATTTTAACTACAATATTAGACATACAGTTTTGAATCCTCGCATGATTATGTCATCGTCAGACACTTCATACCCGTTCAAGTTTCAACGAAGACAATTTCTCTTGAGTGTCTGTTTTGCTATGACGATAAACAATAGCTGATAAGCACTACTTTGTAGGGCTTAAGTAAGAGTCATTAGAGGTTTTATTGGTGTCATTCGGGTAGATTTAGACACATTCATGTGTATGGCGTTTGGAGGCGAAGATGGTGTACTTGGAGGTGTTTGAGCGGTTTTGGATATCATATGAGACACTGAGGAAGAAACCACATGAGAAGACGAGGAAGAGGAGTGCAATGAAGAGTAGAAGAACAATGTGCTGAATTCAATTGGTTCGTTCTCTCTACTCCGATGTCCAAATGGAGTGATTCCAAATCGAGGAGTTAGCTTTTGAAGTCTACTAAAAGTCCTCAAAATATGAGTGCGATCCGAATTGGGAATCAAAAGTTATGGCGTTTTTACGGAAGTGTCGCAGGAGTTGAACCGAAGAACGGCGACCGCCGTACAAAGACTGCGACCGCCGTAATTACGGCGCCCGCCGTGAACCTTACGGCGCCCGCCACAATTGGCTTTCCACCAACCTTGGCTACGAAGTGACCACGGCGCCCGCCGTTTAATTGCAGCGCCCGCCGTGAACGTCTGAAGTCCGCCGAGCCGATTTTCCTTTTTATGTTTTATTTTTGGATTATTTTATTATTATTTTATTATTTCGTTTTAGGTCAATTTAGATTTTATTCTCCTAGAGTAATTAAGGGAAAAGAGAGACTTGTTTCCAGGAGCTCTGAACCCTAATTTCACTTTTCTATTCTACGTTATGAAGAACTAAGCCTCTCTTGCTTAGTCAGACGCTGAAGCTTTCGTTTTGATTCAGTTGTGAGATTCTCGTTCTTAATCTATTGCATGGTTTTTATCTCTTCTCTTGCTTAAGTTGCTTATGATTGATATTGATAATCTTTAGGCTGATCATCTAGGGTTTGTTGTTATTGGTCTATTGCTAGATCTAGATTGTTACTGGTTGAGCATATCTATTTCAGAGTAGCAACTGCATCGTACTAGTATCTGGTTGTGCTAGTCTTATGCAGAAGAGAATTGATTTGCATTCTAGGATAAAAGCTGGTTGTTTTATGCTAGAATTGTATCCAAGTATATTCCTATCCGTAAGGCTGCTGTTAAACTGAATCTTGATAGTTTCAGGGTTGTTTAATTAGTTAGTGCTAATAGTATCTTGTTGTGCTATTAGTTATATCTGAAAAGGAATTGGAATTTCCATTGCATGAGATTTTGAATGAGTATCTAGGATCAACTTGTCATACGAATAGTGGATGTTGTTTGACTAAGTGCTTTTCCAACCACTGACTTCACAACTTTTTAGCTTGTTTACCTTTTGCATGTTTAGAACTTACAAAACTCACAAAACCCCCCTTTGGTTATATTTGATTGACATACGAATTGCATATTTAGATAGAATTCGCCTCCCTGTGGATTCGACCTTTACTTACCTAGGACTATGGTTTAGGGTTTGTTTGGATATTTTGCATAGCAGTTTTTACACGACGAAAACCTGTTATCAAATTGGCGCCGTTGCCGGGGAGGCAATAATCTATTTTGTGTGTGTAATTTGTGTGCCAATCTTGGTGTGAACCTATCTTATGGTTCACATCCGTGTTACTAATAATCTACCTCTAGTTTTTGATCCAGAAATCGAAAGAACTTTCCTTCACGCTCGCAGGGCTGCGAATTTGCTACTTCAGGAAACTGAAACGATGGCTGATCGTGTTACTCTGGAATCCCTGACAGCTCCTAACTTGGAGCAACCAACTCGTGCTGTACAATTCCCTGTCCTGGGTAATGGGGTTAAATTTGAGCTCAAGACAGGAGTAGTCCATTTACTCCCGAAATTCAGTGGAACCCCGCTTGAGGATCCTATTCAGCACCTGGATGAGTTCCTTGAGGTCTGCACCAGTATGAGGCCATCTAAGATTACTGAAGATCATATGAGGTTGAGAGTCTTTTCCTTCTCTCTGAAGGACTCCGCGAAGGACTGGTATCATTCTTTGCCCCCAGGAAGCATCACTACTTGGGTGAATTTTAAGAAGGTGTTTCTCGACAAATATTTTTCAGCTATCAAGTCCAATCAACTCAAGAAAAAAATCTGCAATGTGGAGCAGCTGTCTAATGAGTCTCTCTATGACTACTATGAGCGCTTCAAGAAACTGGTAAAGAGTTGCCCCTACCATGGCTATGCTAATCATGATCTGATTCTTTATCTGCATGGAGGACTCCGTGAAGATGATCGTCGGATGGTAAATTCTGCATGTGGTGGGAATATTCTGAAGATGACTTATGAAGAGGCTCTAGAGATATTTGCTACTCTAGCTGATGACTCTAGACAGTACAGTGGGAGATATTCCCAAAGCTTGGTTGTTGCTGGTTCTCAAGCGAAAATTGATCAGGCTGATTTTGATGTGTTGAGAGAGGAGGTGAGGCGTTTGAAACTAAAAGGTACGCCTCAGCAGGCTAAGGCCTGTGAGATCTGTCGTGACGACTTGCATCCTACTGATTCATGTCCTACTCTACAAGAGGAAGTGAATGCAGTGGGAGGATATCAGCAGAGGCCCAGGCATGATCCTTACTCCAATACATACAATCCTGGTTGGAGGGATCATCCCAACTTCAGATGAGAGACCCAGAACCACAACAACAACAGGGTAACCCTCAACAACCAAGGCAGCCATTTATGCCACAACCTCAAGGGCAGAGCTCGAACCCTTCGTCGTCTATGGAGGACATGATGAAGATGCTGATGCAGAGCAACGTCGATCTCACTGCGAATGTTAATAAACTGACTCAGAGCTCATTGCAATTCCAAGCAAATACTCAAGCTAGCATTCAGAACTTGGAAAGGCAATTTGGCCAGATCTCTCAGTGTTGAGCAAGCTTGACGGGAAGATTTCTCGTAAACTTCCATCTCAAACGGAAGTGAACCCGAACATTAGGAACGTCAGTGCTATAACTCTGAGGAGCGGGAAGAGACTCGACGAGGATGATTCTGAGGTCGACAAGGCAGCGGATCAGGAGCTGGAACAGAACAGCGACGGTGACCGCCGTGAAGACCACGGCGCCCGCCGTGAAAATGACTCAGCTCTCGAATTTTCTGATGAAAATTGCGACGCCCGCCGCAATAATCACGGCGCCCGCTGTGACGGTGAGCAAAATCCCGAACTTTCCAATGACGTTCACGGCGACCGCCGCACCTCTCACGGCGCCCGCCGTGATACTGTAGTCGATCCTGAGGCTGAGAAGGAATATGTAGCCCTAATTTTTCCTGAGTGGAAGCCTGTTGCACCATTTGCGTCTGCTTTGAAGCGTACCAAGCCACTTGCGCAGGACAAGGACATGTTTGAGATGTTCAGAAACGTTGAGGTCAACATGCCTCTCCTAAATTTGATCAAGTCTGTCCCTCGTTATGCAAAGTTCTTGAAGCAGATGTGCACCACGAAGAGAAATCAGGACAGGAACAGCAAGAAGAAGGTCAAGGTAAGCGAACATGTCTCTGCTATTTTTCAGAAGCGCTTACCCAAGAAATGTGGCGACCTAGGTATGTTCACCATCCCCGTCACCATTGGAGGTACCAAGTTCAATAAAGCTATGTTAGATTTGGGTGCTTCCATAAATGTTTTACCTTCATCTCTTTGTGAATCCTTAGGATTAGGACCCATGCATGCGACCAAAATTTCCATTCAGCTAGCTGATAGATCTAGTGTGCGTCCTATAGGGATAGTGGAGGATGTTTTGGTTAGGGTTGGTGATCTTACATTTCCTGATGACTTCTATGTGCTTGTATGGAACATGATATGCATATAGCCCCTATTCTTTTAGGGAGACCCTTCTTGAAAACTGCCAACACTAAAATCAACGTGAGTACTGGTTCCTTGACTATGGAATTTGATGGCCAAACCATTAATTATAACATCTATGAAGCCATGAAATTCCCCTCTGATGGTCATTCTTTGTGTGCAATTGATGTACTTGAGCCTGTGGTGCAAGATGTTTTTGATGAGGACCACCTAGATGACACACCACCTATTGTTGATTCTAGCTTGGATATTGCTATATCTACTGACTTGCAGGAAGGTGTTGATGAGTGGGACGCTCACTATAAGCTCCCTCCAGAGCTACCAGGCAAATCGTCTTTACTGCTAACTCCGAGCGAGAAGCTCGTTCCCTCTTTAGTGCAGGTCTCTGAAGTCAAGGCTAAACACCCCCTGATCGATCTAAGCATGGGTTAGACGCGACTAAGAAGGTCAAGATGGAGAAGCCGCTGAAGAAGAAGCATGGTCTAAGGTTCAAACCTTTCCATGATTGGTTCAGGAAGGAGATATGGATTGAGAAGGTTCCCAAAGAGCCTGACGATATGGATTGAGGATGTTCGAGTAATATGTCGAGCCAACGACATTAACCAAGGCGTTGCTCGGGAGGCAACCCGAGATTTGGTAGTTTATTTTCTTTCCCTTAGTCAATTTCTATTGTTTTTCTTTTAGTTTTTGTGTTGAATTAACTTGCAGAAAGCGCGAAAAAGTGAAGAAGGAGTTCACGGCGCCCGCCGTAAATGCCTCGCCAAGAAAGTTGGCCACGACTTGATAACGGCGACCGCCGTTTAATCGCGGCGCCCGTCGCAATTACGGCGCCCACCGCCCTCCTTACGGCGACCGCCGCAATTTCTCAGGTAAAAAAAAAAGATCTACCGGAGGCCAGCTGTCCAGATTCACACGGAGAGGTGCGCATCATGTTGCCAACGGAGGAATATATTCACCCTACATTTATTTGGCAACAATGATGGCCCTGCAGTCGACAGCTGGAGAGGAGGTACACTAGGGCCCAACCACGATGACATCTGGGCCCATTTTTGAAGGCCATGCAACCCCGTCCCCCTGTCTGACCACTACTTCACCAGAGTGGTTCCTTTTGGTTGCATGGTAGGAGTTGATAGCGTTGAAGGCCGTGCAGCCCCGAATCCTTTGATTACCACTACTCACCAAGTGGTCACCTTATGGTTGCACGGTAGAAGACGATTATGGAGTAATTAAGACGCCCGCTCAACACCTGGATATGCGCTTTTATGACTACACCGCCAGCAACAAGGAAGTGTCCAAGCCAACTCGGCAACGTTGTGAGTTATTTTTTGCTTCTCCCTGTGCTTTATTCTTTTATCTTTCATTACATTGGGGACAATGCAATGTTTAAGCATGGGGTGGGGTTTTATACTTGCTACGCTGTTGAGGAGAAAAATGAATAAAGAGAAAAGGCCAATTTTTTTTTGAAAAAAGGCTATCATTGAAATCCTGGGATAGGTCGAAAACCCGAAAGGGCGGCCTAGGCAATAAGCATGTGGCTTGGACCAGCATTAGGCTGGGGTAATATGAGGTCAAGAGTGACGTGAGCTTATGTGAGTACATCTATTGAAAAATGAAATGAGTGGCTTGGTGAAAACCCGAAAGGGCGCCTTGGCAAAATGAGCGAAAAGAAGAAGAGTGATTTTAGGATTTCTCATTATTCTTGGCGAGGCATCATAAGAAGAGGAGACAAAGAAGGATTGTCGGGTAGGTCACTCTGGGAGACATAAGGAGCAATAGATAGAGGCTAGGATTAGAGGTTACTCACACTATTGGATGTCCGGGTTTAGCTTGGGGGAAGTACTCTGCTTGCCCTTAAGCTTGTTGAGTTGTGGATGTGTTGTGAATGAGATTGGTGTCAGGAGCTTTGGCATGGGTTAGGTGACTCTTAGTTGGAGGATATGCTTCCTGAGACCTTGGATGCTACATTGGAGGAGTAGACTCTTTATTAGTTTACTCGAGGACGAGCAAAGATCTAAGCATGGGGTGGTTTGATAAGCACTACTTTGTAGGGCTTAAGTAAGAGTCATTAGAGGTTTTATTGGTGTCATTCGGGTAGATTTAGACACATTCATGTGTATGGCGTTTGGAGGCGAAGATGGTGTACTTGGAGGTGTTTGAGCGGTTTTGGATATCATATGAGACACTGAGGAAGAAACCACATGAGAAGACGAGGAAGAGGAGTGCAATGAAGAGTAGAAGAACAGTGTGCCAAATTCAATTGGTTCGTTCTCTCTACTCCGATGTCCAAATGGAGTGATTCCAATTCGAGGAGTTAGATTTTGAAGTCTACTACAAGTCCTCAAAATATGAGCGCGATCCGAGTTGGGAATCAAAAGTTATGGCATTTTTACGGAAGTGTCGCAGGAGCTGAACCGAAGAACGACGACCGCCGTACAAAGACTGCGACCGCCGTAATTACGGCGCCCGCCGTGAACCTTACGGCGCCCGCCGCAATTGGCTTTCCACCAATCTTGGCTACGAAGTGACCACGGCGCCCGCCGTTTAATTGCAGCGCCCGCCGTGAACGTCTGAAGTCCGCCGAGCCGATTTTCCTTTTTATGTTTTATTTTTGGATTATTTTATTATTATTTTATTATTTCGTTTTAGGTCAATTTAGATTTTATTTTCCTTGAGTATTTAAGGGAAAAGAGAGACTTGTTTCCAGGAGCTCTGAACCCTAATTTCACTTTTCTATTCTACGTTATGAAAAACTAAGCCTCTCTTGCTTAGTCAGACGCTGAAGCTTTCGTTTTGATTTAGTTGTGAGATTCTCGTTCTTAATCTATTGCATGGTTTTTATCTCTTCTCTTGCTTAAGTTGCTTATGATTGATATTGATAATCTCTAGGCTGATCATCTAGGGTTTGTTGTTATTGGTCTATTGCTAAATCTAGATTGTTACTGGTTGAGCATATCTATTTCAGAGTAGCAACTGCATCGTACTAGTATCTGGTTGTGCTAGTCTTATGCAGAAGAGAATTGATTTGCATTCTAGGATAAAAGCTGGTTGTTTTATGCTAGAATTGTATCCAAGTATATTCCTATCCGTAAGGCTGCTGTTAAACTGAATCTTGATAGTTTCAGGGTTGTTTAATTAGTTAGTGCTAATAGTATCTTGTTGTGCTATTAGTTATATCTGAAAAGGAATTGGAATTTCCATTGCATGAGATTTTGAATGAGTATCTAGGATCAACTTGTCATACGAATAGTGGATGTTGTTTGACTAAGTGCTTTTCCAACCACTGACTTCACAACTTTTTAGCTTGTTTACCTTTTGCATGTTTAGAACTTACAAAACTCACAAAACCCCCATTTGGTTACGTTTGATTGACATACGAATTGCATATTTAGATAGAATTCGCCTCCCTATGGATTCGACATTTACTTACCTAGGACTATGGTTTAGGGTTTGTTTGGATATTTTGCATAGCAGTTTTTACACGACGAAAACCTGTTATCAATAGCCAAGGCCAATCTCTTACAAATGTCGGTTTGTATCTTTCACGTCCTGTTTTCACTTATGATCAGTTTTATGTTACATCACTCATGGTCAGTTTTATGCTGCATCATCAAGAGTTACTAGCAAGAAAGGTTTGAAAATTTTGATATAGGACAAAAACAAAAAAAGATCTAATACTACTACCAATGCAGTATACAACGAAGTTTTTCAAAATTTGAAGCAATTTTGAACATCTTACGAGATTTTATGTTTAGGGTTTCATTTTCATGTATAGATAAATATTTTGATTATGCTTTATCGTCTTAGTAGTATAGATGTTAGGGATGTGACTATCCACATTTCAAAACTACTTAGCCAATTTTATTATTAATAAAGTCATGGAGAGTTTCGCCTCTCTTTCAATAATGTATTTTGTTAATCTCTTCAATATTTTATATTCAATTAGTTCTTTTTTACATTAGCATTTATCTACTTTTATAGTTACTACCTACATATTTCTATATCAATTAAATATGTAATTTTTTATTTTTATTTTAAATATAAAAAAAATAAACAGATCCCGTACAAGGCACGAATACTACACTAATATATTATAATCACTTAAAACCTGTAATCCGTGTTCGGGGATTATTCTTGAACAAGCCAATTTTTAGTGTCTTTTCCTCCATTTTAAATTTAAATCTCTCTAATCCCGGTAATCTCTTTTTCAAAATAAACTTATTATAATATATGATGAAGTGGAAACGAACACACCCTATTTAGGTGGAAAAAGTCTGCCGACCCTAGTTTTGCGTCTTTTCGGATTTATTATTGACACAAGTATTGTAATTTATGCACCTAATATCTATGTTGATTGTTGACAAAGTATAATGGAGAATTATCTTAATTAAATACATATGAAGGTTGAGTTTTCCAATATTAAAAAAAACTAGGCTTGCGTTTGGCCGTTTTTTTGGTTGGAAAAACTACATCAGTTTGACAAGTTTTTTCTAAGATTCGGTAAAAGGACTTAATTTTCATTTTGGTAGTGTTATTTTTTTATAATAATGGGTTATACCTATTTTATTCAAAATAAAAAACTATACATGCTTATTTATCTAAACATCGACATCAAGAATGACAACTAAGTTTAAACCATCAAGTGGGTTATTGAAGAACATATATTCTCCATAGCAATTTCCACCAAATTTGGCGAGCTAGTTGGACGCCTGGTTGCTGCTACGTGACATTTGATTACCAAATCAAAATGGAGAGGAGTAGGATTGGCGGCATCATGGAAGAAATAACCTCCAACGGGAAGAGGTAAACCAAGTTCGGGATGGATTGGTGTGATTCTCCTCCGCGTATATCTAATCTTACTGCTATGAAATTTATTTTCATTGAAACTGTTTATCCTTTAGCGATAATACAATACGTATCAAGCCACATTAGTGATGATATTCGTGATCATGAGATTATAGGTTCGGATCTTTATTTTATTATAATAGTTTAAATGCATACTATTTGTGAACGTTCTCTAATCGTCAAATAACCATAAATCTTAAAGCTTGGCCTACAAAAGTAATAATCACGAATCCCATACCAATTCGCACAAGTAATAATAGTAGGTGTCCAAAATTGTAATAAAAAAAAAGCAAAAGAAATGGGGTGAGAGAGGCTCGAACTCTCGACCCCAGGATTACTCAGAAGCTATGAGACCTACGCGCTAGCCAACTGCGCCACCACCCCTTTGATGCTTAATCATGAAATAGAAAGCTAATCTAGGTTTACTTCTCTCCTCCCAACACCAAGAAGATTTCTCCTGCTTCCATGCGAGAGTGTGTGCCGAGCCGGCCAGGAACGTCTTCGTTCTCGTGTCTCGAAGGTAAACATCAATCACCATTTCTTCCTCTATCTCCATCTCTTGAAATGCTTTCTTTGTTTCCCCAGTTTTCCTGCTTCTACTGGATCTTTCCTCTTCCGATTTAATCATTTTCCGGCGGTGAAATATTGGTATAGATTTCTCATCCTTTCCTTAGCTGAAATGGCCTTAATTAATTGCTTACCTTTCAATTCTAGATGCATTTTAATCCCTTCTAGTTTCTCTAATTTCTTCCACCACTGAATTTTGAATTGAATGCAACTTGAGACTTACTCGTTAGGGTTTTTTCGCATTTCTATGATTGCATTGCCGACTTTATGGTAAAAATCTGACCTCTTGAAGCCGGAGTTTGGTGATGGGGACGGTAAATCTTAGTTAGATTTTGAGCTGACGCATTTTTCTGCATAGAGAGATGGCCGATCTACTTGTCTGACCTTCCATGTGACATTATATCCTCTTTCTACTTGTAGTGGGTGGGGGACCCAAGCTCTGTCCCCATGTTGCCTTTTGATCTTTATTAGGAGAAATCAAAGATCCAGTTGGTATGGAGAAGGTTTTTTCGTGACCATCGTGTGTCAGTATAAACCCGATCCGTGTAACGTGTGATTAACTTTGTTTTTCAGTTGTTCATCTGTGAAAGGAACATTTTTTTGTGCCTGCTATTCTAATCTAGTTAAGCTGCTTATCCAATTTTATGATACATTTAGCTGTTAATTCCACGTGCTTTAGATTAGAACTTTGTTGGGAGGCTTCGTAGTAATTGAACTAAGCTGAAGAGATTTCTTAGACAGCATGTAGGTAAAAAGAGACTGTTTTTTTTTTCGAGTGAATGATGGCGAACCTCTCTTCTGTCTGTCTAATTCCCAATGCATTAACCATATATATTTAGAACTTTTGAACATAAGTTTGCCTTCTTATGATGTATTGAGTTGGTCTAAGACTGCTCTTTCATGCATCAACCACTTCAATCTAGAATGCTACAAATTCCTTGTATTTCAATAATATTGAACTGTCATGATCCAATCAAGAGAATACTTTAGATTGAATCAGCTGTGTCAATTTATAGTCAAGGGATGATATCTGGTATTAAGGATACCGAGATTTTGGCTAATTGGCTTACCTGCATCTTCATCCAAATTGTGAGTTTGTTTTCAGAAACAAATAAGAGTTTCGTATAAACCTTCTGTAGTTTTCCAACCATATAAAAAACTAGACCTATTAAAATTTATGGCTTGAGCTTCTTCTTTTTTTTTGGCGGGGAAGAAAAGTTTTGGCTTGCTAGCGTATGAAGCATTGAGTTCAGCATTTCTTGTTGGTGGTTACATTCGGGTATTTGAGATACATTCCTATTGATGCCCTTTGAAGATATCTCTTGCTAAATCCTGAGTTGAGGATCTTTAAGCTTTTCAACCAAAATCATCTTTGGTAAGATTTCCTTTTAGCTATGCCTTAATCCCGTGTCTGAACTTGTCATGGTCAACTTGTCTGGATGCTTTGTTAGTGTAGCTTTAGACATATACCGTAGAGCACTTCATAATGGAAGGCCGGCCTTTGTATTGCTTTTATCTTCGAATCTGATTCTGAAAATCAGCTAAATTTACTTCTTTCCCCAAAAATAGCATCATGACCAGAAAATATTCATCTAAAGGAAAAATAGTGGGATAATATTATTTTAAGAATAATCTGAAATTCAGTATAGAGGAATGACGATTATGCCTCCACAAGTAAATGAAGCATTTTCTTGTGGAGGTGCTGTTTCAATGGGATTGAAGATGCACTCTTATGTTAGTGAATAGACAATTGGATGAGTAATCAGATGCTACCTTCATATTGCACAAGAGTTTTGAAATTGTCAGCTAGTTGGGTATTTTGCAGATAATTGTTTGCATACGTTGGAATTCATGAAACTGCTATATCTAATTGTAATTTTTCCTTGCATTGTATTTTTGCTCATTGCATTTGTTCTGCAAGTGTTAATAGTTATCTCATTTGGTGAGAGAGGGGCCTATTCTAAAAATGTGTCTATTGGGAATTTGGCAAGAGGTCTTTCTTCGGGGAGACATCAGGGTGAATTTCAGTGGTATGAAACACAGAAGTCTACCATTTCCTCTGATCTTCCTTCTACGGATACTCCTTTTCTGGTAATAAAAATGTGGAACTTGATACAATTCATTATCCCGTTTCACTCGATTAACTTATTTCCATCCTTGGACAAGGAAAAGTTTTTAATTATCGTTATTGTTCATTTCCCTTAACCAAATGAGATAAAATTAAACTACTATTTAAAAGAAAAAAAAGAGGGATAGAACTAAAGAGTAACCAAATGAGATAAAATTAGATTATTTTTTTGTGGGATAGATTAAGGCTGCAGATATTGTTGCACATCTGCTGCTTTCTGTCAGCTGAGATAATTTAGATTGTCTATGCACATATGTATGAAGAAACGCTGCTCTTTACACTGAAGATCTCTCTTCTAGAGCTTTTTGATAATTTCTTTCAATATTACTGTGTTAGCCTATCCGTGTCACTCAAACCCTTTTTAAATTAAATGCATCCACTGGGAAGCCTGTTCTGACATCTTTCAGCTTTGTGATAGGAAATTCAACTGATGAAACAAGAATCTTTCTGAGGTCTGGACTGCTTGAGGCATTCTTCCTGTTTTAAATTAAATGGTCGAGAAATCCAGTGTGCTTATTCCATTGCATCCTGCTTTGTAGAAACAGATGAAGCATTGTGCTGTAACTAAGATATTTTTCCTTGGACTTGGAAATTTTCTCTGTAAGTTGGGTTAAATCTTGTTTGAAGTACTGAAAATGGATGAACAACAGAACTTGGACTCATCCAGGGAGAAGGATCATACAGTTACGGAGTCCTGCAATCATAGGCAACAAACCAAAAGCCTTGAAGATATTATGTATCAACGAATGAAGAACAGAGAGCGCCAGCGTAGGTACAGGGAACGGAAACGACTTCTAGCAGACATGAACAACAAGTGTGTAAATATGAATGAACCGACTCCTCCCCCACTGCCACTACCGCCACCTCCATCTTCTGCAATAGAACCTTATCAATGTGTAGCTCGTATTCGCCGCACGAGAGACTGGAAAAAGGATGCTAGACGGGCCCACACAGCCAAACAATCAACTGCTGATGCTGTCCCACAACATAATCAGTATCTCACTCATGGGAATCAGGTATCATGTTTAGTCTCTGGTGGGAAGTCATCAGAACACAAGTCCAAGAACTATATCTCTACAAACCGTTCAGCTGTGGATAATGGTGAAAAATCGAAAGTTAAGTCCATCCGAAGAGATTGGAAAGCAGAAGCAAGAAACAAGAAGGGAGAAACCAAGTGATGCTTAATTTTACTAGCTAAGAGGAAACATGTAGTGATAACAGAGTAGGCGTATAATCTTGTGGTAAGTGAACCTTATTTCCTTCAATGGCGGCTCTACTTCTTATACTTCTAATGTAACGTGGACCATTTTAACTATTTTTCCAGATCTTTGGAAGAGTATAACAAAGTTGTTATTTATCCAGCTGCTTGGTGTGTGTCCTTCATGGAAAGCTGCTCGAGTTTTGGTACATTCTCTTCTATGAGCACGTATTGCTGTTAAACTTGTTGTTTTGTTGAAAACTCCTATAATCTGAGTAGGCCGCTTATAGTCCTGTTGTATATTCTCTATGTGCTTGCGGGTCCTTTATCATGCTTGTTGTCGTTTGTGTGTGTTTGTGTGAAGGAATGCTTGCCATCTGTTGTTGGTTTTCATCTAATGTGAATTACTTGGAAATTTGCCTGATGTTACTGAACTTGTGCATGGATTTTCTTGAATTCTAGTATGCTGGATTTGTGTTACTAATTCCAGGAAAACCAAATAAATTATACATGGCTGTGTAGCTCTCCAATGTGAATTACAGGCTTTATTTTCCCAAACTAGAACATCTGAAGCCAACTTCAGAGTTGATTTGTTTGTTTCTTTTGATTTTGTTAATAAATTGCTATGAAATATCAGGAATTCACCCTGTAGCATTGCTTGTACGTGCCTGCAAATGTCTTTTGAGCTATACCATGTTACAGAATTGCTGTATTACATGATTCCCACCTTCTATGGTTAACGTGAACCCCGACGAAATCGGCTCAAAGGTTGTTCTTTGGTGCATCCAAAGAGAAACATGAGTTGTGCATTGAACAGGAAAATTTTCAGTTTTTTATATTTGTGATTGCACAAGGAGGGAAAAATCAAATCAGAGAACAACCAAAGCAGGTAACTTCCAACATGGCAACATCAAAATCAACCCCTCGAACTCAAGGATGAGTTGGTGCTAATTTCGATGTTCTTGTTGTGGTCGTGGTCGATGTTGTCTTCTTGTTATCTCGGCTGATTCTCTTGGAATCCTTGGCATTTTGATACAAGTTCTCAAAGCTCCAATCCCTTCTCAAGCCACCACTCCTCACCAGCTGTGGCTCAATCCCCGCCTCCGCCTCCGGCTCCGGCTCCTCCTTGTAGTGAATCTCGCCCGTACTCCCGACCCTCCGGTGGTTCTTTTTGGCCTCCTTGTAGCTAATCTCGCCCGTACTCCCAACCCTCCGGTGATGCTTTCCCGGGTTCGTCTTGTCCGTCCTCTGGTTCGTTGATCTCACCTTCTTACAAGTCGGGGGGCCGAGGTTTCCGGACACGCTTCTCTCGACGATCACTCGGCACACCCCGCAAAACCCCTTCTCGCTGTTCACCATCCTCATCGTGGCCTCGGAATCCATCCTCTCGAGCACGTGACGATCACTCGACTTGATCGTCATCGTTGGCTATGCGATCACCTTATGCACACACAAACAGACGGATATATAGACAAATAGATAGATAGACAGATACATATAGATAGGTTTCTCGATCAGGGTCGAGAAACCTTTGAAGATACAAAAGGTGATGAGAGTTGGGAGGAGGGAAGGGGATTGCGAGACTATTGAATTTGGGTAAGAAATATTATGTTTTTTTTTAGGAAGAGGAGTTGGTGGGTGAGATGAAACTACAAGATTAGAGGGGGGGAATTTAGCAAAAAGTGAAAATTAAGAAATGGGATTTGGAGGTGGGAAAAGGTTGTGTATACAAAGGTCGTCCGCTAAAGGAGGTATAAAAGTTGCTTACTTGGACATGTTATATTCAAGTTCTTTTTACCCAAAAATATATGTTTTATATTTGTCTTTGGAAAAATTGAATGATATCGGTGTTCAGATCAAATGTTTAAACTCCCATTTTTCATTGCAACGGTCTGATATCTTTCATAATAAAAGTAAACTTTCACTGAATTCCTAAGTAGACACAAAAAATCCTAACCATAGAATAAAAATTAAGATATATCTCGATAGTAGTGTATTATTTTGATGAGAAATAATTAAATGTGAACCAAATTTTCCATAATACTTTTAAGGGTACATTCTCGAGATATGAACAAAGTACTACAATTCAAACTACTTTAGAAAATCATGGCAGAATCGAATAATTGCTGGGTTAAAATCATAACAGAAAAATACCTAAAAACAAAACACATTTTGCACAATGAAAAAATAGGAACTTGCTCGTGGCAATGGTCGAAAATGATTGAAATCCTGGAGGATTTCAAAAAGGGACTTGTTTGGCAGGTCGGAAATGGGAGAATGTCGGAAATGGGAGAATGATCAAATTTTGGACTGATAATTGGTTATCAAAAAGTCCCTTAAACAAAACCATCAATACACAACAAATCCAGAATATTAATGCCTTGGTCGTGGATTTATTCTGCCCGATAAAACATGGAACAAAGAAAAAATTAAACATGTACCAAGTGACCTATTTAGACTAATCACATCTACTTCAATCCCCTTTAATAACATTGAGGACATGATGTATTGGGAAGCGAGCAAAAGCGGATGGTTCTCAACCAAGTCTGCCATGAACATGATTAATGAAAATAAACGATATTCAGCCCATGACTCATCTTGGATATAGAAATTAGATACCTACCCAAAGGTTAAAAAATTTCTTTGGAAAATAATGAAAAATGGGCTTCCAACAAAAGCAAGGCTAGCTGAAAAAGGAGTTTCACTGACCCCTGACTACATTCGATGCAGTGCACCAATTGAAGACACTAATCACATCTTATTCCTATGCACCCATACCTTGAAAACCATTGAAAAAATTAATTCCCAGACTCTTGGGATGATCAGAACAATAAACATTGGAAATAAAAAAACGTATGAACTGATTGAGGAAATCCGACAGAAAACAGATAAAACACAGTTCTTAGAACTTTTGACTTTTTGGTGGGGAATCTGGTTCTACAGAAACCAACAAAGCTTTGGAAATACAAATAATGATTGGGATCCTATTAAGGATATGCCTATTTACATCAAAAACCAAATCAATAATTGGAAACAG
Organism: Rheum nobile; assembly: GCA_027886185.1. NCBI lineage: Eukaryota > Viridiplantae > Streptophyta > Magnoliopsida > Caryophyllales > Polygonaceae > Rheum > Rheum nobile. Next base: position 260,431 of record WOAB01000738.1, on the reverse strand, counting down.
ACAAAGAAATGAAACTCTGACTGCTTGAAAACAGAACAATAACAAAATAAGAAAAATAAGAAAGACAATAAAAGACGCCCAAAGAAAAAATGGAAAAAGCCATCAGACAACATTATAAAAATTAACACGGATGGATCAACTATGCCTAACGGAGAATCTAGTTATGGGTATATCTGCAGAAATAGCAAAGGAGACCCCTTATTTATCTTTGGTGAAAAGTGTGGCCTATCAACCCCATTAAAAACAGAAACCATCGCGTTCAGGAATGCTTTGCTTAAAGCGCACGAATTGGGCTTTAACAACATCGAAATTGAATGTGATAACCTTATAATTGTTAACGTTCTGAACAAAATCTGGCACTGTCCTTGGGATATTGAAATCTTAATTTCTGATATCCTTTGTGTTTTATAACTGTTTTCTTCAGTGCAGATTTTCCACGTCTTCCGAGATACTAACGTTGTTGCTGACCACATTGCGAAGCTGGCCCAGCGAAGTCTTTCGGAAGATTTTAGAGATAATTTAGAACTTGTAGTTCTCATCCGCAAGGATGCTATAGACTGAGAAACTGATCTTCTGTGGTTTCCAGTCTAATTCTTACTTTATCAAAAAAAGAAAAAAAGTATACTATAAGGCACATTTACGGTATATTGCGAGGCTCATTCAATATAATATAAAAAAATGCATGTGCGTATTTTATTCGAATAATATGTGCGTCAACGTATATCACCGTGTACAAAACCTAGTGTATCATATCTCTACAAAAATGTGCTCCGTAACTATACTGAAATGTGGCCGATAGTTGTATAAATATGCATCTCCGTGTAAAAAAGATTGGTTATGTGAGTCACAAGGTAGTATTAAATATACATCGTAACAATACTGATATGTGCATCTTAACTAAACTGAAATGTGTATTGTTTGCATGGGAACATGCGTTCTCACCTATATAATCCGCCAATTTTAATATGATGGAAAGACAATTTGTGTATATCATCATCGATGTCACATATAGGGTGTAATGTTCAATAGTTTAGTTTAGACACACAATTGGTACCCTAAAAGACATGTAGACGAAGAAAGCTTAGGCATGTAGAAACATCAAACATGGCATGTGGACACGCAAAATCCTCCGAATTCAGCAAAAGCATTTTACTCCTTTGACATCAACCTTTCTTTAATCTTCCCCACTCACACCTACGGTTGATCATCGGTCCAAAACCAAACCGAATAAAATCGAAATTCGGATTTTAGTGGATTGAAAATTGAAATTTGGATTTTACTGAATCGAAATGCGGCTTGGTTTGTTTTTATTCGGTTCGGTTATAAACTGAAATAACCGAACATTTTGAAATTAGGTTACTGAAACCGATTTTAGTGAACTGAATAGAATTAGACATAACCGAATTTGGGCCGAATTGAACTGAACTGGGCCGATCTGAATCCAACCAAATAATGTTTAACTAATTTATTTAGAAATCTATGGATTTTTTGTAAAAAAAAAAATAATTGTTTCTGATCAAACCTAAACCGAACCACAAATCAATTATTATTATTATCATGCAAATCAAAAACCAAATCGAATATAATTTATTCGGTTTTTGTCTAATTAGTTTGGTTCAATTAAATTCGATCCAAAACCGTACATAGAATCGACCGATGAACGGCCCTACCCACGAGCCGTTTACATCATGTCAACAGGAAAATGTTGGTTTGGATTTTACCAATCCTAACACGTGCCTTTTATCTCCATGTGTGATAATTATGGCTCCCTTTAAACCCACACTACTTTTACAACTCTTGAAGAAAAAAACGGATAGAATTGATAAATCGAAGGCGTAAACAAATATATTTTGAAAAGATGACTAGTTAGTGACTATAATATCACTAGAGATTAGTCTAACGGAGTATAGGATATAAATATTTTTCATACCCGTTGGCACTCACCATTAGAAATAAACAATATTAGCCGACTGAAGTCACCACGTTAAGTACCATCGTGATATCGATAAGCTCTTAATCGCGTAAACATCGACATGCCCATAGCAAGAGATCCAAGAATGACGCTTCAAACGTATGAATGTATGATTCAAACACGTAGCCAAACGAAGGTGGCACCAATCAAAGCGCGCAAGACACCCACACACCGCCTTTCCCGACCATGTGACTTGTTGCTCAATGGTCCAAGCATTATGCGACGACTCAAGGAACATGACCAATCACGTATTACCACGAGTTTGTACATTGTCACTAAGTAAAAGCATGACACCCAGACTATAAATAGACTTCCGACACCTCAGAACGGATTTTGATTTGAAATCCAATTTTCTTCGTGTTTTTTTGTTGAAATTTGTATATGATTCTCGTGTTGTTGCAAAAGTGATGTAATTTACATGTCCTCACGACTTAATAAGAAGAAAATATTCTTTATTTTGTTTCATAATTTACCGCGTTAATTTGATAGCTAAGTTTTAGTCATATATTTCATCTCGTTCGCTAAAGTGCGCGCCTACGTGGGAACCATCACTCGTAAAACTACATTAATCACCATCTAGTAATATTTGAGTTAGAAATTGCCCAACCCATCTTTGTTAGCTCCAAAACAATTGTAAACTCCAATTTTTTGATAAATATGCCATTTATCTTGAAAACAGAGTGATGCCTTATACCATTATACTCCGTATTCATTAACCATTGGCTTATTTACCCCGGCCCATCGAGCTTAAAGACTTCACCAATGTTCTTGTCTTATATAATTAACTCTTATCCGTGCCTACAATATTCGGCCATATATTATAACATAACATTTATTGGTGTATCAAATGTGTGGACACTATATTGATGCATGTGTTGAGTTGCCTTGGCATCGCATAATCGTCCAATTGCACACCAATTTTTTTTTCTCATCCTTTTAAAATTTGTGTAGAAGCTAATTCTACCGAGTCTGTCTCATCTAGGTGGACATCTTGTTTCGATATGTTAGAATATAAACATCTCACATTTAAAATTAGGACATAACTTGTTTAATATATAAGTTTGATGTGCTACTCATTCTATTATTAATTAGTTTTAGGATGAAATTTCATTGGGCTTATGTACTGGGCTCATCTGCGTCTATGCGCTCGTGTCCGCACAACCCCCAGTCTATGGCTCACGGACTTTCACATGGTATCAGAGCGGGTTCGGTCTTGGGTCCTTTTCTTGGGTTGGTTGGGTCTGACTATAAAGAGATTGAGATGCCCACCCACACCCGTTTGTCCAAGTGTCAACTGAGCTTGGTCAATTGCCCGCCCGTTGCACTTGCGGGGGTGTTGGAATATAAACATCTCACATCTAAAGTTGGGACATAACTTGCCTAGTATATAAGCTTAATATGTTACTCCTCCTATTGCCAATTGATTTTAGGATAGAACTATTGAACTTATTTACTGGGCTTATCTGTGCGTATGCGCTCGTATCCGCATGACCCTCAATCATTGGGCCCACAGACTTTCACCCGATCAGTATTTATTTCCGCTTACCAAAAAATAAAGTTTTTATTACAAATCTGATATAAATACATAAGGTCTCGTTAATTTGTGAGTTTTCAGTTATCGGTTTTTTTAATTATAAACAAATTTTAAAAAACTTATTTTTGATTTTTAATTTTTTGCGGATAGTACATTTTAAATAATATAGTGACTATTAGGATACGATTTATCTTATAACTATTAGATTGATAATCATTAAAAAATAAAAATTATTTTAGAATTAAAAACTAAAAACTTGGGAGATTAGTATATATATGAGCCCTAAATATACTATGGTTTCTTCTGTACGTGAAGAAAAATGTAAATTCATAGTATGTAGTATACTAATATACAAATCCTCAACCTTTAATATAAAATTTTTAATCATCACGTGGTATTTGTTTTTTTCAACTTTTTCGTAATCATGATTTTTCAAGGCATCTTGCCTATAGTTATTAATCTATTAATTAAACTTAGGTGTCCTTTCACAATTCAGGAAATAAATAATCATTCTTTAGTGCACCACTTTTAGTAAGAAATCTTCAATATTTATCAATCGTTGTTGATTGTAGTACGTACAGATTGTTTAAGAAAATTACACGTACTATTTTAGAGTTGTAAACCACTTCTCTTTCCCTTTTCCAATTAACCAAATGACCTCTTGTATCGATAGATCATTAGATTGCCACCTTCCATTATGAACCACTTCTCTTTCCCTTTTCCAATTAACCAAATAACTTTCACTGCTCCCATTCACAATACAAGTTTTTCCTTGTGAATGTACAATTCATCTTTGTAACAATATTATTCATCGATCATGTCTCAAGCATAATACAAACAATAAATGCAACTAAAATAGAGTGAGATGCCATGGTAATGGTAATTTTTTCTTAAGTTAACGGTGTCTCAAATATATACCCAAAGTATATGAACCTTTCTTAACTACTGTAACGGAATTATTTGTTTGTAGAAAACAATCAAATATCAACCTTATAATTAAGTTGAGAGCCAAAACATATAGGAAGAAGACCAGTTGTATGATTGTCAATATATAGTAAGATACCAAACTTGACATAAACAAGACCTTGTGCTTTGCCAATGAATATCTGCAAGTGCAACCTCTATTAATTAGCTAGGAAAACACACTTAAAAAAGCTCGAGAGTGACATTACAAGCTAGCTAAAGGCTTTTTCTTAAGGGGTCAGTCTATATGCAAACGAAACGCCGTCTATATGCAAACTGTTTTGTGCGTTAAGGCTAAACGTACAGGCTGGTGCGTTTAAGCTTAACGTATAAGGGATAAAATTGGAATAAAAGTGGAAAAAATATCCAGAATGGTACTGTAGCTGTGCGTTAAGCCTTAACGTATGGCACTGTAGTTGTGCGTTAAGGCTTAACGCACATACAAAAAAAAAAAAAAATTGCCCCATAATCATGTAGAGAATTTCAATACGAGTCCGTACATATAAAATTCGTCCAAAACGGACATCGTTTGCCCCTCCAAAAGCCCAAAAAACAAAGACTTCCTACCCATTTTTTTTTACAATTTGATACCCGACATATAACGCATTATAGTGAATTTTTTTTTGCATTTTTCTACTATAATTTTGTATAAATTTTAGGTCAAACTATTGTATTTCATTAAATCTAGTATACTTAGACTTATATACTATTGTATTTCATTAAATTTCATATAGTTACACTTATGTACTATAGTATTTCATTAAATTTCGTATAGTTACACTTATGTACTATAGTATTTCATTATTTTTCATACAGTTACGCTTATGTACTATAGTATTCCATTAAATCTAGTATACCTAGACTTATATATTATAGTGTTTCATTAAATTTAGTATACTTAGACTTATATACTATAGTATTTCATTATATTTCATATAGTTACACTTATATACTATAGTATTTCATTAAATTTCATATAATTACACTTATGTACTATAATATTTCATTAAATTTCATAAAGTTATACTTATGTACTATAGTATTTCATTATATTTGATATAGTTACACTTATGTACTATAGTATTTTATTAAATCTAGTATACTTAGACTTATATATTATAGTGTTTTATTAAATCTAGTATACTTAGACTTATATACTATAGTATTTCATTATATTTCATATAGTCACACTTATGTACTATAGTATTTCATATAGTTACGCTTATGTACTATAGTATTTCATTATATTTCATATAGTTACACTTATGTACTATAGTATTTCATAAAATCTAGTATACTTAGACATATAAACTATAGTATTTCATTAAATTTCATATAATTACACTTATGTACTATAATATTTCATTAAATTTCATATAGTTACACTTATATACTATAGTATTTCATTATATTTCATATAGTTACACTTATGTACTATAGTATTTCATTAAGTCTAGTATACTTAGACTTATATACTATAGTATTTCTTTATATTTCATATAGTTACATTATATATTATAATATTTTATTATATTTCATATAGTTACACTTATGTACTATAGTATTTCATTAAATTTCATATAGTTACACTTATGTACTATAGTATTTCATTATTTTTCATATAGTTACGCTTATGTACTATAGTATTTCATTAAATCTAGTATAGTTACGCTTATGTACTATAGTATTTCATTATATTTCATATAGTTACACTTATGTACTATAGTATTTCATGAAATCTAGTATACTTAGACTTATAAACTATAGTATTTCATTAAATTTCATATAATTACACTTATGTACTATAATATTTCATTAAATTTCATAAAATTACACTTATGTACTATAGTATTTCATTATATTTGATATAGTTACACTTATATACTATAGTATTTCATTAAATCTAGTATACTTAAACTTATATATTATAGTATTTCATTAAATCTAGTATACTTAGACTTATATACTATAGTATTTCATTAAATTTCATATAGTTACACTTATGTACTATAGTATTTCATTAAATTTCATATAGTTACACATATGTACTATAGTATTTCATTATATTTCATATAGTTACACTTATGTACTATAGTATTTCATTAAATTTCATATAGTTACACTTATAAACTATAGTATTTCATTATATTTCATATAGTTACACTTATATACTATAGTATTTCATTATATTTCATATAGTTACACTTATGTACTATAGTATTTCATGAAATCTAGTATACTTAGACTTATAAACTATAGTATTTTATTATATTTCATATAGTTATACTTATATACTATAGTATTTCATTATATTTCATATAGTCATACTTATGTACTATAGTATTTCATTGTATTTCATATAGTTACGCTTATGTACTATAGTATTTCATTATATTTCATATAGTTACACTTATGTACTATAGTATTTCATGAAATCTAGTATACTTAGACTTATAAACTATAGTATTTTATTATATTTCATATAGTTACACTTTTATACTATAGTATTTCATTATCGTTCATATAGTCACACTTATGTACTATAGTATTTCATGAAATCTAGTATACTTAGACTTATGTACTATAGTATTTCATTATATTTCATATAGTCACACTTATGTACTATAGTATTTCATTATATTTTATATAGTTACGCTTATGTACTATAGTATGTAATTAAATCTAGTATACCTAGACTTATATATTATAGTGTTTCATTAAATTTAGTATATTTACCCCACTCTCCGTCCATTAGATCTGGGCCAATTCGATATCCATCTCCGTCCAACACGTACCACCCTACCCCACTCTCCGTCCATTAGATCGTTAACGTAATTACAGATTTAAGCCAAACTTTTTATTTTCATTCAATTTCTCCACAACTTCAAAACTTGGGTATTTATGGAAAGAAAATTTCGGTTTTTAGCTTTATGGAAATTGGCCGATATCTGGGCCAATTCGATATCGTTTTAGGTCAAACTTTATACGATTTCGAAGCTATCCCCGAGACATTTCCAACCCCTATAAATAGGGCACCTTTCAATGAGTTTTCGGTATCCAATTTAATCCCAAAAGCTCAAGAACCCTAGCTCTGCGGCCGTGTCTGTTCATCGAAGAAATTCGTCGACCACTGTCCATCGTTGGAGTCGCCGCTACCACCAAAAGTTGCGTCTGGAAGTTAGCTTCCAAAGCCCCAAGCTCTCACCGCCGATTACCCACCTTCGGTCGCCGTATTAGCCAGAATTTTATATGTCCGTTTTTTGGGCTTTTGGAGGGGCAAACGATGTCCGGTTTGGACGAATTTTATATGTACGGACTCGTATTGAAATTCTCTACATGATTATGGGGCAAAAAAATTTTATTTTTATTTTTTGTATGTGCGTTAAGCCTTAACGCACAGCTACAGTGCCATACGTTAAGGCTTAACGCACAGATACAATGTCATTTTGGGCCTGTCTCCCTTGACCCATTTCAACCTGTGCGTTATGCCTTAACGCACAGGTGATACCCCCGAATTTTCCGAAAATGCCTATTCTGTCCCTTGTGCGTTAAGACATATCGCACCCCACCCGTACGTTAAGGCTTAACGCATATTTTAATTTGCATTTAGAAAAAAAAATCGTGTGTATATATCTTTTTCCATTAGGAAAACACCCATCATACACAAATCTGTCCCAACCATTCTCCCAATGGCGCTACAAAAATATCTTAGATTTTTTAGGAGAGCTCAAGTTTCTTATGATCGAACAAATGCAAGGAGAAGGCTTTTAAAAACCAGTCCGTTTTCTAATTTTTACCTAATAAAAAAAAAAACAGTCAGTTCAGTTCGATCAGAATCAATTTTTTTTTTTTTTTTAAAAAAAACCTTAAAAATTCCAAATAAACTAATTAACTCTTATTCGGTTGGGTTTAAAAATTTACATCTCTAGGCATCCAAACACCTGCACTAAGCAATTAAGTCCAAAGAACAACTCATAGTCTCAAATGGTTCAAGACGTTTTAATTACAGTCAAGATCGTACCAGAGACCGAAGCTTATTGACTAGAAAAGCTATACTAAAACTGTAAAGAGTATATATTATCCTGTGGAATCCGAAACCCTAGCTTCCAAGATCATCCTTAGATGATCAGGGCTGTAGTATCGGTTCGTCATCCTCACGGTAGCTTGCTGGATCATGAGATCATTCACAAGCGAGACGCTTGCGTGAGTCACCTCCAAATCGAGCTCCATTAACGCCCCCATCAGCCTCGCTGCAGGGTGGTTTTTCTTACCACAGTTGACTCTTACCATTGCATCTCTCCCGATGATCTTCACATCAACATCCAAATCCACTTGCTTCGGGATCTTGGTGTCGTGCTCCGGTTGGGCTCGATTTCTCGGCTGGTCTCGGGTCGCTACGACCTCTGTTTTTAGGCACTCCACTTGGCTCACCAAAGCTTCCTTGTCGGATTCAGCTTTGGTTAGCTTCGATTTGAGGTCGTTGATGAAGGAGATGGCGTCGCCTAAGAGGGAGGCTTTGTCCATCTTGGACACGTTGGGGACGACGGCGCGTAGCGCGTAGAACCGCTGGTTGAGCTTCTCTCGCCTCTGCCTCTCGGCCTCCACGTGGTTTAGCGGCTCTTCACGGCCGTTGGCAGGCTTCCGGCCGCGCTTCCTAGGACGCTTCTCCGGATCTACTACGCGGCTGCTTTCGGCTTTATTCGCCACCGAAGCTTCGAGATCGGAGTGTTCTCCGGAGTCCGCTGCTGCTCCGGTGGTGCTTGATTTCACCGTCGTGGAAGTGCCGAAGTATAGCATTCCTTCGTCTACGCTTGATTTCGACGGCGCGGATCTCTTTTTGTTCTTGGTGTTGGTGTTTTCCTCCGCCGGGAGATGCGGATTTCGCTTGCTCTCTGCGAAGTTCAAGATCTCTCCTGGTGCCGATTTCATGGCGAAATTCAGGAATCCTGGTTGCTGTGGTTGTTGGTAGTGGTGGGGGTTTTGAGCGTCGATCAAGCCGTTGGAGCTCTGAACGTCCAATTTCGCCGGCAGATGGCTCGCGACCGACATCGAATTCGATCCGATCGGAACCGAGCTCTCGCGGCCGGCGCTCTTGGCGTTCGATATCACGTCGGCGGGGGCGGAGGAGGACGGATCGCTGATCCACATGGCGGCGGGGTCGGCCTCCCCCTCGTCGATCGACGCAGGAGGAGCGGAGGCGGAGGGGATTCCTCTGTCGCCAGATCCGGAATTGAACAAATCCCTAGCCGAATTGATGAGGAGGGAAGTGTGGAAAATGAGGTCGGTAGATCCCAATTCGAGGACGCCGGCACCGGTGGGGAAGCAGACGATGGTCTGAATCCCGAAGGCGGCCCCCTGGCGGGCCCGCTCCCACGGCGACCCGGAGAGGCGATCCGCCCCGGACGCCCAGATAGGGTTTGAGCCGAGGAACGCCTGGCCGGGGAGATCGACGCCGAAGGGGAAGGCCTGCGTCATGGAGATGAGGAAGAACCACTCGGTGTCGGTGACGTCATCCTCGACGGCGTCGTTTCCAGGAGAGGATCCGCCGGCGATGAGCGAATTAAGCTCCCGGAGCACTCTTTTCCTGTGCTGCTGCTCGGCAGGGTTCAGAGCCCTGGACGGCGTCGTTTGGGAGGCGTTTTTGGAGTCGTCGCCTCTGTAGTACCCGTCGCCCCATCCGAGTAGCGACTGGCCGGAGGGATCGTCGGCGTTGCACTGCCAGAAGATGGCGTAAGTCCAGCTCTCCCTGGCGCCGTCGATCAGCGACTGGAGCCGCTGCTGGAGGTTGTCCTGGCTGAGAATCTCCGACACCGGCGGCTGCGACGGCGGCCAGGCGGCGGCGGAAGCGGTTGAGTCGAAGGGGGTTAAAGCGTCGGAAAAGGCGGCGTTTTCATCGGAGGTCCAGAGATTCATCATCATAGTTTGGGGGTTTTGGATTCCAACTACTTCTTATTCATGAAGGGGAATTTGATCCGGCTGTGGTTGGTGTCTGCAGTCGCAGAGTGGGGAGATCGGAGGAAGGAGGAGAGGGGAAAAAACACGTGGGGAAGGGGAAAGGAAGGAGGGGGAGGAAGAAGAGGAAAATAAAACACGAGGCGGCTGACGAGAAAAGGCGTGAAATGTGTGGAAGGGATGGGATGTGAATTAAGGCTGCGTTTGGCTCTTTAAACCTCCCTTTTTTTATTTGGGAAAACGTGTCAGGTGATTTCTTCGAAAATTATCTTTTTTCTTTAAGCAAAATAATCATTTTGTGTTACACTTTTTTTTTTGACATTAAAGGGGTGTAACTTGTCGATGCTTGTGATTTTAAGGTTAGGTTAAAATCGTTTTCTCGGCACTTAACTACCAACTTTTTTTATGTGAGGGTTTGTGATATAGTGAAGCTACTAATAAAATAATAATCCTGTATTGGTGGTCTCTTAGGGCATTTTTAATGGGGTACTATAGATGAATCTTATAAAAAAAATTTAATATAATATTCAAATTGGGCTATAAGACTCATCAAGGATCCCAAATTTGGGGTAAAATATGGGACCGTCCCATACACAATTTTTTGGCATCAAAGTACCACGTGGCACTCTCTGATTGGCGCGCGTTGTTGTACGCCACATGACAATCAACGGACGATCAGGATTTATTCTTGGTTGTTTGTTATTTTTTTTTAAATTCATATATTTAAAAATTGGTTGCTTAAAAAAAATACCATAATTCTAATTACATTTTTATCTATCCATGGACATCCATTTTGTATATATTTGATTGATTTTAATATTTTTTCTGTATTATAGCTATCATTAAGTGAAAATAAATTATTTTATTTTAGTATTGATATTTTAAAATAAAATAAATACCAATTTAATTTATCTTTATGAAAATTACATTGTAGTTTTTATATAAAAAAATAATATAATTATAATTTAAACTAAACCTAAAAAACCAATCTAAGAGACCCCAATAAAACCCCAAATACACCATAGATTTTTTAACAAATAATTCTCTCAAAATCCCCCTATAATACTCATCCTATAGGACTCCATTAAAATGCTCTTATTGCGAGATAAGCATGGCCTGAATTGGATAGGTTAGGAAATGAAAGCGATATTTTTAGTAAGAAAATGGTCCCTAAAATGTCGGAAAATATAGCTTTAAAAAAGATAAGAAAAAGTTACTATTGAGTTACTCGGTTGTTCACTGAAATCAGTGGGGCTTAGCCAGGTCCGCGTGGGTCCGACTCCGACCACATAATGGAACTATGTGGAAATGAGAGATGATTCTTTCCAAGGTCGGTTCGTTGATTTTTTTTTTTTTTTTTTATAAAGTAAGATTTCAAAAATCTAGAATAATTAAACTTGAATTTTTGATAAGTCGAAAAAACGACAGTCGACAAGGAAAACCAACAACAATAACAAGGAAAACAATAATAAACAAAAACAAGAAAAACAAACAAAGTAAAAATAAAATACTACAGAATTTTCAGAGAAACAAACACAGTTGAGAAGGAGTAGCGAAAAGGCATAATCAGTGAGAGAGACTCAAACATGGGTTGGAAGACACAAACAGGACGTTGACACAACCGTAAAGCAGAAATAAAACATCGTCTGGAGGCACTTCGTCATTAGAAGCCACTAGGGATCACACGATTACTATCTTGATCTCTAGCCCGAAACAACCGTCTCAAATTGGACTGAAACTCAACTCCACATCGGAAATGATTGAATCAAAAGAGGCAAAAATACATTTGAGATCAAATAGAGCCTTCTCGGCATAAACGCGAGCTATTTGAACAGTGCAACAATCAAAAGCACACCACAAATTTCAGTTTAGTCAAAGATAAGGGAAAGCAAGATCTGGAGTGTCAGCACAAACCAACACGAGTCCGGGTGGATTGCGGAGTCGGGTTTCAGTGTTGGTGGAATGGACCATGGTCAGTTTGGCTCACCAAATGGTTGCAGATCTGGGCGAGGGCTCGGTGCGGAGCGAGGGTTTGGAGCGACACGAGGTCTCGATGCGGAGCGGGTGAGGATGGTGCAGAGCGAGGGGGTCTGGTGCAAAGCGAGCAGGTGGGGATGGTGCTCCGACGAGGGTTCGAAGAGGTTGCGTGACTAGGGGTAAGGGTAAGGGTAAGGGGATAGGGGTGGAGGGTGGCGGCAGAGGTTTAGGTTTTGTATTTTGTGGGGAGCGTTTTCAGCTTTTGTGTGAGTATATTAATTGATTCTTCTAATCTACTACACATTGAGCATTCACAATTCTCATATTTGGAATTTTTCTAATAGGTTACAACAAAAAAATGTAAGTTTTTTGAAAGAGAAATTAATTTTGATCACGGTATTATTTTTGGGAGAAGAAATTTGACCGATGACACACATCCAATTATGACTATGAAGAACGTTGACGCATTGATTCTGTTGGAATATAAATGTTCTACATCTAAAGTTGGGACATAACTTGCCTAGTATTTAAGCTTGATGGGCTATTCTTTCTTTTGCCAATTGATTTTAGGATGGAATCCCACTGGGCTTATGTACTAGGCTTATCTGCGCCTATGCGCTCGTGTCCGCACGACCCCCAGTCTATGGGCCCACAGACTTTCATATGGTATCAGAGCTGGTTCGGTCCTGGGTTCCTTTCTTGGGTTAATTAGGTCTGGCTATAAAGAGATTGAGATGCTCACCCACACCCGTTTGTTCAAGTGTCAACTACATCTGGCCAATTGCCCGCCCGTTGCACCTGCGGGGACGTGTTGGAATATAAATGTCCCACATCTAAAGTTGTGACATAACTTGCCTAGTATATAAGCTTGATGGGCTACTCTCCCTATTGCCAATTGATTTTAGGATGGAACCTCACTGGGCTTATGTACTGGGCTTATCTGCGCCTATGCACTCGTGTCCGCACGACCCCCAGTCTATGGGCCCACAGACTTTCACCTATTCGAGTGCTTTTTAATGGTCTGATAACTCGGTCAAGAGCTATGAAGGTTAAGGATGTAACAAGTGCGATACTAGCAAGGCTTCCGCCTACCATAGACGAGTCTCGGGAGCCGAGACTCGTCACATTGTTCGCACATGAGGAGTGCATGACCCATGTATCAACGTGCAACGTGCACACACTACTGGAGAAACAACGAGACAACACATGAACTAGACTGTGTGCCTCAATGGGTCTGTGCACCCGATTATTTAAAAGGTGACCTCCGTGCAACTTATTGTGCACGCTCCAGGTTGCCCTTCGTGCGGTCCATTGCATGGTCCGTGCACACCTTTATGTTTTGTGTTGTAATCTGTACACCTCACTCTGCACGGTCGTGACACTGTTGTTCTGGGAGTTATTTCCAAGTTTGTTTGAGGATTTTTCTTCACGCTTTTGTATGCTCTTAATTATTATTAAGACATTTGATTAGAATTTGAGAATAACTTGGCATAGTTATTCTTGAGTCTTTCAAGTCCTAAATATTTTTTATATTTCTTGCTTTCATTCAATCTTTGTATGTGACCATTTGATTCGTGTTCATTCAATATCTTGGCCTTCTCAAGGTCTCAAGATCAAGTTCTTCGTGGAGTTGCTTAAGCTTGTCAAGACATGACCTAAACAACGTTGAAAGAGATCGACTTCTTTCACATCATTGTCTTTACAATAGAAAAAAGAGTTAAGGTCCCGTTTGTTTTAGATTGCGGAAACGGTAACGGAAAAGAAACGAATTTAGTGTCATTATTTATTGATCAAAATGATAAAATTGTTTCATTTTTCCCTTCACTTGGCATTATGATGGAGGTATTTGTATCCCCAATACAAGGATGAGTTATAAAATAATAAAATCATTTTCTTTCTCCCTTCTCTTGACATACAAATTTTGGAGCCCCAAACCAAGATAAAAATTGTGATCAATGCATCATTAAAGTGGACTAGATTCGTTTCCTTTCCGTTACCGTTTTTATAAGTTGAAACCAAACGAACCCTAAATGTGAACATCTTTTAGATGACTTTTACAGAGTACACCTTTTTGGGTAAAAAAGCCGGAGTCCACCATCAACCATCGAGATCGGAGGAGGATTCCGTCATCAGCCACCGAGATTGATTGAAGGAGCAGTCGATTGAGAATTGTGAGTTAGTTGGAAATTGAAAAATGGGGTAAAAATATTTATGCTAGTAAATATCTTTATTTGAAAAAAAGTACTTCATATACCAAACTTAATTATATAGAATTAATACTTTTGATTAACAATGACATACAACATTACATTACCTATCGAAACAGAGCCTAATTTATAAATTGCGTGTAATACTGCATATCATGTCAACCCCAAGCATCGATCATTTTAAGAAAATGGCTCAAAAATTAAACGTAGACAAATAAGTTATTTTTTAAAACTTATATATTAATTTATATTAGTTTCTTTTTTTTGTCTGAAATTTATATTAGTTTCTTATATAAATATCAGAATTTATATTAGTTTCTAATCTGAATTGTTTTAATAACCACTGTTCATCTTTATCATATTTGAAGTAAATTTTCAATTTTCAGTTAAACTCAAATTAAATTCTCCCTTGCTGCAGGTGCATAATGAAGAAATTTGACAACTCAAAAGAGAACTTATAATACAAACAATTGTGGTAAACCCTAATGAACAAGTTCTGACAACTCAAAAGTACCTATAATAAAAACAATTTGGGGTAATTTTTTTATTGCTCCTTAACTTTGCATCAATGCTGATGCCTAGACCTAAAATTATTATTCTACATGTTATATATAGATATCACAAGATTCACAACATACATGGATTATTATGTTAATGGACACTTGGTTTCGTTTTCTCTATTTGCTGTCATTTTTTTTAATATCTTATGATGGAGTATAAATTAAAATACTGCAACTATCATGTGGGAGTGTTATAAAATCAGTAGTTATTCGGAATTAGCAAACATATAATAGCAGTGATTTGTTAGATCCGCGAGATGAGAACCATGACCATAAATAAGTATATTATAAAACCGTACCTTCCCCTCCCTCAGAAGCTATATTTAATTTACAAATAAGCTCCATCAAGACAGAATTTTTAATCTAATTTATTTGTACAATTTATTATAATAAAAAATACAAGTACAAAATAGTTGGTATGATATGTCAAAGAAACCCATATAAATTGTAGGTAAATTCCTGTTGGTGCCCTTGAGTTTAGAATTATTCATGTTAGTGTTTCAACGATGGAGTTTTTTCTGATTAGTGTCCCTAAGATTTGGATTTGTTTGCTTCGTAATCAATTTTTTTCATATTTGCACCATTCCGGTTCCAAATTGATTAAATTCAAGTTTATCATTGTGTCTCTCGCCCTCAAATTTATAAGATTTGACTCCTAAAATACCAAAATCCATGTTCGAACCATGTCGATTTGAATTCTGAAGCAGCAATCCGTTTCCGACCTTAAGAATTCAAATCGGAATGATTCGAGTATGAATTTGATTGTCTTAAGAGTCGAATCCCACAAAGTTGAGGGCAATAAACATAATGATGAGCTTGGATTTGATCAATTCAACCCAAAAGAATACGGATATGAAAAATTTTGATTACAAAGCGAACAAATCAAAACCTTAGGGATACCAATCGGAAAAAAACTTAATCGTGGGACACCAACAGAAATAACCCTACATCCAGGGGCACCAACAAGAATTTTTCCTAAATTGTATAACAGTTTCAAAATCGGGACATTTTGTTACTATCAAATTCATGCAATTGGAAGATGTGGAGTATAAGATTTGTGTATGATTCATATTAAGTTTATTGTTTTTTTTTAGTATGGGCACACTCTAACAAGTTAAAGTAAGAAACTATTTATAAAATATTCTCTAATAGAGAATAAATAAACCCTTAAAAAAATAAACTAATAACTAAAAAAATTATTATTAAAAATAGACTTGTTAAAGTGTATCCATAAGCACACACTAGAAAAAACTTAAGTTTATTAGGCAAAGATACATGTATATTGATAGCAATTTCCTTACTCTCATATATATGCCACCTACTTGGTATAACCAACCCAAAAATACCTAGGCTTATCCTATAACTTATAATGAGTACGTACTAGGCACTCAATATTTTGTCTATGTCAAGAATGTATAAGGAATTATATCAAACAAAGTCTTGGGAGACTTGTAGTTTTTTTTATTTTATAAGAAAATAGATTAGAAAGGATTATAGATGATTCAGAACACAGATTATTAGCCAACAAAGTTAATTAATAACAGTGGTGCAAAAATAAATGAATAAGAAAATATCTGTAGATTTGACAAAAAAAAAGATAATATTCCGCGTGGTAGCCACGAGGTATTGCGAATTCCGCGTGGTGTCCAAAGTTTTAAAAAAATCCGCGTGATAACCATGATGTTTCACAAATTCCGCTTAATACCCTCAAGTATTATAAAACAAAAAATCATACAAGTTATCTATATATTAAATATAATTTAATAAAATCATAATACTTTTGTGGCATTGAAAAAAAAAACCTCATCTTTATTTTTTATAAGACCACCAAATTTATTACTTTTTTGCAAGGAAATATTAAAAGGCTACTCTTATTTACATATTCTTCATTATACAATTTATACCATAAGTTTTTTATTTTTAAAGAATTAATATAATTTATTTATTTGTATAAAATTATAAATACACCCTTATTCAAATATCTTTTTCAATAATATCTTTTTTCAACAATCAAAAGTACATGGTATTTTGATTAAATTCTTTTTTATTTCGAAAATTATTTGAAATTTGATAGTTTTGTAAAAGTTACTCGATAACGTTTTCTGGGAGAACAAAAAAAATCATAAAAGTAGTTTTTTTTAATACAAAAATTGTTTAAAAAATATATAATGTTGGGTGATTTTTTAAATAATAATAATTATGATGTCATAAAATGTATAAATAAGAGAAGGTTTCTTAAATTTACCTCAATTTTTTTTTTGATTTTATAAAAGATAAAGATTAGGTGTTTGCTTAAATACCACAAAGATATGATGTTTTTATTAAATTAAGTTTAAAATATGGGTAATTTGTAATTATTTTTTGTTTTTTATAATGTTTGAGGGCACCAAGCGGAATCTGTGAAACCTCAAGGCTACCACGCGGACTTTTTAAAAAAATTGGATACCACGCGAAATTCACAATACCTCGTAGCTATCATACGAAATTTCCCTAAAATTTATTTGTGCATCCATTTTATTCTTTATACATACCTCTTCATCCAGAAAATCAAGATCACTATGTTCATCTCCAATGGATGACAACATTCTATAATCAAGACCGTTACAATATTGAATAATGGATTCTGAGAGCACATATAATACCCCTACATGAATTAGTGCACAGATAAAATTGTTAGCAGAAGAGATCTTATTAGGCCATAACCATCAAGTCTAACACATAAGTCCAATCTTAAAACAAATTTGTAACAGGAGGGTAGTTCATATATTTATATGCTAGGCTTAAAACCTTCACATTTTCAATGTGGGATTCACATGTTTATCACAAACCCGGGCCATTTCACACTGAATTCATCAAGAGTTATCCTTTGACTTGCACGTATACACCGCATACTCACTCTTGAAACTGAAACCACCATGCAATGGGTCAAAGGATAGTCCACCGTGATATATGTTTCTACTTGGTGCAACCGCCTTACCAAACATTCGGCTCTAGTACCACTTATTGAGGGAATAGATTATATTAGACTACGACCACTACATCTAGCACATAAATCTAATACTCCGTATAATTCTATCCTAAAATCAATTAATAATAAAAAAATATTCCATATACTTATATGCAGTACTTGAAATCTCTACATCTCCAATATTGGATTCATGTAATCCCAACAAAAATAATACTGGCAAGTCTGGCATGTAGTACAAAAAGTTGAAAATTTCAAAATAGTGGGACTGCTTGCGTTGGCTTGACGAGAAGGAATCGTACGTGGCCCTCCATTGGGTAAACGGTTGTTGTCAGAACGATGTATAATAGAAATTATAATATAAATTAGTCCGTAGAAAAAACATCAAATGAGAATAGTAAAATATGAGAGAAATGAGAATAAAAGGAGATCGTCGGATCGGAGTGGAATCAACGCTCCAGATTAGACTTTCATTAAAAGTCGTATAATTTGTGCGTGCCGAATTTTTCGGCCGTATTATTCGCGTTTTATTGGCGAATAATACGGATTTTGGCTTTTTTTTTTACTGGGTACTTTTTTTGTTCGCTAGCATTGAACAATTATGCTCAACGCCTTGAACACTTGCATCCAGGACCATGAACACTGATGTTTCAAGCCTTGAACACTTGTGATTTTGCTTATTTTTTTGTTGGGCACTTTTTTTGTTCGCTGTCATTGAACAACGCCTTGAACATATTTTTGATGTTCATCGCTGTTCTCATAAATGTTCATCACTTTCATACAAGATGTTCAATATTCTAGCCAAATTTTACCCGTATTTCCCCCCAATTTTGACCGAAGTTTTTCCGTATTATACGCGTTTTAGGGGGGAAATATTTTTCACTCGTTGTGCACATATTTTCGATGTTCATCACTTTTTCCATAAATGTTCACCACTTTCATACAATATGTTCACTGTTTCAGTCGAATTTTACCCGTATTTTCCCCCAATTTTACCCAAATTTTTATTAAGCGCATTTTTTTGGAAAAACGCTTTCACTCGTTGTGAACATATTTTTGATATTCATCACTTTATCCATAAATGTTCACCACTTTTAATCCATATGTTTTATACTAGTATACTGTGATGAACATCTACGAGCAAAACAGTGAACATCTATGTTCACTGAAGGGTTGTGAACAAATTTTTGTTCATCACTTTGTCCATAATTTTTCACCACTATCATTTTAGATGCTCACTATATTGTGATGAACATTTACGAATAAAATAACGAACATTTGTGCTCACTGAGGGGTTGTGAATATTTTTTTGATGTCCATCATTTGTTTTACACAAACATGTGAACAACTATGCCTACATGTGCATCACAAAATACATACAAGAAAAAAGTACATTTTACTTACTTTAAACTTGATTTTATATTAAAGATTACTAATATTGCGTCATATAAACATGCAGTGAACATTAAATAATTATTTTTATAAAGATTTGAGAGTTTAGAAAGAAAAAAAACACTAGAAAATTCAATATTTTTTAGTGTAAAGTGGTGAACATCGTTGTATACTACGATGAACATATACGAACAAAACAGTGAACATCCGTGTTAACTGGGAACAGACACGCGCGCGAGGGAGGAAACGCTGCTGATACGTACGTTCTCAGTTCTCTCCTAGAATTTGGTTCTCACCAGAACCGGATCCTTACTCCGTATAATATTAATAATCTGCAATGAAATGAAATTATAATAGTAATAGGCCATGAGTAATCGCAATGAAATTATAATATATCTATCTATTACTATATATTAAAGCTTTTATTTTTGAGTTCTTAAAACGATTCTGGTTTCACCATGCTTATATGTTAATTTATAAGTACTTTTTTTTTAATTAATTTATTTTAACCCAAATTTTTTTTAAATAAAATCTTATCTAACAAACTTAGAGATTTTAGCATTAATATTAATCTTTTAATAACTTTTTGATTTGATAAATGAAGCTTTTGACTAAATATGTAATTTTTTAATAAAGAGCAAATTCAAATATATATAATGGTTTTTTTTCCGATGGGTTGATCTCTTTCAAAGAATTATATATCAAATCCAAATATAAATTGAGTTGATCTCTTTTAATTATATGATTTATATTTGGGTTTTTTAGTCTTTTTCAAAACAGTTTTATATAATATTTCAACAAATAATAAATATTATATTGTGTTACAAATTTGTGGGTAGGTGAAATTTTATCAATCTATGTATATATATTAAATATATTATTTTTGAGTCACTATTTTCAGGCCCATATTTGTAAAGCGAGATAATTTTCACATTTTGAATCAACAAATCTTCAAAATTTTAATGATTTATAATAAATAATTGTTAACACTAATAGATTAGATCGCATATAAATCATTAAATTTTGAAGATTTGTTGATTCATATTTTGTTAATATTTATTTATATATCTATATATCTATATTAAAGCTGGTTCTTTTTAATTCACCGGAGTGTTTTTAGGCTCAAGTTGTTAAGGTTTTATTTTTATTTTTTAATCTTTTTCTATTTATTATTATTATATTAAATAATCAACAAAATATAAATTAACAAAAAGACCTTAACAAGATTTTCAAATTAATTAGCTCTAAATTTTAAAATCTTATCAAATCTTGACCAAAATCTCATCAAACTAACTTATTTTTGCAATAAATGTTAATGTAATTTTCTATTTGATGGAAACGTAAACGTGATACATATATTTTTGTTAATGCAACAATAATATTAATTGGCATTTAACATCATCAAAAAAAATTAATTAATTTAAATATTGTATAAGGTTAGGTTATATACTTAACTTTAGATACCATATATTTTAATGATTTTTTTGGTAAATGTCACGAATTCGTGACAAACTATTAGTAAATTAAATGAACCCATGTAAGTTAATTAGTATATTGACATAGCAGCAAGATTAGTGAACCCACTTAAGTTAATTAGTAACAGCCTTTAGATAACATATATTTTTTATTTACTTACAATGCATTCACATTTTGAATTTTAAATAAACCCACGTAAATTTGATAGAAATAAAATCCACTTGATAGATTTCAAATTTTCAAGAATTAATTACAAATTATTTATGAACTTGAAATAATTGATGATGAATAAAAAATATGTATGAAAATATCAATATACATATTTGAAACATAATTCAATTGTTTTTTATTCTCTAATTGAGTTAAATTAGTTTATTAATAATTACATATATAATAATAAAACAATGAGTAAATTAATATGATTTTATTTTCAATAATATCATCTCAATGTCTAAAACCTAAATTGAATATTACAAAAGTTATAAAAAAAAGAAGCTAACAAAAGTAATATTCTATCAACAAACTTAAGAAGTTTTATAAATAATATAGATCTAAACATATCATCAGTAACATATTGTTGAAAGATTGACAAATAACATTGTACTAACCTATTGAATTGAAGAAAAAAATAGTATATTTCGATTCATAAATTCAATCTCGGACACTATTTCACTCTAAATATACAAAAAAAATTGTTCTTGAGAATTAGTTAAATAACAGATACAATCATAATTTTTACATATATTTCGAGTGAATTTTTTCCTATAATGTTTTATATATAAATCCAATCACTTTCTTTCTATTAGTATGTAAATGTTTGGAAAAAATCTAATATAACTGCATGTCAGTATATTCTCATTTCATGTATATCTTATCTTTCATAATCACGTAATCATTAATTTGTATTCATGTGACGTTTATTCGTATTAATCGTATACTAAAATTTTCTTTCATAAATATAAGTCGGCTCGTGCATGGCACGAGGGTTTAAACTAGTATTAATAATCTCTAGTCATTATAGTTGGTGATTGTGGCACGTTTTGCACTTTTGCTCCATGGGTAATGGCTGCAATAAGAGCAAAGCTAAGACCATCCACATTGGTAAGTTTTTTAATTGGTTTTTTAACAACTTTCTTAACTTTTTTTCTCTTCTACATCATCTTAAAAATCCATTTTATTTTTTCTCCACATCCATGATTTTTTAATCTAAGTTTTTTAACTATAACTTTATTTACTTATCAACTATTTAAATATATAATAATGTTTTGAATATAAAATGTAAAAATTTCATAGCTTAAAAAATTAATTAAAAGACAACCATATTAATATGGTATAATATATTAAATTTAATAGTTTATTTAATCTAATATATTCAATATAATAGTTTATATAATACAAATTAATTTACTTATAGTAAATACTAAAATCATTTTTAAATATTTATATTTCTTATATTGTTTATTTTCAATGAAAACGATTTTTATAAAAAAACATATACACAATGTGTGTCTATGGATAGCTATAAAAAAAAAATCCCATCAATTTATTTATTTTCAAGCTGAAAACGCATTTAAAATAGCATAAAAACAATCCCCTTTACCATTTTTCTCCACCCTTGATCTGCTTTTGATCCAATGGCCTGTAGCGCTTTCAGCTTTTTCACCCATTTCATGAGAATTGGACACGTGTCCTTGGGTTGTGTTTGGGTTACTCTCTGTTTTACGTCTGATTTGTTTAAAAGTGACTTCGTTTTGACAAATTTAACTGGAAAATTTTTTGCAACCAAACTTGGCCTTTCTCTAATTGGTTTTTTAGAGGTTCCTTACGTGGAAACTAAGAGGTCCGTTTTTTAGCTGAAAGTTACTATTACTAAAAAACTAATAATATTAAAATCTAAAAAACCTCCCACTGTGGGTGGTCTAATGGGGGCTTAAATGTGGTTTTTTAGCCCTTTAAGCCCCCCAAACGCTTATGAAAAGCCATTTTTTAAGCCCAACCGAGCAGGCTTAAACTAACGTAAGTTTAAGGCCTGTTTGGTTGGGGCAGAAAAATTTTGCCCCGCCCCCAACAAAACGCGTCGTTTTGGACCAAAAAGGGCCAAAACGACGCGCCATTTAGTAAGCAGCCAAACGGCTACTTACTTTTGGGAGCGCCACGCTTCACTCCATCATTGGAGTCGCATCGCGCGTCCGATGAGCGACGCATAAATCCCGGTCGTCCGTTTTTTTTTTTTAATGTTTATTTTAATTTTTAAACGTTAAAATAAAAAAAAACATCACAATTCTAGTTTCATTTTTCTCTATCCATAGACAATTAGACACCCATTTTGGATATATTTGGTATATTTTAATTTTTTTTATTGTATATTATTAATTGAAAATAAATCATTTTTAATATTATTTATGGTGGTTTAAAAATATAAATATATACTAATTTCATTTCTGTACATTAAAATGACATTGTGGAGAAACTTTATAAATTTTATGTATGAATTTAGGGTAGTCTTGATATAATTAAATCCAAGTAAACACTAATTTTATTATATAGGACAATATTTTATTATTTAGGATAGTTTAAATTATAAAAATATACTAACTAAAATTATTTATATATAATTAATATTTTCACAAAATAGAAAAATTGTAAATGATTTTTTATTTGTCTATAAATAAGATGTAGTAGTCATTGCAAAACTCACATTCTCCATTCATTTCTATCTTTTCCCAAAATCTGATATCTCTCTTTCCAAACTCACATTCCCTCTTCTCAATCTCTCACCATGAATCAAAACTCTGCTGACTACTCAAATAACTTTCAAGATTTGTCCCTAGATCTGTATGATCCTTTTAATGTGCAATATTATGTGAATCACATCTCTCAAAATTCACAAACTGAAGCCACAACTGGAGATGGATCTCAATCCATGGAGGTCCCAATTTTCAGCACACAACCCAAAGATCTTGGCGATTCACCCCAGGAAACTCAGCATAGCGGTTGTGTTCGTGGACGTGGTCGTGTTGTCGGTGACTCCACTAAGCCCAAAAGATGCTTCTGGGGTGAGGCTGAAGATTTGATCCTCATCAGTGGGTACGTCAACACCAGTAAGGACGCGATAACAAACACGAACCAAACTTCAGCCTCATTCTGGAAGCAAGTTACAGCCTACTGGAACACTTATAGAGAACCAGGCCAACCAGAGCGAGACACGAAAAGTTGTAAGAAATGATGGCATGTAATGAGTAAAAGTGTAACTAAGGTTAATGGCTATTATGCAACGACTAGTAGAAACAAAGGCAGTGGGGAGTCAAAGGACGATGTTGTTACTAAGGCTTATTCAGATTATTTAGAAGATGTGGGGAAGAGTTTTCCTGATATGCATGCATGGAAAGCTCTTTGTAACGAGCCCAAATGGAGTCAATATTATTTGAACAAGGTCAACCAGAACAATCCAAGCTCCGAAAGTGCAACAAGCTCTAAAAGATCAATTTCTGATATGGAAGGTGATACTTCAAATGCAAATACCCCGACAAGTGCTTTCAATGGCCATACTATGGAGCGTTTAGAGGGTATCAAGGCATGTAAAAGAAAGGGAAAAAATGGCATATGCAAATTGTGATAAAGAGGATGAGCTTGCTAACGAGATGCAGAGACAAAAAGACACCATTTTAAGTAGAGCGCATGAATTGGAAATGGCAAAGGAGGCACACAAGAGGGAGAAGCAAGCTCAATTTGATGCGGTGAAGAGCAATGAGATGGAAATGGAACAAAAGAAGATGGAGATGGAGAAGGAGAATGAGCGAGAGAAGAGGGCGGTTTACAAGCAGAAGTGGGACATGCTCTAGTTTCTGATAGGGCAAATTAATCTTGGACAGGAAGGAGAAACTCTCAAGCAAACATTGATGAAAGAACTCTCTAGCATGTGATAGTTTTATCCATGTACTCATGAGGAAGATGTTAGTGTTTATTTTATGCCTTGCATTTTTGTTTTCCGAATGCATGTTTCAATCTTGTTTATGCATATTTAAATCATGTAGTGCATGTTTCAATCTTGTAATGCATGTTTCAATAGTGTAATGCATGTTTCGATCTTGAGTGTTTCAGTCTTGTAACGCATGTCATGAAGAATATGTAATAATGAATGTTTATATATGTGATAGCTTCTTTTGAGTGTTTATCTGCAAAGATAACAAGTAATTGATGGCATGTGACAAGATATCATGTCATACCATTATTTTTCGATTTTTGGACTAAAGCATAGTAATGATGCTTCTAGTGGTTGGCATGGGACAACTTTTCAGAGATAGCATGTGAGTCATTTATTGCTTCTGCAAGATATCATGTCATGCCATTATTTTTTGATTTTTGGACTAAAGCATAGTAATGATGCTTCTAGTGGTTGGCATGGGATAACTTTTCAGAGATAGTATGTGAAGCCATTTATTGCTTCTGCAAGATATCATGTCATACCATTATTTTTTTATTTTTAGACTAAAGCATAGTAATGATGCTTCTAGTGGTTGGCATGGGACAACTTTTCAGAGATATCATGTGAAGCCATTTATTGCTTCTGCAAGATATCATGTCATACCATTATTTTTCGATTTTTGGACTAAAGCATAGTAATGATGCTTCTAGTGGTTGGCATGAGACAACTTTTCAGAAATAGCATGTGAAGCCATTTATTGCTTCTGCAAGATATTATGTCATACCATTATTGAGGAGTTTGATAGTTTTTTTACAAATCTATATAAATGAGGATAAACAAGGGTTTGTTCACTCATCAAATTCATTCAAAGTCTCCAATCTCTAAAAATGTCTAGTTTATTTTCAAACTCCTCAAACTCAAACCCTCTCCTTTCTAGCGATAGCTCTGAAGATGGTGAGTACCAAAGACTTTTACAAGAAGCTATTGATGTGACTAATAAAGTTCAAGAACCCGCTCTACAACGCAAATACAAAGCATAAGCAGAAAGTTCACGTAGGAGATCTCGTCAAAAATTCAGAGATAGAGGAATGGAACAAGGCTTTGATCAACTTTACAAAGATTATTTCTCCGACGAGCCAACTTATCCAGATCATATCTTCCGACGTAGGTTCAGAATGCGCAAGGAACTTTTCAAGCGCATTGTGGAAAGACTGGAGAATGGTATGGAGTACTTTCAACAAAGGCCAAATGCCTTGGGTAGGCTTAGCATATATGCATTACAAAAATGTACTAGTGCCTTGCGTATGTTGCTTATGGAACTGCTGCTGATGTTTGTGATAAGTATCTTCGTCTTTCTGGAGAAATCGCAAGGTTAAGCTTGGAGCATTCTGTCCAGGGAATCATTACCTTTTTTGGTGATGAGTATCTTAGGCGTCCAACCGAAGCGTACACACAACGCCTACTAAGCGTGAGGGAGTCTCATGGATTTCCTGGGATGTTGGGTAGCATCAATTGTATGCATTGGAGGTGGAAAAATTGTCCAACTGCATGGAAGGGTCAATATGCCCGTGGACATGGCCATCCAACAATCATTTTGGAGGTTGTTGTATCATACGACTTGTGGTTCCGGTATGCATTTTTTGGGGTACCAAGTACGTCTAATGATATTAATGTTCTTGATCAATCTCCAAATTTCGATGACATTTTGGAAGGTAGAGCTCCAAACGTAAATTTCACAGTTAATGGACATGAATACAACATGGGATATTATCTCACTGATGGAATCTATTCGCCATGGGCGACATTTGTCCAATCAATTCGGCTTCCTCAAGGCTCTAAAGCCAAGTTGTTTGCCCAACACCAAGAATCTGTTCGTAAAGATGTGGAAAGGGCATTTGGAGTGTTGCAATCTCGATTTGCAATAATTCGTAACTCGGCACTCTCTTTGGATTTTGTGAAGATTGGAAAGATAATGAGGGCTTGCATCATTCTACATAATATGATCGTAGAAGATGAACGAGATTCTTATAGTCATCATGAATACGAAATCCCAGAGTTTGGCAAAGGAGTAAGTGGATAGCCTATATCGATGAATAATTCGGATTGGACATACTCCACCGATAGACCGGCGAGTATGAGCAACTTCCTAAGCACGACGAGGGCTCAACTTCGGAATTCAAATGCACACTGCCAACTTAAGGAATATTTGAAGGAACACATTTGGCAACGATTTGGAGAAAATTAGAGTCCTTCACGTGTTTTGTGTTTTTAGTTATTGAGTTATGCATTGTCTAATGATGTTTTTCGTTAAATTCGGTAGTTTGCTTCAGTTTATGTTGTTTCATTGTAATGTTTTTTCCTTCAATTTATGCATCCATCGTTTGTTGTTTTTAATAAATATGTTTGTCATTAATTTCCTTCAAGCCTTAACATTTGCTTTATTAATTTTTAATTAATACTATAACTAAACACTTGAATTAAAATATATTTTATAAATTTTATAAATATATAAATATTAATAAAATAAATATTTTTATAATGTAATATAAAGGGTATTTTAGTAATTTAACATAAATGGTATAATTATAATTTAATATAAATATATATCTTACTTACTCTAAAAGTCTAGCTCGGGCAAATGAAGAGTAACCCTTATTTTGTTTTTATCTGTGGTTGGGATGGGCTTTTAAATTAGGCCCGTTTATGCAATGTCCATTTACTTTCCTTTCGCTTCAGCTTTGTAGGCCCCACGTGTCTTCTTGATATCTGGTTCAGTGAAACCAATCAATAAAATCTTTATTTATTTATTGTAATCTTGGTTGGTCACTGTTTTTCTTCTCAGTCCTGAGGCAGTGTCCAAGCTATCCACTTGTTGCTTATGTCTTCGTCTTTGCAGGTTCTACTTGGAAGATCAGATGTGTCTGGCTGGGGAGCATTTTTAAAGGTAAGATGGATAATAAAGCATTGCTTTTAAGTTCTGGTGTACCTTTTTTTTCTATGTAATGATTTTTTGGTTGTATTTCCACATTCCAGAATAGTGTTCTTAAAAATGAGTATCTTGGTGAGTACGATGGAGAGCTGATCTCACATCGAGAAGCTGGCAAGCGTGGGAAGTTATATGATCGGGAAAATTCATCTTTTCTTTTCAATTTAAATGATCAGGCATGATATTAACTCCAATTCACTTCTCTAATCTTTTTATTATCAAAAATAATTATTTTCATTGGCAAATTCTTAGTTATTGAAAGTCTGCTTCTTGCAGTTTGTTCTTGATGCTTTTCGGAAAGGTGATAAACTGAAATTTGCAAACCATTCGCTAGATCCGAATTGCTATGCTAAGGTAACAATTTATGCTTTGAGTCACATCCTTAGGATAACTGCTTACCATGGTCACTTATTCCATTTCCTTGTATTGTTTCTACAAGCAAAATTTTGGTATTATGATTACCAAGGTTGTAGAATGTTACATAAGCTGGACATATGAATGTGGGTTGATGAATCCCTTGCTTGTCGGCTGTTAAAAGTGACAATATTGTTGCATTTACTTTCATCAACTCAGTATTCATTCAGTATGCTTGCTCTTTTGTAGTTGTTATTGGTGCTCAGTTCTGAAGGTTAGAAATGCGAATCCTTGTGTAATCAAGAATGTATAGAAACTGATACTCTTCTCCTAAAGTTATAAACCTTGTGTCTTCTCAAAAGTTGTTTGGTATTTGTTATTATTCAACTCCCTAATGTCATCTTGAAGACTTAATTCCAAAAAATGTGTATCTGAATGTGCAAGCTTTGTTGATGGATGTGTAGGTTATAATGGTTGCTGGGGATCACAGGGTGGGCATCGTTCTTTGCCTTCTTTGCTACAGTTGCTCCTCTTTGAGGATTACAAGTACTATCAGTTGCTCCTCTTTTGTATGACCATGTTACATCTATTTTATTTAAAATTGATCACAAGATTTGTACTATGCATTGTCTTCATTTTTAGCTTTTATCTAAATAGCATTCAACTTGGTTTATTTCATTTTCCTTTTTGTCCAATCTTGCAATTGAATTGCACATGAAAGATGTAGGTTCTGTTTGATAGAAATGTTAAACTTTACTTTCTCAATTCACATTTTCTTTCATGATTTTTGAAAAATCAAGAGTCGTTGAATGATGGCCTCAAGATCTCAAAGCCTAAGCTGTCATTTTCCCTAGAAAGTGCATATTGTCAGTTCATGTATAACATAGGGCTTAGAACATATAATAAAAATATGATTTACTTCTTTATTCTTAGATAATGGCAGGGGGAAGGCTCACATCTTGTGGTAAAAACTGTTTAATGCCATAAATTTAAAAAAATTTGGTCTATATTTGGCCTTCTTAGGCCCACATCATGTGTCTTTGTTCAATGACTTGAGTTGACACTTGACACAAGGTAGTTGTGTAAGTTTGCTAAAAAATCAGATGAATGCTTTTTCTGTGCAATATTCTTTGGTTGGATTTATCTTGGGAATTGTATAACTTGATGCATTTTATGAGAAGTTGCCATATTTTGACATTTCTTTAACATATACATGGATCTTGTAGGAGTTGTAGCATACATTTGATATGTTGGTTGCTTTTATTACATTGCATCTTTTTGACAAATTATATATCTGGCTATAACTTGCAACCATAAAATGTTCGCTTCTTTCACTTTAGACCATATAAAATATTTTTTCTTTTTCTGACTTATTTTCATACTACTTTTTGGATTCTCTCAGGGTCTGAAATTTTGAAACATGTAATCGATTGTTCTTTTTCAGATGGCAAATATGGATTTAAACGATGAAAATGAGAAGGTTAACATAGAGACTATTTTTTGGAGTGCAATGGATATGCTTTCTGATGATGATAAGAGGCTTCCTCAGGTATAGTCTGCGAGATTTCAAACCCGGAATGTTTAACGTATTAATCTTGCTAAAGTTTGATATAGCTCGATATATCTTTGTGATTGCTTGGCCGTTTCTATGTCTCTTATAATATGGACTCTCTAACATGTTCTGTATCTTGACTATATATTCTAGTACTTGTAATTTTATCAGGGTCTTAAGTGTTAGCTTGTTGAGGCACTAGATTGTATATGCTTCATCTTGACATGTGTCTATCATTGCAACTTCATTGCTAGGCTGAAAAACGAATCTGAAGCTGAGAATGAGCTCTTTTTTGCGCAAGTAGAGTATTCAAAAGATTTCATAGAGGATGGAAAAGTTGGTGCTCTTGGCTGCCGGCTTTGCTGCATCTTAGGGCCAAGTGGTATTGGTATGTGTAGATGCATCTTTCTATGAATATTGTGTAACTTTGTATGACCTCTTTCTCGGTCTTTGCTTATCGCATCTGAGTTCGCTTCTACAGCTTGCGTTTTGCTAGGGGCAATTCTGTGTTCCTTTGATATGTTGTTGTGTCTATGCCTTCGTCTTCTTTGCTTCGATTCATATTGAGCTTGTTCTATACTACAGTAATATCTGGGTATAGGACTGGTGAGCTATCTTCTGCAGAGATTGACAGTGTGATGACCACTGTGGCCAACCCAAGGTAGTTCAAGATCCCAGATTGGTTTGTGAACAGAGGATGGCAGATATTCCCAAGTTGTTTCCAATGCACTTGATATGAAGCTGAGAAATGATCTAGAGCGTCTCAAGAAGATTAGGTATATTAATAAACCCATTTTTAAAAAAGAATAATGAGACGTTATTGACTATGTCAATATGAATATATTGCTGCTGGAAATTGCTTGAGTTGAGTATATTATAGTAACTATATATGTCCTAAGAACCTATGAATTGAGGGCTTGTCCTATAATGAAAATCTATGCATAATTATCTGAGTTTGCATTTCCAAATATGAACTATATATGTCCTAAGAACCATCATGGTCTCATTCACTACTGGGGCTTTAGAGTTCGTGGAGGTGTGTGTATCTCAATAGCACACCCAAATCATTTCAACAACATAAGCTAGGTTTCTTGCCATAGCATAGCTGCTACCGTAGAATTTCAACAGATGCAAATTGGAAGCCAATCATTTCCTTTTTTTTTCAAATGTCAGGACATGTCTTAAGAAATCGACAAAATGAACTGCATCGGTCGACTTACAATTTCAGCATCCACTTGCATTTTCTTAAGCTCTTGCACCTTCAATGCTATTTCTTCCTGCTGCTTTATGGCCTCAAACCCCTATGGTCAGAAAATGAAAAACAAGTGAAGCATCTGGTAAGAAATCTAGCTACCAAAGTACCAAGAAGCTGCCATTCAACTGGGAAAGCAACTGGTAAACACAAAAAACAGAGCTTTTTTGCATCCTTTACAAGTAGACTGAAAGAGAGCACCTTATGACCTATATAAATATGTAGGTTGTTTTGTGTTTATTGATAGTTCTTTTATCCTTCACATGCAGTAAGACTATGTATCACATTCCTGGTTTAAAAAATCCAACAAGGTATGCATAATGCATTTGCTTAGACTGAAAGAGGCATTGCAAGGAATGTAGGGCCTCATATGTTTATTGCTGAGTTCATCCCAACTCTCAAGGAGGACAGAGGGATTTGCTATACTCATCCAGAGAATTTACCAGGTGAAGTCTCTGTCCTGTATTCCAAGGTTTTGAACTATGCTTATGGTTTTGCTTATCAATTATCAATCAAGCCATTTATGCACAGATTGTGTGCAAAGGTATAATCATGGGTGTTACAGTTGTTACTTGCCGCTTTATTAATTTGAAAATCAAAATTTTGAATATTTCTATATCATGGGTGACACCTAATGCAAGCAAGGGTAATGTGAAGTGTAGTTTGCAGAGTGTAGAAACACCTTGAGTTCATAGGTTAGTGGTTAATGATGGGAAACTATGAAAAATTACAATAAGAAGTGTGAAGGTTTGTGTTGGGAGTGATACCATTCTTTTTGCAAACGACGTGCTCACTGCTCTGCACTGAACATCTTAGGTGCTAAGAAAGATGGAAGTTGTAACCACTTATTTATTTAGGAATTGTATGTCCTTATCATGTTACAATGAGCTATCGTTTCTTGAATGATAGATGAGGCAACATTGTCAAGATATGTCACTTTCTCTCTCACAAATGGTCCAAAGTATGTATATATTTCTCTCTTAGCTTAATATGATTCATGAAAGGGTTGGTTCACAAGCTTTACTCAACAAGAAGATTTACCATCATAGGTAAGACCATAAGAATAACAGTTCCAGTTTAGATTTGCTTGCTTATGCATTATCCAGTGGATGCTTATTTCTTGAGGCTGTGGTTTTAATTGGAATGGGCTTTGATGTCCATGTTGGTTCACATTATCATTTTGCTTATTTTCTTAAAGAGAACTTCCTTTTTTTTCAACAACTCTTTGTTATTTAGATGCTTATTGTAATAGATTAATACATTTTCCAATATATGGTATTGAGATTTTCACAATCGTGGTTATTGAGTAGCACATGAGTATAGATGAAAACCTTTTGATGAACTCAATCTTAATGACAAGGTGAACTCTATTAATAGATTGTGAGACAACATCCAGCAAAAGGATCTAAGCTAGACATGACAATTGTAAAATGATTGATAATTCATATACAAGTACACGACTATGATAAAAACTTGGCAAAACATCATTCTAATTTAGGTTGCAAAAGGTGTTCTATGTACGTTTGTGGGGGAGCATTTACCCTTTTCAATCTTTGGTGTTTCAAATGACATGTATAATATTACGGAAATGGACGTGAAACCGTGCGCGTAGCTTAGGCGCACAAAAAACAGGCATTTTTAAAAATGCATGTGACAAACCCGTGCGCGTAGCTTACGCGCACAAAAAAAAGTACATAACCCATGCGCGTAAGCTAGGCGCACCAAAAAAATAAATATTTTGCAGAATTTTTTTTCCACATAATCATGTAGAGAATTTCAATACGAGTCCGTACATATAAAATGCATCCAAAACGGACATCGTTTGCCCCTCCAAAAGCCCAAAAAACGAAGTCTTCCTACCCATTTTTTTACAATTTGGTGCCCGATATATAGCGCATTGTAGTAAAATTTTTTGGTATTTTTTTCATTTTTAAACTATAATTTTGTATAAAATTTTAATACGAGTCCGTACATAGACCTGTCAAAAACCGACCCAACCCGAAAGGACCCGAACGTCACTGGGTCAAGAAGGACCCGAACCCGACTCGACCCGAATGCAAATTCGAGCTCACGGATCCCCTTTATTTTATATATTTTATTTCAGTTATATTAAATATTTTAATATACTTTATTAAATAATAATATAATATTAATTATAATAGTATAATTATTTTATTAAAGTTAAAAATCATAATAATAATCATAAGAAAATGACATGTTCGACCCGCCAGGTCAACCCGAATCCGCCCGACCTGAAAATTTTACCAACCCGATCGACCCGAACCCGATTTGACCCGAACCCGAGAATAAAAACTTTATATAATATAGTATATATTATAGTATTTCATTATATTTCATATAGTTACATTATATATTATAGTATTTCATTATATTTCATATAGTTACACTTATGTACTATAGTATTTCATTGTCTAGTATAGTTACACTTGTATACTATAATATTTCATTATATTTCATATAGTTACACTTATGTACTATAGTATTTCATTAAATCTAGTATACTTAGACTTATATACTATAGTATTTCATTATATTTCATATAGTTCCACTTATGTACTATAATATTTCATTAAATCTAGTATACTTAGACTTATATACTATATTATTTCATTATATTTCATATAGTTACACTTATATACTATAGTAGTTCATTAAATTTCATATAGTTACACTTATGTACTATAGTATTTCATTAAGTCTAGTATACTTTGACTTATATACTATAGTATTTCATTATATTTCATATAGTTACACTTATGTACTATAGTATTTTATAAGTGTAACTATATGAAATATAATGAAATAATATAGTATATAAGTGTAACTATATGAAATATAATTAAATACTATAGTATATAAGTTTAAGTATACTAGACTTAATGAAATATTATAGTACATAAGTGTAATTATATGAAATATAATGAAATACTATAGTATATAAGTGTAACTATACTAGACTTAATGAAATACTATAGTATATAAGTCTAAGTATACTAGATTTAATGAAATACTATAGTACATAAGTGTAACTATATGAAACAAAACAAAATACTATAGTACATAAGTGTAACTATATGAAATATAATGAAATACTATAGTATATAAGTGTAACTATACGAAATATAATGAAATACTATAGTATATAAGTCTACGTATACTAGATTTATTGAAATACTATAGTACATAAGTGTAACTATATGAAACATAATGAAATACTATAGTATATAAGTGTAACTATACGAAATTTAATGAAATACTATAGTATATAAGTCTACGTATACTAGATTTAATGAAATATTATAGTACATCAGTGGAACTATATGAAATATAATGAAATACTATAGTATATAAGTCTAAGTATAATGGATTTAATGAAATACTATAGTATATAAGTATAACCATATGAAATATAATGAAATACTATAGTATATAAGTCTAAGTATACTAGATTTAATGAAATACTATAGTACATATGTGTAACTATATGAAATATAATGAAATACTATACTATATAAGTGTAACTATATGAAATATAATAAAATATTATAGTATATAAGTCTAAGTATACTAGAATTAATGAAATATTATAATACATAAGTGGAACTATATAAAATTTAATGAAATATTATAATATATAAGTGTAACTATATGAAATATAATAAAGTACTATAGTATATAAGTCTAAGTATACTAGATTTAATGAAATAATATAGTAC
The DNA here is from genome assembly GCA_027886185.1 of Rheum nobile. Lineage (NCBI taxonomy): Eukaryota > Viridiplantae > Streptophyta > Magnoliopsida > Caryophyllales > Polygonaceae > Rheum > Rheum nobile. The sequence goes on along the minus strand of WOAB01000738.1, from coordinate 225,627 downwards.
ATAAGTATAACTATATGAAATATAATGAATTACAATAGTACATAAGTGTAACTATATGAAATATAATGAAATACTATAGTATATAAGCATAACTATACGAAATTTACTGAAATACTATAGTACATAAGTGTAACTATATGAATTTTTATATGTACGAATATACCTGTCAACTGGGTCGGGTTCGGGTCATGTCGAGTTCGGGTCGACCGGGTTTGTAAAATTTTTGGGTCGGACGAGTTCGGGTTGACCCGGCGGATCGAACATTTTCTTTTCTTATGATTATTATTATGCTATTTAACTTTAATAAAATAATTATAATAATATAATTAATATTATATTATTATTTAATAAAGTATATTAAAAAATTTAATATAACTGAAATAAAATATATAAAATAAAGGGGATCCGCGAGCTCGAATTTGCGTTCGGGTAGAGTCGGGTTCGGGTCCTTCTTGACCCAGTGACGTTCGGGTCCTTTCGGGTTGGGTCGGTTTTTGACAGGTCTATGTACGAACTCGTATTAAAACTTTATACAAAATTATAGTTAAAAAATGAAAAAAATACCAAAAAAATTCACTATAATGCACTATATGTTGGACACTAAATTGTAAAAAAATGGGTAGAAATACTTCATTTTTTGGGCTTTTGGAGGGGCAAACGATGTCCGCTTTGGACGCATTTTATATGTACGGACTCGTATTGAAATTCTCTACATGATTATGGGGAAAAAAAATTTGCAATTTTTTTTTTGGGTGCGCCTAGCTTACGCGCATGAATTATGCACTTTTTTTTTGTGCGCGTAAGCTACGCACACGGGTTTGTCACAGACATTTTCATAAATGCCTGTTTTACCCCTGTGCGCGTAGCTTAGACGCACAAAACTGTGCGCCTAAGCTACGCGCACGATTTCGCATCCATTTAGACGCGAAACCGCGTGCATATAGCCATTGCCTAAAAGAATAATGATAAACGTGCTCAAAATGCAAGATTTGTATAAATGCTCAAGATGATGCAATAAATATACAAGTAGAATTATAATTTAATATATTATTTTTAGAATTTCAACCGAACAATAATCATATGATAATGTTCATTTCGATGACCACGATATGAAAATTTTCACATGTACTTTTTCCGTTAATAAAAGTTGTCATTTTAGATATTTGCACAATTATTGAGGAATGTAATACTTATTATATATTTTTATAATTTTTTTAAATTTATATTTAATTAATAACCCATCTCATTTTACTCAATTAAAAAATAAAATTTATATAAAAAAGTATAATTTTTTATATTAAACCTCCTAAATCCTAACTCATCACTAAATTATTACCTAATTTCTTAAAATGATAAGGTCTCCTATAATAATTCAAGTTTGATATCCTATTATATTTTTTTCTTATATGGGTTATTCAAAATCAAGAAAAGATTAAAAATATAAATAATGCTGCCTTTCTTAGTATGAAAATATAAATCCCGACTCTTTAGCATAAAAAATATAAATCATTACTTTGACATTACTCAAAATTTTACTAAAACAAATAATTAAGGAATGAGATCTAAACTTTAAAATTAAAATTGATGCAGAGGAAAGTAACAAACGTAGCAGAAAGGTTTGTGCTTGGTGGACGCAGAAACGCAAACAACTCACGCTCGCTCGCTCTCTCTCCGCTTCTGTGAGGAGATACCTCTGATTCGATCGCTCAAAAGATCTCTCCTTCATCCTCCTTCTTCTCCTATCTCGTAGGGAAGAAATTCAATCCAGAAAAAAATTCTTTGTTTCTTCAAGTTCTCCTCCTGCTATGGCGTCTGAGAATTACACCGACAAGACCGCTGTTTTCAGAAAGCTCAAATCGAAATCGGATAATAAGGCATGTTCTTTGTTATTTTTATTCTGCTCTATCTTCGTGTTGTGCTTGAATTTTTAGGGTGTGGAGCGTTGGAAGTAAGATTTATGGGTTTGGGAAATGGATTTTTTGGAGATCCGATTTCAGATCTGGATTTGATTGCGATAAACTTGTATGAAATTTCACTTTATGTTTGTGAATTTTGCTGGTCAGATATGCTTCGATTGCAATGCTAGGAATCCGACTTGGGCGTCGGTGACTTACGGGATCTTCCTGTGCATCGATTGCTCGGCGGCTCATCGGAGTCTCGGTGTCCACGTCAGCTTCGTGAGGTGATTATTTTTGTTTCACTTTTTTCTTTTGAAATTGGATTCTTGATCTGTTAGAATAAATTTCCTCTGGTCAAGCTGATGTCGCATTGCTAATTGATTGCCCTTAGCTTTGATCAGGGTGTCATATTTCATACCATTTTAATTGTTATCCTTGTTTGCTCAGGCTATAAGATTGTGGTAATGTTGCTTGGTGGTGGTTTTCCTATCCTAACCGAACTTTTTTATGGATCATTTCTGATTCTTTCTGGAATGTCAGTAGGTTTAAGATAAGTAAGAGTAAAACCACATGGCACTTTATAGCCAGTACTTCAAATTGATTTAAATGTGCTACCAATCTACCATGCACATTTACTAACCTTGATATGTATATTTAAGTATGAAATTGCTAAGTTTCAAGTGGGTCTGTGACAGTCCAATTGTGGTGGTGTGTTGTATATTCCACATTGACTATGGGGATGAATTGAGATGGGTGGGTTGTACACACGACGCCAATGAAAGATCTTTTTCTTTTTCCTAAGTGAGAACAATGTATGTAAAAGAGCTTTGGAATTTGCTAATAATTGAATGTCATCATATCGACGTATTAAATTACTAATGTTCTCTCAAATGGTTGGTTTGTTATAGATTTCATATTGATAGAAGAAGCTAGCGTTGAGATTGATGAGGTAAAAACTGCATTTAGTTGCAACCAAACAAGCTTACAGTGCTATGTGCTTACTAGCATAAAATAATCATAGATTATTGAAAGTATCTTAAAGCAAGAGTATTATTGGCAACCAAGTTTTCAATCTTTTCTTATTGGCTTAAATCGGGAATGGTCCTCCTAATATGGGTTTCTATGTATCTATTCTATAACATGCACTTCTCTCTTTCTGATGTAATTCTTCACAGAAGGAAAAAAAGGATTATAAAATGTGGATACTTGTTGCTTAAATGGAACATTCAGTGGCAAACTTTTTCATCACTACTAACACCTCATTTGATTAGTACGTGTTAGTTTGCTGGAAAGTTGAAGGTTCATTTTTGCTGAAGATATTCAAAGAGTTATGATATGGTAAACTTTAAGCAGCTAATCAGAATGCTTCGAAGGGTTGACATAAAAGTAAAGAAATTTATAAGAATCAAGAAATTATCTGGGCCAGGCTGTACTAGTTGCTTATTTATCAACTGTATTATCTATATGTTAGTATGCTCTTATGTTTTATACTTCACAGATAGTTATTTGCGTAAAGAGTCTCACCTGTGTTGAGTAGCCTTTAATGTTTTCGACATCTACCGTTGTGTTTCATATCAAGCTAACAAGATTGGTTTATTCCATAGGTCAACAAATCTGGACTCGTGGACCCCTGAACAATTGAAGACAATGTGCTTTGGAGGAAATAACCGTGCACATACTTTTTTTAAACAGCATGGATGGACTGATGGAGGCAAGATAGAGGCTAAGTATACATCAAGAGCTGCTGAGTTGTACAAGCAGATACTTGCAAAGGAAGTTGCAAAAAGTGCTGCAGATGATATAGGTTTGCCCTCATCACCCGTTGCTTCGCAGACAGCACAAACTTCCAATGGTTTTTCAAATAAGAATGTCCAAGAAGCTCCAATTGAAATTCTTGAGGAGAGGAAGGAAACCACTGAAATACCCGCTTCAACAAAATTTCATACGGTAGTTACTTCTAGTGTCAAGAAGCCTCTTGGCGCGAAAAGAAATGTAAAAACTGGTGGTCTTGGTGCTAGAAAACTCACTAGCAAGGTATGTATTAATTTGGTTACAAGGGGTATGTATTTTCTGGCTTAACATAAGTTTGATTTGGTGATTTCTTAATACTTGATGGGTTATAAGCTCTCCATGTATCATAATCTACTGGGATTTTTTTTTCATTGCAGCCAAGTGAGAGCCTTTATGATCAAAAGCCAGAAGAGGTACCTGTACCTGCTTCCACCACCAGCACTAAATCTACTGCCCCAACTACTGGCTCCTCATTTGCCTCTCGTTTTGAGTATGTTGAAAATGTCCAGTCCACTGAAAGCAGCTCAAGTGGACATGTAGCTCCGCCAAAGTCTTCCAACTTCTTTGCAGATTTTGGCATGGACAGTGGTTATCCCAAAAAAGGGAGCTCTAGTTCGTCAAAAGTTCAAGTATGCTTTTCAGATTAAGTATGCTGGTTTAGGGTTTTACAGTTATTTGTCCTGGAATTGTGGTTGTTTGTTAGGCTTAAAAAGTTCTTATTCCTTGAGTGACTACTTTTTTGGTGGATTGTTTGTATTAGGAATTGGAACTTGGTGGATTGTGGTTTAGCTCTTCTTCTTCTTATTTGACAGGGATGTGTCTAACGTTTCAGTACTTTGATGATACAATGCTCTCAACTAATGTCGAATACAAGATGACTGTTCTTGATCATGATAACTTGAACAAGGGAATTTATGGTTTTGATTGAAGTCCCTCAGGAACGGCTTTTTTGTTGGATAACAAAAATTATGAAAGATAATATAGTGCTTGAATTTTCCCTTCTGATGTGGAAAGTTGTATTTTTATATATTGTTGAAGTCAATGACATGACAAGGTTTGCTGTTAGAATAAATGAAAACTCGTTTTGTTACCGCTTATGAGCCTTCTACTATCAGGTTGAAGAAACTGAAGAAGCAAGGAAGAAATTCTCAAATGCCAAGTCTATCTCATCTGCACAGTTCTATGGAGATCAGAACAGATCTAATGATAGTGATTCTCGTGCTTCTTTGTCAAAGTTTTCAGTAAGTATCTTAGAATTGTCGAAGATAGATATGCTTATTTGTGTGCTCAATACAAGGTGATGAAATTATCTTGTAAATAGTCGGTACGAAACCAAATATTTGTTTTGTTTGAGGGAAACCTTTGCTCTGGGAACCGCTTCTTGATGCTTTTGGATACAATAGTCCAATATCTATAATATCATGTTCACTTGTATGCCACATTGTTTGAATTGTTCTATAGATGTAAGCATTATTCTTTTCTCATTCTTTGTTCCTCCAAGTGACTAACTCTGTTAATGTTTGTCTTTTCAGAATTCAAGTTCAATCTCTAGCGCAGATTACTTTGGTCATGATTCTGACAGTGCTATTGATGTGAGTGCAAGTGACCTCATTAACAGATTGTCGTTCCAGGTACTAGGCTTTTTCTAGATTCTTGCATTAAATTGCCCCTCCTATATTTTCATTAAACTCTTCTTATATAATAGCTCTTCTAGAATTTAATGCTCATCAAACATTCTATGATCCAAACTTATTGTCTTATCTTATCCAGCAGTATTTCTGGCAGCCATTTTGAGTTCTTTTCATGAAAAAAAAGATGCATACGTTGTTCAAAAAGGAAAAGGAGTGATCTACATGATTATATATGCAAAATTTTGTTTACTTTTATGGATCCATCACATAAAGTTACTCGTTACCCTACATAACTGTATCCTGAAAGACTTTGAACCTGAAATTTAGATGTCAAATGGTGAGATCAATATGGTTCATTGATGTAGTTGAGATCAGAAATATTAAGTATCTACTTGAGAACACTATCATCATATATTGACCCTGATGATGGGGCTCTCAGAAGTTTATTGATGATACAAAGTTGAGATTGCTTACTGATTTAATTGTAAACAATGTTTTCTGTGGTTTATATTTGTAACATGGCCTTCCATGTTTGTATCTGTACTCTGGATTTGGGAAGTGTGAATTTTCATGAACGAGAATCCTATGACGTGCTGAGAAATTTGTAAGAATTATATGATAACCATCTGTTATGCTTTGAATCTTATTGTAATTCCTTTGCTCCTTGAATTCCTTTACTAGGCACAACAAGATCTGTCGTCACTGAAGAACATCGCAGGGGAGACAGGGAAGAAGCTTAGCTCCTTGGCGTCGACCTTGATGACTGATCTTCAGGACAGAATCCTCTGAGACATGTAAGTTTCAGATCAAATTGTATGGCAACATACCCAGCAGCAGCAGAAGATCTCAGCAAGTCCATGTAAAATGACAAGAGTTAAATCAGAAATTCTTTGCAAAGACATAAAAGAAATAATGATTTTGTAACTTTCCGGATTCGCAAACGGCCTTATTTAGCTTGTTATATCTTCTTCGTTTTGATGGAGGTGGTGTTTGGAGTACTGAGTATATGTCACTGCTTGTTCTGTGTGTGGAATTGTAACTTGCAACTTTTTCTATCTATGGAGTTTGGAGCAGCAAAAAAAGGTCAATTTTTTCATGGATCTTGGCATCAGCATTTTGCTATTTCTGCAGAGAGAGGAGCACAATCTTTGGATGCTTGAATCATTTGTGTATCTTCTGCAGTGACACAGAATGAGGTTCGCCATCATAAGCTTGATAGCTACAAAAATATGTTATTCATTGATATCTTGGTATATTGAATTAGTGTTGTTGAAATCATATCAGTTGTCAACTGAGTTAGTGGGAATGCAGTGGCAGAGCGCAGCACTGTATCCTGGACCTAATTAGCTTTTGCCCCCACTTCACTATCATGCATAGCACGCTTCCATAGACTATCATAGCTTCTACTCCGTTTGTCTTACTGCTTGTTTGGTTGAATTTAGGAATTACTACCAAGTTATTTTTACTTTCACGGATTTGAAGAAAATATATTTGATTGAATTTTATCATGAGTAAATTAAAATGTGGGAAGTTGATATTTTATATATAAAATGGTGAAAGTAGAACTTATTTAGGGGAAAATAGGTAAGTCTATTTCATATATTTTGCAAGAATTTAAAAACTCAGAAAGTTAAGTTTCTATGATTTTCTTCAAGATTTTTTCTAACCAAACACAAGTTTTTTATCCTATTTCCTTGAATATTTCAATTTATGAAAATTCAATTGTCAACCAAACAAGTACTTTTGTATAGTGTAACTTTAGTGTTACACAATTAGGCCCAAATTGGTTTGAATTATGGAAACGGTATTAGTTTGAATTATGGAAACAGTATTTAAAGGGAACGAATTTAGACTATTTTAATGTCATTGTTCATTGATAAAAAAGATGAAATCATTTCATTTGTCCCTCTCTTGACACTATAATTGAGCTGTTTTAGCGGAGTGTGAAATTGGCCTAGGCTGGAAAATCGGACCGAAAATGCCTGGATCGTATCGGGTGTATTCTGGTCCGGTCCGCAGTCAATTTTTAAGATTTCGGTTTTCGATCCGGTCCAAACCCGACCGGTTTCCGGTTCGGACCAATTTTTATTATTTTTATTTTATGTATTAATATCCCATAACACTAAAAAAATATTTTCTATTATAAAAATAAATTATTAAAAAAATATATTGTCTAATATTACAAACAATAGTTATAAAAAATAGAAAGAATAATTAATTTTTAATTGATAAAAAAATAGAAAATAAAAAAATACGTTTCCCGATCCATTCCGATCCGATCTTAGACCGGATGCACAATGCTAAGATATTTGTTTCTCCAATACTAGGGTGGGTTTTAAAATGATAAAATCGTTTCTGTTCCCCCTTCTCTTGACATACAAATTTTAGAATCTCAAACCAAGATGAAAATTTTGATCAATATATCATGATGTTAAAGTTGACTAGATTTATTTCTTTTCCGTTATCGTTTCCATAAGTTAAAACCAAACATGCCCTTAAAGGTATAAGAAAATTGTACGTACAAAACTATCCAATTTATAACTTGTTAATAAAACGTGACTTGCTTTAATCTAACTGTATTGTCTCAAAACACCCACGACTCTTTCATTTTTTGTTCATAAAAGGTATTAGACCATTATGATAGAAAATGAGGATTCAAAGTGTTCATAAGATATCATGCTTGCTAGACCGGTTCATTATTTGAAGTTGTGCTTTTTTAAAATGTTAAGTGGTCATTTGCTTATTATATTCATTTAGAAAACTAAGATTAGTGACATTGCAATTGTTGTGGACTTATGTAATTCCCTTTGGTATAAATGATTTTTTATAACTCTCTTTTTAAAATCTTTTTAAGGTGCATGCATTATGATGTATTAGGGATATAATTGGCCTCAATCTTTGCCCTTCCCTTCCCTTAATGGGATTAGGTTAACTTATTATATAGAAGTAATTGTATGCTTATTACAATATGATATGAACTAAGGGAAAAGATAAAGTGAGGATGGAGGCTTAGGAAAGGAGTGAGGACACCCCAGGACCGTCGGATTAAAAAAAAGACTGTCCATATCAGACAATGAAAGAATTCGAAAACAATTCGGCACGACCGATTTTTTCGCGAAAAAAACGCGTTCCGTGTGTACACGCATTTTGGTCCGTATGCACACATACATTGTTTCGCATGCACACATACGTTGTTTTCATGTGCACACACAGGTCATTCCGTATGCACACGTAAGTTATTTTTGTTGGTTTTTATACGTATGCATACATGTTATTTCGTATGCGCTTTGAGTCATTTTCATGTGCACACATGCACACCTATGTTGTTTCACATGCACACATGTCTATTTCACATACACATAGCACATAGTGTATTTCGTATGCACAAATATGCCATTTTCACATGCACACAGTAGTATACTTCGCATGCACACAGTCATGTTTTCATGTGCACACGTTTTGTTCATTCTATATGAACGCACGCGTTTTATGCATGCACACAAAAATAAATTTCACGTGCACACCGTAGTGTATTTGACATGCACACAACAATGTATTTGGCATGCACACATATCTGCACTTCATATACACGCGAATCTGTCTTTTTCGCGAATAATTCGGCCGTGTCGATTTTTTCCCAAAATTTTGAAAAACAATCTGGACACTCCGTTTGCTTCCCATCCAACGGCTTTCATGCGTCCTCATTCCTCTTTTCCCTTCTCATCCTCACTGCATCTCAACCCATAAACTAATATATTTAATGATTTTAGTCAACTCATATGATGATTGATCATAGAAAAAGCAATATAGCCAAGACTAGATCTCCAATATAGATAGAGAGAGATAGAATTAATCATTAATAAATATTATGCAACAAAGGAAAAAATACAAAGTAATATCCAATCACTAAGTGAGGAGTGCATGCAATGCCACATCATGAGAGTAAACATATAATAACATGAGTGTTGTGTACTTAGTAAAGTTGATCTTATTTTTTTAAGTATTTGAAAAGGGAAATTGCAGGAACACATTAAAATTAACGAGGGTACGTCGACGTGACATGCATGCATGCATGCAAAGTTTTCTCAAGGTACGATGTAGCCTCCTCCATGACCGCCTCCTTCACCGCCTCCATACCCACCACCGTGACCACCGCCAGGGCCGCCATACCCACCCGCTTCACCACCACCCGAACCGCCTCCTCCGCCACCTCCGTGCACATACCCTCCTCCCTCCGCCCCGCCTTCTCCTCCACCGTGCCCATAACCGGTTCCGGCTCCTCCTGCGCCGCCATACCCTCCGCTCGCACCGCCTCCACCGCTTCCTCCGCCTCCTCCACCAGCATAACCGCCTGCACCTCCGTAGGCTCCACCGCTTCCGCCTCCTTCCCCACTTCCATACCCGCCAGCATGCCCTCCTCCCTCGCCGTACGCGCCACCTCCACCACTTCCTCCGCCGCCTCCACTTCCATACGCACCACCACCGCCGTGTGCGACACCACCGCCTTCGCCGCTTCCACTTCCATATGCACCACCACCGCCGTGCGCGACACCACCGCCTTCGCCGCCTCCGCTACCATATCCACCAGCGTGATCATATCCTCCACCGGCATATGCGCCACCGCCACCACTTCCGCCACCTCCTCCTCCAGCATAAGCGCCACCACCCTCACCACCGTGCACCGCACCACCACCTTCCCCACCTCCACCTCCGTACCCACCAGCATGGTCATACCCTCCACCATAAGCACCGCCGCCGCCACTACCACCACCTCCACCGCCACCATAAGCACCACCCTCATGTGCTACACCACCTCCTTCACCGCTGCCACTGCCATACCCACCGGCGTGCTCATAACCACCCCCATACGCACCACCGCCACCGCTCCCACTACCACCTCCACCAGCATAAGCGCCGGCGCCACCATGCGCCACTCCACCGCCTTCACCGGAGCCACTCCCGTATGCACCGGCATGGCCTCCATACGACCCGGCACCGCCACTACCGCCTCCACCGCCACCGGCAGAGACAGCTCCGCCACCATGAGCTACAGCGCTGCCTTCACCAGCACCGCTACCGTACCCCGCAGCGTGCTGACCCCCAGCGCCGCCGTAAACAGCCCCGCCACCGCCGCCACTGCCGCCACCGCCGCCGGAAGCATACCCCTCGGGGCCGTGGCCGGGAATGTAGTTGAGGAACCTCCTATTGGCTGAACAAACTGATCCTAATCCCAACACTAGAAAGAAGAAAGCGAAGTAGGGTTTGTGGGTAGTCATAATTTTGGTTATGTTTTATGTTTTTGAAAGACCCACAATTTAGTGAGCATGATTTTGAAGGGAAGGATTAGCGTGCTATTTATAGGAAGGTAGAGAGATGAATCTTGATTATAAAGCGTGTTGTTTGCACTGCGAATGGTTGAATTGATTGAAAGAAAAAGATAAATAATTATTGTCCCCACATAGTTTGGTCCATTGATAAGCCACAAACTCTCAAATTCTTTTGTTAGTGTACGTACTATGGTCTCGTTAAGTTTGTTTTTGGGAGTTCGAAGACTTATAAATTATGAGTTTAGTGGAATTTCATTTTATAAAATTAATTAAAAATAAATAGAGTGATCCAACAACTTTGTTAATTTTTAATTTTAGATATGGAATACATCTCTAAATAAATCTAAGTAATTTTTTTATAAAACAAATTGGAAAGGTTTAGTTGTGTGCTTGTGCTGTATTCCACATTGGGTTATCAAGACTCAGCACTTGTCTATGTCTAGAGTTTGATTTTTTTTTAATATTTATTCCAATTTTGTCACTGTTGTTTTATAAGTGTGCAACCCAGCTATGTACTTTACCTAACACTAGCTTCAGTACTGTCCACTTTGCTTCAATTTATTGGTTAAGCCTATGTTCAAGCATATATAATTTTTTTTAAAATAAAGGCATAATATATATGAATCTCACACTTCAATTTCTTGGTTAAGGCCTATGCTAAGCATATATATATCCATACCCTACATGTAATATGTAATCTGAATAATGCTCTCTTTAATAAGACAATTAACTTTTCTATCCGTAAATGTAGCTAATATTTGTTAATGAACCACATTAAATCTCTATGTTCTTATTTTGTGTTTCGTTTTTTTTTTTTTTTTTCTTTTCTAACACCCGTTATAACAATAGGCACGTAACTAGTAGGACGTACCTTAGTTTGGACTGAATTAATTTCATAACAATGAAGAATTAATGTCCTGATCAATACCACCACTTTTCAAGTGAAGGGTTCTCTATTAAAAGATAAGTCGATATCGAATTAAAAAATATGGTTCTCTATTAAAAGAAGAAGATATCGAATTAAATATACAACACACTAAACTACTCTCATGACCCGACCACTATGCATTGCTTGATCAGGAATGGAAAGAAATCAAAATTATAGGACGCATAACATATATAACATGCCAAATTAACGTAAGATATATAGAAATTTGTTTGGAACCGGTATATATTAATGAGATTTTGGGGAACATAAAAAAAAAACAGTAATGAAATGGAGATAAGAAGAGAGGCAACAAAGTCAAAATTGGCAACATATACTGGTGTGTGTGACACCCATGTGAAGTGCTCATCATCACATATATATATATATATACACATATACACTTAAAAAAGAGGGAAATTTGGTGGTTTCCAACCAAGCATGCTTGTATTTGTATATACTAATTAACTAGCAATGCACTATGCACATGACACTAGTGAATGTGGGCATGCATTAGCTCTCTAGCTAGCTAGGGGTAGTGCTAAACTTTCTAGTTTTGCACTCTACGTACATTTCTACTTCATATGTTAACATATATATATACATACATATTCTACTCCTTACTTTTTATTCTATCCCCAAGGTGTCATCTTGGCATTCACAAAACGTATACTTTTTATATATATGAATATATGATATCAATTGGTCAAACATAAAGTACGAATGTATACATGCATTAGTGTGTGAATTTTATTTATTAAGCAACACCGAAGAACAAGCTAGCTAGAATATAGGTTTGTTTTGGTTTCGATTTTAATTTGATGCTTATTTGATCGAAATATGACAAAAAGTTTCCAAGAAATCATTGAGCAAAGGACTAAATTTTATTAGTGACTTTGTCATACATGATACGTATATATATTTATATTGAATCATCTATCTTTGTGTTGGTTCGAATATAAACGCGTGTTAGTAATAGAGAAAATTACTATTCTTATATAAGGAACGATATTTTTTAGAACGAAATAACACAAATAACAAATACAATCACTTAAAAGAAGAAAATTCAATCTACTTCTAAGTGTTATCAAATAATGAGGATTTTAAAATCTATTTCTTTTATTAATAATCACGAAATATAAGTCAAATAAAAATTCAACGTAAATTAGATTTTCCTATTAGAATACTTTTCCAAACGTAAGAACCTTTAATACTTATTATCAACTCAAATGTAAACTCAAAACCAAATAAAAACTATCTTAATCACCTCAAAAACTTAACCTATCAAGCTTGTAAAGATTGCATATTATCATAAAAACAAAGCCTTATTTCTGCGATTGAAAGTGTCTCATATACGGTTATCTATTAAAGAGAATCTTTTAGAAGCAATTGTCATGCATGATATACCTTTCGATGGCCGGTAGCATAGGCGGAGCCAAGGGAGGCTAGGGTTGCACCTCCCGCTCTTCTCCGGCGAACTTTTTGAACCCCGTCTAATTTCACATTTTTTAATGTTTTATTTATATAAAACAATAACAAGAAAAACTTCGTCATGAGTTAAACTCTTTCCCCTTCAATAAAATTCTGGCTCTACCGCTGACACGTAGGATCACGTTGGCCAAGTCGGCAATCGAAACAGCTGACCTTCCACTCGTGATGAAGTGGAGAAACAAACAACGGGATTTGATTTGTGTACGTGGGGTGGGGTCACACTTTCACTGAGGAGAGGCCGAAAAATGCATGAAGCTTAATATTAATTGTAATGGCCGGTGCCATCAGGATTATATTATATTTGTTCACAAGTCTTGCGCTTCAAGTTTATGGAACGTAACGTAACGGTGAAGAAAAATGCATGAAGACGATTAACTATTCAGATTCCTCAGCATGAAATACAGCTTCAATATGTGTTGTTTTAGTTTTATATTAGAGCCCCATTTGTCTGTCCACTATATATATATGAATGGAATTTCAAGCAACAAGCATGATAAATCCTATCATTAGCATTGGTAAAGTTATGAGCATGCACACACTTTTTCTTGGAATATCGTTAGTGCAGTGGCATGTGAAAATGTTTGGCTTCGCTGATTAGTGTCATCCAACCAGCACTGTTCCACAAATTTGAATGATGGTAAACCCCACTTTCATAGTTTCATATCACCTCCAATCTTTCCACTATCATATCCACAGCTTATGTATATATATATATATATATACATGATATATGAAAGTTTAACTCTAAAAATGAAAAATGAGTAATCAACACAATCTAAAATCCATATAAGATAAGGAAATTACACCCAATAGCTTGCTTTATTTGAAGGTTTCAGCTCTTACATTCTTATCTTTGCATGTGAAGCTACCACTTTCAGTTATGCAGAAGCATGTTCAAGTGCACCAATGTTGCAAACTTGAGTAGCTCAGTTTCTTTGCTATGGAGGGGCCCATGCAGCCATCACATTTTGCCGTGCTAGTGGATTGTTTTGTAATTTCCTCATTTGTTAATGCTCAACAGCTTCATTCACAATATAAGATAACAAAATATGCCATTACATACCAATTTCAGCAACATAATAAGTGAAGATAACAAGTGTAATATTCACATATTTGTCTATACTTTGAACTAGCTCACAAACTCTTGTACAGAGGTCTATAGCAATGTGAGATAACAATTACATCCAAACATGTTAAAGAACATAACAACAACATTTGAAAGACAAGAATGTAGAGCGAATATCTCACTTCTCAACCCGCTTAGCGCCATCCAGAGTGTTGCGAAGAAACATTGCTACAGTGACTGACCCCAATCCTCCTGGAACAGGAGTAATCCATCCTGCAACTTTGCATACTTCCTCAAAATTCACGTCTCCCACTGGCTCGTTTCCTGATTTAGCGATAGCATCATCATCATCATCATCATCTGAGCTTGTCCAAGAACTCCCAACATCTAGTGCAACAAGATTCCCAACATCTATTACAGCAGCACCAGGTTCTATCCAATCTCCCTTGATCTGAATATCCAGAATGTCACATTCATGCATTGCCAAAGATACAAGGAGAAGAACATCCACTGATTTTAGATATTGTGAGCATGCTATTTTGTTTGTGGTTGAAAAACAACAGCAAGTAAATAGGAAGATGTAATTTGTTATCGGTGAAAACAAAACCTTAACAATAGCAAATTTCTATTTTAGTTAACGGTGATTAAAGCTACCAACTTTACTATATAAGAGAAAAGAGAAGAAGGAAAAATCATCTTCAGAAACACAAAAACACAAAGGAGAGAAAAAAAGGTTTCATCTGCGAGAGAAGAGTAAAACACAAAGAGAGGTTTATATTTCTTTGTAAGGGTATACACTCTTCTACGACAAGCTTGTGGTTTGTACAAGTTGTCGGATTCTTCCTTCATATAGTAATAAGCGTATCACCCCGAGGACGTAGGCAATTTGCCGAACCTCGTTAAATTCTTGTGTGTTCATACTACTTTTACCATTCCCTATTAGTCGAATCTTCCGCAACTACTCAACAATTGGTATCAGAGCCAAAATAAGATCTAAGGCGGTGAAAGTCTGATTTTGAGATCAATGGCTTCTAGCAGTGGAATTGTGAAAGTTGGAAAGTATGAGATCGAGAAATTCAATGGGAAAAATGATTTCTATTATTGGAGGATGCAAATGAAAAATTTGCTAATTTCTCAAAAATTGCACAAGGCATTGTTGGGTAAAGACAAGAAACCTGAAGATATGAAGGATGTTGACTGGGATGAGCTCGATATAGAAGCACGCGCTGCTATAATCTTATGTCTCGAAAGAGATGTCGCATTCATGGTGGATGACGAGGAAACCACGTCAGGTGTTTGGGCAAAGTTAGAGGGAAACTTCATGACGAAGACTCTAACAAATCGAATTTATCTCAAGTCTAAGTTGTATACTTGCAAGATGGAGGAAGGGATTTCACTCCGTGATTACATCAACAAATTTGATAGGATAATTTCAAATTTGAAGGATATTGATGTGAAGGTTGAAGATGAAGATCAAGCTCTTATGCTTTTGCTTTCTTTGCCGAAATCATATGAGAATCTTGTGCAAACATTGATGCTTGTGGGTGATACACTGACCATGGACGAGACTAGAACGGCGCTTCTGGCAGATGATCTACAGAAAGTGTCAACTAGCGGTATGAGTGTTGGTGCGAGCAATGAACAAGCACAAGGTTTGTTTGCGAGGGGAAGGGGTAATGACATAGGAAATAGCAAGAGGGGAAAGTCTAGATCAAAATCTAGATCTCTGGAAGAAACTCGTTGTTACAAGTGTGGTGAGCTTGGGCATTGGAAGAAAGATTGTCCTAATAAGAGGGTATAATGGAAGAACAAGAACAACAAGAATAAGGGAGATCAAGATGTGAAGCACGAAGCTAGTGTAGCTTCGGATGAGTGGGGAGCAGAATGTTATTCCGTTACATATGAAAATTCAAGCAACTGGATTCTGGATACTGGATGCTCGTATCATATGTGCCCAAACAGGAAGTGGTTCACTTCCTATAAGGCCATAGATGGTGGAACCGTTTTGATGGGTAACGACCATGGTTGTAAGACGGTGGGCATTGGTACAATTAGAATCAAGATGCATGATGACATTGTCAGGACATTAATGGATGTAAGGCACGTCCCTGATTTAAGAAAAAAATTAATTTCTTTGGGTGTATTAGAATCAAGAGGTTGTAAGCTAATTGGTGAGAACGGGGTTCTAAAAGTTGTTACTGGTTCTTTGATAGTAATGAAGGGAATTCGACATAGGAACTTGTATCATCTTGTTGGTAATACAGTTACATGTGATGTAGCAGTTGGAACTAGTGGAAGTAAGAGAAACCCAACAGAGTATACTAGGCTTTGGCATATGCGCCTTGGACATATGTCAGAAAAGGGTCTAAATTTGCTTGGTAGAAAGGGCTTGTTGAAGTACATGAAGAAGCCTTGCATGGAGTTTTGTGAGCATTGTGTGTATGGAAAAGCACACAGGGTTTCATTCTCAACAAGCAACCATAAAAGCAGAGGGATATTAGACTATGTGCATACAGATGTTTGGGGTCCGGCTAAAGTTGCTTCCAAAGGTGGTTCCAAGTACTTTGTCTCGTTTGTAGATGACTACTCAAGGTATGCTTGGGTGTATTTCCTTAAGCATAAGAATAAGGTATTCGAGACATTCAAACAGTGGAGAGCAATGGTCGAGAATAGAACGGATAGGAAGCTGAAAACTCTGAGGTCTGATAATGGTACAGAGTACACAGATGGCGCTTTCAAGAAGTTTTGTGATGAAGAAGGCATTGTTCGACATTGGACAGTTAGAGACACACCACAACAGAATGGAGTCGTTGAAAGACTGAACCGTACACTACTTGAGAAGGCTAGATGTATGCGCTCCAATTCTGGGTTGGGTCGAGAATGGTGGGCGGAGTCGGTTGCTACAACTGCTTATATTGTGAACTGGTCTCCACATTCAACATTGGATGGAGACACTCCTTTTAAGGTGTGGTCAGGAGAACATGCAGATTATGGAAGACTCAGAGTGTTTGAATGCATTGCTTATTATCATGTCAAGGATAACAAGCTTGATAATAGGGCCAAAAAGGCAATTTTCTTGGGATATGCAAGAGGAGTCAAGGGCTATCGTCTTTAGTGTTTAGAGGATTCTAAGTTTGTAATCAGTAGGGATGTTACTTTTGATGAGAACTCCATAACAGCTTTATCAAAAGCGAATGTGACCAAAGGCGGTGATGTTGCAACGTTAAAATATCAAGTAGTTGAGATAGAAGAATCTGAAGACCAACCAGATTCTAGTCATGATCAAGAGGTATCTCATGGTGACACATATTGTCAAGAAAATGATGAGCTTGAACATGAGGAGGTTCAGCAAGAAAATGCACAAGTACTACAACAACAGCAGCAAGAGACCTTGGCTACCACTAGGCCAAGGCAGAATTATAAACCAGTTCAGAGGTATGGATCCGATGAGCCTCTACAACATTACGGGCATGTAAACTTGTTAGAATATGCTCTCTCGATGGAGGATGATGAGCCGCTCACCTTCAAACAAGCTATCAAAGATGTTGATAGAGAGAGATGGTTGGTTGCTATGGAGGAAGAGATGTAATCTCTCCATAAGAACAAGACATGAGAGGTAGTCCCATTTCCTGTGGGAAAGATTGCTATTGGTTATAAGTGGGTGTATAAAAGAAAAGCAGATTCATCTGAGTTCGATGGTACAAGATACAAGGCAATATTAGTGGCCAAGGGTTTTGCACAGAAAGAAGGTGTGGATTACAATGAGATCTTTTCTCCTGTGGTAAAACATACTTCTATTCGGGTGCTTTTGAGCATTGTTGCTCATGGTGATCTTGAGTTAGAACAACTCGATGTAAAAACAACCTTCTTGCATGGAGACTTGGATGAGGAAATCTACATGGATCAACATGAGGGATACAAGGTTGAGGGAAATGAGGGTCGGGTATGTCGCTTGAGGAAGTCCTTATATGGATTGAAACAGTCGCCTCGACAGTGGTACAAGCGATTTGACTCTTTCATGCTAAAGAATGGATTCTCCAGAAGTGATTATGATTGTTGTGTCTACATTCAAAAGCTTCATGGAGGTGATCTTATTTATCTCTTATTGTATGTGGATGACATGCTTATTGCTTCAAGAAGCATGGTGGAGATAGATAAGCTGAAGGTCGAACTTGGTAAAGAGTTTGACATGAAGGACATGGGCGCTGCTAGAAAGATATTGGGTATGGAGATCAGAAGAGAGCAGAAAACTTGTCAATTATTCTTGAGTCAGAAAAGTTACATTGAGAAGGTTATTGATCGGGTTGGAATGCAAAATGCTAAGTCAGTGGTGACTCCATTGGCACAACATTTCAAACTCTCTGGTAAGCAATCTCCTGTTACAACACAAGAAAAGACACACATGAATGGTGTACCTTATGCTAGTGCAGTTGGAAGTTTGATGTACGCAATTGTGTGTACACGTCCAGATATTTCACAAGCAGTCAGTGTTGTCAGTAGGTTCATGGCGAATCCTGGTAAGGCACATTGGGAAGCAGTAAAATGGTTATTGAGGTACTTGAAGGATACTACTAATACCGGATTATGTTTTGGAGGAAATACATGTCAAGTTAGCGGGTTTGTGGACACAGACTATGCAAGTGATATAGACAAACGACGATCTACCACTGGTTATGTTTTCAAGATATATGGTGCTCCGATAAGTTGGAGATCAATGCTACAAGCTACAGTTGCACTCTCAACTACAGAGTCTGAATATATGGCTATGACAGAGTAAGGATGGGCAAAACTAGACCGGACCGTAAGACCGGACCGGACCGGAAATTTACGGACCGGTCCACGGTCCGAGGATTTTACGTTTCCGGTCTTACGGTCCGGTCTGGGCCGTAATTTTTACGGTCCGGACCGGTTGGACCGTAAAAATAAAAAAAAAGGTTAAAAATATTTTTAGGGGTAATTTTTACGGTCCGGTCCATAATATTTACAATCCGGTCCGGTCCGGACCGTAACTTTTACGGTCCGGACCGTAATCAAACCCATTAAAAGCCAAAAAATATAAAATCCGGTCTTACCGGTCCGGACCGTAACGGTCCGGTCCGGTCCACGGTCCATACTTTAAAAAGTTTACGGTCCGCCGGTCCGGACCGGATCGTAAATGTCCGGTCCGGTCCGGATCGGATGCCCATCCTTATGACAGAGGGAGTGAAGGAAGCATTGTGGTTAAAAGGTCTTTTGTATGACTTGGGAATAACGCAGGATAGTGTGGATCTATGGTGTGACAGTCAGAGTGCGATTCACTTGGCTAAAAACCAGGTCCATCATGCTCGTACCAAGCATATCGATGTCAGGTATCATTTTGTTCGAGATGTCATAGAGGATGGTGATATTTCTCTTATGAAGGTACATACAAACGATAATCCCACAGACATGTTAACCAAAGTTGTGACAGGAAGTAAGTTCCAACACTGCTTGGAATTGCTTCAGATTGGCCCTTGTTAAATTGCCCAAGAGGGACATAGTCCTTCGGGACGGTTACGGGTGAGGTGGAGACTATGTGGAGGACATGTAGAACTACGGTTGGCTTGATCCCGGTCAAAGGGTACGTAAGCAGTCATGGTTACAATGATGCAGCCCAGATGATGAAGTCTATTACGCATGCGGGTTATTCTCGTATTCGTCCAAAATTTGAGGTTTTCAAATTATGTACGAGGTGGAGAATTGTGAGCATGCTATTTTGTTTGTGGTTGAAAAACAACAGCAAGTAAATAGGAAGATTGATAGCTCCATGACCCGCTCATTGACGGCGAAGGACGAAGAGGGAACAACGGGAGTACACTCGAGGAGGGCGAAGACGACGAGTTCACGGAAGAAGAAGGAGGGCAGCGACTGCCGCCCCCTTTACGGCGACCGCCGCCGGCCACCAAGAACACGGGAGAAGAAGCAGAGGTGCGGCGACCGCCGCCCCCTTTACGGCGACCGCCGCCGGCCACCAAGAACACGGGAGAAGAAGCAAAGGTGCGGCGACCGCCGCCCACTTTTCGGCGACCGCCGCCCCCCTTTCGGCGCCCGCCGCCTATGGAGAATCCGAAGACTTGCCTACGGCAAATGACGGCGACCGCCGCATTTCCCACTTTCGGTCCGCGTCAGCGATCTCCTTCCATCGTTTGCTGAACAATTTTATTATTATTTTAATTATTGCTTTGTTGCTATATAAACCTTGAAACCCTAGTTTTTAATGTTACGTTGAGTTTAAGCAGTAAAGTTGAGTACGCTCCTTCCCTTGAGCTCTAACGTCAACCCTTCGATCCCACAGATCAGCCTATCCCGTAGCTCGTCGCTTCGAGCAAGTTCTACACCGTCTCTTCGGTATTCAAGGTCATTGATAATAGGAATTTGTCGTTCTAATTCCTACAATGCAAAATATCCAAACAAACCTTAAACCGTAGTCCTAGGTAAGTACATGTCGAATCCACAGGGAGGCGAATTCTATCTTAATATGCAATTTGTATGTCAATCCAAAGTAACCAAAGGGGTTTTTTGTTTGTTTTAGTAATTCTAAGCATGCAAAAGGTAAACAGACTCAAAGTTGTGAAATCAGTGATGGGAAAGGCACTTAGTCAAACAACATCCACTATTCGTATGACAAGTTGATCCTAGATACTCATTCAAAATCTCATGCAATGGAAATTCCAATTCCTTTTCACATATAACTAATAGCACAACCAGATACTATTAGCACTAACTAATTAAACAACCCTGAAACTATCAAGATTCAGTTTAACAGCAGCGTTAAGAATAGGAATATAGTTGGATACAATTCTAGCATAAAACAACTAGATAGTATCCTAGAATGTAAATCAGTTCTCTTCTGCATAAGACTAGCACAACCAAATACTAGTACGATGCAGTTGCTACTCTGAAATAGATATGCTCAACCAGTAACAATCTAGATCTAGCAATAGATCAATAACGACAAACCCTAGTTGATCAGACTGGAGAAAATCAATATCAATGATAAGCAATCAAACAAGAGAATAGATAAAATCCATGCAATAGATTAAGAACGAGAATCTCACAACTGAATCCAAACGAAAGCTTTAGCGTCTGACTAAGCAAGAGAGGCTTAGTTCTTCATAACGTAGAACGTAGAAAGGAGAAGTAGAATTAGGGTTCTGAGATAATGGAAACAAGTCTCTCTCTACCCTTAAATACTAAAGGAAATAATTCTGAAATTAACCTAAAACAAAATAATAAAACGTAATAAAATAATCCAAAAAATAAAACATAAAAGGAAAATCGGCTCGGCAGACTTCAGACACGCACGGCGGTCGCTGCAACCTCCACGGCGGGCGCCGTAATCGCGGCGGGCACCGCATTTCCATGAAGGGCGCCGTAATTAAGTCGTAGCTAGCTTCTCTGGGCAGGAATTGGCGGCGGTCGCCGTAAGTTGCACGGCGGTCGCCGTGCACTCGTTTCTTCCTCCTTTGTCTCTTCAGCTCCCGAAAGCGTGTCTTCAGCACCTCCTCGCCAATACTTCATAACTCCTTGGCGTCTACTACTGGTGACTTCTCCTCAGTGTCTCCTATGATCTCCAAAATAGCTCAAACACCTCCAAATACACCAACTTCGCCTCCAAACGCCATGCACATGAATGTGTCTAAATCTACCCGAATGGCACCAATAAAACCTCTAATGACTCTTACTTAAGCCCTACAAAGTAGCGCTTATCAAACCACCCCATGCTTAGATCTTTGCTCGTCCTCGAGTAAACTAATAAAGAGTCTACTCCTCCAATGTAGCATCCAAGGTCTCAGGAAGCATATCCTCCAACTAAGAGTCACCTAACCCATGCCAAGCTCCTAGCACCAATCTCATTCACAACACATCCACAACTCAACAAGCTTAAGGGGCAAGCAGAGTACTTCCCCCAAGCTAACCCGGACATCCAAAAGTGTGAGTAACCTCTAATCCTAGCCTCCATCTATTGCTCCTTATGTCTCCCAGAGTGACCTACCCGACAATCCTTCTTTGACTCCTCTTCTTATGACGCCTCGCTAAGAATAGTGAGAAATCCTAAAATCACTCTTCTTCTTTTTCGCTCATTTTGCCAAGGCGTCCTTTCGGGTTTTCACCAAGCCACTCATTTCATTTTCCAATAGATGTGCTCACATAAGCTCACGTCACTCTTGACCACATATTACCCCAGCCTAATGTCGGTCTAAGCCACCTGCTTTTTACCTAGGCCGCCCTTTTGGGTTTTCGACCTATCCCAGGATTTTTATGATAGCCTTTTTTTCAAATTTTTGGCTCTTTTCATTTTTTTCATTTTTCTCCTCAGCAGCGTAGCAAGTATAAAACCCCACCCCATGCTTAAACATTGCATTGTCCTCAATGTAATGAAAGACAAAAGAATAAAGCACAGGGAAAAGCAAAAATTAACTCACAACGTTGCCGAGTTGGCGTGGACACTTCCTTGTTGCTGGCGGTGTAGTCATAAAAGCTCATATCCAGGTGTTGAGCGTGCGTCTTCATCACTCCATAATCGTCTTCTACCGTGCAACCATAAGGTGACCACTTGGTGAGTAGTGGTAATCAAACGATGCGGGGCTGTACGACCTTCAACTCTATCAACTCCTACCACGCAACCAAGATGAACCACTCTGGTGAAGTAGTGGTCAGACAGGGGGACGAGGTTGCATGGCCTTCAAAAATGGGCCCAGATGTCATCGTGGTTGGGCCCTGGTGTACCTCCTCTCCAGCTACCAATTGTAGGGATATCATCGTTTTCAAATACAAAGTTGGGCTAATGTCTCCTCCTTGACAACATGATGCGCACCATCTCTCCATGGGAAACTCGGACAGCTGGCCTCCGGTAAAACCTTTTTTTTTTTGGACTGTTTCTCCCCGTTTAAGGTCTTTTCGGGGTATTTTATTTTTGTCTTTTGCTCTCCGTTTAAGGTTTTTTTTCGGGGCCCATTTTTTTTTATTTTTTTTTTAATAAAAAGAAAACGAACCTGAGAATGGCGGCGATCGCCGTAATTAAACGGCGGTCGCCGTCATTTGCCGCAAGCAAAGTGAACGAGGGAGGTGATTACGGGGGACGCCGTAAGCTGGGCGGCGGGCACCGTGAACTCCTTCTTCACTTTGAAACGCTTCCTGCAGGTTAGTTCGACACAAAAAAGCAAAAACTAAAGGGAAAAACAAAAGAAATTGACTAAGGGAAAGGAAATAAACTACCTAACATCGGGTTGCCTCCCGAGCAGCGCCTTAGTTAATGTCGTGGCTCGACATACTATTCGAACAACCTCAATTCATATCATCAGGCTCTTTAGGAACCTTCTCAATCCATACCTCCTTCATGAACCAATCATGGAAAGGTTTGAACCTTAGACCATGCCTCTTCTTCAGCGGCTTCTCCATCTTGACCTTCTTAGTTGCGTCTACCCCATGCTTAGATCGATCAGGGGGGTGTTTATCCTTAACTTCAGGGACCTGCACCAAAGATGGAACGAGCCTCTCGCTCGGAGTTAGCAGCAAAGGTGATTTACCTGGAAGCTTCGGAGGGAGCTTATAACAAGCGTCCCACTCAGTAACACCTTCCTGTAAGTCAGTAGATATAGCAATATCCAAGCTAGAATCAACAATGATAGAATGCATGTCATCTATGTGGTCCTCATTAAAAACATCTTTCACTACAGGCTCAAGTACATCAATTGCACACAAAGAATGATCATCAGCGGGGAATTTCATGGCTTCATAGATATTATAATTTATGGTTTGGCCATCAAATTCCATAGTCAAGGAACCAGTACTCACGTTGATCTTAGTGTTGGCAGTTTTCAAGAAGGGTCTCCCTAACAGAATAGGGGCATCATGCATATCATGTTCCATATCAAGCACATAGAAGTCAACAGGAAAAGTAAGATCACCAACCCTAACCAAAACATCCTCCATTATCCCTATAGGACGCACACTAGATCTATCAGCTAGCTGAATGGAAATTTTGGTCGCATGCATGGGTCCTAATCCTAAGGATTCACAAAGAGATGGAGGTAAAACATTTATGGAAGCACCCAAATCTAACATAGCTTTATTGAACTTAGTACCTCCAATAGTGACGGGGATGGTGAACATACTTGGGTCGCCACACTTCTTGGGTAAGCGCTTCTGAAAAATTGCAGAGACATGCTCGCTTACCTTGACCTTCTTCTTGCTGTTCCTGTCCTGGTTTCTCTTCGTGGTGCACATCTGCTTCAAGAACTTCGCATAACGAGGGACAAACTTGATCAAATTTAGGAGAGGCATGTTGACCTCAACGTTTCTGAACATCTCAAACATGTCTTTCTCATGCGCAAGTGGCTTGGTACGCTTCAATGCAGATGGGAATGGTGCAACGGGATTCCACTCAGGAAAAATTGGAGGTACATACTCCTTCTCAGCCTTAGCATCGGCTTCAGAGGGGCGGCGGGCGCCGTAGGAAGTGCGGCGGGCGCCGTGAACATCACCAGAAAGTTCGGGATTTTGCTCACCGTCACGGCGGGCGCCGTGATTATTGCGGCGGGCGCCGTGATTATTGCGGCGGGCGCCGCAATTTTTATCAGACAAGTCGAGAGCAGGGTCATTTTCACGGCGGGCGCCGTGGTCTTCACGGCAGTCGCCATCGAGGTCACGGCGGGCGCCGTAAGTTGCACAGCGGTCGCCGTCGCTGTTCTGTTCCAGCTCCTGATCCGCTTCCTTGTCGACCTCAGAATCATCCTCTTCGAGCCTCTTCCTGCTCCTCAGAGTCATAGCACTGACATTCCTAATGTTCGGGTTCACTTCCGTTTGAGATGGAAGTTTACCAGAAATCTTCGCGTCAAGCTTGCTCACCACTTGAGAGATCTGGCCAAATTGCCTTTCCAAGTTCTGAATGCTGGATTGTGTAGTCTCTTGGAACTGTAACTGGTTCTTAGACAGCTTAGCAACATTCTCATTGAGGTTTACGTGGCTCTGCATCAGCATCTTCATCATATCCTCCATAGACGAGGACGGATTCGAGCTCTGCCCTTGCGGCCTTGGCACATATGGTTGCCTAGGTTGTGGAGGGTTACCCTGTTGTTGCACTTGGCCTTGACTCTGTTCTGGGTCTCTCCACCTGAAGTTGGGATGATCCCTCCAACCTGGATTGTATGTATTGGAGTAGGGATCATGCCTGGGCCTCTGCTGATATCCTCCTACTGCATTCACCTCCTCTTGTAGAGTAGGACATGAATCAGTGGGATGCAAGTCGTCATGACAAATCTCACAGGCCTTAGCCTGTTGGGGCGTACCTTTCAGCTTCAGATGCCTCACCTCCTCTCTCAGCACATCAAAATCAGCCTGATTAATTTTTGATTGAGAGCTAGCCACTGTCAAGCTTTGGGAACCTCTCCCACTGTACTGCCTCGAGTCATCAGCCAGAGTAGCAAATATCTCTAGAGCCTCTTCATAAGTCCTCTTCAGAATATTTCCACCACATGAAGAGTTCACCATTCGACGATCATCTTCACGAAGTCCTCCATGTAAATAGAGAATTAGATCATGTTTTTCGTAACCATGGTAGGGACAACTCTTCACCAGTTTCTTGAAGCGTTCATAATAGTCATAGAGAGACTCATTAGACAGCTGCTCCACATTGCAGATCTTCTTCTTGAGCTGATTAGACTTGATTGCTGGAAAGTATTTGTCAAGAAACACCTTCTTCAAATTTACCCAAGTAGTGATGCTTCCTGGCGGTAAAGAATGATACCAGTCCTTAGCTGAGTCCTTCAGAGAAAAGGAAAAGACTCTCAACCTCATCTGATCTTCAGTAATGTTAGATGGCCGCATGCTGGTGCAGACCTCAAGGAACTCATCCAAATGCTGAATGGGGTCCTCAAGTGGGGTTCCACTGAATTTCGGGAGTAAATGGACTACTCTTGTCTTAAGCTCAAATTTAACCCCTTCACCCAGAGCAGGGAATTGCACAGCACGAGTAGGTTGCTCCAAGTTAGGAGCTGTCAAAGACTCAAGTGTAACACGAGCTGCCATCCTGCGAGCTTGAAGAAAAGTTCTTTCGATTTCTGGATCAAAAACTAGAGGTAGATTATTAGTAACACGGGTGTGAACCATAAGATAGGTTCACACCAAGATTGGCACACAAATCACACACACAAAATAGATTATTGCCTCCCCGGCAACGGCGCCAATTTGATAACAGGAATTTGTCGTTCTAATTCCTACTATGCAAAATATCCAAACAAACCTTAAACCGTAGTCCTAGGTAAGTACATGTCGAATCCACAGGGAGGCGAATTCTATCTTAATATGCAATTTGTATGTCAATCCAAAGTAATCAAAGGGGGGTTTTGTTTGTTTTAGTAATTCTAAGCATGCAAAAGGTAAACAGACTCAAAGTTGTGAAATCAGTGATGGGAAAGGCACTTAGTCAAACAACATCCACTATTCGTATGACAAGTTGATCCTAGATACTCATTCAAAATCTCATGTAATGGAAATTCCAATTCCTTTTCAGATATAACTAATAGCACAACCAGATACTATTAGTACTAACTAATTAAACAACCCTGAAACTATCAAGATTCAGTTTAACAATAGCGTTAAGAATAGGAATATAGTTGGATACAATTCTAGCATAAAACAACCAGATATTATCCTAGAATGTAAATCAGTTCTCTTCTGCATAAGACTAGCATAACCAGATACTAGTACGATGGAATTGCTACTCTGAAATAGATATGCTCAACCAGTAACAATCTAGATCTAGCAATGGATCAATAACGACAAACCCTAGTTGATCAGACTGGAGAAGATCAATATCAATGATAAGCAATCAAACAAGAGAATAGATAAAATCCATGCAATAGATTAAGAACGAGAATCTCATAACTGAATCCAAACGAAAGCTTCATCGTCTGACTAAGCAAGAGAGGCTTAGTTCTTCATAACGTAGAACGTAGAAAGGAGAAGTAGAATAGGGTTCCGAGATAATGGAAACAAGTCTCTCTCTACCCTTAAATACTAAAGGAAATAATTCTGAAATTAACCTAAAACGAAATAATAAAACGTAATAAAATAATCCAAAAAATAAAACATAAAAGGAAAATCGGCTCGACAGACTTCAGACATGCACGGCGGTCGCTGCAACCTCCACGGCGGGCGCCGCATTTCCACGGAGGGCACTGTAATTAAGTCGTAGCTAGCTTCTCTGGGCAGGAATTGGCGGCGGTCGCCGTAAGTTGCACGGCGGTCGCCGTGCACTCGTTTCTTCCTCCTTTGTCTCTTCAGCTCCCGAAAGCGTGTCTTCAGCACCTCCTCGCCAATACTTCATAACTCCTTGGCGTCTACTACTGGTGACTTCTCCTCAGTGTCTCCTATGATCTCCAAAATAGCTCAAACACCTCCAAATACACCAACTTCGCCTCCAAACGCCATGCACATGAATGTGTCTAAATCTACCCGAATAACACCAATAAAACCTCTAATGACTCTTACTTAAGCCCTACAAAGTAGCGCTTATCAGTCATCTCTTTGATCTTCACGTCATCTCTTTGACGAATTTAAGGACTATCTCTTTAGTCCTAGGAAAGCCATCACTTTGGCTACGGAGGAGAAGAATCGATTCAAGCTTGAGGAGTCAAGATCCTGCGTTACAGACAATACTTCAGGGGTTGTTCGCATCAACTGGCATCAGAGCCATTTCCAAGCTAAGTTTGTTCTTCTCTCTTATTGTGATTCTAGGAATTTTCCGCCTGTAAACCCTAATTTTTTTTTCTCTCACCACCACCGTTACCGGAATCACTACCACCACCACCCCACCACCACCACTCGCTGCACCTACCACCACCGTTCGCCACCACCACCAACTGGCATCATATCACCAACTACACTGCAGTGTAGTTGGTGATATGATGGGCATTCCACTGCCCTCATATCAAAGGGTCGGGGGTTCGAGTCCCCCCACCAACATCCTGGAGGATTAACAGGCGCAAGCCTCCCTCCAGGTTGGGGTGCAGGGGCTGTAGCCCTGCTCTGTGATCAGGGTGCCAGCGGTCAGACCGCCGATTGAGGCAGACCATGGGCTGGGCCGCTGGGTCAGACCGCCGATCGAGGCAGACCATGGGAAGGCGGACCCAGGTGGGCTCGGATCACATCAAAGATGTAATTTGTTATCGGTGAAAACAAAACATTAACAATAAGAGATTTCTATTTTAGTTAACGGTGATTAAAGCTACCAACTTTCCTATATAAGAGAGAAAAGAGAAGAAGGAAAAATCATCTTCAGAAACACAAAAACACAAAGGAGAAAAAAAAGGTTTCATCTGCGAGAGAAGAGTAAAACACAAAGAGAGGTTTATATTTCTTTGTAAGTGTATACACTCTTCTACGACAAGCTTGTGGTTTGTACAAGTTGTCGGATTCTTCCTTCATATAGTAACAAGCGTATCACCCCGAGGACGTAGATAATTTGCCGAACCTCGTTAAATTCTTGTGTGTTCATACTACTTTTACTATTCCCTATTAGTCGAATCTTCCGCAACTACTCAACAGATATAAAAAATGTGTTAATCAGCTCTTTGTTGTCTACAAGACACAACATCTACTTCACCAATAGTCAACTTCTTATAGGATACAATTCAACATTATTGTTTTCTTATAGAAGAGAAGTGGTTATGTACCATCATAGCTTGTCCTGCTGCAGCAATGACGATGTCAGCATCACAAATAAGTCTCCTAGGCTCAATGGCACAGGATTGGACAATAGTAACAGTTGCCCCTGCTTTCAGGAGAAGTAATAAAATGGGTAAACCGACAAGGCTACTTCCACCAACAACAACCGCCTTCTTCCCTTCTATAATGATGCCACTTCGTGTCAGCAACTCGAGACAACCCTGCCATGAGTTAAGGAACTTCAGATATTTGTTTTATGGAATAGGAAAGAGTCTAGAGAGGATAGAGAAAGAAAGGGTTGTCGGAGATATCTGTATGGGCCCAATCGACAAGCCCAACACATAAGTCCAGCAGGTTTTATCTAAAACCAATTGACAATAGGAGTAGCACATATCACTTTCAGTGTGGGATTCACAATTGACTCCCAACAGAAAGCCGACGACATGAAATTCTTGGAGGCTAAAAAGTTACCTTTGAGATGCAAGGTTGGAAGGGGCTCTCGCCCTTCAATTCCAAGTTTTCCAATGTTCAAAGGATGGAATCCATCAACATCCTTGTCAATGCTGATTTCACTCAAGACTTTCTCTACATTGACACGCTTATGCAATGGATACTGAATCACTATGCCTGTCACATAGTAGAGAATCAAACTACAGAAAAGATTAGTAAGACAACAACTCTTACTAAAACACATGGAGATTGAAAGAGCTATCACTGTCTCATAAACGACAAACCATGTACATCATGGTTTTCGTTTAGCTCATGAATTGATGCGTTCCTGCTTGTGAATGCCGGATCGATGATCTTGGTGGGAAGTCGCACGTGTTGAATCTGGGGTTGAACGAGTGGAACGCGGTGTTGGTGGCCTCGCGTGGGTAAATGAACGCGTTGATGGATGGTGGTATTGCGATGGCGGAAGCGATTGTTGGAGGGATAGAAGACTTGAAAAGACAAGTCTTGGGCCGTAGCGTCGACAGCAGAGTGAAGGGAGATGCGAAGGAAGACTTGGCTTGAAGAATCAAGCGGTTGCCGTAGCGTCGGCAGCGGAGTAAAGGAGATGAGAAGATAGAGATGTGTTTGACGTCCAATCAAAGGAAGGAGGCGATATGCTCTCAAACTTAAGCTTTGATTCAAATTAGACGTAACCTAAAACAGAAGGCTGAGTTGGCCTTTTATAGCGAGACTCAGATGGGCCGAGTCTTGCTTAATGGGCTGGCCCGCGTGACACGCGTGGAATACACACTCCAAAAGAAAACACTGGATATAAATAATGTTCAAACATTTACAAAGATATTCAAAAAACGCGTTCAACATTGAATGCGAGAATCTTCAGATAGAACGCGATCTCTGGGCTTGGCTGGAGACGCTTGAAGGAGATCGCGGTCTCTGTACCAGATGCGAGAAACATGACGAAGATCGCGGTCTCTATGCTCGATGCGAGTAGTGAGAGGAAGATCGTGGTCTTCGTACTTGGCTCTTCTGAGTTCACGGTCATGGCTTCTTCTTCTATGGCCGTCATGGGGAGCAGAGTCGCATCACCCTCCCCCACTTGGCTGTGAAGCGTCCCCGCTTCACCATCGTTGATCTTGTGCTCGACATGCCCATGCAATTGCACTCACGCGAGGTCTCCGGTGTCGAACACGAATCGTCGGCGGCCGTGGTATGACATATAGGCACCAGACACCCAGTTGATTGTGTTTGAATGCTACGCAAGGGTGGTAGTGTGTTTGGTGGCGCCCCTGGCAAATCCGCGATGAACTCCGCTTGCAACGCGGGGAAAGCTTGTGGCAAAGGCGCGGCGATGTGGGCACAGTGCATGCTTGGAGTTGGCACCTTGCCGTTCAAACGGGCGATGAAGTCCCTGGGTCGGGCGAGAAGCACATGGTGCGCACAACTGCCCAACAACGCAGTGTTCAGAGGCGCGGTACTCCCCTTGTCTCTGCAACGCGTGCTATCCTTGGGCGCGTCGTGGTGTGGGGTGAGTTTTTGCCTCCAGGAAGAATCTCCAGGATCTGAGTTGGGTCGCGTTGGTGTTGACGCGGTCTTTGCCACATCCAATGTCTTGTCTCGATCACGCTCGACCTGATCCTGTAAAATCTCATGGGAAGTCATTGGTAAGAGAGTCACGCGCTTCCCGTAGTAGGTAAACACATATGTGTTTAGATACTCATCGTGAAGTACACGACGATCGAACTGCCATGGACGCCCATGCAAGAGATGGATGACGTTCATTGCAATCACATCACATAAAATTTTGTCATTTTATTGACCAATGGAAAAAGGAATAAGACACTGCCGTGAGACAGTGTTACCTGAGCTTACAGATAGCCATTGTAGGTCATAAGGTTGTGGGTGAGGCGTTGTCGGCAGGCTGAGATGGTTGACCACCTTCTCATTGACGATGTTGCAACAGCTGCCTCCATCGATGATTACAGTCAGGGATGTCGTCTTGACCAGGCAACGCGTGTGAAATAAGTTCTCGCGCTGGTTGACTACAGTTGCTTCTTTGGCGGTTAGAATGCGACGCGTGACAAGGCTGAGTGGTGTGTCGGCATGCATTGCGACAACCTCACACACATAAGCGTCCTCGCGGTCTTCTGTGTGTCCTTCTTCAATGTCCTCACGCGGTGCCTCTTCCTCGTCATAGGAAGCATATCCGGCTGTAGTGTTGGAGAAAAGGACCTTTCTGTTATTCGGACAATCCCTTTGGTAGTGGCCTCGCCTTCCACACTTGAAACATTCAAGGTCACGCGCATGCTCAGTGCTCTGTGAGGAGCCCTTTGTGGTGATCGCATGAGCAGCATTGGAGGTGGGCAACGCGTTATTTCCATGTTTGTCTTGGATGGACGCGCTGGTTCCTGTGACTGGCGTGCGCACATCAGTGGCAAAGGAATGACCAGGGTTAGATTCATACCTTTGTTGGCTTTGAGAGTGCCATGATGATTGTTTGCGGCGGTTGAGCTGGTGGTGGACCTGTATTGCCGTGTGAGTCAATGTATTGAGGTCTTTGATTGGCAAGGTCTCAATTTGATCGCGGATTGGCGCGTTCATGCCACTCAAGAACTTGGTCCTCAAAGTCGATGGTGCCACACTGATGTTGGCCTTGTAATACATGTCCTCTAGCTTGGAGAAGAACTCGAGGGGAGTTTGTGAGCCTTGGCGAGCCATGGCTATTTCCATTCTCATCTGATTTTTGTAATCTGGGGGCACATATTTCTTGGTCATCACGTACACGAGTTGGTGCCATTCTGTGACCTGGGTTCGGCGGCGTCGGACGCAGTCATCCTCGAATCTGTGCCACCACACGCGGGCAGCTCCTCGGAAGTGAAGTTTCGCGGCGTCGACATGTTCCTCAGGTGGCACTCGACAATATCGAAGGGTGTACTCGGTTGCCTGCACCCATTCAAGAAAAACAAGGGGATTGTATTCACCATAAAAATGCTCGATTTTTACCTTGACTTCGTGTCTTTGGTATCGAGGTTGGGCAGGGGCTTACAATGGCACGTTGTGTGGCGCGACGTCGTAGAGAGGGTTCTCATAAGCGCGGACTCCAAGGTCTTCAACGCGTGCATGGCGTCGCCTCTCGTGTGCTTTTTTTTTTTAATTTGAAATTCAAATCCGAGATCTTATTTTGACTTTTGATTGAAGATCGGATAAGAATTAAATGAAATAAAAAAAAATCGGCTAAGTAACTAATATAGAAAGAAATCGCAAGATTGACGCGATAGGAGAGAGAAGAATATGCAGATTTATGACGGTCAATCAACAAGAAGATATGGCATTTATGGCATGCGAAATTCACGGAATTAATTAAGCAAATTAAGCAATTAATTTCAGAACATTTCACGCGAGCAAATCACACAAATTTCGCGAGGAGATCAAGCGATTATCGGCCAAGAGATTCTCTTGTAGAAACTGATTGGACAAGCATGTGTTTGAAGAGAAATTTTTTTGTGACAAACACGGAAGCAAGGATGATGGGGGAGAAAAAAAATCCGTGAACAAATGAGAACTTGACAAGCTACTTACAAGATCAAAGGCTCTGATGCCAGTTGATGCGTTCCTGCTTGTGAATGCCGGATCGATGATCTTGGTGGGAAGTCACGCGTGTTGAATCTGGGGTTGAACGAGTGGAACGCGGTGTTGGTGGCCTCGTGTGGGTAAATGAACGCGTTGATGGATGGTGATATTGCGATGACGGAAGCGATTGTTGGAGGGATAGAAGACTTGAAAAGACAAGTCTTGGGCCGTAGCGTCGGCAGCGGAGTGAAGGGAGATGCGAAAGAAGACTTGGCTTGAAGAATCAAGCGGTTGCCGTAGCGTCGGCAGCGGAGTGAAGGAGATGAGAAGATAGAGATGTGTTTGACGTCCAATCAAAGGAAGGAGGTGATATGCTCTCAAACTTAAGCTTTGATTCAAATTAGACGTAACCTAAAACATAAGGCTGAGTTGGCCTTTTATAGCGAGACTCGGATGGGCCGAGTCTTGCTTAATGGGCTGGCACACGCGACACGCGTGGAACACACACTCCAAAAGAAAACACTGGAAATAAATAATGTTCAAACATTTACAAAGATATTCAAAGAACGCGTTCAACATTGAATGCGAGAATCTTCAGATATAACGCGATCTCTGGACTTGGCTGGAGACGCTTGAAGGAGATCGCGGTCTCTGTACCAGATGCGAGAAGCATGACGAAGATCGCAGTCTCTATGCTCGATGCGAGTAGTGAGAGGAAGATCGCAGTCTTCGTACTTGGCTCTTCTGAGCTCACGGTCATGGCTTCTTCTTCTATGGCCGTCATGGGGAGCAGGGTCGCATCATGAATCTTATGGATCAGCTCAGCTTCAGAAACTTGGTCTGATAGATTCATGTCAAAGAACTTGATCCCAACTTCATCACATGCTTCTCTCTTCATATTCACATAGTTTAAAGTACCCTCCCCCCCACTGCCGAAACTTACCGCAGCAAATCCTGGAACCTAAGCAAATGATGCCACAAATATGTGTCTAGATTAGCACTTAGTTCTTGCACAAAAGTGTAGAACACTCAATTCCTGAAATGTTACTGCAAAAACAAATTCAATTTTTTTTTATCAAACATGCATAATATCTTCAGACAGCCCAACCTATCATCCTTCCCTGGTACCTAATACACAATGATTACAGCAGTGAAATGCAAAGAATCTGCATAATTGCACAAGTTTGTGTGAAGATAACAGAGTTGAAGCATCATTTCTTGACATAAAAGTTTGCTCAGAAGATGCAAGATTAAAGGGGTGTTGAGTTGATTACTTTGCTGAATTTCTGGGCTATGAAGCGGACTTCGTCGGCTATTTCTGATCGGATGGAATGGGCCATTGCCTTACCGTCGATGATTGTCGCAGTGTGCTTCGATGATGAAGCCATTGATAGCTGATGAAGCTGTGTGGATTTTCACTAGAGAAGACTCTCTACTAATGAGGATCCAGTCAGAATTATGATGAAGATCAAACATTGTCTATGCAGAGTCATATTATAAGAACTCTGTAGCAATAATGTAAAAAATAGATAACGTGAATACCTCTTATAGTTTAGATCATTTACATACTAATCAACAATTATATATTGGTGTTGACCTGAAAAATGAACCTAAAAAAGTACACGTTATCATGTATCTATTCCTTATTTAAATAGACAACGTGAATATGAACAGAGAAGCATGTGTCATCTTAAATTTTCAATGGAAGTTCTCTCAAGAAAACAATATCTTGGATTGCGACGTATTGGTTGAGACTTGAGATATATATGGTTTAAAACGCACATGAAATTATGATGGTGGTTGAGAATTGATGCTGCAAATTTATAAAGTCCAACTAATTTGATATGAATAATCCATAGACAATATGATAATATAAGCATTCTCAGCTTCTAAATTTGATATTCAACTGTTCTCACAAGTCACAACATTAATGTAAAAAAATACTCCTTGATGATCTCTCATAGGAGGAGCTTGTTTTGACCAATGAACTTTCATGCAAATAACTACAAAATGGAAAATTTAAGTACTTTCATGCATCTTTCTTCTACTAATATAAGGCAGTTTAATACAGGGCGATCCAAATACACCCTAAAAAAGATACAAGATCAGACATTTTTTCTCTACTCTGAACTAGTTCCACAGCTCATGTACATATGCAGAAGGTTTGGTACGAAACGAGCACGCAAACTGCAGAAAGCGAAGTGTACGAAAAGATCGATGTCCCCCCGGTTTTAAAGACGAAAAAGCTTGGTCAATTCAACTTTTTGTTACTTCCAAGTACCATTGACATTGCCTTTCAGGGTTACAAAGTATAAAATAGAGAGTAGCTAGCTATGCCTAAAACCAGTTTAACTTGGGCATTTGATGAAGCAAAGTACTTCTTACACATTCAACTGTAAAAATTTATTAGTACTTTTCAGTGATACATTTTTTCAGTTTCTACAAAACAATTATGGTAAGAGCTTAACAACAACACTCATTTGAAAGACAAGAATGTACAAAACGACATGCCTTGATACCTCAGCTGTTGATCACCCGCTTAGCGCCATCCAGAGTATTGCGAAGAAACATTGCAACAGTCATAGGCCCCACGCCTCCTGGGACAGGAGTAATCCATCCTGCAACTTTGCATGCTTCCTCAAAATTCACGTCTCCCACTAGCTCGCTATATGATTTGTTGGCAAGATCTTCAATTGAACTTGTCCAAAAACTCTCAACATCTAGTGAACCAAGACTCCCAACATCTATCACAGCAGCACCGGGTTTTATCCAGTCGCCCTTGATCTGAAAATTACAAAGATAGAACATCTTTAAAGGAAAGTTGCACAAGGATACATATAAAATGGATTGAAATAGGCAACGAAATGTTCATCCTCTATTATGCACGCACAATTAGCTGAACCGATCAAAAGAAGAGAAGTGGTTATGTACCATCATAGCTTGTCCTGCTGCAGCAATTACAATGTCAGCTTCACAAATAAGTTTCCGGGGCTCACTAGTATAGGAATGGACGATAGTAACAGTTGCGTCTTCTTTCAGAAGAAGTAATGAAATTGGTAATCCAACAATGTTACTTTGACCAACAACAACGGCCTTTTTCCCCTTTACACTGATGCCACTTCGTGTCAGCAACTCAAGACAACCCTGTCATGGAAAAGAGATAAAGGAAACATAAATTCAGATTACGGAATTGAGGAAATAATCCAACGAAAGATGCAAGAATTATTTCAGGGAATAGAAGCAAACCGAGTAAAACTACCTTTGGGATGCAAGGTTGAAATAGAGGCTCTCGTCCTTCCATCCCAAGTTTTCCAATGTTCAAAGGATGGAACCCGTCTACATCTTTGTCAATGCTAATTTCACTCAAAATCTTCTCTGCATTGATATGCTTAGGCAACGGAAACTGAATCAGTATGCCTGCCATATTATAAAATCAAACTACAAAAAGATTAGTCAAATCAAATGGAAACAGAAGTCCAGCAGAACCTGGCTTTGTAGATGATTAAAGACATGTCTAGTCTACATATATAAATTAATTCAAGATGATGCAACATGAATGTCGTGATATATGTGCAAACCGACGTATAAGTTATTCAGGGCACCACATACAGCTAGATTACATCATTTAAATGATGGAAATAGATTCCCTAAATAAAGAATTCATCCAGTTTGACATCTAGCAGACCCTAAGAAAAATGTGCTAGTACATGAAATAATCAACCAATTATTCATAATTGGTCTTGATGATGTATATTCTGGGAGAATTGGAGTATAAGCTACAGCAGCTGAGAGATGTCAAGATGAAATTGTAATAAGATCCATGAAAATTGCATGCAATTTAGCAATCACCCTAATCACATGGAGATTGAAATAACTATGAATGTTTCATAAATGACGAACCATGTACATCAGGGTTCGCATTAAGCTCATGAATTTTATGGATCAGCTCAGCTTCAGAAACTTGCTCTGATAGATTAATGTCAAAGAACTCGATCCCAACTTCAGCACAGGCTTCTCTCTTCATATTCACATAATTTAGAGTCCCCTCCCAACTTCCGAAACTCACCGCAGCAAATCCTGGTACCTAAGCAAATACGTTATCCAGATTAGCACTTGTTCTTGCACCAAAAGTGTATTTTGACATCAAATTCCTCAATGTGACAAAACAAATTCGATTTTGATACTAAATTCAATTATATAACCTAATCTGTGTTCCGAAGATGCAGGTTAATCAAGTAAAGAAGTTGAGAGGAAAAGAAAGATTACTCTGCCGAATTGGTGGGCCATGAGGCGGACTTCGTCGGCGATTTCGGATCGGATGGCATGGGCGATCGCCGTGCCGTCGATGATTGTGGCAGTGTGCTCCGACGATCCCGCCATTGCCAGCTGCTGAAGTTGTGAATTGGACACCGGAGAGAGCTGGAAATTCTAGTAACTTCTTCTTTTTCTGTTTATGGAGGTGTGAGAATTGAGAATCCAGTCAGAGTTATATGATAAAGATCGCATACGCGCACTATCCATGCTGAGTCATACAGGAACTCGTTTAAATTTAAATAAAGTCTTTCTTTTTTAAAAGGATTTTTTTTTAAAATATTTTCATAAACTCTTGTAAATTAGATATTGTTGGAGCTCATTTTTTATTTTTTATGTGGCGCCGGTAACTTTTCCGGGCATAATTCCGGTGGGCTCCGGCCAACGACAACACCGGAAAATGGAAGCATTGGCTTCGTCTATACGAGCACATTCTCGTAATGTACTCATACGACAAAAATGATTTCCGTTTGAATGAGAAATGGAGGCCCAAAGTTGATTGCATGTAATGCAAAACTTGGGAAAATGTTGGGATACAATTTTGTCCCACATTGAAAGTTTGGAGGTAAAATCACTAGTATATATACTAGGAAATTTGATCCAAGGTTGTGGCCTTGGGTCACCACCAATGTGTAATGGAGAGAGGACCTAGCTCATCAAGACCACGCGCGTCGAGCCGAGCCAGGTCAGACCGAGCGAGCGAGCCGGGCTTGGGCTGTTTACGTTCTCCACTTTGTTAGTGGCTCCAACAAACAACAGAGGCTCTTTAAAAGAACAGTTCTGCCTCTCATTCGAACACATCATCTGAACAATCACAGCCTCCACTGCCACCAATGTGTAATGGAGAGAGGCTCTTTAAAAGAACAGCTTTGCCTCTCATTCGAACACATCATCTGAACAATCACAGCCTCCACTGCCACCAATGTGTAATGGAGAGAGGACCTAGCTCATCAAGACCACGCACGCCGAGCCGAGTCGGGTCGGACCGAGCGAGCGAGCGAGCCGGGCTTGGGTTGTTTACGTTCTCCACTTTGTTAGTGGCTCCAACAAACAACAGAGGCTCTTTAAAAGAACAGCTATGCCTCTCATTCGAACACATCATCTGAACAATCACAGCCTCCACTGCCACCAATGTGTAATGGAGAGAGGACCTAGCTCATCAAGACCACGTGCGTCGAGCCGAGTCGGGTTGGACCGAGCGAGCGAGCCGGGCTTGGGCTGTTTACGTTCTCCACTTTGTTAGTGGCTCCAACAAACAACAGAGGCTCTTTAAAAGAGCAGCAACTCTGCCTCTCATTCGAACACATCATCTGAACAATCACAGCCTCCACTGCAGGTCGGACCGAGCGAGCGAGCCGGGCTTGGGCTGTTTACGTTCTCCACTTTGTTAGTGGCTCCAACAAACAACAGAGGCTCTTTACGTTCTCCACTTTATTCGCAAAGTGGAGAACGTAAAGAGCAGCTCTGCCTCTCATTCGAACACATCATCTGAACAATCACAGCCTCCACTGAAAGTGTCTTCCCTTCTCTGTTTTTAAAGTCGAGTCTGAGAGTTCATATCTGCAGTTTCTAACATTGTTCGCAAGAAATTTATTTCTGAAAATTAATTCGTGTAATGGAGAGAGGACCTAGCTCATCAAGACCACGCGCGCCGAGCCGAGCCGAGCCGAGTCGGGTCAGACCGAGCGAGCGAGCCGGGCTTGGGCTGTTTACGTTCTCCACTTTGTTAGTGGCTCCAACAAACAACAGAGGCTCTTTAAAAGAGCAGCTCTGCCTCTCATTCGAACACATCATCTGAACAATCACAGCCTCCACTGAAAGTGTCTTCCCTTCTCTGTTTTTAAAGTCGAGTTTGAGAGTTCATATCTGCAGTTTCTAACATTGTTCGCAAGAAATTTATTTCTGAAAATTAATTTGTATATGTATCTGCAATTTCTAACTTGTTGTCGCATGAATAATTGCTTCTGGAATTTTTTTTTCATTCGAATTCAGTTCGAATCTGATTCATAAATCCTTTCGGCCATCTGTACTGGTGTACAGAAAAATCCAAAAAAAAAATTATTTTGATTCTGCAATTTAATTCGAAATTTAAATTGCATTCGTAAATTTCTGTACTGATTTCTGGTTTGCATTTCTGTAAACAGATTCTGATTTCATGGCTGATATGACTGAGAAATCTGTCACTGAGGTTGCTGGAGCCGGAAATGGAAATCTTGTTGAGTCGACACCCAAAATTCAGTTTGGGAGTGGTCTGTCTGCAGTGAATTTGCCAGTGGCGAATCTGCCAACAGTAAATCTGCCAGCAGTAAACCTGTCAGCGGCGAATCTGCAAGCCGCATGGGTCGAAACTGATGCTCATCAGACTGTCCACCCGACTGCTTATCAAGTTGTCCCGACATTCCATATGCCCGGTGCTGTAAACGCAGGGCTGATGCCAGAAAAGTTTGATGGAACTGGCTTCAGGACATGACAGTAGAAGATGTTCTTCTTCTTGACCACATTGAAGCTTGAGAAGTATCTGAAAGAGGATAAGCTTGTGCTTTCACCTCAGAATACAGATCCAGACGCCCTAGCCAGCGTTGAGGCCTGGACTCATGGGGATTTTCTGTGCAAAGGTTGGGTTCAAAGTCGCCTGATAGATCCACTGTACAATGTGTACAGCAAGATCAAGACCTCCAAGAAACTCTGGATTGCCTTGGAGAGGAAGTACAAGTCTGAGGACGCAGGCTTCAAGAAGTTCGCAGTGGCGAAGTTTCTGGACTTCAAAATGGTGGACTCTAAGCCCATCATGGAGCAAGTCGAAGAGCTGCAACTTCTCACGCACGAGATCATTGCTGAAGGAATGTCTATCTGTGAGACGTTCCAGGTGACTGCGTTCATTGAGAAACTCCCTCCAGGCTGGAAGGATTTCAAGAGCTACCTGAAGCACAAGCGAAAGGCAATGACTGTGGAAGACTTGATAGTCAGGATGCGGATTGAGTCAACCAACCACAAAGCAGATAGGGTTCAGCCTGTTGAACAGAAGGCTAACTTGGCTGAACACAAAGACAAAGGAAAGAAACGGAAGTTCCAACCCCAAAGCTCTAACAACTTCAAGAAGCAACCAACTAAGAAGTTCAGTGGAAAATGCCACAAGTGTGGTAAAATGGGTCACAAGGCTGACGAATATCGTTGCAAGGCTGATCCACGCAAGGACAAGGGGAAATCCCAAGTCAACATGACTGAAGGCAGGCTCTCAGATGCAGATCTGTGTGCTGTAGTGTCTGAAGTCAACATGGTTGGAGACAACCCAAGGGAATGGTGGTACGATACAGGTGCTACCATACATATCTGCTCTGACATGGGAATGTTCACCACTTATCAGCAGAGCAAGAGCGACGAGCATCTATTTATGGGGAACTCGTCCACATCCAAGGTCGAAGGTCACGACAAAGTGGTGTTGAAGCTGACTTCAGAGAAGGAGCTGACTCTCACCAATGTCATGCACGTGCCAGATATACGGAAGAATATGATCTCCGACACTTTGTTGAGCAAGAACGGGATAACTAGAGTATTGAACTACTTGCAATATACTCAAAGTTATGGGCTGCACTATGGCAAATACCCAACAGTTCTGGAAGGATACAGTGATGCAAACTGGATATCAGATTCTAGAAACTCAAAATCCACAAGTGGATATGTATTTACACTTGGTGGTGCAGCAGTATCATGGAAATCTTCCAAACAAACACTGTTGGCCAGATCCACGATGGAGTCTGAGTTCATTGCTTTAGACAGAGCAACAGAGGAAGCTGAATGGTTTCAGAATTTTTTGGAAGATATCCCGATGTGGGACAAACCAGTGCCAGCATTATGTGTACACTGTGATAGTCAATCGGCTATAGCTCGGGCACTGAGTCGTCTGTACAATGGTAAATCACGTCATATAAGAAGACGACGTAAAACCATTAGACAACTACTCTCAAATGGTATAATCTCAATAGATTATATCAAATCGGCTGACAACCTAGCGGATCCATTTACTAAAGGTCTATCACGAGATCAAATTGTCAAATCATCAAGATGAATGGGTTTAAAGCCTATGACCAAAGAGGATGCTTGATGGAAAACCCACCTACGTGACTAGAGATCCCAAGATGTAGGTTCAAAGGGAAAACTAAATCAAGCTGAATCCAGATGAGCACTAGGAGACTCAGTTCTCCTCCCAGTTCCTAGGATGATGAACAGTGCTACCTGTATGAGTTAAGGTTAAGCTTGACTTTTAATGATTCCATAGCTTTGAAATACAAGTGGGGTATGACAGGATACTCTTTATGGTAAATCACCTTATGAGTGTGAAATGGGGCCGTTTCTAGGAGAATGAAGAGAGGCTAACATTCTCCAAGTTCACTCATGAATAACCAGGGATCACTAGTACAGAATGGGCTATTTAGCCTGGGCGTTTTTTTAAATATAGCCCGGATATGGAGCAAAATAGGTTCGGGCTTCAGGTTAATGTGATAATAGATCAATTAGCCCGGATGTAGAAAACACGCCGGGCTAAATAATCAAAGACCTTTTAGCCCGTATCTTTTGACATCCGGGCTAAAAAGTGTAGTTATTAACAAAAAATAGAAAAGGACCATTTAACCCGGATCTTTACATATCCGGGCTAAAAAGTCCTATTTTTTGGAAAAAAAATAAACGTCCATGATGCTCAAGTCCACTGCAGGCCATGTAAACATGTTTTTACTGATAATTTCCACACTATAAACATCCAAATGTTAAGCTACAATCGATACAACTACACACAATATCGACATTTCTTGAACAATCATGACCCCATACTTGGGTCTTCCACACTGTTTCACAATTGACCAAATCACAATGTATCTGTCAAGATCGACAATGGGCCTAGACGGAGGGGCCCAGATATAAGCCCAAAGGAGTTCCACCCTAAAACCAATTGACAATAGGGGGAGTAGTCTTTTGTCTTATATACAAGGCAAGTCTCCACCAATTAACCGATGTGGGACTCTAACAGTATCAAACAGGAAGAAGTAACGACATCTTGCTCCAGTTGGAAAAGCTCTATGAACAAGTTAAATTGTTCATACCTCAGAAATCCTATTTCTTTGATCAAATATAAGAGCTCGCTGTCCACCAGGCTCTTCCTAGAATAAGATTCTGCATTTACTAGTTAAAAATAGAACTTGATTTAGAGAAACGATAGTTTGAACTTAATTTCTGACTTTGATGAAAAATAGAATTTTACATGCACAATTATCCTTTGTAAACAAGCATTTACTAGTTAAAAATTGGAGAAAAGATAGAAACATATACCAATGAAGAACTTGATTTCTGCAACTTCAAAGCTTTCACTAGTTGGGACGTTCCTTGTATAGTAGCAGCATGAGATCTCTGAACGTTGGAACTTATGT
This sequence comes from Rheum nobile, assembly GCA_027886185.1. Classification (NCBI taxonomy): domain Eukaryota; kingdom Viridiplantae; phylum Streptophyta; class Magnoliopsida; order Caryophyllales; family Polygonaceae; genus Rheum; species Rheum nobile. The sequence continues at coordinate 183,059 of WOAB01000738.1, read as the reverse complement.
CGTCTGAAAGCAGACATTGAGTTTAAAGTTCAATCAAACTATGATTCTAACAATGTGGAAGTCCTAACATAAAAGGATGAGCATAAAGTGTGTATAGAGCGAGTGGCTAACCAATCAGAGCTCCTTGGTTATGGACTAGTACTGCTAGATCATTAAAAATCTCATTCACCTCGCCTATCTACTGCTGAATTTCTTGTATACCTTGCTCTCTTTCTTCAATGATAGCTTCATTGAAAACAAGTTCGTTGTCTAACATTACAACCTCTTGCCTGCACAATATATGAATAATTCTCAGGACCCATGTTCATGAAATTTCAGAAATCAACAATTTATATTTTAGAAGTTTAGTTGCTTACTGTCGAAGCGCATAGGGACAAAGTAGTCAGGCACCTTTTCAGAATTGTATTTGCCACCCAAAAGAGAACTAAAAAGAAGCCAAATGAATGAAATCATATATAATCCCCCACTCACCTTCTGGATGCCAGAAGAAGAGCTTGCTGTAGAATTGAATAAGAAGGAAAAAATTATAAATCAATATTGCTCAGAAACATATAAACAACTAAAACCAATTTAGGCAACTGTATATTGGCTACACTCAAGACACTAAACAGAGCAATAAATTTTTAGAATGCTTAGGATTCGTAATGCAAGCACTGTTATGAACTTCCACAATATTCATAAAAGGTTATTACATAAGACTTGTTCTTCCATCTACATAACACTGAAAGGAGATAAATTTACAGGACTCTTTCTATAAAAGCTCAACCTCAAACTAGAATAAGATACGCTAAGGGAACAAAAAGTTTTTAGCCATATTACCAACTAAAGTTCTTAATAAACAAAGCTAGGTTCCTTTCTAGAATTATGTTAACATACCTTGACACTTCCTTGGGAACAAAAGGGGCATAAGCAGTTTCTCTCTGAGCTGCAAGCCCTTGTGCTTTCTGGAATTCCTTGAGAACTGATTGAAGTCCTTTGCAAGTTTAGCATCAGCAATCTTCTTGCTAACCTGCATATTGGAGGGAAGCATCATCATAAAAAGACTGAAGGAGAACGGAAAGAGGAAAATGAATAAAAGGGAGATTGATCGATACTTACACGGACTTCAGAATGGAAGTCTGTTTTACTAGCTTCCCTGAGCATTGCGGAGGTGTCTTTAACCAGCTGCCCAATATGTAATCTTGTCTTATGCCTGTTGATAGTGAACATAATGAATAATTTTAACTTAAAACACAAACTGTTGAGTTTTTTAGAGCAAGCATTAAAACAAAACAAAACAAAATAACTCGTATGATCCTTGTTGCAATTTAAAAGTCACCTTTTACCTATGAGCTTATCTTACTTGTTTTTGGTTCTTGATCCTACAGATGCTGTCATCAACCTCGACAACTCGTCACCGAGACTGGCCTGCAGTTTTTGCGGGAAGAGCAGCTCAGGGATTTCAATAATTTTGATCACTGAGCTTGAAGCTGCATTTATCTGGGAAGACAGCAGATCAAGATGAGTTACTTCTTGCCCATACAATATTCAAAGACTCCTTATCTGACTGCTACACAAAGTTCACAGATGAAGGGGCATGAAGCTGTGAAGTAGAAAAGGCACAGCTTAATGAACTGCTGCAACTTCTTTGTTTTTTCTTGTATAACATAGATGGTAGAATAGATGATATGCAATGAAATAGAGCTCAAAGCTCCTTATTCCTCCTGATGTTCAATTTACAATTTGTTTTCACTCCCTTTTCATGATTATGTCAATCTAATTTACCAATTTCACAGAAGCTGAACAAAGCAGTAGCATAAAGTAGACCTAACAGTCCTTGAGAGTTCAGTAATTTCTCTGATTAGCTCGTGAAGGTTAGCTAATCATTTTTTGGCACAAGTGTGGGTCTAAATAGTAATACAAGATGTTATCTAGAAGGTGAGAGACAATATTCTGACAGTTAAGAGTTCACGAATGATGATGAACGGCGGCTATAGCACAGACAATATCACCTCTATTTTAGATTAAAGGCACCACCATATTGCAAACAACATTGTCAACCAAAATGCAACTTCAAAGGTTCAACGGAAATGAAAAAGTATCCTGACCAACATAGTAACGTCAGACACCAAAATTTAATTTTGAGCAGTACGACTACTAATATTCAAAGAAACAGCAGCACTTGAAACCAGGTGTACATCATTTATGCCACGAGAGTACTAGCAAAAATGAGATTATGATCAAATTAGACAAACAAATCAAAGATAAACAATATTTTTAAAGAATCAAGTCTGTTCAGATAGCAAAATATCACCTCAATTTTGTGGGCTAATCCGAGTCTCATTTGTCCAGCAAGCTTTTCAACACCTCAATTTTGCGAGCGACAGTGCAACAACACCACGGACAGGAAGACCAACAGCTCGGAGCCTTCTTTTGTTCCTTCGTCGACAACACCTCGGAGACAGGTTGAAAGAAGAACCGTGAGAACACATATCTTTTAATGCTAATTAAATTTCAATTCTCTCATCCATATTTCCTTGACATAATTACAACTCTAAAATATTTCCCCCTTCCATTTACAATACAAGGACAAGCTAGTCATATTGGCGTATGGATTGCAATGTCATATTGGCGTATGGATTGCAATGTCAGGCACTCAGGCCCCTTCTATTTATCCGTATGGAATATAATGCATGTGTTATATATATGGCCCATATTTCCTGAACACTCCACATACCTTATTAACTACCTTATCAATTACTTTATTACGTGTAATTGGCTGAAAATACATTATCAAGTAAAAAAAATACCAATATAGTATGTCAAAAACCCAGCTATAAGATAATCCTTTTACTCGATATACAATGTATCTAGCATCTTCTTCACATCTCTATTTTCATTTTTCAACCACAACAACCAATCTCACTAATACCATGGCAGTAATGTTTTGCTTTGGTTGCTGAAGTAGGTAGTGGAATGTTAACAAGCAAGTAAGCAGCTCTGAGATCAAGACCACTGTTCTTTCCAGCTATATATCAGCATTAAAAAATTAGCACTTCAACAATAACTGATATCACCTGGAGGGTAACTTCTCTAGACAATATAAACAATCACCCTTTTTACTGACTTGCAGAATAAAGCCAGTAGGTGACGTCAGCATTGCCATCAGCCACAACTGATGACTACTACTAAAGAAGCAGATCACATCATTTTAAGCAGAGAGGGGGCGAACAGAGCAATGGTGTATCAGTTTAACCAATCAAACAAGATGCAGCAATAATGATAAGTATCTTGCTATTCAACTTCATAATTAACCACAACAGAACACGCTAATACAACAAGCATCCATGAAATTCAATAGTCGAATGCTAAGCTGTTCAGTACTGAGTTGCATGAAATTCAACAGAACACACTAATTTTCCCTTTTTCTATGCTTAATTCCCCAAAAACACGCACACAAGAGTAAGAAAATGAAGAAAAACACCCTGAATCCCTTCAAATTAGGAAGAATAGATGCTTAATCCCGAGAAACAGAATCGAAAAAAGAAAATCGAAAATGTTGCATAACGAAAAGGAGAGGAGGAGATTGCTTACCAAAGAAGACCGAGCCCTAGGAGACCACGAACAATCACTGGAAGATCGAGCCCTAGGAGACCACGAACAAGCACAGGAAGATCGAGCCCTAGGAGTTTGCAGCAACCACGATCGAGCCCTAAGAGTTTGCAGCAAGCACTGGAAGATGAGCCCTAGCGATTTTGTGAAGACGCGGGTCGAAGTAAAAGAAATTGCTAAGTATGTGTCGATAGGAAATTTATCTTTTTAGCCCGGTTGACTGAAAACTCGTGATGAATAATCAACTTTATATGGATTAAATAGCCCGGATATTGCATGGTTATGTATACCCGGGCTATATTTATCTATGCGGAATAAGATTTCAACTATATAGCCCGAATATGCATATTAAAAACACGCCCGGGCTATATAATTTTAACGTAAAATTTGAAATTTAGTATTTAGCCCGGACTCCCCTCCGTATATCCGGGTTATTTGTTAATCCCAAAATTAAAATACAATTTTTATGGCTTATTAGCCCGAATATAGATGATCCGGGCTATTTATTTACGGGGTAAATGAACATTTTTGTACTAGTGGATGTTCAAGGCCAAAATGAACACAACAAGAGAACCTAGTTCTGTGAGAAGATGAAACTGTGTAATAGCTGTTGTTTCGGTTTACATCAAAGCCCGGGTGGTTCAAGACATCATGTTCACTACTTGGTCGAGTAAATCCGATAGCTACTTACTATGGGTGGTTCAAGGCTGGAAAACGCTACCAGCCCAGATGCAGTGATTTTTCGACTGTACTCTCAAAAGTCCTTTTGTTTTTTAAACATATGTTTAGAATCATTTCTATTCATGTGGGGGATTGTTGGAACTCATTTTTTATGTGGCGCCGGTAACTTTTCCGGGCACAATTCCGGTGGGCTCCGGCCAACGACAACACCGGAAAATGGAAGCATTGGCTTCGTCTACACGAGCACATTCTCGTAATGTACTCATACGACAAAAATGATTTCCGTTTGAATGAGAAATGGAGGCCCAAAGTTGGTTGCATGCAATGCAAAACTTGGGAAAATGTTGGGATAAAATTTTGTCCCATATTGAACGTTTGGAGGTAAAATCACTAGTATATATACTAGGAAATTGGATCTAAGGTTGTGGCATTGGGTCACCACCAATGTGTAATGGAGAGAGGACCTAGCTCATCAAGACCACACGCGCGTCGAGCCGAGTCGGGTCGGACCGGGCGAGCGAGTCGGGCTTGGGCCGGGTTGGGTTGGATCGGGTTGGGGTTGGGGTTGGGCTTGGGCTGGTCAGCCAACGCCCTATCTTTTTGGGCCGATCCAGAAGACCCATCTGTGGGCTTTGACCCAGTCCGGGGCAGTTATAGCTTTGACCCGTTCTGGAGAGGATCAAGGGCTATTACGCTGCAGACCCGGTCTTCCTCATTTTTTCTCCTCCACTTTGTTGAAGAGTTCAACAGCCTCCTCCACGTTCTCCACTTTGTTAGTGGCTCCAACAGACAACAGAGGCTCTTTAAAAGAGCAGCTCTGCCTCTTATTCGAACACATCATCTGAACAATCACAGCCTCCACTGAAAGCGTCTTCCCTTCTCTGTTTTTAAAGTCGAGTCTGAGAGTTCAACACAGAACAAGTTCGTAGCCTTCTGTGCATTGGTTGCGCGATTCAGAAGTGTTTTGCAGTTGTATCCTGGGATTCGGATCGCTGAAGAACCGTCGCAATACGGGGCGATTTCAGAATTAAGGATAGAGATCAGTCTCGCCTCTGCATCCAGATTCAATCCGAATTTTGTTCGGTATACTTTCGTTGTTTTAATTACAGTTTATGTGCGTTTAAATTCTTGCAGTTTGAATTCTGTTCGGTTCTGAAATAGTGTTCCTACAGATATCTCACCATCCTTTTAAGCCTTGGTTTCGTATTCGATCGAGTTCTTTTTGTGGTGTATGCAAACGTTAGGTGGAGTTTGTCTTTGTTGTTAGTTGTCCTAAATGGAATTAAATTATTGGTTAAAGATTCAAAAAAAAGTTTACCTTCACCGTTATTTGTTCTGGACTGGATTAAACCAATTAGGCTCTGATACGATGCTAGAATATGTTCATCCTCACATGGATTGAGAAACAAAAAGGAAGAGAAGTTTGTAATTGAAAAAGCTTAACTGAATCTGTTGCAACTTGCAACCAATGTCTACTAATACACATGTTAGCATATTCTAAGAACCAAAAACAATAATTTGCACGAGATCAAGAAAACAACAGCTTGGATTGTAACGTTTTGGTTTAGATAGATAATGAATTATTAATATGATTCATGACGGTGGTTGAGATTTGATATGCAATTATTATAAAGTCCAATTGATTTGCTTTGCTATGATTGCTAAGGAACATTATCATAATAGAAACGTTTTCAGCTTCTGGCTTAATATTCAACTGTTCTGAAAACATTAATGTAAAAATGACTCCTTGATGGGTTTAGGAGTTGCTGAATTACGATAGTGGTCCAAAATCTCTTTCAAACCTATTCCAAATACGAGCTTGTTTTGAAGTTATAACCTATGAGCTTTTATACAACTCATGCAAATAACACCAATATGGAAGCTTTACGTACTTACTACTTACCCACCATGTAAATCCAACAATTTTTATAAGATTGGAGAACTAGAGTTCCCTTTGCGGATGCTCCAGTATCACACATGATTTCAAGGATGTTTTGGTTAATTTACCACAATATCTTGGTACCAGTATCATGATATCTAACATTTGGTTTATCTCAATATCGATGTCAAGATGATACAATTTCCAGCTGAAAGTGAAATTACGAATAACACTCGAGCTACTAAACGCTTTTTACCCGAAAAGAAAACATGATTCGGTAGGTGTTGTGATTAATAAACCGAAACAAATCTAAACGCTTTTGTACACTGTAAATATATGTCATTGTAATTTTACAGAGTTACTATTATAAACCTTCTTCTACAGTTCTACTATATTCTCATGTACAGTAGAAGTATAGAACGAAAGAGTATACTTTCTATCTCGTTTTAAATCACCGTTTAGGATCAGAGTTGTACACAACTGAGTTAATAAGCCCAATCTTTGTTACAAAATACACAACAGAAATTGTAGCTATAGCTACAGGCTACAGCAACTGTCTCAAAGTTAGCTTTCAGACTCATTTTTGCTTAAACCTTTTCTCATATGCAACCAATACGTAGCTATAAGATGTGCACTTACATTGCCTAAGAGACATATTCAAACATGTTTTATTCATTAGTTTAAGTCAATGGCTACATCAAGCACTGAGATGATAAAGAGCTGAACAACAACTTCATTTGATAGACGAATAAGGTACAACAATGACATGCCTTAATGAGAAGAACGCGTCTCAGTTTTCGATCACTCGCTTGGCACCATCCACAGTATTCCGAAGTAACATTGCTACGGTCATTGGCCCCACGCCTCCTGGGACGGGCGTGATCCACCCAGCAACTTTGCACGCTTCCTCGAAATGCACGTCTCCTACCAGCCTGTAACCTGCCTTCTTTGTAGGATCATCGACTGCGTTTGTCCCAACATCTATCACAGCAGCACCGGGTTTTATCCAATCGCCCTTGATCTGAAAATTTCAAGGATAGAAGATCTTTAATAGAGAGCTACAGAGTATGCAAACATGAAGTTGAACAATATCCATGCTACAGAGTATGCAAGCATTGATTAGTTCATCAAAATCAGCTCATTCTTGTCTACATGACATCTCTATGACACCACACATAGTCCATATCATCCCATTCAACAATGTCATTTTCATATGCTCTCTTTCAGCCCATTCTAATAGCATTTTGCAGAAGATAGTTGTTGACTGATATACATGCCACTGAATACTGATAGTTAACATTTTCAGGTGTAGAAGACCAAGAAAAGAGAGATGATGTTTTGCTTTTGCTTTTGCAAGGCTATCAACTTAATAGGAGAGAACTGATTATGTACCATCGTAGCCTGTCCAGCAGCAGCAATTACAATGTCTGCTTCACGAATAAGTTTCTCGGGCTCACTAGTATGGGAATGGACCACAGAAACAGTAGCATCTGCTTTCAACAGAAGTAAGGAAACTGGCAATCCAACGATGTTACTTCGACCAACAACAACAGCCTTCTTCCCTTTTACACTGATGCCACTTCGTGTCAGCAACTCAAGACAACCCTGTCATGGAAATAAAAAAAAGTTACACATATCTAGATCATGAAAGCATATTATTCAAAAAAAATGCTGAAAGAAAGTTAGTGGCAATTCTTCAGTGAAAGAATTTAGGAAATAAAACCTTTGGAGTGCAAGGTTGAAATAGAGGGTCTCTGCCTTTCATTGCAAGTTTTCCAATGTTCAAAGGATGGAATCCATCCACATCCTTCTCAATGACGATCTCACTCAAAATTTTCTCTTCATTGATATGCTTAGGCAATGGAAGCTGAACCAAGATTCCTGCAAAAGAAGAGAATCAAACTGAAAAAGGGGAGACTCAAAACCAAAATTGCAAGAGAAGTGGACCAAACCTAGGTTTGGTGGAAATCTACATGTCCAATCTTAACATGAAATGTGATTTTATTGCAGCAATATGGAAGTCAGCAGATGGCAACAATCAAAGTTTATTATACAAAGCTTTAAAAGTGTGTAAACTCATCAAAAGATAAAATTCATCTGTTTTTGGCATCGAGCATATGCAAAGAAAAAGGTCATAAGAACTGAGGAGGATACATGACAGAAAAAATGAGCCTCAGAGTTCAATGAAATTCAGGACAAACTTCATGAGAGCTAATGGAAACTGGCAAAATCCAATAAACTTTACTTATTGAGCATGATGAAGTAGGGCCAACTTCTGTGCAATTCAAGATACATGTGTAATACTAATCACATGTGCTTATACTTGATTAGGATTCATTTGACATAATATCCTGAGATTTGTAAGCAGTAAATCAATAACTTTATGTAACCCTCTTTCACCAGCCAAGGCAACAACAAACCAAAGGAAGCGTAAACATGCAAAAAAAAAAACGAATACAAAACAAATCTTATAAATTGCACTGAAAATCTGAGAAGTGAAAGGTCCATCACGGTGGCAAAATTGACTAACCATGAACTTCGGGATTTGCATTTAACTCGTGAACTTTTGCAATCAGCTCAGCTTCGGACACTTGCTCTGGTAGTTCAATGTGAAAGGACTTGATTCCAACTTCAGCACATGCTTTTCTCTTCATATTCACATAGCTTTGAGAATCCTTCCTAGTGCCAACAATTACCACAGCTAAACCTGGGACCTAATCAGATAATGCCAGAATGTATCGGTTACTAGTACAAAGAACTTATGCATGATGAATTGATAATGTTCACTGTTTGATTCTTCGATCATACTGCAAGACAAAGTCAATTCATAACAGTTAAAGCATCGATTGATCTGTTAAATTGAGCATTTTTCAGAAAAATATGTCGAGCAATCAGATTTACAAATATGCTTCCCTGTCCCCCTAGAGCTCCGATTACAGCATAGAAATTGAAAACAAGCATCAAATATCTTGTAATTTGACATATCTCGGAAAATCCAGTACGCAAATGAGGGAAAGAGAATGGGAGCTAAGTCAATTACTCTGCCGAATTTCTGAGACATGTCGCGGACTTCATCGGCGATTTCAGATCGGATGGTCTGGGCGATTGCTTTGCCGTCGATAATGGAAGCGGTGTGTTCGGAAGATGTCGCCATTGGCAGCAGTAGATCTGAGAACGCAGACACCTTCGGACTTCACTCGGAGTATCAAAGACCTTTTACTTCACAAAAAAAAATTGGGAAAAAACTTCTTCGGAAAAATAATATAAAATAACTAATTTTCTAGAACTACTAATATATCATATATGTATAAGGCATCCACAACTGAGAAATTATAGATTTTTTATTTATTAAATTAGAAAAAAGAAAAAAAATTAAATCTGAAAAATATCAGATTGAGTTTCTGAAATTTCTATTGCAAGAAAATTTGTTCTGATCATAAGAAATTATAACCTGACACAAATTACTTTATAATTTTTTTAATCTTTACTTAAAAAATCTATAATTTCTCAGTTGTGATAACCTAAAAAATATCACCGGAAACTACAGAAGTTTTTTTTTCTTTTCAATTTCAAGGATTATTTTCACAAATTCAGATCTAGAATTTTCAAGACAATTATCCGTTAGTGATGTGAAGTCATCAGAAATGCCAAAACCTCAAAGGCATTAATGACGAATATGTCCACACTTTTATTTAATATAAAAAACTCTATTTATAATGACATTTTCGTTAAATATAAGGATTTGTTTATTGAGTATATTTATAAATATTTTTTTAATTAAAAAATATTATTTGATAAAATAACTTTTTAAATTTGGATTGTATGAGAAAATTTACTTATAATAAATATATTATAAATAAATGGTTAAATAAGACCTAAGCCTAAGGGTATGTTTATTCCTTCCATTTATAATACTTTTTAAAACAATAAATACTTATTTTATATAAATGCATTTGACATATCTAACATTTATGCAAATAAAGATATTAAGACAGCATTCCAATAGTGAGATATATCTAATTTAGTATTATCTTATATAAAGAACCTCACCGGAATCGGACCCAATTCCATCATCGGAAGCCAAATAATGGCGAATATTCTCAAGGAAGTTAAACCCATCGGGCCGATTGTCGGGCTTCACGTACCCGGCCGCATCCGCCTTCTTATACTCCACTGCAGCCTTTCCACACTTCCGCCACATCTCCTCCGCGAAGCTCCGGTGACCAAAATAGGCCTCCGCCGGCGCCACGTCACGAGACGACGACGATTCGACCTGGACGGAGAAGCGTTCGTAGTGGCCGTAGCTGACGCCCTCGAGCTCATCGAGACGGGCCAGCCCGCGGGCCGATACGGTGTAGAGCTCGCCCAAAACCCGGTGGCCCGACCCGGGGAGGTTGAGGAGGTAGGGTATGGAAAGGGGGCCCACTACGAGGGGAAAGGGGAGGAGGGTCTGGAAGGTGGAAGGGATCGGAACGGCGTCGTTTGAGCGGATGAGGTCTTCGATGAGGTGGTGGTTTGGAAAGCCGCGCTTCAAGGTTCCGTATACGAAGATTAGGGATTCTTCAGGTTCTTCGTTCCCCATTGAACTTGCCATTTTTGTTTCTTTAGCAATTAGGATACAGTGAAATTCAGACTGGAGGGGAGAGAGAGGGGGGAATATCAGCGCAGAATCTTTTTTCTGGGTGGAGGAATCAATTCAGATGGGTACTTTTGGATGATTGATGAATGGTCTTGTTCTTAGGATATTGGGCCAGGTAAATAGAATTGGCCCATTGGTTCAAAGCCCACATTGAGTTTTCCAAACAAAAATATGACAATCAAAGGTCAGTATCTAGAAGCGCAGGATCAAGTGATGAATATAAATTGACATGTGGAGAAGACTCTCAACATGATTCCGATGTGAAATTTATTGATTCCTCATAAGATCCCTAACAAGATTCCTGATCTATTTTAGTATATGATTTCTATATAATAGTTCATTGAATATGTACTGAAATAAATTTGTTTTTACTATTTTATATATGAGTATTCTTTATTCATATATATATAGTGAATTAATCAAATGCAAACGAAATTTTTGATATGAGCGTAAAACGATGAGATGGTTACAATAAAAATATCGTGGTTCTATCAACTCTCTTCTTTTAATTAATTATTTTCTTTCATTTTTAAAATTAAAAAACTATATATGATATAAATCGATCAAATTTTAAGTTGTGATTCTTCAAGCATTTCTCAATAATTTCAATAGATTAATAAAATTGTCAATGATTCCTCCCCGACAAAATCCTACGTCCATCACTATTTAGTTTTTTTTTTTTTTTTGATTAGATAAGAATTCAAGAACCGACAACAAAGTCGGAAAACTCGAGAGGCCGATAAATCGACAATCGAAAAACCAGTAAGAACAATAAAGCAAACAAAGGAAAATACAACAAGCAAAATCGAGCCAAAAGAACTAGGGAGAGAAATGAGTCAAGCACAAATCAAAAGACAGTGCCACCAGAACAAGGGTCAAACAGGAACACTCCTGGACAGGTGCTGAATGGACTACCATGACGTTGCCCTCACCTAGATGAGAGATCTTCAGGAATCTCGACCACCCTGACGTTGCCTGTCATTGATCTTCAGGAGCTTCAAACACAGCCACGATCACAACCGGAACAACTCGGATTCCACCTAGATCAACTCAACAAAGCAAAAAAGTACAATACCCAAGCTTGCAAACCAGAGGAAGTGATGCCTCGACCTCCTCGTCGAGGCATCACTATTTAGATTGAATGTGTGCTCAGATAACCTGGTAAAATAAATCTTAATATAACATAGGTTCTGTTTGTTTGACAAATTGTAGATTACACAAAAAAATCTTGTAACATACTTTATAAAAGTAATAAGTTGTGTTTGGTTTCCACGTGGCTTGACTTATTTTAACCCACTATTATTCTTCACAATCCTTTTAAGCAAAGTCCATATGCCCATTTATTCAAAAATCTCTTTTCCAAAAACAAGATATTATAATGTGTATCTTGGCGAGCCCATAATACATTGTATAAGATAATCCAAACATATATGTTGCTTTTTGTTAGGATCCAAACGCAGTAATGAGAGAAATTAAAAGAAAGAACACGAGAATTGTTAACCCAGTTCGTCAAGAAATTGACTATGTCTGGGAGCGCTGCCAAGTCATGTTTTTTCCACTATATTTTGTGATAACGATTACAATAATCAAACTATAGAATTTAGGATCGAAATTCACTGAGATCCTCCATTGAAGGACAAGAAAGAAAGCAAAAGAGAACTCTCTCTGTATTGAATTCAAGAGGACAACCATTACAGAATGAAGAAGACAACTATATGTACAAGCAAGAATGACCTCCTATCACCAGTGAATGAAACCGGTAATAACAAGTCACTAACTAACTAACAACCTGCTAAGCCTAATCACCTAACCACTTGCCACGTCAGACATAAATAATGACTCTGCTTAAAGCCACATCAGTGACAAGCGAGAAGTCAATAGCCTCTCCTCAAGTTGGAATATCACAAAGTCCCAACTTGATAGAAAGGAAGTGATGTGGTTGTTTCCCCAAAGCTTTTGTCATGATATCAGCTAGTTGAAGGTTCGTATGGATGTAGGCTGTTTGAATAAATCCATACTGAACTTTGTCTCTAGTAAAATGTGCATCTATCTCTAGATGCTTTGTTCTCTCGTGAAAGCAAGGATTCGCTGCAATCTGATGGGCTGCCTTATTATCACATAACAAAGTAATGGACAATGGTACCTCAATTGAAAGATCACCAAGTAGGAAACTGGTCCAGACAAGTTCTGCAGTGGTTGAAGCCATGCTCCTGTATTCTGCTTCAGTGGATGATCTACTTATGGTGGCTTGTTTCTTTGTTTTCCAGGAAACCATTGAGTGTCCCAGAAATACACAAAAGCCTGTAAGAGATCTTCTAGTAGTCAAACATGCTCTCCAGTCAGCATCCGAAAATCCAGTTACCTTGAGATCTTGTTGCACAGGGTAGTAAATGCCTTTGTTTACTGAGCCTTTGAGATATCTCAATACATGTAACACTGCTTGCATGTGAGGCTGCCTTGGTTGACTAACAAATTGAGATAAGTGTTGCACATCATATGATATATCTGGCCTGGTAAAAGACAGATACAACAATCTCCCAACCAAACGTTTGTATTGCTCCCCATCCTGTAACAACTGTCCTTCAGTGAGCTAAAGCTTCAAGCCAGTTGGTAGAGGAAAAGCAACTTCCTTAGCATCTGTCATGCCAGCAGCTGTCAAAGTGTCAATAATGTATTTCTGTTGACTCAAATAGGTTCCTTGTGCAGTCCTTAATATTTCCATCCCCAAGAAATATCTAGCACAACCGAGGTCCTTGATAGTAAAGGCTTTGTGTAAAGCATCTTTTACTAATTGAATACCCTTATCATCATTCCTTGTGAGCAGTATATCATCAACATACACTAGGAGAACCGGAAAAGAGGTGTGATTATCCTTAACAAACAAAGAATAATCATTTGTGGATTGTACAAAACCCAAGATCACCAAAAACTGAGTCAACTCCAAATTCCATTGTCGAGATGCCTATTTCAAACCATAGAGGGAACGTTTCAACTTGGACACTTCACCAGATTGTGCCTTATGATACCCTTCATGGATTTGCATATAGATCTCTTCATCTATATAACCATGCAAAAAATGCATTATTTACATCTAGTTGATGCAGGGGCCATTGTTTGGCTGTGGCAAGAGCTATAACAATTCTGACAGTGGGTACTTTAGCAACTGGACTAAAAGTATGCTTGTAATCTTTGCCTAAATTCTGATTAAAACCTTTCACCACTAATCTGGCCTTGTGCCTTTCTATACTTCCATCTGGGGAAAATTTAATCTTAAACACCCACTTAGATCCTATAGCTTTGTGACCATGAGGCAAAGAGGTAAGCTCCCAAGTCCCATTGGACTCTAAAGCAGCAATTTCCTTAGACATTGCTTCTTCCCATTCAGGGATACCCTTTGCACCCTTATAGGACACAGGTTCTGTTGTAGCCAAGACTTGTGACAAAGAAGCAAAGTAGTTGGTGACATTATCTTCACAGTTAGTTTCACTATTGACTGCCATCACATAATCTGAGGTCCATCTGGGAGCTCTCCTTTCTCTGGGAACTCTTCCTGTTGGAACAATATTATGTGACACTAAAGGATGACCAATATCTGGATTAACACCATGTGCTGGAGAAGATATGTGTGACACAGGAGAAGGTGTGGTGACATCAATCTCATTGGGAATCTGTACTGGTTCCTGAGCTGAACTATCAACTTGTGAATTGCCAGACTCTGACCTTGCTATCACAGAATCAATGCTAAAATCCAGAAACTCATCTTCTGATGTTGCTCTATGAAACTCTATACTGATATTGCTCTTACCCTCTGGAATTGACCTTTCTTTGTAAGGGAATTTATCCTCAGAAAATGTGACATCTCTACTAAGTATAATCTCCTCTGTCTGGAGATCAAATACTTTGTATCCTTTATGATTTGCAGAATACCCTAGGAAGACACACCTCCTAGCTCTAGGATCAAGTTTATCTCTTCCTCTTTTAACAGTAGCAGCATAACACAAGCACCCAATTACCTTCAAATTATCATAAGAAGGTTCCTTACCAAATAGCATTTGAAATGGAGACTTCCAGTTAATACTGACAAAAGGCATTTTATTAATGAGATATGTTGCAGCCAACACACACTCACCCCAAAATCTCTTTGGCAAACCTGCATGAATGCTTAATGCTCTAGCTGTGTCAAGTAAATGCCTATGTTTCCTCTCAACTATTCCATTTTGTTGAGGTGTGTAAATCATAGATCTCTGGTGAACAATTCCCATACTAGAGAAAAACTGTTTACAAGGTTGGTTGACCAATTCTGAACCATTGTCTGATCGAATGGCTTTGGGTATCTTTCCAAACTGATTCTTAACAAGATTGACAAAATCCTTTACAATATCAAATACTTGAAGTTTGCTATGTAAAAGATATGTCCAAGTTGCCCTGCTCATGTCATCAACAATTGTGAAGACAAATTTCTCTCCATTAATATTTGGAATACCAAAGGGACCCCATAGGTCCATATGCAACAAATCAAAGTTGTTCTGTGACCTACTGCTACTAGCCTTAAAAGGCAATCTATGGAATTTAGCCATAGTACAAGTATCACAAAAGGTATCTCCAACAGTGGAGCATTTAAAACTAGGATAACTAGTACAAAATTTTTCATAGATGACACTAAAATTAAGGCGCTATTAAAAAACGCTATTAAAAATAAAAACTCTTAGCGGTTTTTTCAAAAACAGGTAAGAAGTATTAAACTTTTTTTTTAATTTAGAATTTTCAAACTCTTAGCGGTTTTTATAAAAAAACGCTAAGAATTGTGAACCACTCTTAGCACTTTTTTATAAAAAAAAGCGCTATGAGTTGTCTTCTGCTTTTTATTGATAAAATTTTATAGCGATTTTTTTATAAAAACCGCTATGAGTTGTCTTATTTTAAAAATTGATAAAATTAAAAAAAACCCGATAAAATTTTATAGCGATTTTTACAAAAAACCGCTATAAAATTTATCAAAATTTTATCAATAAAAAGCAGAAGACAACTCATAGCTATAAAATTTTATGAGTTGTCTTATTTTATCAATTTCATAGCGGTTTTTTATAAAAACCGCTATGAGTTGTCTTATTTTAAAAATTGATAAATTTTTAAAAATTCGATAAAATTTTATAGCGGTTTTTTATAAAAACCGCTATGAGTTGTCTTATTTTAAAAATTGATAAAATTTTATAGCGGTTTTTATATAAAAAACCGCTATGAGTTGTCTTTTGCTTTTTTATTTAGACTTTCTACTTTTTTTTATTCATATTTTATAGTTAAACAAAACCATTTACAAAAAAATCTACTTTTTATTATAAAAATTGATAAAATTTTATAGCGCTTTTTTTTTATAAAAAACCGCTATAAATTTTTATCAATTTTTAAAATAAAAATGTTTATGTGTATGTATAACTGATTATCCAAAGATGGAAGACATTATTAGTTTACTCATCCGAAATGTGTATGTATAATTGATTATAATAATATAAAATCAACAGAATAGACGAATAGTCACACCTACCAAATCCATGAAATAAATGAGTAGTCACACCTACTAAACCCACATAATAAACAAGGTAGCCTCGAAATTATAAGTTAATAAACAAAAATAAATAAACTCTATAAGTATTCCTATACGTATGACCATTCATCTCAAAAAAGCTAATAACGTTTATTTTCATGCTTTACAACGAATAAATGGATATATGTTTGGAGAAATCTATATATAAGAATTCTTATACGCAAACTAAAGCCCAAAAAAATAGTAACATTTGTTTTCATACTTTATCACGAATAAACGCCAATTTGTTTGGAGAAAGCCAGAATTCCTATACGTACGACCATTCGTTTCGAGGTACGTCAGCCCAAACCACCATTTGTATAATTCGTATGCATGTATTGCATCAATACCGTCAATTTGGAAAAGCCCGTGTCCAACAAAAAGTCGTCTTTGACCTGCTATCCGGCTTATAAACGCAGATTTGGATGCTCAAATAACCTTTTTTTATGAAACCAGCCCGGTCAGGCCCTAAGGATAATTGCGTCTTCGAAAGATCTTCGAAACCGTGTATCACACGCTCCGATCCGATGTCGGGCCGCAAAGTTATAAGCGTTTCAGATTCGGCGCGCGCAAACCCCGCCTGCTTCTCCTTGATTATACGGCCGTTTCTTCCATAGAAACTTTCACTCAGATGCTGGCGCTATAGTTCTCGTCGAAACCTTCGAAACGAGTGCTCATTCGACCTCTAAAGATCATCCAGTCAAAAGTTATGCCATTTCTAAGTTTTTTCCCGACGTTACACATCCATAGAGAACAGCACAACACAGCCCACTCCCCATAGCCCCGGGTGGTTACAGTTATGTATTAAAAGGCTAAGCATTTTCTTAGCGGTGAAACACTCTTAGCGCTTTTTTAGGAAAAAACGCTATAAAAAATTTATAAATTTTATTTTAAAAGGCTAAGCATTTTCTTAGCGCTTTTTAGTAAAAAAACGCTAAGAGTTCTGAAACACTCTTAGTGCTTTTTTAGTAAAAAGCGCTATAAACAATTTATGAATTTTATTTTAAAAGGCTAAGCATTTTCTTAGCGTTTTTTTACTAAAAAGCGCTAAGAGTGTTTCAGAACTCTTAGCGCTCTTTAGTAAAAAAACGCTAAGAAAATGCTTAGCCTTTTAAAATAAAATTCATAATTTTTTTATAGCGCTTTTTACTAAAAAAACGCTAATAGTGTTTCAGAACTCTTAGCGCTTTTTAGTAAAAAAGCGCTATAATTATTAAACCCATATGTTCGTTTCTTCCCCTCTTCTCCCATATGTTCGTGCCCTAGCCGCCCCTCCTCCCTCCTGGCAACATCTCTTTGGATTCTTCTCTACTAGGATCGTTTCTTCCCCTCTTCGTCATCATCTCTCGGAGGCCAACAACATCAATACTCCTCTCTCTAGCACATCGTCTCTCGTCGGCCGCCGATCTCCCCTCTTATCTCTCTCCATTCAATCGGTGTTCTCTGTGAGTATTCCTAGGGTTCTAATTTTTCATTCTTTCAATTTAACAACAAGAGCAGGCACTGTGCAGGGTTTCTCCCTCCAAGTTCCGGACTCTGGACCCCCATCCGAGTATCGTTTCACCTGAATCGCAACATGATTTGGAGAATGGAAGGAATATGAGCTGAAGATCTGTCCACCATTGGAGGCATCGTCACTGTTTCTCTTCTCCACTCCTTCATTCCCACCCACTGGCTCCCCTTCTCCATTGTCGGCCGCGCTCAGAAGTGGACCCTCTCGTAAACGCTCTTCGTCAATAAACTCTCTCTCTCTCTCTCTCTCTCTCTCTCTCTCTCTCTCTCTCTCTCTCTCTCTCTCTCTCTCTCTCTCTCTCTCTCTCTCTCTCTCTCTCTCTCTCTCTCTCTCTCTCTCTCTCAACTGGTTCGCTTTGATTTGATGATTGGACACTGATATATTCATCAATTAGGTGAAATTGTTGGAAAATTTCTAGATTTGTAGCCGTGGTTGATTTATACTTGTGTTTTAGCTCGTGATCCCTTGAGTTGTGGCATTTTCAAACGCTTGTGTTTTGATCGACAAACAATTTTGACCCCCCCCCCATGGATGTAATTTACAGTTTGTTTACAATACGTATATTCATCAGGTCATTCAATTTACAATTTGTTTACAGTGCGTATAGTCGAGGCAATACTTTTTTTTTAATTAAAAAAACAGGAGGTTTATAGCGCTTTTCTACGAAAAAGCGTTGTAAGTTAATATAAAAAAGCATAGCGCTTTTTTTTTCTAAAAACCGCTATGCTTGTTCCAGAATTCTAAAAAAATTATAAAAACAGAGTTATAGCGCTATCCGTGTCTTCTTTTATAGCGCTATTAATATTGTTTAAAACATTCGCTTAGATAGCGCTGGAAATAGCGCTATGCGTTTAATTAAAAAACCGCAATACCAAGAGATATATGTACTAGTGGGAACATGTGACATTTTAGAAAATGAAATATGTCCTAATCTGTTGTGAAGACTGTGAACTTCTTTATTGCTTTCTGCTGAGCAACAAGCTTTATTCATCTTGGATTCTTTACTGTGCTTGACCTCCATCTTGTAAAGGCCACCACAAGCTTTCCCAACAGCCACTACAGCCTTACTCAAAAGGTCCTGTAATACACAAGATCTTTCATCAAATCTGGCAAATAAACCTTTCTGTTTGATGATTCTACTGACTGATAACAAGTTGAATTTAAACTCTGGCACAAACAACACATCATCAATCACAAGACCATCATTCAATACTACACTGCCTGTCTGTTCTACATGTTTCACAGTACCATCTGGAAGCTTAACCAATATAGGTGCAGATAATTTCTTCAAAGCAAATAAACACTCAGTAAATGGACTCATGTGATCTGTAGCACCCGTATCTAATATCCATTCATGCTTATGTCACTTAAATGCTACCAAGTTAAGGTAAGAGATACCTGCATAGTTGGCTGCTGAAGATGATACAATTTTCCCTTTGTGCATCCTCAACATTTCCTGGTACATTGCCTGAACAAAAGCTGGATCAATACTCTTGAATTTGCTCTCAGTTGAAACCTCCTCTAGTCCAAGAGGAGTATCCTCTTGAGTAACATTAGCAGCAACCTTAGAGGTTTTCTTGTTCCGTTTCCCTTTGTACCAGTCTGGATAGCCAATGACTTTGAAACAAGCATCAGAAAGATGGCCATTCATATTGCATACTGAGCAGTGCTTCTTTTCTCCATTAGAATTCTTCCTTCCATCTTTCTTGGAAGAAAAAGAATCTTGTGAAGACTGTGACCCTGCCATGAAAGCTGTCGGCTCAGGAACTGAAGTGGAAATCTGTTTCTGTTCTTCAACTTGAAGAACAAGATAATAAGCTCGATTAAAAGTGGGCACAAGATCCATAGCTAGAATCTGGCTCTTAATTGCATCAAATTTTGAGTTCAGATTCACCAAGAAATGAAGTAATCTATCCTGATTTTCTAACTCCAGAACCCTTGCCATCACCTTACAAGTACATTTTGCAAGATTTCCACATGTACATGGTGGAATTGCATTCAAGCACTGTAATTCGTCCCAACAGTGCTTCAACTTTGTGTAATAGCTTGTCACTGACAAGCTTCCCTGAGTAATCCTCATCAATTCCTGCTTGAGTTGGAAGAGAATAGGTGCATTACTTTGACTATACCTATCGATTATCTCAATCCATAAATCTCTCGCAGAATTCATCAAAATGAATGAATAGACAATTCAGGAATCATGGAACTTAGAATCCAACAAGCCACCATCTCATCGCAGCGAATCCATCTAGGCAAGTCCTTTGATGCCTTATATGGCTGCGCGATAGTCCCATCCATGAAGCCGAGCTTCATCTTCGCTCCTAATGCTCTGCGCAACTGCCTGCTCCAAGCAACGAAATTAGTGCCGTCGAACAGCATCTGTGTGATCTGAACATTTGGATTCTCCGAATTGGACATTGACAATGGATTGCCTGAATTCATTGTTGCTCCTTGTTCATTCATCGTCTCCGATCGTCACAAATCGCTCACCTGAATTCTTTGTGAAAACAAGGAGAAATTTGCAGGTAATTGAAGAGAAATCTCCGTGCTCTTGCTTTCTCCTCACTGAATCCCTCTGAGCTCTGATACCATATAGAATTTAGGATCGAAATTCACTGAGATCCTCCATTGAAGGACAAGAAAGAAAGCAAAAGAGAACTCTCTTTGTATTGAATTCAAGAGGACAACCATTACAGAATGAAGAAGACAACTATATGTACAAGCAAGAATGACCTCCTATCATCAATGAATGAAACCGATAATAACAAGTCGCTAACTAACTAACAACCTGCTAAGCCTAATCACCTAACCACTTGCCACGTCAGACATAAATAATGACTCTGCTTAAAGCCACATCAGTGACAAGCGAGAAGTCAATACAAACGGGATATTTAACCTAATTAGCGAAACCCTAATCAGGTTCAAAAAACTCGTGTACAGACGGATCCAAAAAAGTTAGATCGCTAAAAGTTAGGCTTTTGGTGTACAGACCATCAGACTTCATAACCCATGTGGATGTGGATTGTGTATCTGTGTTACATCGTCTTCTGCACTTGGGAAAGCGTGCAAGTATCGGCAGCTAATTGCGTACGACTTTTTCTTTAATTCTGAATACATCCATTGAATTTCTCAAGTTACTTTTTCAAAGTTATGAATACAAGTAGAGAACTTTCTCCCACCCTTTCTTGTTGATTCTCGATTCTAGTCTCAAACAAATAACAAAACGACACCGTCACGTGTAATGTCTTAATTAGTAGTTTGGTAAATATATGGTGGCATTGATCATTCCTGTCAAGTCGCACATCACCGTGTATTAAGCTAGTAGTACGTAGTAATTGTTTTTACGCGTGAAAACGTGTGTTTGTCACGTGTGTATTTGTGTGAATGTGTGATGCTTGCTTTGTGTTCACCACCACCACACACGGCTTAATATTTGTGTGGTCGTTTTCTGTTAGGATATTTGTGAGTTGGTACAAGTAAAGTTCTAACGGTCGTTAGGCCGAAGCTGAGCGGTGAGGAAGGCCTAGTTAACGCCTAGGTGGTTAGCCGGGGGCTTAGATGGATTAAAATTCAATGTCTGATTCATATGATTATTTTATTATATTCTCTCAAATTCATTAATGTTTATAAAATTATGTTGGAATGTCGTTCGATATTTTATTATGAGCCTTATTTTACGAAGCATAACCAAAAACTTTATTCTATGCAACCGTAATATCCTAAGATGTTGCTTCTTACACAACATCAAAAGCTTATTTTCGCCTAAACGGCCCTAGGCGGTACTGGATGACCGGCCACCTAGTGCCTAAGGGGCCCTGATAGGTAGGCGGTCGATATTTTAGAACACTTATCTCAACAAGAAGTCTCAAAATTGAGACGTGCTGATAAAATTCATGTACTGATAGGTAGGGGTGAGCAAACGGATCGATCCGATCCGTTATACCGGATATCCGGTTCAAAAAATTTACAAAACCTCGATCCGTATCCGGTCCGTTTTGAAATGGATATCCGGTAAAAAGGACCCGGATCGGATATCTGAGCCGGATATCCGAATTATCCGGTTACTACAAATCTATTAAAAATAAATCATTATATTCATTTTTTAAATTCAAAAGTAATAAATTTGTAAATTAAGAAATAAAATGTGTAGGTTGTTTCTTAATTTGTTCGTACGATCTAAATTATATACACACTTATTATTCATATGAAAATGTATTTACAATATTTTACTTGGACAACAATATAAATATGTGATTAATGATGTAAAATTTATTAATATATTACTCAATATATTAGTTATAATAAACAAATTTATGATTATAAATATTATATGAATAGTACCGGATATTTTCGGATATCCGGTAAGCTAAATATCTCGATCCGTATCCGGTTCAAGTATCCGGCAAAATCACCCGGATCGGATCGGATACGGATAAAAACTTATAGGATATTTTCGGATACGGATTTTTAGGATACGGATCGGCCAGATTTTCGGATCGGATCAGCCGGATCGGATATATTTGCTCACCCCTACTGATAGGTAGGTAGACTTGAGGATAGTACACGTAAGAGTGACATGTGCAGATAAGCTCGGTACATAAGCACGATGAGTAACAATCAGATAAAGAGCGAGTAACGTTTGCTGAGTTTAACCCAAATAATTCAGAAAAGGGCCTCAACTTCGGATATGCTCCAATATCATGATAAAATATGTGGGTCGTCGATAGGTAAATGTCATATCCTAAGCCTTAGCTCAGGCTCGTGTGTTGTACTGTGCCAGCTATAAGTGGCTTGGCTCTTGTTTGAGTTGGTTATGAAAAGTCATAACAAAATTCTCTTCCAACAAACTCTCTTCTCTCCTCTAAATGTCAACTCTCATCTTCAATCCCTTCTTCTCTTCTTATCCCCATTCATCTTCTCTTCGAGTCCTATGTCTGAATTAGTCCATATACAACAATAAATAGACTATGGATTATGCACGTAGGAGCGTACATACACAAACAAGTCCAGTATATAAACCTAATGGGATTAGTTCTCACTCCGATATTTGATATATTCCAACTTAAATAAACTTTTGAAAATGAAGCCATGAGTGGATCGTACAACAGTACAATTAACCAAGGACTTGTTCCTTTCAGAGATTTGGAAGATCAAACCCTTTAATTGATTTTGTTTCTCTTACGTACGGTTCTACTTGTATAGTGTGTCTTAGCATCTTAGAAGTTTATTTAGCATAACGTCTAGCTGATGAGTTTTAGCAATGTAAAGATGCAACAAATGTGGGGGAGGCAGAATAAAATTAAATAAATATATTTTAAATAGTGTGTGCTAATTAATTAGGCTAATCAATTCTGAGTTTAGAGGCATATCTCCCAAACAAGTATTGTTTGAGAAAGCAACGTTGGCTTCTAACGATTTTGCAAGTTCAATAAAATCTGCATATGACATATCCAGCAATCGGTTTTCTTTTTCCTTTATTTTCTATTAAATGACGTGTACTGTTTAGTAAGAATAATTAAATAAAATAAATCTCTAGTTAATTACTGTATTAAATGTATGTAAGCTTTAATTAATTGTATGAAATGTGGCGATAATTGAACACTGGACTAAATTCATAATTTACCGGTTTGTCACGTTGCTGCTGGTGTCAGGAAATCCATTTTGATGTCGATCTGCAATTCCAGAAAGTCACGTCACTTCCTGACTTTCACTTGTCCTTTTTTTTCTTTCTTTTTCACTGTTTACACAAACTCAGGGCTCAGAACAATCACTTGTACTGGTGCCTGATTATTTCTGGCTTTATCCTATTTTGGGTAAAACATGATCTCTGATAAGGCTTGCTTTATCCACAACTTTACATGTTTACCCGACACAAATATTCAATTAAAGTCAATATCAATTTCGAGGAGTTCCGCTTCTTCCACTGGGTAATCTAGAAATTAACATGCCGAAATATACCCTAACTTGATTCTTGGACTGAGAATTAATACAGGAATTGAGAAGATTATTACGCTACAACTTACGTATAAATACATCACAGAAGGGCAAGAATCCGAAAGATGAAGAAATTAGGAATTATGCATTGTATACCTCGCTGAGTGCAACCCAAAAAGAAGTCTACAATGCGATGCGCTAAAAAATGACACGTGATTCACTTCCAGCAAATTTGTTGAATCCCGGCTTTGTTGATCAAAGAGATGAAACCAATTCCAATTCTCGAATTGGAAAAATACAAGGTAACTCAAAACACAGATTGCGAGTCTCATGCAACAATCATTTCAATTCAACCATAAGAGTTCATCCCATATTATAAATTCTCGCATATCAATGTTAACCTTACTGTACTTATATTAGACTTATATGATAACATGTGAAAGTCTACAGAGTAAAGTTAGTTGTACTTGTAAAAGTGTGTTATATCTATCGGCGCATGGACTTTTAAGCTTGATTATCTACAGTAACATCCTTACAATTACACAGGGTTAAAAATTTGTCAAATCACCAACACCACAACCATTATTGATTTTAAATATTTTGAACACAATGAAAAGAAGAGCTACATAATATACTCGATCGACTGGTTTCCTGAAATGTAATCAAATTGCTGCTAAAAAAAAAAAGAAATGTAATCAAACCTTATAGCAGAAGCCACTAGATCCAACAATCAAACTTGCGAATTATTTACATATGAAATTTGCATCTCATCTCCATTTTTTATCTATACCCTGTTTTCTAATCTCACTACACAGAATTAGATTATTCGATTACAAATTCCAAAATTAACCTCTGTGCAAAGGCGATCGTTCTTCGCCGAAGGCTTCGACTGCCGGAACACTTTCATCGGACTCGGAAAATACCATCCCTTACTCTTCACCGATCTCGCCTCCGCTACCACGCCGCCGGCGGAGGAAGGGACATTCGAAGCCGCAACCGACCTAGACCTCGTGATCGTCCTAATTTTCAAATCAACTGCCTCCTCTTCCTCCGCATCCGCCGGGATCTTCTCTTTCTTCAACCTACGCGGCCGGAAAAACATCCAGAACCATGACTTACTCTTCCCAACCGACGCCGGTGCATCCCTCCGATCGTCCGATCCAGTACCGGAAAACCTCAACGACTTGAAGATCGGAAGCGCGACGGATCTGGAGCGCCTAAACGAAGGCTCGGTATCGATGAAATTCGAAACTCTGCCGACGGATCCGACGCCGCTACTGCTGGCCGATCGATTGAAGGCGGCGGCGGCGTCGCCTGGGAAGGAGATCAACGAGAGCGATGACGATGAAGAAGACGAGGCTTCGGAACAGCAAGCGCAGGGGAGAACTGTAGCGCACTCCGGGCAGAGAACGGCGAGCTTCTCCCGGAGGCAGGCAGCGCAGACTCCGATTCTGCGGCGTCTGGAAGGATGACTTAGACACTTCCAAACGTCCTGTTCGTCCGCAAAGAACGCCATTGGTGAAGGCTTCAGAAGGAGGCGTTCAGTCTCTACGTATAGGCCGGCGATTCCGTTACAGAAGAAGAAACCTCTAATTAATTTTTAATTATTTGATTTTATTTGTCGAATTTCTCTGGTTTTGATGTATCTGGGAAAGCAAAATTTGTAGGACGTGGGAGAAGAATGGGAGGGGTGTGGGTTAAGGATAATGAGCTGTTACTTATAACAGGCTACTCCACTACAGTTTGTTTGCGAAGAAGAGGGAAGAGAGTTATTTAACCGTGGTTAGTTGAGGGCCCGATTAGGTTTAAGTGTTTAACCACGGTTAGTCAGATATGTAGGGGGTTGGTGTAAGAATTCCAAAATCTTCGTTAATTAATGGACGGCTTTTGGTAGAATGGTAGGATCATATCTGCCGACGGTCAAATCACCTGTAGGAAGTCAAGAATTATTTTTTTTTTTTTTTTTGTAAAATCACTTATTAGTATAACTTAAATTTATCTCATCGTAAAAAGACTACTGCAATGTAGACCCTGATCAAACCCGGATTCGGGCGGAAATTAGGCCGGGCTTTAAACAAAAATCATGTCTGGATGGGCGGGTCGGATCCGGGCAAGTCAAAGAAACGAGCTGGGGAGGCTTTTTGGATCCGTCCGGAAATCCGGACTCGGGTAATCCGCGGGTTCCATTTAGCCCGTAATACAAGACAAATCTGTCATAAAATGAAACATAGCAAATATAATTTTACGCACAATATCCATAAAAAAAATATTTTTATTACAAACGATAAACATAGTTATTGTTACAAACTTGTTATAATAAATTTCCCACAAAATAGCACAACATTACACAATTAAGTAAATTTCAAAAGAAAATAGAGTTGGTTGTCTCTTTTTGTTGCCTCCAGCGTACATCACACAATCACACCTTAGTTCAATCTTCTTTGTCCTCAAACTCGTCATAACCAACATCGCCAATTTTAAGTGACTTGTGGGTATATAAATATTAGATTGCTTACGGTATAAATAAATATTTATTTTATATGAATTTTATTATATATAAGAATTTATTTATTTTATTTATTTTTAAAAATTAATTCGGGCTTTCGGACAGGCTATCCGGACTAAATGGGATATTATCAGTGACCGTATCCCGCCCATATAAACGGGCGGACCGGGCTATCCGGACAAAATGGGCTAAATATAATAACCATATCCGCCCATTTATACCGGGCGGACGGACGGATCGGCCCGCGTTTGCTCAGATCTACTGCAATGCATCAACAACAAAATAATTACTAACGGATGCTATTATTCTAAATGAGGGGGGTTTTGGTGATGGCCTATGTGTTTTCTAAGGGATATAGTAATGTTATTTCCGCTGAACTCTATGCTATTTTCCATGGTTTGCAGCTGGCGATTTTCAATGGATGTCCGCGCCTTATTGTCGAGACGGACTCTACCGAGGCTCAACGTTTGTTGTTGATGCGACACTTGCAAACTCATGTTGATTATTTCCTTATCCGGCGTTGTTGAAGGTTGATTGATGACAACTCTTGGCATGTCAAAATTCAACATACGCGTCAGACGAATAATGTAGTTGTGAATGAACTTGCATAATTGTCTTTTACTATTTTTGTTCCTTTCATTAGTTTCAGTGAACTTCCTGCTAGTATTGAACCATTGCATGTTGCGGATTTGCTATCCTCTTCCGATGAGCTTTCTCCTAATGGCTAATAAAATTCCCTTACTGGACTAGGCCTGTTTTCAGACCCAAAAAAAATTACTAAAAATAACTAGTATTTGTTAGTTTAAAGTATTTTTCTTGTTTATTTGGAAGGATTGCTACGTGAAGTACTCCACTTAAATATATTAGGTTTGTGTTAACTTGTACTTGCTAACCAAATTTTATTTGTGTAATTAAGTGGATGATTATCTTTATATTGAGTTATTGTGGAGATAAAAATTATTCAATCAAATTTATATTTAATTGTTGATATTATTTAGAGTGTTGGGTCAAAGGAAAAAATCCATTAGGACAAAAAGTATATCGATAAGTTTTCAAGTATAAAAGAGGCATAAGAGGTAACTAAAACTCTAGCCTCCATAATTCTCATTCATTCTCTTCTTTTTCAAGAAAACCCTAACTATCATGGTTGTAATTCTCGAAATATCATATCTGACTTGAGCATCGGAGGGGGCTTAGGGGAGATGTCGGCCTTCCCTTTGATCGTTTTTCCTTGCAGATCCAGTTCACTGATCAGGTTACAGGGAGATCGATCGTCGTCAGTTATCTTAATCTTTATGGTACAAAAATATGCTAAACGAAGGACACATCCGGAAAGATGGATTCTCGGATTCGTCCTGCGATAGAATTTTCAAATGAGTACATCTTTCGATTTGCTTGTCTGTTTTGCGTGAAATTTGGAGGGATCAAACTAGACTCTTCAAGGTTTGTGTGGGCTTTGCAATCATTCCATTCTGACATTTGTGCAACAAGAACGTCTTCGCCGAAGTCGGGGTCAAATTCAGAGAAAAATATTGCGACCGAAGTTTCGAATCACAACTTCGCCATAGTCGGGGTAAAATTCAGAGAAAAATCATGTGATAGAATTTGCAAATCACTATAACTTCCAATTCGCTAATCCGTTTTACGTGAAATTTGGATGGATCAAACTAGACTCTTTAAGGTTTCTGTGGGCTTTAGAATCACTCCGTTCTGAATTCGGTACAACAAAAACGACTCTGCCAAATACGGGAACCAATTCAGAGAAGAACACACGGATATCGAGTTGGAACAAGAGTTGGTATTCTATTCCCTACACCGGGTTCGACCCACGTTCAAATCAATCGGTAAATTTCTAGACCAAACTTGTTCAAGCTAAATTCAATTCAATCAATATTGATGTAATTCGAATAACTAGATTTAATTATTCTATTATTATATGTTTATGCCATGTCGGTACAAACTTTGGAGCGAATCACTAACTAAAGCGACTCATGGATTCCGTCGACAAAGATGATATATCTTTTGAAAGTGGGATCAAGATGCTTTATGAAAGACTGATAATCATGACGTTGAAATTAAGGTCTATGGCACAAACTGCCATTAAGCCTTCGGGCCTAGCCTACGGGCGGTAGGGCCACGAGCGGCCATCTTATTCAATTAGCCTATAGGCCGTAAGGGCACAAGCTGTCATCTTATTCTATTAGCCTACGGGCCGCAGGGGCACGAGCTGCCATCTTATTCTATTAGCCTTCGGTCTGCAGGAGCATGAGCTCTCATCTTATTCTATTAGCCTACGGGCCGCATGGGCACGAGTTGCCATCTTATTCTATTATCCTACGGGCCGTAGGAGCACGATCTGCCATCTTATTCTATTATCCTACGGGCCACAAGGGCACGAGCTGCCATCTTATTTTTTAGCCTACGGGCCGCAGGGGAACAAGCTGTCATCTTACTCTATCAGTGTACGGGCCGTAGGGGCACGAGCTTCCATCTTATTCCATTAGCCTACGGGCTGCATGGGCACGAGATTCCATCTTATTCTATTAGCCTACATGCCGCATGGGCACGAGCTCCCATCATATTCTATTAGCTTGGTCCACCTCGATACCTCGTTGTCGCCACGCCTTCAGGCCACCTTGACACCTCGTTGTCGTTACGCCTTCGGGCCACCTTGACACCTCGCTGTCATTGCGCCTTCGGGCCACCTCGACACCTCATTGTCGCTATGCCTGTAATACCCCTCATTTTTAGTAAGGGTATTTGGGTAATTTTCTCAACCCTCGTTCTGTAATCGTGACGCGTTAGGCAAAATTCGGAATTTCTGTAACGCGTATAATCTCTATAATAATTCCCTGAGCATTATAATATACATTCGATGTATTTTCGAGGCTTAAAATATTTGTTTGGGTATAAATATTAGTTATTGCAAGGTTTTAGCACGTGTTCAATCGTTTCCCAAGCAAAAGGACGCGAACAGGCCTTTTCCGCGACCGCGGAAGATTTCCGCGACTGCGGAAAATGATGCGTCGTCAGCCTCGCGAACAGGCATTTTTCCGCGACCGCGGAAAACGCTTCGTCCTCGTCTTCAATGGCTTCGTCGGTTAAGATGGCCGTCAATTCGTCGGGGGGGATTTGGAGCGGTTCGTCTGGCCGGGAGTTAGGGTGCTCGGTGGCTATAAAAGGAGCGCTCGGATGGAGGGTTGGAGCATCCGAAATCCAATCTCTCTCTCTCTCGCTCGTGTCTCCGGAGTTCTCGTATCGTCGGAGCTCTCGCCGGTGGTTTTAGTGGTCGAGTGGTGGTGCAGTAGAGGCGTCGTGGTGCCAGGAGACGAAGCCCTCTCGTTCGGAGCCTCGTCGTGTCGTCGTCGGTGAGGATTTGTCCGATTAGGGTTGTCGGGTTCATGGCCGCGACCGCGGACATGAACAGTCGCGACCGCAGACGATGTCCAGACATCCGCGATCGCGGAATCCAAGCCACGGCCGCGGATTGCCTTAGCAAACGCGATCGTGGCCTTGGACGATCCGGTCACGGATGGGACCCTCGTTTCTGTCATTTCCTTAGATCCGTATTATTATTTATCGAATCTAACCTAGGGTTTCGTTGTGCGTTCGTTGGCGTCGTAGGAATCCGCAATCCGATTCCGTTTCCAATTCCCGGACCCAGAAACCCGTCGTCATTCGTTCATCTCGATCAAGGCAAGTGGCGATTCACTCTTGCTTATCATTTCATGTTTCCTTTAATTATTAATTGTTTTTAATTATTAATTAAATTGGGATGAATATTGTTTTCGTTTGGGAACAGTTTTTATAAATGTATGATTAAAATGTGACATTATGATAGGTTGTATATATTGCTAGAAACAACGCTATTATATCTGTTATTACCATGATGATATTGGTGTGGATTTTTGTGTGAACTTATACATATGTAGTTAGAACGAGTATTCGTAGGAATGCTATGTACCTTGCGAGGTCTAGCCGTTTCTTTATAACCGTGGTGTGTAGGATGTTCAGGCCCTAACACCCTTTCCCCTGGTCATGACTATCCCCTATTCGTATATAGGGGAGGTGCACACAACTAGTGCCAACAATCGAGATTTATTCCCAAGATATCTCTCGTATCAAGATGATATATTATATGATAAAAGCTTTAACGTAAATATGCGTTTTGGAATTTAAGAAGATAAGTGCGATTATGCACATAATTAATATACCCTCGGGCGAGGAGTATAACGTGGAAACCGCCCGGACATTGGTTATAGTAAATCTTCTTTCCAATCTGGATTCGCATTGCGTGGTTAGGTTGGTCGTTGACCCAAATGATCAAGTCATTTTTAAACGCTTGTATGAAAACTATAACGTTCTCAAACATTTGTCATACTTTCCCATAAGACTCAATCTTTTGGAGTCTTCTCTTCATACGTTTCCCATAAGACTCAATTCCTTTGGAGTCTTCTTTTCAATGCATGTCTATTCTAATCATTCCGTGAAAGATCCGGGTTATATATCGTTCCTTCGGTTATTATTCGAGGGACAATGATAGTAAACGGTTACGATCACTAGAACCATTTTGTTTTCACCCTTGCATAGTCTTTCATTAGACTAACCAATCGGGTTTTATTCCTTGCATGGTTGGCTGGTGTCATTCGACCTATACGGCACATCAGTGGTTGGTTCCCGAAGACTTGAAGTAACCAATTGAAGAAGAGGCTTGCAGTTGAAGATTTAAGTGTTAGTGTTTTAAGGTTGTCAACTATTACTTTAATATATTGTTATAACCTAGTCATGTAATAGGTTTATTCTAAAAAGTCTTCCGTTGTGTAATTTATAACTCTTCCGCTGAGATTTAACTTTGTTGTAAAAACGCTACTCTCGTTTGATGAGAGATCTTTTAATAAAAGGGTTGAGTTTCATATTTAAATGTCTTTCGCTGTTTAATCTTTCGTTAATTAATATGTTCCTTTAAGTTTAATTGTTCTGATTAAAGCCTAGGATGACATCGGACAGTAACGTCTAAGGTCACTGACGTGTGGCATTTCCGACAATAAGTCGAGGGTGTTACAACGCCTTCGGGCCTCCTTGACATTGCGCCATCGGGCCACCTCTACACCTCATTGTCGCTATGCCCTCGAGCTACCTTGACACCTCGTTGTCATTGCGCCTTCAGGCCACCTCGACACTTCGTTGTCGCTACGCCTTCGGGCCACCTTGACACCTCGATGTCGTTGCGCCTTCGGGCCCCCTCGACAACTCATTGTCGTTACACCTTCGGGGAATCTTGACACCTCATTGTCATTGCGCCTCCGAGCCACCTTGACACCTTGTTGTCGCTACGCCTTTGGGCTACCTTGACACTCTATTGTCATTCAGCGTGCGGGCCATCTCGATGCCTCGTTGTCATTGGGCCTCCGGGCCACCTCGACACCTCGTTGTCCCTATGCCTTCAGGTTACCTTGACACCTCACTGTCATTGCGCCTCAAGGCCACCTCGACACCTCATTCTCTCTACGCCTTCAAGCCACTTTGACACGTCGCTGTCATTACGCCTCTAGGCCACCTCGACACCTCGTTGTCGCTACACCTTTAGGCCACCCTCCAAGAGCAAACCAAAGCGCACCTAGAATCGAGGTCACTCTATGAAATACCAA
Source organism: Rheum nobile (assembly GCA_027886185.1). Classification (NCBI taxonomy): domain Eukaryota; kingdom Viridiplantae; phylum Streptophyta; class Magnoliopsida; order Caryophyllales; family Polygonaceae; genus Rheum; species Rheum nobile. The sequence continues at coordinate 151,087 of WOAB01000738.1, read as the reverse complement.
TTTGGAATTAGTCTATAGAGAAATAAGAAGATCAACTGGATATATCTACAATCGCACGGACCATGCGTCAGATCGCAAGTTAGATTATTCGAATCCTCGACCATCGAACGAGCCCCGAGAATTCGAGGGGCATTTGTAGAGGTAAAAACTATTTAATCAAATTTATATTTAATTGTTGATATTATTTAAAGTGTTGGGCCAAAAGGGAAAAGCTCATTAGGGCAAAAAGCCCATCGAGAGGTTTTCAAGTATAAAAGAGGCATAAGAGGTAACCTAAAACCCTAGCCTACATAATTCTCATTCATTCTCTTCTCTTTCAAGAAAACCCTAGCCATCATGGGTGGAATTATCTACATATCATATTTGACTTGAACGTCAGAGGGGCCTTAGGGGAGATCCCGGGCCTCCCTTTGATCGTTTTTCCTTGCAGATCCAGTTCACTGATCAGGTTCCAGGGAGATCTATCGTCGTCGGTTCTCTTAAACTTTATGGTACAAAAGTATGCTACCACAATTATATTCAATCAGAGTTATTGTGTATTTCGAACAAGTTCTAAATGTGGTAAATTTTTAATATGGGAATATATTGTTGACAAAATTACTTTTTCTTATAAATGTTTACGATTTAATCGTTAACACCTTTAACTTCACGGGATTTCAACAATTTGTTGACTAAGAGGGTCACTATAGACATTAGGCATCTATTTTATAGTCACTAGAGTCTCCCACCTCAAGAAAGAACCCTCCAACATTAATTGGTTATCAAACATGGAAACAAGGAGAGTACTTAAAACTAGATCGAGGAAATGGAGAAGTCGAGCATGTAAAATGTCATATGTACATGAGATTAGGTGTGTACGTATATTCATCTAGGGTGTTTGTCATGGGCGGACTGATGTGAAACCCAATGGGAACTGTAGTCCTCACTCAGATTGTGTAGGTAAGTGGTTGATTATCATTATCTTATATTGAGTTATATTCAATAAGATTATAATGTCTTTCTAACAAGTTTTAAATGTGGTAAATTTTTAATTTGGGAATATATTGTTGAGGAAAATACTCTTTATAATGAATGTTTACGATTTAATCGTTAACACCTTTAACTTCATGGGATTTCAACAATTTGTTGACTACGATGGTCACAATAGACATTAGGCATCTATTTTATAGTCACTAGAGTCTCCCACCTCAAGCAAGAACCCTCCAACATTAATTGATTATCAAATATGGAAACAAGAAGAGTACTTAAAACCAGATCGAGGAAATTGAGAAGTTGAGCGCACAAAATGTCATACGTACACTGGGATTAGGTGTGTACGTATGTTCATCTAAGGTGTTTGTTATGGGAACTGTAGTATTCACTGGGATTGTGATGCGAACAACCCCTGAAGTGTTGTCTGCAACGCAAGATCTTTGATTCCTCAAGCTTGAAGTCGAATACTTCTCTTCCGTAGCCAAAGTGATGGTTTTCCTATGGCTAAAGAGATAACCCTCAAACGCGTTCAAAGTGATGAACGAAAGGATCAAAGAGATGATCACGAACACCGAAGAGACGATGAACAATTGCTCGAAGCGACGAGCTACGGGATAGAGGATCCGTGGGATCGAAGAGTTGACGTTGGAACTCAAGGGAAGGAGCGTACTCAACTTTACTACTCAAATTCAACGTCTAGATTACAAACTAGGGTTTTTCTAAGTTTAAATACCGTCAAAATAATATTTCCTAAAAGAAAAGATCTCGGAAAAACAATCCGTGCCGCGTCTGGGCAACCGCACGGTTTGTAACACAACCGCACGGTTTGTTACAAACCGTACAGTTCAACTGGAAGCAAAGTTTTGGCTGGTGCACGGTTTTCATGCAATACCGCACGGTTTGCAACAAACCGTGCAGTTCAACTGAGAACTAACTTCCTATAGAACCAGCTGGGTCTTTGTTCGTCTGGCTCTCCTCGAGCGCACCTTCATTGCGTCCTCTTCGTCCTTCGCCGTCATCGAGGGGGTCATGGAGCTATCAGATTGTGTAAGTAAGTGGTTGATTATCTTATATTTTGTTATATTCAATCAAAGTTGTGTATTTCTAACAAGTTTTAAATGTGGTAAATTTTTAATCTGGAAATATATTGTTGAGGAAAATACTCTTTATAATGAATGTTTACGCTTTAATCTTTAACATATTTAACTCCACAGGATTTCAACAATTTGTCGACTAAGAGGGTCACTATAGACATTATGCATCTATTTTATAGTCACTAGAGTCTCCCACCTCAAGAAAGAACCCTCCGACATTAATTGGTTATCAAACATGGAAACAAGGAGAGTACTTAAAACTAGATCGAGGAAATGGAGAAGTCGATAGTGTAAAATGTCATATGTACACATGATTAGATGTGTACATATATTCATCTAGGGTGTTTGTCATGGACGGACTGATGTGAAGCCCAATGGGAACTGTAGTCCTCACTCAGATTGTGTAGGTAAGTGGTTGATTATCATTATCCTATATTGAGTTATATTCAATAAGATTATAATGTATTTCCAACAAGTTTTAAAGGTGGTAAATTTTTAATTTGGGAATATATTGTTGAGGAAAATACTCTTTATAATGAATGTTTACGATTTAATCGTTAACACCTTTAACTTCATGGGATTTCAACAATTTGTTGACTACGATGGTCACAATAGACATTAGGCATCTATTTTATAGTCACTAGAGTCTCCCACCTCAAGCAAGAACCCTCTAACATTAATTGATTATCAAATATGGAAACAAGAAGAGTACTTAAAACCAGATCGAGGAAATTGAGAAGTTGAGCGCGTAAAATGTCATACGTACACTGTGATTAGGTGTGTACGTATGTTCATCTAAGGTGTTTGTTATGGGAACTGTAGTCTTCACTGGGATTGTGTAAGTAAGTGGCTGATTATCTTATATTTTGTTATATTCAATCAGAGTTGTGTATTTCTAACAAGTTTTAAATGTGGTAAATTTTTAATCTGGAAATATATTGTTGAGGAAAATACTCTTTATAATGAATGTTTACGCTTTAATCTTTAACACCTTTAACTTCACGGGATCTCAACAATTTGTTGACTAAGAGGGTCACTATAGACATTAGGCATCTATTTTATAGTCACTAGAGTCTCCCACCTCAAGAAAGAACCCTCCAACATTAATTGGTTATCAAACATGGAAACAAGGAGAGTACTTAAAACTAGATCGAGGAAATGGAGAAGTCGAGCGTGTAAAATGTCATCTGTACACGGGATTAGGTGTGTACATATATTCATCTAGGGTGTTTGTCATGGGCGGACTGATGTGAAGCACAATGGGAACTATAGTCCTCACTCAGATTGTGTAGGTAAGTGGTTGATTATCATTATCTTAAATTGAGTTATATTCAATAAGATTATAATGTCTTTCTAACAAGTTTTAAATGTGGTAAACTTTTAATTTGGGAATATATTGTTGAGGAAAATACTCTTTATAATGAATGTTTACGATTTAATCGTTAACACCTTTAACTTCATGGGATTTCAACAATTTGTTGACTACGATGGTCACAATAGACATTAGGCATCTATTTTATAGTCACTAGAGTCTCCCACCTCAAGCAAGAACCCTCCAACATTAATTGATTATCAAATATGGAAACAAGAAGAGTACTTAAAACTAGATCGAGGAAATGGAGAACTCGAGAGCGTAAAATGTCATACGTACACTGGGATTAGGTGTGTACGTATGTTCATCTAGGGTATTTGTCATGGGAGGACCGATGTGGGGCCTAATGGGGATTGTAGTCCTTACTGGGATTTAAAAAAAAAACATCTTTTTAAAAAAATTTCTTGATTTTTTATAATTTTATATGGAATTTGTTATGCATAATCCTCATAAGTATTAAAAAACACAACTTCAAACAAATTCGGACACAAATTCTTCAATAAAAATGCACTAATTTCCTATATTTCCCTTATTTGTGTTAAAATTTTCAAACTTTAGGATTTATGGATTTGCAAATTTAAAAACATTTTTTTTATATAAAGTTATTGAAATTACACAGTGAAAGTAGTAAATAATAATAATAAATTTTGGTTCTAAATTGTGTAGTTTTTTTTAAAATCAATTCACTAGTACATAACTAGGACCCGGACCGCGATTTTTTTTCCTTTCTGAACCGCGCTTTGAAAAATGTGGTTGTTCTCAGCGAGGTCCGAGATCCGGATCCCGGTTTTTTGTAACCGGGGTCCGAGATCGGACCCCGATTTTTCATTAGAACCGGGGTAAGATTCAAAAAAATGGGACCCCGATTTAAAAAAAAAACCGGGGTAAAATTCTATTTTTTTCAAAATAAAATAAAATTTGTACCCCGTTTTTTGGTATCCAGAATGAGTCTACTAAATAAAGGGTAAATATTGAAATAAATAATTTAGACTTTGAATAGGTAAAATACAGAACAAAGACTATTCATATAAAGAGAAATACACAGGGAGCATGTTTAAGTATAACATTATCTTTCTACCAAATAAGTACAACATTATCTTAGCACCAAATAAATAAGAAATATATGTTTAAGTACAACATTACACAGCTAATTAGACAAAATACACAGGGAGCATGTGTAGGAACCTTATCCTGGGTTCGCTCGCATCAGCTTTGTAATAACCCTCGATTTTAGTAAGGGTATTTGTATAATTTTCAACTTTCGTTTTGCAAGACGTGTTAGGCTTATTCTGTAAACTCTGTAAGAAACATTTGAACGTGTTGAGATACGTTTAATAAAGGTATATGGGTCTTAAAGTATTTAAAGAATGCTAAAAATAGAATTTAGCAAAGACCGTGATCAAACCCGCGAGCAAAGGTCAAGAGCGCGAGCGCGGCAAATCCACGACCGCGGTTTTGCCTATGCAACCCGCGATCGCGGTTTTGAAACTGCGACCGCGGGAGACTCTGTTCGTCTTCTTCGCCAGCTTCCAGAAGGCCGACGATCCGGATTTCCTTCTCGTGCTTCGATCGGCGGGAGGTGGATCGTTTGAGATGTCCGGTGTTGATGTCGAAGGCCCCCTTCTGAGCCTATAAAAGGGGATCGGATTGGCTCTTCTCCATCATCCATCTTTTTCCATCTCTCTCTTTCATTAAAGTGTGTTTGTCGCCGGAGTTTCGTCGCCGAAGCCGAAGTCGTCACCATTTGGGAAGGTCTTGAGTGTTGGAGGTGCTCTTTGTCCAGAAGCGAAGTGGTGGTGCCTCATCATTGCCGATATGATCTCGAAAGTTGGAGTTAGGTTCGCGTCGGGATGGAGCCCCGCGACCGCGGCTCCATCCACCGCGACCGCGGCCGGGCAGAGACCCGCGGCCCCGGCTGGGCGCGAAACCGCGATCGCGGTTATAAAACCGCGGGCACGGTTTTGCCCAGCAAGACTGCGATCGCGGCTATGCCATCCGCGACCGCGGTCTCGTCCTATTCCTTTTGTTTGGTTTTGTTTTCTTGTCGTATCGAAACTAATTAGGGTTCTTTTCGCAAACTCGTCTCTGTGCGCGTCGTCGGGTTGGTCTATGGCTGGTTGTGCGGATCGGGATCCGACCCTTCGGAACGACGATGGAATGCAACGGGGATTTCAGTAGGCAGTCGTGCACGTGTTCAGATTCCCGATTCTCGAATCAAATTTCCGTTCGTCTAAACTAAGGCAAGTGGCGATCCCTCTTGCTCATTATTCCATGTTCCTCTTGATTATCAATTATTTGATTGTTAATTAAGTTGGCATAAAGTTGTTGTTTTATGTTTGGGAACAGATTTGATAAAACAAATGTGTTAAAATATGGATTTATAATAGGTTGTATATATTGCTAGAAACAACGCTATTATATAGTTTTATATGATATTACTCTAATGGATTTTGGTGTGGATTTATATGTGAACTTAAATGCTAGTTTAGCACGAGTATTCGTAGGAACGCTAATTCCTTACGAGGGTTAGTCGTTTCTTTATAACTTTGCGTTAGGAGGATTATTTCCCTAATGCTTTTGGTCATGACCTACCCCTATCCGAATATAGGTGGTGGTACACTTAGCTAGTGCCAAAAACCGGGATTCGTCCCATGTTATATATCTCATTGCGAGATTGGTGTGGATTAAAAGCTTTAACGTTAAATGTACATTTTGGAAGTAAATAAGATAAGTGTCTTTATGCACATAATTAATATACCCTCGGGCGAGTAGTACAACGTGGAAACCGCCCGGACTCTTGTTAGAGTAAGTCTTCTTTTGTAACACCCCGTAATTTTTAAGGGTATTTTTAAGCTTTACTCGTATGAGTTATTATTGCAAAATAATTGTATGAGATATTGTTGCAAAATAATTATATAAGATATTGTTGTAAAATATTTATATAAGATATTCGTGTAGGATAATTGTGGACTCAAGCGGGCACCAGTACCGGCACCGGCATCATGTAAGATGGGTGGTGGCTTGGTAGCTGTGTTAGCTTGGCCTGGAGTGTCACAAATATATGCAGGATAATTATGTAAAGTATTTGTACAAGATATTTATATAAGATATTTGTGCACGGTAATTGTGCGAGGTGATTGCTTGAGATGTTTGTGCTAGATGATGCACGAATATATTTAACCCGGAGTTAAGAAATTAACCCAAGTTGAGTTCGGATAAGTATTAGCGAAGTCGGCTTAAAACCGCGACTCACCGCGATTTGACGCGATCAACCGCGATTCACCGCGATCGGCCGCGATCGCGGTAATGCCTTTTGCAGAGGTGGTCGTCTTCCTCGTGTGGCGGTTACTGTAGCTCTGTTTTTGGCTCGGTTGGGATATTTTTTTGGGCAGGCCAAGTGGCCCTTCGCCTTTGTCCCCTTGGAGGTGGTCGGATTTGGGCTATAAAAGGAGGTGAAGACCGAACCCTTTCTTTCTCTCTTCTTCTTCTCTCTTTCTCCTCTGTTTTTCCCTTGTTTCGCCATTGATGCACGAGCTATGAGCTCGGTTTTGGGCTTGAATCGAGAGGCTTCGTGGGTTGTAGAAGGTTGCCAAGGTGTTAGGTGAAGCTTAGAGGTGCTTTGTGATCAATTCGAATGCAAGACGAAGCTTGAATCGAGGTGGGTATTTTTCTCCCGCCATGGAAGCTGTTGAAGCTTTGCCACTGTTGATGAACAGCGACTGGCCGCGACTCACCGCGATCGCGGTATTGGCTGTCCGAGAGTGTGTCTTGTGGTTTGGCTTGAGGGATTTTTATTCCAGATATGTCCCCGTTTTGGATTCAGGAACCCGTTCTTAAGCTTTGTTTGAGCTCGTCTTTCCAGGCAAGTGGTTTTTAATTAATTTGAGATAATTAAAATCTGATATTATATTAGGTTGTATATTCTGCTAGAATCAACGCTAATATAAGAGATATGCTGTAATCATGTGATTTGTGATATGTGGAACTGTTTGTGATGTGATTTGTGATATGTGGAATTGCTTGTGATGTGTTTGTGTGAATTATTGGTGAAGCCCTTGCTTAGTCTATTCATTAGACTAACTCTTGTATTTTATTTATCGGTAACGTCATGGGGGTGTCGTCCGTCCGTTTCGGCACATGCAGATCTAAGAAGGCTAGAACGACTATGAAGATGAACGGTGTTTTGACAAGTTGTTTTATCGTTGTATTTTAAAGATTTCCGTTGTGCTATGTGCTATTTTTTATTTTGTTTAAAAGTCTTTCGCTGTTGTATTTCTGATTAATTGGGTCGTTTCTGGAATCGTGTAATTCCGCGACCATGTGGTTTAATAAAAGTTATGATTTTAGTATTGTAACTGTGTTTTAAGTCAGTTATGACGTCGGAAAAGCCTGGGGTGACTTCGGGGTTTACGTCCGGGGTCATCGATAGTAACGCTTTCAAATGGGGTTAAATTTGGGGGTGTTACATCTTTCCAATCTGGATTCGCATTGTGCGGTGACGTTGGTCATGGACCCAAATAATCAAGGTCGTGTTTTAAACTTGTGTGAAAACTTAACGTTTCCAAACATTTGTCATACGTTTCCTATAAGACTCAATTCCTTTGGAGTCTTCTTTTCATATGTTTCCTATAAGATTCAATTCCGTTGGAGTCTTCTTTTCAATGCATATCTCCTTCTATCATTTCGTGAAAGTTTCGGGTTATGTATCGCTCCTTCGGTTATTATTCGAAGGACAATGATAGTAAACGGTTACGATCACTAGAACCATTTTGTTTGTACCCTTGCATAGTCTTTCATTAGACTAACCAACCGGTTTTATTCCTTGCATGGTTGGCTGGTGTCATCCGTCCTATACGGCACATCAGAGGTCGGTCCCCGACGATTGAAGTAACCAGTCAAAGAGAAGGCTTACAGTTGAAGTTTGTGTTTTAAGAAGTAATATTTCCAAGGCGTTCTGTCTAATTTGAAATAAATGTAATACATAGTCTTGTAATTAGGACTACTTTCAAAGAGTCTTCCGCTGTAATTTAAAAGTCTCCCGCTGTCATTATACTTTGTTGTAAAACCGTCCTTCCCATTTGACGAGAGGAATCTTAATAAAAGGTTGAGTCTTATTCATTTAAAATGTCTTTCGCTGTTTATTCTTTTGTTATTTAATATTTATGTAGTTAATTAAGCTTAATTGTTCTGATTAAAGCCTGGGGTGACTTTGGACATTAACGTCTGAGGTCACTGGCGTGTGGCACTATCGACATAAGTCGGGGGTGTTACAATTATGGTATCAGAGCAATGGTTTTAAAATTCTTGGCCTATTGTTAGGTTTGAGAATTTTCGAAAATTAATTTCAAAACTATTTTCAAACTTGTTGAATTCCTTAGGTTTTGATGGTAACAAACATTCAACTAATCTGGTAACCAAGTATTTCATGAACAATTCAGTTGTCACAGGGAACCATCGCAGCAAAGGAGTGCAGAGGGAACAAAGCGATCTCCACATGCTTTGTTACCTCTCAAGGAACATCAGTGATGAACACCAATCAAGCTGCAAATGGATTGGAAGATATCCAGTGTGAAGATTATGGAAACTATCATGGAAGATCACGCGGTCAAGGATAAGAGATTTCGGCCGGAATGATCTCGCCGAATGAGAAGATATGGAGAGAGAAGCCGAATGCGTTATCTTAGGAAATCTTTCCTAAGATAATGATATTTGGAGAGAGAAGATTGTTATCTTTAGCCGATTATATTATCTTAGGAATTCCTTCCTTAGATAATGTAAGCGGTTAAAATAATATTCTTCAAATCATTGTAGATCTTCTTGTTACTAAGTTTAGAAAGATTTTATCTTGTTACGATTAGGTTTTAGTCGTGATGTATTTAATAGGAGTGTGTATTCATTTTTATGTACCAATCGACAACGACGAACTAAGAGCAATTTGAGAAGAAAAAGAGAGTGAAGTTGTTTGTGAGTCTTTGAGGGTTGAGTTCGTATTCACCGTTATAGAAGAGAGTTTCAAATCTAGGTGGGAAGTCTAGGGCTTGGAGTCCATGCTACAAGTGTAATCGAACAAGAAATCAATAAGACAAGTAGACGCTTCAAAATCCTCTCAAGCAAGAAGCTTGAAGGTAGTGGTTTTTCTTTGATTAGCTAGTTGGCTAATTAGGGTTTTCACTATACATCGTGAGTTCGTTTCTTATCTTTCTTGCTATATTATTCCGATGCACCTTCTGTGGGAACAAAGCCTTTGTTTTCTCAGATGTAACTCTAACGATCCAACAAAACTATTTTCTTTTAAAAATGAATTTCGAGAGTTTAAATGTTAGTATTAAATTTAAGATTTTCAAATTACTTAAGGTTTATGAAATTTAAAAGTAATAGTATCCTAATATTAAATGAATAAAATTGTATTCGATATGGTGTTAAAAGTAATGTTTAAATTCTCTTGTGTTAAGCGTTAATTTTCATAGTACTTTTATAAAATAAAGTTATAAACGTTTAAAAATTAAGTTTGTGTTATAACTCTAAAAGTATGGTTTGGAATTTGGTAAGAGTTTACAAAGAAATAATAATGTCGTTATTTCAAGAAAATAACTATATAAATAATGATTTTACCAAGTTAAGTATATAGGATTTATATGTATAAAGTATAAGGTTTAATAATAAGTGGTTTTTCAAACTTCTGCAAGCTTCGAGTTGTTACTTATTCCTTAGATCCATTCTTAGGGATATTGTCTCTTCTTATGTCATTTAAAGGTTCACATTTCTCCTAATTGATCCATTCTCAAGTAAGAAAAGATTATCGTTTTAAGGTTAATGGTGGAGGGTCAGTCAAACTAATATAAAGTTATTGGTTTGGACCCTTATAATTCGTATCATAACGTAATTGATTAAGTATCATGTACAAGTTGGAAAAGCTCTAAACTGACGTTATGGTTCATCAACAGATGGTGAACACCCGATCCACCTACCAAGCAACTAATGACGGTCCTAACAACGGTTCTCGAATTCAGCTGAGGAGTGCTACTCAGCAAGGGGATGACACGAGATCTGGCTCGCATAATAATGACCCGACCCTGCGGCAAGATGTTCATCAAGGACAAGTGGACCCACAAGCTGCGAGGGAAGTTCCACCTCATGCCCCGATCGTGTTGGATGCGACGGTCATTGGGCAAATAGTGAGGCAGGTGGTCGAGGTACTAACGGCCCAAGGGATACCGCGAGCTCAAGTGGCTCCCATTCCCCAAGTTACAACTAGTGTAGAGGGACGTGAAGGTCCTACATAATTGGTGGTTCCCGAGAGAAATGACGAGAATTACAACCGGGCATTGAAGACGATCAATTCGATGCGCCCGGATAACTATGATGGGACCGGAGAACCAGTCAAGGTTGCCTATTGGTTTTCCCATATGGAACGACTGTTCCGAAACGTGGTATGCACCGAGGCTGAACAGGTGCACATTGCTTCGTTACATTTAAAAGACGGAGCAAGTGAGTGGTGGGAAGGAACTGGTTTGGACAACCACCCAAATCTGAGCTGGGCAATGTTCAAGGCCAAGCTCACTGATCGCTTCTTCTCTCGTGCTATGAGGGAAGATAAGCTGAAGGAGTTCCTCTACCCAGAGACTGAAGGACTAAAAGTATCTAAGCTGGAGGCAAAGTTTAATCACTTACTGCATTATGCTGGTTCGGACGTGCATTCAGAAGAACAGAAGATCTGGTACTTCCATGGATGGATGAGCCCAGAAATCAAACCTCTGATGGTGCGTCACAGTTGCTCTACCTTGGAGCAGTATATGGATGCGGCCTACAGAATAGAGGTCACGCTGGAGGAATCCGCCCGTAAGCGGGAGGAACAGAGTAAGGCGAAGGGTGGACAACAAGACCGGAAGGCTAATACCTTCAAGCGGCCGGCATTGCCCACCAATTTGTGTAATTTTCAACTTTCGTTTTGCAAGACGTGTTAGGCTTATTCTGTAAACTCTGTAAGAACCATTTGAACGTGTTGATACGTTTAATAAAGATATATGGGTCTTAAAGTATTTAAAGAATGCTAAAAATAGAATTTAGCAAAGACCGCGATCAAACCCGCGAGCAAAGGTCAAGAGCGTGAACGCGGCAGATCCGCGCCCGCGGTTTTGAAACCGCGGGCGCGGTTTTGCCTGGGCAAACCGCGACCGCGGGAGACTTTGTTCGTCTTCTTCGCCAGCTTTCGGAAGGCCGACGATCCGGATTTCCTCCTCGTGCTCCGGTCGGCGGGAGGTGGATCATTTGAGATGCTCGGCGTTGATGTCGAAGGCCCCCTTCTGAGCCTATAAAAGGGGCTCGGATTGGATCTTCTCCATCATCCATCTTCTTCCATCTCTCTCTTTCGTTAAAGTGTGTTTGTCACCGGAGTTTCGTCGTCGGAGCCGAAGTCGTTGCCATTTGGGAAGGTCTTGAGTGTTGGAGGTGCTCTTTGTCCAGAAGTGAAGTGGTGGTGCCTCATCATTGTCGGTATGATCTTGAAAGTTCGAGTTAGGTTCGCGTCGGGATGGAGCCCCGCGACCGCGGCTCCATCCACCGCGACCGCAGCCGGGCAGAGACTCGTGGACCCGACTGGGCGCGAAACCGAAATCGCGGTTATAAAACCGCGGGCACGGTTTTGCCCAGCAAGACCGCGATCGCGGCTATGCCATCCGCGACCGCGGTCTCGTCCTGTTCCTTTCGTTTGGTTTCGTTTTCTTGTCGTATCGAAACTAATTAGGGTTCTTTTCGTAAACTCGTCTCCGTGCGCGTCGTCGGGTTGGTCTATGCTCGTCACTTAGGTTGGTTCTACGGATCGGGATCCGACCCTTTGGAACGACGATGGAATGCAACGGGGATTTCAGTAGGCAGTCGTGCACGTGTTCAGATTCCCGATTCTCGAATCAAATTTCCGTTCTTCTAAACTAAGGCAAGTGGTGGTTCACTCTTGCTCATTATTCCATGTTCCCCTTGATTATCAATTATTTGATTGTTAATTAAGTTGGGATAAAGTTGTTGTTTTATGTTTGAGAACAGATTTGATAAAACAAATGTGTTAAAATATGGATTTATAATAGGTTATATATATTGCTAGAAACAACGCTATTATATAGTTTTATATGATATTACTGTAATGGATTTTGGTGTGGATTTATATGTGAACTTAAATGCTAGTTTAGCACGAGTATTCGTAGGAACGCTAATTCCTTACGAGGGTTAGTCGTTTTTTTATAACTTTGCGTTAGGAGGATTATTTCTCTAATGCTTTTGGTCATGACCTACCCCTATCCGAATATAGGTGGTGGTGCACTTAACTAGTGCCAAAAACCGGGATTCGTCCCATGTTATATATCTCATTGCGAGATTGATGTGGATTAAAAGCTTTAACATTAAATGTACGTTTTGGAAGTAAATAAGATAAGTGCTTTTATGCACATAATTAATATACCCTCGGGCGAGGAGTACAACGTTGAAACTGTCCGGACTCTTATTAGAGTAAGTCTTCTTTCCAATCTGGATTCGCATTGCGCGGTGAGGTTGGTCGTGGACACAAATAATCAAGGTCGTGTTTTAAACTTGTGTGAAAACTTAACTTTCCCAAACATTTGTCATACGTTTCCTATAAGACTCAATTCATTTGGAGTCTTCTTTTCATATGTTTCCTATAAGACTCAATTCCGTTGGAGTCTTTTTTTCAATGCATATCTCCTTCTATCATTTCGTGAAAGTACCGGGTTATATATCGTTCATTCGGTTATTATTCGAAGGACAATGATAGTAAACGGTTACGATCACTAGAATCATTCTGTTTATACCCTTGCATAGTCTTTCATTTGACTAACCAATCGGGTTTTATTCCTTGCATGGTTGACTGGTGTCATCCGTCTTATACGGCACATCAGAGGTCGGTCCCCGACGTGAAATAACCAGTCAAAGAGAAGGCTTGCAGTTGATGTTTGCGTTTTAAGAAGTAATATTTCCAAGGCGTTCTGTCTAATTTGAAATAAATGTAATACATAGTCTTGTAATTAGGACTACTTTCAAAGAGTCTTCTGCTGTAATTTAAAAGTCTTTCGCTGTCATTATACTTTGTTGTAAAATCGTCATTCCCATTTGACGAGAGGAATCTTAATAAAAGGTTGAGTCTTATTCATTTAAAATGTCTTCCGTTGTTTATTCTTTTGTTATTTAATATTTATGTAGTTAATTAAGCTTAATTGTTCCAATTAAAAGTCTGGGGTAACTTTGGACATTAACGTCTGAGATTACTGGCGTGTGACACTACCGACATAAGTCGGGGGTGTTACAAGCTTCACCATCCCCGTTTCATTAGTTGCATTTCTTCATGGCCCTTGGTGATGCAAGATCACAAAGCAGAAAACAAGTTTCCATGTTCATGTGTCAAAACTCCACTCTCTCATTTTATATATTCATCAGTGCAGTTCTTAATAAACAGAGAATACTTATGTTTTTCTTGGGCTACTGATGAGGATTTTCAAGATCGAAAAACAAGGTGGTTCAAATCAATTCAATTCTATTATATGATTGAACAATTTAAGACAAAAGAAGTTCGATCCATGTATATGGATGGATATCAGTACCTAGGCCTATTGCTTCCGAACAATTTAAGACAAAAGAAGAATCTAAACATCATCATTTTACTTGAATGTCATAATTTATTTATCTCAAATTCTTATGTTGTCCTTAAAAGCAACATTGCCTGTCTAAATCTGAAGAAATCCTGACAACACTTACTAAACTAATTTGTTTCCTTTTGAGCTGATTAAACATAAGCAGGAGTAGACTTTATTTTCAAATCAAAGCTCTATTTTTAGTTCCTTTAGATAAGAAGAACATACATTCGATCCCATTATGCAATCAATATAAAGAAATTTGAGTTCTTCAAAGCAGAGGAAGCTAATAATTACAGTGTAGCTCATATGTAGAGAAAATAATTATTGAACTCTCATCTTCATTAGTAACTTAAATTTCCAAGAGAAAATAGACATACAAATTCCCCAATTGAAGTGTATATGCTGCTTGTATTGGTAGCTAATGCATGTAATACTAATGTGTATATACATATAGCAACACTAAATGCTATTTGGCTTATGAACATAAGGTGACTGACATGCACAACAATCTTTATGTTGGTCTCTATTCTCTAAAGTCTACAAGGCCACTCTATTTTGCCTCCTCCCTCTCCAGCTTCTGATTTGGTGTATTATTAATCAGAGCATTATAATACTGCAAATACTATCAAACACTATAATACTGCAAAATGCAAATACTCCAAACACTATAATACTGCAAATACTACTTTGACAATCAGAGCACATACAATCCTCAACAAACAAATACGTACTATCAAACACTATAATACTGCAATCACAAGAGCATTGCGAGTAAAAGGGAATTCAACCTCAATTTCAGTTTGAGGCATCAAAATCAAAGCCCTAATACACATTAATAAATTCTTAAATCACGAATTCACGATACGTGGGAAATGAAATCCAAGTGTTATATAGATTCACTCTAATAGAATGAAAACTCAATCGAGAGAAGGAGAAAGAATGAGAGACATACATCGACAAGAGCAGAATCGAAATAGGAAACGTTGATTTCGACAAAGACTCTAGTGGTAGGAGCACCAAAAGTATACATGACAGATGATCCCACCAAATCTTCTAGCGCGGCAATTGGTCCTCCTTGCAGTGTATTCGATGTGTTCTTCGAATTTCAACTTGACAATGAAATCAAATCAGTTCAACTATAAATAGGGGAAATTAGGGTTTTCGGATAAGAAGTGGAGAACCCTAATTTAGGGAGTTGGAAGAGGGAGATAGGGTCGGAGCTTCGGGTGGTTGGATCGGTGAACGGTGGAGTTGTTGAAGGGAGGCGAGACGGGGAGTAGATGATGCAGTTGCAGAAGAATGGGTGATGTGAGGGTGAAGAACCATAATAGGATTTGGAAGGCGGCGAAGTCGATTGGGGATAGATGAGGAGTATCAAGTGTTTTTTTTGGAAAAAAATAAATTAACAGGATCGCGGTTTTATATAAACCAGCGGTCTGATAAATAAATATAAACACTGCACCGCGGTTTTGTTTTAAACCGGGGTGCGAAATTTAACTGGTATCGCGCTAATTTATTATAAACCGCGGTCCGACATTATAAAACCATAAAAAACTTGATCATATACCCCATATTTATTACAACCCGTGGACCGGATATATCTCTTACCTCGGTTTCATATAAGTGAGGCAAAACATGTTTCATCCAGGGTGTTTGTCATGGGCGGACCGATGTGGGGCCCAATGGGGAATGTAGTCCTTAGTGAGATTTTAAAAAAAGCATCTTTTTAAAATTTTTTCTTGATTTTTTTATATGGATTTTGTTATGCATAATCCTCATAAGTATTAAAAAACACAACTTCAAACAAATTTGGACACAAATTCTTCAATAAAAAATGCACTAATTTCCTATATTTTCCCTTATTTGTGTTAAATATTTCAAACTTTAGGGTTTATCGATTTGCAAATTTTAAAAACAATTTTTTAAATAAATTTATTGAAATTACACAATGATAGTAGTAAATAATAATAATGAATTTTGTTTCTACATTGTGTAGTTTTTTTTAAATCATTTTTTAGCAAATTTTAATTGGGGTTCGAATATAGGGTCTGTTGTTTGAAATTAGGGTTGTTTTTATAAGGTAGACGGTAGTCTTTGAAATGGAGATTTTATAAATCTTGTGTCTAGTATCCCCTAAGTTGTAGGGTATTAAGCGAGCGCCCAAAATGTAAGTCCATCATCTTATAGGAGCGCATGGATAGGGGTGTTCATCGGGTTCGGTTTTTTGGACCGAATCGAACCCGAATCAATTATATTTGGTTCGGTTTTCGGTTCTTATAAAAATAATATTCGGTTCGGTCAAAACCGATTATTTTTTAAAATAATTTAAAAAAACCTAGATTTCTAGATAAATTAGTCCAACCTTATTCGGTCCAGTCTAGTTCGGTTCGGTCTAGTTCGGTCCAATTCGGTTCGGTTCGATCCAGTTCGGTCCAAGTTCGGTTCGGTCTAATTCGGTTTTGTGCACTAAAACCTACTTCAATAACCTAAATCAACATAATTTTAAAATATTCGGTTATTTCAGGCCAAAACCAAACCGAATAAAACTGAACCGAGTATGTTCGGTTCGATTTTCGGTCCATAAAATTCTGAAATTCGGTTTAGTTCGATTCGGTTTTGGCCCGATGAACAGCCCTACGCAGGAATGTATATTGTGGTTTGGTCGAAAAGAAAACATTATTGGAAGCACATATATGGCACAAGCATTGGTTGGATATGTCTTTTTATGTAGACATTACGAGGACTTTTTCTGCTTTGTATTTGAGAGTGAGATTTTATTTATAGTTATCAATATTTCGTATTTCAGTGTTTTACTTCTGAATATTTATTTTATACAGTATATTTTATGTTGTTTTCAGTCAAGTAATGATCTTTCTTCGTTCTAAAATACGGTATGAAAGCTCTTTTTTAGTGGGTTGGTAGTTTTGTTGAGTATTGTTTATTCTATATACAAATATTTTAGTTATGATATTATATTTTATATTGCACGAGCTGATTGACTATTTGACTTGAATTGGTCAGGTGCGCTTAGGTTGTCTATTTTAGGAATTAAGGCTACGTACATGTACATGATTCAAGCGTACGCGTTCTATACGATTAAATTTTTTTTGGTCCAAAATTAATGTTTTTTAAGTTTTAATAACAAAGGACCAATCATATATCGGTGTTATAAAAATTTAAGAACTGTAGAAAGTCCATATGGTTCAGTTATTTTTTTGAATGTATGATTTAGAATAAGGATAAGTGTCACGTGAGAAAGATTATTATAGTATAAAATAAGAATGAATATAGACCATTGGATTAGAAATAAATCAAAGGTCATGATTGAACTTTCATTAAAAGTCATATGTCATGCACATGTCTTTAATTCAAAGGATTGACCATCGAAGCACCACCATCGACCACAGGACCACCGTCGCCGGTCACCGGGCCACCACTGTCGATCGTCGGACCACCGCCGGACCGCCGCCGCCGGTTGCCGGACTACCACCGGCCACCAGACCACCCTTGGGTGCATGTGAACTCTATTAGAAGTGCAAGTCTTTGAGTATGCATGATTTTTGATTTTCAAGTGCATGTGAAATCTAGTGCATGTTTTATGTGTTATTAGTGCATGCAAGTTTTATTGGGAGTGCATAGAAATTCAATTGAAAAGTGCATACGAATTAGAAAATTGGTGCATGTAAATTCTACTAGGAGTGTGCATGTGAATTCAACCGGAAGTGCATGTGAATTCTACTGAAGTGCATGCCTTTGAGTGTACTTATATGTCTTTTGACTTTTGAGTGCATGTGAAATCAAGTGCATGCGAGTTCAACTGAGAGTGCATGTAAATTCTACTGAAGTGCATGCCTTTGAGTGTAATTATATGTCTTTTGACTTTTGAATGCATATGAAATCAAGTGCATGCTTTATGTGTTTTGAGTGCAACTGAGAGTGCATGTGAATTCTACTGAAGTGCATGCCTTTGAGTGTACTTATATGTCTTTTGACTTTTGAGTGCATGTGAAATCAAGTGCATTCTTTATGTGTTGTGAGTGTACGCGAGTTCAACTGAGAGTGCATGTGAATTCAACTGAGAGTGCATGCCTTTGAGTGTACTTTTATGTCTTTTGACTTTTGAGTGCATGTGAAATCAAGTGTATGTTTTATGTATTGTGAGTGCATACGAGTTCAACTGAGAGTGCATGTGAATTCAACTGAGAGTGCATACGAGTTATACATGCACAATAATTCACATGCACATTTAAGCCAACAACTTGCACAGTTGCACTCCAATCCAAAAAAATACATGTGAGTGCATGCGAGTTCAACTGAAAGTGCATGTGAATCAACTAAGAGTGCATGCGAGTTATATATACACAAAAACGTTAAATTCACATGCACAATAATTCGCATGCACATTTAAGCCAACAACTTGCACTCCAATCCAAAAAAATACATGCACAAAATGTTGAATTTGCATGCACATAAGTGTTGCATTCGCTTGCACTTTTCAAGTCATCGGCTTGCACTTTTAGGCATCCGGCTTGCACTTTGTCAGTAATGTTCAAAAAACAAAGGCATGTACAAAAGGGCCTCCGTGTTGCACTTTTTTTTTTAAGCTTTTAATCTGATCTAACGGCTAGGATTATTTCTTATTTTGTATTATAAAGTCTTTTCGCACCTGAATTGCACCCTTAGAATAATGTCCTTTTAATATAAAATATAAATAAGTTCTTGCAAAAAAAATATAAACAATCTCATGTGTAAACCTACATATATGTTCAAACCGTACTCTAATTTATACTTTATGAGCTCAGATGTAAAAATATAAATGGTCAAAATTTTCACATAAATATATATGGACAAATAAAAGCAGTTCTTAATGGGGAACCTTCAATGTGAAATCGTGTCTCTCTCTTTCCACGGTTATGTGGTTTGGTCTATGGGGTTGGTGTGTGTTGACAATAAGTTGTATGTTGGATACCCTTTTTAGAATTTGGATAATTAATCCTTAATTTAGAAATATATATTTTTAATAAACTCAACTCTTTATGTAGGGGTGTGCATATATAATTGCATCGGACTGAAAATGTTCAGATCCGATTAGCTCGAATCAGGTGTATTCTGATCTGATCCATAGTCCATACATTTTAAGATATCGGTTTTTTGTCCAAATCCAAAATTTTCTGATCCGGATCAGAATGAATCGATTTTTATTTTTTTATATTTATGTATTAATTTTTCATAGCACTAATAAAAATTATTTTCTTTTACAAAAAAATTTATTAACAAAATATATGGTTCAATATTATAAAAATAGTTATAAAAATACAAGTAAATACCTTTTTTAATTAATATGTTCAAAAAAAACATTAACGGTCCAATTCGGTTAAATAACATACTAGAACCGGACCGGATTATATCGATCCGGCCTACAGTCCAAGCATCTCAAAAAACCTGATTCACCGGTCCGATAAAAATAGGGCTTGGTCCTTCTGGACCGGATGTACAACGTTGTCTTTGTGGATTACCAAAAAAAAATCTATTTGTGGGTCGATTTCGATAGTGTGACTCTATCTATCCATCGATAGAGCTATATTAGCTTAGTTCCCCGTGCAGACTTGGATAAATTTTAAATTGATATTTTTTAATTATTAAAAATATATCAATTTCACAATTAAAAAAATATCAAATAAATAAATAAACATATCTAATTAGTGATAATATAAATGAAATTAAGATAAGTACGATAAAATAAAATAAAAATTTACTAATAATCAATTAATAGGGAAATTATGTTTTGGTATGGAAGTTTTATTTTAGTAGATATATTATATATAGTAGATTAATTGAAAACTGATAGTATTTGATTTCAAATTTTATTGTAATTATAAACTAATAATTTGATATAACTTTTAAGTGATTTAATAAAGGAAAGTATTACATCAAGATATACTAAATCATATCCAATCAAATCATAAAGATTTCCCTAGGGATGAGCATAATTCGGTCCAGACCGGATTTTTGGACCGGACCGATTTTTGTTTTTAAAAATATTTATTTATAAAACACTTATATAATTTTAATTATATGTAGATTATAAATATATTTTAATGTAATTATATATTTCTATATTAACATAGTACTATATATAATAAACAAATTTTAAAATATAATTTTTTAAAGTTTTTTTCAAAGTTACAGCGGAAAACATTTTTTAATGAAACCCTAATTACATGACTAATTTATATAAGTATTACATTTATTTCAAAACACACACACCATTAAAATATTACTCCCTCCGTCCCATAATATTACTCCCTCCGTCCCATTTGTCGAGGCGGATTTTGTATCGTTAATATCTCTAATTATATTTTAATAAAAAATTATAATTTTTTGATATTATCAAAGTACTCGTTGAGACGAATCAAACAAGACCCCACATGACTATGTTTTTTCTTATATATTGGAAGAAATCTTAAAAATTCTCTTCAACTATGAATAATGTACAAAACCGAAACAAGAAGAACATTATGGGACGGAGGGAGTACTACTTAAGACGCAACCTTCAACTGCAAGTCTTCGTCTTCGGTTGGTTACTTCAAATCGTCGAGGACCAACCTCTGATGTGTCGTACAGGACGGATGACACCAGTCAACCATGCAAGGAATAGAAACAGTTGGTTAGTCTAATGAAATACTATGCAAGGATAAAACAGATTGATTGTTGTAGTCGTATGTAATCACTATCCTTGTTTCCCGAATAAAACTCTATAAACGGTATATGACTATAGACTTCTACTGGAAAGAAATAATGTGAATGCTTAAAGAGAAGACTCCAATGAATTGAGTATGGGAAACTTAAATGAATTTGTTTGAGAACATTATATTATCACACAAAGTTTTAAAAACATCTCGTTGAATATTTGGGTCATCGATCAACCTCACCGCGTAATGCAAATCCAGATTAGAAAGGGGACTTACTTTGGACTAGAGACCGGGCGGATTTCACGTTGTACTTCTCGCCCGAGGGTATATTAATTATGTGTCACATGACACTTATCTTATTTAATTCCAAAACGCGCATTAACGTTAAAGCTTTTATTATCCACAACCGATCTCGCAATGAGATTTAGAATGGGACGAATCCGGAGTTTCGGCACTAGCTAAGTGCACCACCACTTATGAAAAATATAGGTAGGTCATGACCAAAAGTATTAGGGCAATTATCCTCCTAATACTCGTGCTAACTAGTAATTAAATCCACACCAATGCGCAACAATCCACACCAAATTACATCTAGCACCATATAATAATAATATATATATAAGAGTTGTAGCTAGCATATATACAACCTAATAAAAATGTTCATTTTACACAATATTTTATACACACAAGTTCTCAAACAACAAATTTTAGATTTATTATCCCAACTTAATTAAGACAATAGATTAATTGTCAATTAAAAAAAATATGGAATAACATAGCAAGAGCGAACCGCCACTTGCCTTGAATCACGAAGAAGATTAACAACGTCTCGGAAATGGTTGCTTTCGAAAAGCAAATCGGCTCCCTGCTTATCCCCGTTCCAAACGCAATTCCGAGACGTATCCAAATCATACACAATGAAAAAATTATATTATATAATTTATGTAATATCATTATTTCAAGGATACAATGTCTCGGTTTCTAATTGAATTTATATAACTCATAAATAAATCAATTTTAAGACTTTTTGATATAATGATTATTTATACGATAAAAAATTAATTATTCGTATATTCTAAATAACCATATTATAAATAAATTGATAAAATAATTTATTTATAATCCTCAAATTTTCTAACTCAAAATATTATCTAACTAATAGTCATAAGTTACTCATTCATAATATAAGATAATATTATAAAATTTTAATTTCCATAAAATAAAATTAATCCTAAAATATTTTTCACTAATCTAGATTAATTAAATTAACCAAGATTAAGCCAAAAATAAATTAAAATAACCCAAAATCGCGAAATTGGGTCAACCTCAAACTCGCCGGATTCTCGCGGTGGCAGTCGTCGGGGAAACCTTCAAATTGGACGGTGGCGGTGGTTCTACGGCGTCGAAAGGATAGGGCTTTTGAATTAGACAAGTATACGAAGCTATTGGTGCAAATAATTGCCAAAACAAAACTCAAACACGGTCTAATTTTACTCAAGAACAACCGGTAACGATTTTAGGGTTCTTGAGAATGGATTGCAAAATTGGATGAATTGAGGCAACGATTGAAGGGGCTTTTATAGGCATTTGGAAGCACTTAATGTCCCCAACAATTTACTGTGAATCGATCGAATTTGGCATTTCTTTGAATCGGCCCATGGATGACAAGGTCGGATTCAATGCAAAATCCCGCAAATCTTTCGGCTTTTAATCCAAATTAAACGAGGCATTAGATGCATGACACTGTGTTCTTCAATGCCTAGTACCTAATTGCATTAATCGGGTTCAAATTCACACCCAAATCCGCCATTGAAGACCACGGAGCTGCTCGTTAATGGAGATGTTGGCTGGGGAAGATGAAGGCTAATTCAATATTTACACACGGCCTCCCACTATTTCAGCCTATTTTCACATTTTGCCCAACTTTCTAAAGTTGTGGCAAAAATATTCTAAGTTTATAATATTATTCTAACCCAAAATTAAAGTATAGAAAAATTTAACTTAGGTTAAAATAAGCTTAAGTTATTTTTACTATGAATTTGACCATACTTAAATCCTTAACAACATTTTGTTAAACTTGATTTAAATGTTCTAAGTCAAATTTGATAAATTTTATTTAAATATAGAATCAACATAATGTTAAAATAAATTTAAATAAGTTCATAATTTAAAGTTGTAACAACTTATGATAAGAACTCTATTTTATTTCTATTTTTGGAATAATGAAATAAATACCAAAATTTCTTTATTTAAAAATAGAGTTGAGAAATTACATAAATTCCCTTACTAAAAATTAGGGTTATTACAGACCGGACCGGTATTTTTCGGACCAGGATCGAGATCGGACTGGACGAGTACTTTCCGATCCGGTCTTCAGTCCAAACTTTTTCCAATTTTGGTTTTCGGTCCGGCTCGGTTCGGTCCGATTTTGGACCGAAGCTCATCCCTAGATTTCCCTAAGGCTTAAAATTGGAAACAAATATATAAAGTATTGAATTTTGGAAAGGATAAGTGTCATGTGAGAATATATAATAGGATGAGAAATGAGAATAAATTCTAGTCTTTGGATGACAATTGACAAATAAACCAAAGGCTATGATTAAACTTTCATTAAAAGGTCATGTGCCATGCACATGACCTGATTTTTGGGAGTTTGACCGGTGAAAGTTTTTTTTTTTTTGGGATTTGCGATTGCATGTGCATTGATTTTTGCTTGTATGTACATCCATATTGACTTGTATGTGCATTGATATTGCATAAAATCTATATAGGATTTTTGACTATATGTGTGCCTTTGTGTATGTGAAAACTCAACATTTCTCAGCATGTGTATATGTTTTAGGTTGTGTATGCATAGATTTTGATATATATTTGCATCTAAATTATACTTGTGTGTATTTTTTTTTTGGGTTGAAATGTATATGAGTTTTGGCTTGTATGTGCATATCGTTTGAAGTGTATGTATTTTTTGTTGTATGTGCATCTAAATTCCATAAATTCTATATAGGGTTTTGATTATATGTGTGACTTTGTGTATGTGGAAACTCATGCACATACATGTAAAAACTTATGCATGCATTTCACAGAATGTACATATGTTTTGGCATGTGTGTGCATAAATTTTGACATGTATGTGCATCTAAATTCTACTTGTGTGCGTTGTTTTCATGGGTTGAATTGTGCATGAGTTTTGGCTTGTATGTACATACCCTTGAAGTGCATGTCTTTTTGCTTGCATGTGCATGTAAATTAAACTAGGCATGTATAAGGTTTGACTATATGTGTGACTTTTTGTAAGTAGAAACTTATGCACACACATGTAAAATCTTATACACTTTACAGATTGTGTATAGGTTTTGTCTTGTAAGTGCATGAATTTTGAATTGTCTGTGCATCTGAATTTTACTTGTACGCATCGTTTTCTTGGCTTGATATGTGCATGAGTTTTTGACTTGTATATGCATATCATTTTGAAACACATGTATTTTTGCTTGAATGTGCACATGTCAAAACTTATGCACATATAGTGTACAACTCATGCACATTTTCTCTAAAAACAATGCATATTTTTTACAATCTTTAGATGCACATACATGTCAATATTGATGCACATACAAGTTAAAATGTATGCACATGTAATCTCAAGCAAAAAATTAGTTTTGGAAAAAAGTTGGGCTGCGAAAAATTGAATCGAAAAAAATGGTCGGACAACACACTTATAAAATTTTAATGCACATACAAGTCAATATTGATGCACACACAAGTAAAAAATGGTGCACATGCCAACGCAAACAAAAAGTGGATCCGTAAAAAAAAAGGGCCGAGAAAAAAAACTTAGGCTAGACAACGCCTTATAAAATTTTGATGCACATATAGGACAATATAGATGCACACACAAGTCAAAATGTATGCACATACTATCTTAAGTCAAAAAGTGACCCCGAAAAAAAAAAAAAACTTTGACCGGTCGGTGACCGGTTTGACCGGTTAATTATCCACTTAAGTGGTCATGTGCATGACACATGACCACTTAAATGATAGTCTAATCCTAGCCTTTGAATTTAAAGGCTATGAGCTATTCTCATTTCTCACCCTAATATTCATTCTCATCAGATCCGCACCCTTTTGAAAATAGGATATAATTATTATATTGAATTAAAAAAAAAAAGGAAAATTGAGAAAATGTCATGTGACAAAATGAATATGTGTCATATGACATAAGGATGTTATAGGCTTAGTAGGGGATGCCATGTGGTATGGAATGGTTTTGGTTTAGTAGATTTTTGTGCAATCTAGGTTTTTGGTTAGTAAAGTGTAGCATGTTAAGTTTTTGTGCAATTCAATTTTGCAGCAAGTTCTTTTTTTTTTTTGCAATCCACTTTTGCTCCTATTTGTGATTGCATTTGGTATAGTAGTTTGCAGCAGGTTCAGTTTTTGTGCAATCCAGTTTTTTCCTATAGTATTTTGTTGCTATTTGTGATAGCACGGCAGGTTTCTTGCAGGTTTTGTAACCAACTCTGCATATGCAAATTTGCATAGATTAGGAACATTCCACATTTGTGTCGGTTTTGTAAGAAATTTGCATGTTCTGTTTTTGGCAACAAATCATTTAGTTAGTACGATTTTTTATTTCATTGCATGTTTATTGAATATTTTATGGTCTATTTTGGAAATAATTGATGTTAAAAATATTGCAGAATTATTTTAGTGCATTAGAAATATATTGCAGAGAATAAAAATTTGAATAGAATGTAATATTTTGTGCTAAATTTTGGAAATAAATGATTATACAAATATTGTAGATTTATTTTAGTATAGTATATATATGTTGCATATTATGGCAGATGTTTTATTTTCAAAATAAAAACGAAAAAAAAGGATAGTTTATCGTGGCATAATTAATGGTGTGATGTCATGTGACAGTAGAGAGGGTTGATTTATTTTGGAGACGTCACGTGATATAGGGGACGTCACGTGATATAATAAGAATTATGCTTTAGTAGATATATAGTGGATTCGGATCTCATTTCCGCGAGTGTTATTAGCTGAAATAGAACATTATTGCACCATCATCTGCAGCTTCAATATAATAAGAGTCTCCAATGTACGCCTACATAATTTACTTAGTGTGCAAGATTCTGCATGTTCTTTATGCTCTGTTAATAAATCTACCAACTCATTTCCACCAAAAAAATAAACAAATCTACCAACTTATAAACTTTGAAATTACGAAATCTTAGTAAACTATGATAACACTGAACAACACAGAACAAAACGGGCCAATTAGGACATATCGGCCGGTATATTAAAAGTTGGCCATGGACAAATTAGAATAAACAAATTAGTTTATATATCAAAATACCTCCATTTTTTACACATTTAGATTGTTGGATTTTTCAGATCATCGACATTTGTATGGTGTAACTATCATAAGCAGTTTTTCATTCATAAAACTAACTAATAACTCAACCCAAAGGCCTTCTATAATGGAAAGTTTTATATGCATAAAATATATTAAGTTTCATAAAAATTGATTTGATACAAGAGAGAAGGTTTCATCCTAAGAAACCCAAATAAAACCATAAAACTAGAAAGGAGGGCATCCTAAGAAACCCAAATAAAACCATAAAACTAGAAAGGAGGAGTAGGAGCCATTGATTTGCTCAGGGGCGGAACTGAGGGGGAGTCAGGGGGGCCTGTGCCCCCCTTTTGCCCCGAGTATCATAATTCTCTGGTTTCGTCACTGTCATTTGTTCTAGATCGGACGGATAAATTTTTTTCCAAATGGGATGATTTTTTTATTTTTTTTACTTTCAACAAGTTTTCAGCATGAATTCAATTATAAATATTTGAAAAAGTGAGTTATGAGACACAACCTATGAAACCATGATTGTGAATGGTCTAAAAAAAGCATTTCGTGAATATTAAAAAAAAAGACTTCAATATTGTTTTGTGTGTAAAATTTCATATCTCAATCGAGTTTGATTCACATGAGAACGAACACTTATATACGAACGTGATAACTGAGAACATGCACACATGATATAGAAGACCTGCACACATAATGTACAATATAAATCCACAGGTAATAAAATGATGCACACATATATAGTATAAAATAGATACACACAATACAAAATATATACACATATAGACATATTACATAAAAAGTAAACATACATTTCCAATAAAAACACGTACTTAATGTGCTTGTATTTAATACTATTTGTACATGTATTTTATAGGCTGATATTATATGCGCGATGAATTTTTGCTGTGCGCGCGACATTTTGTACGCTAGGAAATGGCGTACGCCATTTCCTAGCGTACAGATTAAAATATGTATAAATAATAAGGTTATATGTATTTTGATTTTTTTTTAAAAAAATAAGTATAAATCTGTACGCCATAATCTGGCGTACAGATTTATACTTAAAAAAAAAAAAAAAATTTAAACACTTTTGTAATAAAAAAAAGTTTTTAAACATTTTTGTAATAAAAAAAATTTAAAAACATTTTTTAAATAAAAAAAGTTTTTAATCATGTAGAGAATTTCAATACGAGTCCGTACATATAAAATTCGCCCAAAACGAACATCGTTTGCCCCTCCAAAAGCCCAAAACACGAAGCCTTCCTACCCATTTATTTTTATATGTCGGGCACCAAATAAAAATAAATGGGTAGGAAGGCTTCGTGTTTTGGAGGGGCAAACGATGTCCGTTTTGGGCGAATTTTACATGTACGGACTTGTATTGAAATTCTCTACATGATTAAAAACTTTTTTTTATTTAAAAAATGTTTTAATTTTTTTGTATTACAAAAATGTTTAAAAACTTTTTTTATTAAAAAAAAGTTTAAAATTTTTTTTATTTTTTTTATTTTAATAATCTGTACGCCAGATTCTGACGTACAGATTATAAAAAAATTTTTTTTTTAAAGTATAAATCTGTACGCCAAATTATGGCGTACATATTTATACTTATTTTTTTAAAAAAAAAATTCAAAATACATATAACCTTATTATTTATGCATATTTTAATCTGTACGCTAGGAAATGGTAGCATACAGAATGTCACGCGCACAGCAAAAATTCGTCGCGCATATAGTGACCTCGATTTTATATTATATACTTATGTTCTCACATTCGCATATAAATAATTCTTCCTCACTTTTATTATACCAATATAGTGTCATGTCCGACAAGAGATGATTTGATAAAAGGAAAGGGAAAGATAGAGATTGAGGAGGAAGAAGATGAAGAACAGAGGAAGAGAGACGTAGGAAAGAGACAAAGAAAGAATAGAAAAGAGGGGAGGAAGAGAGATTAGAAAAGGGATTATTTTGATATTTCATTTGATAGCCTCTCAATTACATATGTGATGGGTATTTATACTATTCTACTAACCCCCTAAATGTCATATATGACATTACCCACCTCTTATAAAAGTTTTGTCCTCAAAGCTTATTACAAAAGTGGAAAAAAAAGACCCAATTACAATCGCAAAATTGGAACACTATTGGAACCAATTACCATTACAAAATGCAGCACACAGTACATTGATGTCCTATTCTACTGGCCGGTAGAACTAATTCAACATTACACGGTATCTTGGTAATTTAGCCCAAGTTGCAGCATGGAAGTAGAGCAAATTCACCTTCAAATTGTCACGACATCCAGTAACATATTCTCACCCTTGATATCTTCTCAACTAGCACAACTTCATTCAGAGTTCAGCAAAAAAAAAATTGCACCAAAAATGAAGCAACAATAGGCAACTCAACAAGGATGTGCCAGCCATGATCATCCCCAAGCAGTCTTGCAACCATTCATGGATCAAATGTTCAACAACCCATCAAGCAAGGCCTCCACCCGGATCAAAAACAAATACCAAACTCCCGACTCCCCGACATGTCTCGCATAGAACACCCTCGACGTGACTGTTTGCGTTGCCTTGCACCACCCCATAGTTCAACTTTTTAGCAATCCTTTCAATATGAAATGAGAAGGCATTACTTGTCCCTGGGTCAAACACATACGAACTAGGAAAATCGATCGAAACTAATAAGTCTCCAAGAATACTTGGTAATTCAACGAAGTTGTCAAGATTAACCACATTTGTAATAAGCTTTGAGGACAACTTTTGTAATTTTCCAAACACTCGTACTGAAGTCGAATTAATTTTAGAGAAGTTCAGACATTCTATTAAATGCTTGATCTCTGTAATAATTCTCTGAGTGGAATAAAATACATTCGACGTATTTTTGGGGTTTAGAATATTTGTTCGGATACGAATATATTTAATCTGTGGTTAAGACCCATACCCATAATTCTTCTCGGACGAAAGAGGGTGAAAGAGGCAGGATTTGGCCTCCACCGCGCCCGCGGTCATACCCACCGCACCCGCGGTCAGAAATGGCCTTCACCGCACCCCGCGGTGAGACCCACCGCACCCGCGCCGTCATCATTACTTTTCTGCTTCACCGAGCTTTGACCGTCGTACGCCTGAGCTGCTTCGCCCCTGTCGGAGTTGAGGCGGTGAGGCGGTGGGGGAGTTGGTTGCTTGAGCTCCTTGCTTGGCTTATAAAAGGAGGGGACTTGGAGGAGGAAGCATCCCAATCTCTCTCTCTCGTTCCATTATCGCCGTAGCTCTCATAGGAGGAGGAGGTGCTCTCAAGGTGGTGCTTGGGTGGTCCAAGGAATTCAGAAGTCGGAGCCACCACGAGTCAAACCCCCGTCGTCTTCCCCGGTGAGTTTTCGTCGTCGTCGTCTCGCCACTGTGGCTTGACCGCACCCGCGGTCAAGGCCGCCGCACCCGCGGTGTGCCTGGGCACTCGTGGTTGTGGCTTGGGCTTTGTGATCTCGATTGGGATTTCCGTTCTTTCGATTTCGTTCGTCTTTCCTTATATTCGTATATTTTATTATCGAATCTAACTTAGGGTTCGTTATGGGTCGTTTCATAGGAACCCATAATCCGAGTCTGTCCTCGTTTCGGACCCGGAAACCCGTTGTCTTTGAGCTTCATTGAGCTTCGTCTAATCTAAGGCAAGTGGCGGTTCGCTCTTGCTTATCATTCCATATTTCCATTAATTATCAATTGTTTAATTGTTAATTAAATTGGGATGAACTATTGTTTTCGTTTGGGAACAGATTTGATAAATGATACGATTTAAAAAAGGAATATTATAATAGGTTGTATATACTGCTAGAAACAACGCTATTATAAATATATATGATTGAAATACAGATATTATAATAGGTTGTATATAATGTTAGAAACAACGCTATTATATCTGTTATTTGCTTCGATGGCATTGATGTGGACTATTGTGTGTTCAACTGCTTAGTTAGAATGAGTATTCATAGGAACGCTATGTACCTTGTGAGGTCTAGTGGTTTCTTTATAACTGGTGCTAGGATGATTATTTCCACAGTACCTTCGGTCATGACCTTACCCTTACTCAGGGTATGTGCACACAGCTGGTGCCGCCATTAGGGATTTATTTCTGACTATATATCTCTATATCCTGAGGGATGAGATGATTATTCTAAAAACCTATAACGTAAATGTGCGTTTTGGAATTAAACAAGATAAGTGCATTTGTGCACATAATTAATATACCCTCAGGCGAGTAGTGCAGCTAGGAAGTAGTGCGGCTAGGAAAACTCGTCTAGACTTTGGTCAGAGTAAAGTTCTCTTTCCAATCTGAATTCGCATTGTGCGGTGAGGTTGGTCGTGAATCGAAACACCAAGTCATTTTAAAGGATTGTGTGCAATTATAACGTTCCCAAACATTGTCATACTTTCCCGTAAGACTCAATCTCTTGTAGTCTTCTCTTCATATATTTTCCTTGAGACTCAATTCCTTTGGAGTCTTCTTTTCAATGCATATCTAAATAATAAATCATTCCATGAAAGTACCGGGTTATATATCGTTCCTTCGGTTGTTATTCGAGGGACAATGATAGTAAACGGTTACGATCACTAGAACCATCTGTTTTCACCCTTGCATAGTCTTTCATTAGACTAACCAACCAGGTTTTATTCCTTGCATGGTTGGCCGGTGTCATCCGTCCCTTACGGCACATCAGTGGTTGGTTCCCGCAGACCTGAAGTAACCAATTGAAGAAGAGACTTGCAGTTGCAAATTTAAGTGCCGGTCTTTCAAGGTCGTTAGACATTACTTTAATGTATATTTTTATAACCTAGTCATGTGATAGGTTTATTCTTAAAAGTCTTCCGCTGTGTAATTTATAAGTTTTCCGCTGTATTAACTCTGTTATAAAAACACTTCTCTCGTTTGATGAGAGATCGTTTAATAAAAAGGATTGAGTTTCTTATCCAAATGTTTTCCGCTGTTCAATCTTTCATTTAATATATACGTATTTGAGTTTAATTGTTCTAATTAAAGTCTGGGGTGACTTTGGACGGTAATGTCTGAGGTCACTCGCGTGTGGCATTTCCAACAATAAGTTGGGGGTGTTACATACACTCCATTGCCCATTGTGAGTGCCCCCTGGGAAGATTTGTCTATGGATTTCATCACGGGTTTGCCCCTCTCTAGACGAGGTAAAGACTCCATTTTTGTGGTCGTAGATAGATTTTCTAAGATGGCACATTTTATTGCTTGTAAGACAACTCATAGTGCTAGTGAGATTGCCGATCTATTCTTTGAGCATGTGGTGCGTCTTCATGGAGTCCCACGTACCATAGTGAATGATAGGGATTCTAAGTTCGTTGGTCATTTTTGGAGAACTCTTTGGGGTAAGCTAGGCACCAAACTCCTATTCTCTACTAGCTACCACCCTCAAACCGATGGCCAAACGGAGGTCACAAATCGAACCCTAGGAGCCCTCCTTCGCACGATGCTTAAAGCCAACCCTAGGCGTTGGGAGGGCATACTATCACTTGTCGAGTTTTGTTACAATAGATGCAGGCACACTTTGACCAAGTTGACACTGTTCGAAGTGGTGTATGGCATGAACCCCTTGACACCACTAGATTTGTCGCCGCGACCACTGCGAGACCCAGTGCATGTCTCCGCCGCCAATCGCGCTGAGCAAGTACAAGAGCTCCATCGACGGACCAGGGACCAATTGGAGAGAAGGGCCGCGCAGTATGCCTCACAGAAAAACATTGGCCGACGCCGTGTCATTTTTGCACCCGGGGACCTCGTCTGGGTACACATGCGAAAAGAAAGGTTCCCCTCGCGGAGAAAGCACAAATTGGCACCACGCGGAGATGGTCCATTCCGCGTGATAAAGGCCATAGGGGACAATGCCTATCAACTCGAGCTTCCACCAGATTTTGGAGTTCACGCGTCCTTCAACGTCGCGGACTTGACACCATATGTTGAGCCTGAGTTTGATGATGGTGAAGCGGGGACGCTTCACAGCCAAGTGGGGGAGGGTGATGTGACCCTGCCTCCCATGACGGCCCAAGATGAGGAAGAAGCCATGAGCCTACGCTCAGAGGGCCCAGTAACAAGGTCTAGGTCCAAAGCCATCACCTCCGCCGTCGCGTCACTTGTCGCACGCGTCGTCGATGGCCAAGGAAGCCCAGACACCAACCCAAGACTCGTCATCCTCGCCACCATCGGAACATCGCATTCATCTGAGCCGGCATCGCGTGCACCCACTCGCGAGGCCGTCGACCCGTCGTCGTCGCCTCTCGCGATGATTGCTTCCATGCCTTCGCCGCGTTCGGATTTTAACGCGTACTTTTGAGACACTTTCTATATTTGGTATTATTGCTTATTTTAGATAGTTTCCTTTTATAGCATTTCTATCTTTTTAGGGGTTGTGCCTTTTGCATGCTTGCATGGGCTAGCCCACTAGGCTCGACTCGGCCCATCCGACGTCTCGCCTCTAGTATTTATAGTTTCGAACATTGTCTTTATTTCTTCACGTTCAATTTAATTCAAGGTTTCAAGTCGAGTGTTTATCCTCCTTCCCTTGATCGGACGTCAAAACCCTCTATCTTCGCATCCCCTCCACTCCGCCACCGACGCTACGGCAATTGCTTGAACCCTCAAGCCAAGTCTTCCTTCGCATCTCCCTTCATCCGCAGTCGACGCTACGACACCAAAGACTTGTCTTTTCAAGTCATCTATCCCTCATCAAATCGCTTCCGCCACCGCTATCCATTCACCCCATCAATCGTTGCCATCGCACCAATCATCGCGATCTCTCGCTCGCGAACCGCCACAAACACCATGTTCCACGGCAGGCTTGACGACGCCGAGTGACTTCCCAACCAAGACTAGATCCAAAGGTGTCACCTTTTATAATTGGCTTATCATTGGAGGCAAGAACACATCAAGTGTTACAAGTGTGGTGGAAGAGGCCACTATAAGAAGGATTGCCCAAACGCTCGAAAGGTTTTGTTCTCCACGACCGCCGCTGGCTATGAGTCTTGCGACGACGAGGAGCAAACCCTAGAGGCCATCGATGAAGGCATCGAAGAGGAGGAAGATGCCTACGACTGCGAACCCGCTTCTCTACACGCGGGCACACCATTGAGTTTGGTAACGTGTCGTCTCCTCACAGTCAAGGAAGCGAGCCTCCACGACCAACGCGAGAACTTGTTCCACACAAGGGCTCTCATCCAAACGGCTTCCTTGAGTGTCATAGTTGATGGAGGATCATGTGCTAACATCGTCAATGAGAAGGTCGTGACACACTTCAAGTTGCCTACGACGCCTCATCCACAACCTTATGCCCTCCAATGGATTTCATCAAGTCCAGGTAACACAGTATCTCATCAATGTTTAGTTTCTTTTTCCATAGGGCTATACTATGATTCTATACTTTGTGATGTCATTGCAATGGACGCCACCCATATTTTACTTGGGCGCCCATGGCAATTCGACAGACGCGTGATCCATGATGGCTATTTGAACACTTATGTGTTCAATTACCATGGGAAGCGCATCACCTTGCATACAATGTCTCCCCATGAGATCTTGCAAGACCATGTTGAGCGTGATCGCCAGAAGGCCATTGAGACCGCGTCTCATAGGTCAAACGAGTGCCCAGAGGCACTCCAGAGGCAAAACTCCTTCAATTTTGGCAAAATTTCGTCTCCACCAGGCACTGACAAGAAGAGGAACAACGCCACAGATGGGACACCAAGTGCCCATCTAGAACGTCACGGCGCCGCTGCTAGTACCGCTGGGAAGGCCAGGAAAGGCACTCCAGAGACTTGGCCAGGATTTTCCACTTCTGGCTCGAGCACAGGTCCACATATGCCCAGTGCCCCACAAAAATCAATGAGCGCCTCGCCGTAGACGAAGTTTGCCGATCCGTTGCCGCAGACGTCTCCTTTGCAAGGAAAATGTGAGCGACGCTTGCTTTTGGCCAGGCCCAGTGACCTCACTGTGTGTTTGACTAGCAAGGCACCATGTTTTCTGCTTGTGCCAACCCCATGCATCCCTTAGTCGTCGAATGCCGCGTCCGTGCCGCCAGTCATCGTGACCTTACTCGCCGCTTTTGACGATGTCTTCCCCGATGAGTTGCCACAGGGATTACCCCCACTGAGAGGCATTGAGCACCAGATTGATCTTGTGCCAGGTGCTTCCTTGCCCAATCGCGCTGCGTATAGAGCTGGCCCAGAGGAGACCAAAGAGCTCCAGCGCCAAGTGCAAGAGTTGTTGGATCGCGGCTACGTAAGGGAATCTCTCTCCCCTTACGCTGTGCCAGTGATCCTTGTGCCCAAGAAGGATGGCACATGGAGAATGTGTGTTGATTGTCGCGCGATAAACCAAATCACCATCAAGTATAGGCATCCTATTCCACGCCTCGACGATATGCTTGATGAACTTCATGGCGCCACACTTTTCTCCAAGATAGATTTGAAGAGTGCTTATCACCAAATCAGGATAAAAGAAGGTGATGAGTGGAAGACCGCATTCAAGACGAAGTATGGGCTCTACGAGTGGCTTGTCATGCCATTCGGGCTCACGAACATGCTAAGCACCTTCATGCGCGTGATGAACCACGTCTTGAGAACCTTCCTTGGCAAGTTTGTTGTCGTTTATTTTGATGACATCCTTGTGTATTCACGGAGCCTGGAGGAGCATGTCGATCACCTTCGCCAAGTGCTCGCGTGCCTTCGACGCGAGAGCCTGTTCGCCAATCTGGCCAAGTGCTCATTTTTCTCCGCATCCACAGATTTTCTAGGCTATGTCGTGAGCAGTGATGGTATGCGCGTCGACGAAGAAAAGATCGCAGCCATCAAAGAGTGGCCAACGCCGACGACGCCGACGCAAGTGCGAAGCTTTCTCGGCCTCGTAGGATTTTATAGGCGCTTTGTTCGAGACTTCTCCTCCATTGTCGCACCTTTGCATGAGTTGACGAAGAAGGAAAGCACTGTCTTGTGGCTTGAGTCCCACGAAAAGGCCTTCTCGGCTTTAAAGCGGGCCTTGTGCCAAGCACCATTACTCCAGCTTCGCCAAGCACTTCGAGGTGGAGTGTGATGCCTCAGACATAGACATTGGTGGTGTGTTACACCAAGAGAAGAGGCCCATTGCATATTTCAGTGAGAATCTCACGGGGGCCACACTCAATTACCCCACCTACGACAAAGAATTATATGCCCTAATACGTGTGCTAAAGACATGGCAATATTACCTTTGGCCGTGTGAATTTGTCATCCACAACCACCACGCAACCTTGAGCTATTTGAAGAGGCAAGCCCACCTCAATCGACACCATGCTCGTTGGGTGGAATTTCTTGAGACATTTCCTTATGTCGTGGTCCACAAGAAGGGAAAGGAGAACATTATCGCTGATGCGTTATCTCGAAGGTATGTTCTCTTGACTCATGTGCAAACTAAAGTTTTGGGTTTTGCTTTGATTAAAGAATTGTATGCTAGTGATCCTTTCTTTGCCCCTATATTCGAGCATTGCCTGAGATTTCGAGAGTTTGAGTCATATTTCCTTTCTGAGGGTTATTTATGTAATACCCCTCATTTTTAGTAAGGGTATTTGGGTAATTTACTCAACCCTCGTATAGTAGTCGGATCATTTTCAGAGAAGTTCGGATTTCTGTATCGAGATTGATCTCTGTAAAATCCCTTGAGTGATATAAAATACATTCGACGTATTTTTCGGGGTTTAGAATATTTGTTTGGGTATAAATATAATTAATCCGGGGTTTAAAACCCACGCCAAACCTTTCCCCGAGCAAACAGACGCGGAAAAGGCGCCAAACCTTTCCCCGAGCAAACAGACGCGGAAAAGGCATTTTCGCGACCGCGGAAATGTGGTTTTCAGAAGGGCTGGGCACAGGAATTTTCCGCGACCGCGGAAAACGCCAACACGCCAACGTCGCGTCGTCTGACTCCTCATCGTTCGCGCCACCGTCGATCTTTTGGCTGGCCGTTGATCTGGGCTGGGAGAGCTCCTTCCTTTGGCTATAAAAGGGGGTCGGATTGAGGGTTGAAGGGCACACCGAAATCACTATCTCCCTCTCAGATTCTCTCTCGTTTTTGTGCTCGCCGGAGGTCGAAGCTCTCGCCGGAAATCTTCAAGCTGTCGCCGGAGCTCTTATTGGAGGTGGTGGTGCTCTCAAGGTGGTGCATTGGAGGTGCAAGGTGCCCAGGAGTCGAGCCCCATCGAATCGAGCCCCGTCGCGTTGCCCCCGGTGAGATTTCTCCCTTTCGAGTCGTCGGAGTTCATGTCCGCGACCGCGGCAGTGACAAGGTCGGCCGCGTCCGCGGCCGCTGTCATGACACCTGTGGTGGCCTTGTCCTCGACGACCGCGACCGCGGAATCCCTGCCGCGACCGCGGATTGCCTGGGCAATCGCGATCGTGGCTTTGGGCTTGTCAGTCTCGGTCGGGGCCTTCGTTCCTTTGATTTGGTTCGTTCCTTCTTCGATTCGTATCATTTTAAATGTCGAATCTAACCTAGGGTTTCATTATGGGTCGTTCCGTAGGAATCTGTAATCCGAGTTCTGTTTCCGTTCCGGACCTAGAAACCCGTCTTCGTCAATCGTTCGTCTAATCTAAGGCAAGTGGTGGTTCGCTCTTGCTTATCATTCCATATTTCTATTAATTATCAATTGTTTTAATTGTTAATTAAATGGGATGAATATTGTTTTCGTTGGGAACAGTTTTGATAAACGTATTTGATACGATTAAAAGAGATATTATAATAGGTTGTATATACTGCTAGAAACAACGCTATTATATATATATATATATATATAATGTTGCCATGATGGCATTGAAGTGGATTATTATGTGGTTTTAACTGTTTAGTTAGAACGAGTATTCGTAGGAACGCTATGTACCTTGCGAGGTCTAATTGTTTCTTTATAACTGGTGCTAGGAGGATTTTTCCCTAGTACTCTCTCTGGTCATGACCTTGCCCTTACTCAGGGTAGGTGCACACAGCTGGTGCCGATTCTCGGGATTTATTCCCTTCAATATCTCTCGCGATGAGATGATATATAAAAGCTTATAACGTGAATATACGCTTTGTCACTAAAATAAGATAAGTGCAGCTATGCACATAATTAATGAACCTTGGGCGAGAAGTACAACTTGGAAACTCGTCTGGACTTCGACTAAAGTAAGTCCTCCTTCCAAATCTGAATTCGCATTACGCGGTGAGGTTGGTCGTGGACCCAAATGGGCAAGTCTTTTTAAACGCTTGTGTGAAACTTTAATGTTCCCGAACACTTGTCATACTTTCCGATAAGACTCAATCTCTTGGAGTCTTCTCTTCATATGTTTCCGTTAGACTCGATCTTTAGGAGTCTTCTCTTGATCATTCTACTTTGAATCATTCTGTAGAGGTATTGGGGTTTACTATCGTCATCGGCTTTCATTCGAGAAGCGATGGGTCTAACCTAATACACCTATCTTAGAACCTTTCTGTTTTACCCTTGCATAGTCTTTCATTAGACTAACCAACCGGATTTTATTCCTTGCATGGTTGGCTGGTGTCATCCGTCTCATACGGCACATCAGGTAAACTCCCGTTACGTGAAGGCTAGAAACAACGATGAAGGCAGATGGAGTTTTTAAGAGTTTTATCAAGGTTGAGATCATAGGCGGGTGATCGCTCCGATCAAGACATTTTTGTTATTTATTTAAAAGACTTCCGCTGTATTGAAACATATTATGTATTTTGGTTGTATTTGGAATTGTGGATGAAATTCCGAGACTTTGATTTAATCAAATGTTATGATATTTTGTATTAAATGTTGTTTTATGATTTGTATAAATTGGTTAAGCCTTGGGTGGCTTCGTATGTGGAATCTGAGGTCACTGACGGTAATACTTTCAAGGTTATATATTTGGGGGTGTTACAATTTATACAAGGCTAGTCGCCTTTGCATCCCTAGGTCTTCCATTAGGCTCCTTTTGATTCAGGAAGCACACGAAAGTCGTGGATACTTTGGGATTAGTAAGACCTTGGCCGCCCTAAGAGAACATTTCTTTTGGCCTAAAATGACCCACCAAGTGACTAGGTTTTGTAGAAGTTGTGTGACATGCCAAAGAGCCAAAGCTAGGTCAAGCCTACACGGCCTCTACACACCATTGCCCATTCCTATTGCCCCCTGGAAAGATTTGTCTATGGATTTCATCACGGGTTTGCCCCTCTCTAGATGAGGTAAAGACTCTATTTTTGTGGTCGTAGATAGATTTTCTAAAATGGCACATTGTATTGCTTGTAAGACAACCCATAGTGCTAGTGAGATTGCAGATCTATTCTTTGAGCATGTGGTGCGTCTTCATGGAGTCCCACGTACCATAGTGAGTGATAGGGATTCTAAGTTCGTTGGTCATTTTTGGAGAACTCTTTGGGGTAAGCTAGGACAAAACTCCTATTTTCCACTAGCTACCACCCCCAGACCGATGGCCAAACAGAGGTCACAAATCGAACCCTAGGAGCCCTCCTTCGCACGATGCTAAAAGCCAACCCTAGGCGTTGGGAGGACTTACTATCACTTGTCGAGTTTTGTTACAATAGATGCAGGCACACGGCGACCAAGTTGACACCTTTTGAAGTGGTGTATGGCATGAGTCCATTGATGCCGCTTGATTTGTCGCCGCGACCACTACGAGACCCAGTGCATGTCTCCGCCGCCAATTGTGCAGAGCAGGTACAAGAGCTCCATCGACGAACCAGGGACCAATTGGAGAGAAGGGCCGCGTAGTATGCCTCCTAGAAGAACAATGGCCGACGCCGCGTCGTTTTTGCACCTGGGGATCTCGTCTGGGTGCACTTGCGAAAAGAAAGGTTCCCCTCGCGGCGCAAGCACAAATTGACACCGCGTGGAGATGGTCCATTCCGCGTGATAAAGGCCATAGGGGACAATGCCTATCAACTCGAGCTTCCCCCATATTTTGGAGTCCACGCGTCCTTCAACGTCGCGGACTTGACACCATATGTGGAGCCTGCGTTTGATGATGGTGAAGCAGGGACGCTTCACAGCCAAGTGGGAGAGGGTGATGTGACCCTGCCTCCCATGACGGCCCAAGACGAGGAAAAAGCCATGAGCCTACGCTCAGAGGGCCCAGTGATAAGGTCTAGGTCCAAAGCCATCGCCGCCGCTGTCGCGTCACTTGTCGCACGCGTCGTCGCTGGCCAAGGGAGCCCTGATGCCAACCCAAGACTCGTTGTCCTCGCCACCATCGGCATCGGAACATCGCGATCATCACAGCCGGCATCGCGTGCACTCACTCGCGAGGCCATCGACCCTTCGTCGCCGCCTCTCGCGGTGTTTGCATCCATGCCTTCGCCGCGTTCTTTTTGAGACACTTTCTATATTTGTTATTATTGCTTATTTTAGATAGTTTCCGTTTATAGTCATTTCTATTTTAGGGTTTGTGCCTTTTGCATGCTTGCATGGGCTAGCCCACTAGGCTCGACTCGGCACATCCGATGTCTCGCCCTAGTATTTAAGTCAAACTATGTTATTTGTTTTAGCACGTTTAATTTTAATCAAGGTTTCAAGTAGAGTGTTTATCCTCCTTCCCTTGATCGGACGTCACCCCTCTATCTTCGCATCCTCATACCCTCCGTCGCCGACGCTACGGAAATTGCTTGAACCTTCAAGCCAAGTCTTCCTCCGCATCTCCCTTCCTCCGTAGTCGACGTTACGACACCAAAGATTTGTCTTTCAAGTCACCTATCACTCCATTCAATCGCTTCCGCCATCGCTATCCATTCACAACATCGCGCTTGCCCTCGCCATCGACGTCGTCTTTGCTGTCGTGACCCTCATCGTGACACTCAGCCTCACCGACACCGCGATCTTCCAGACCACCTCCACCGGACTCGCTTCGCAGCACCACTGTGTCCGATAACCTCTAAAAGGAGTGACTTATCGTCCAAGACTAGATCCAAAGGTGTCGCCTTTGACAATTGTATTGTCATCGGAGGCAAGAACACATCAGAACCTCAAGATACAACTCTAATTCACAACAATCATCATAGATGTTTTTACCATTGAAAGCATTGAATGCCA
The DNA here is from genome assembly GCA_027886185.1 of Rheum nobile. NCBI lineage: Eukaryota > Viridiplantae > Streptophyta > Magnoliopsida > Caryophyllales > Polygonaceae > Rheum > Rheum nobile. The sequence goes on along the minus strand of WOAB01000738.1, from coordinate 110,837 downwards.
TTACAACAGATTCTTTGGTCTGGAAACGGATTCGTGAATGGTACTCACATTCAGAGTCAAATATTTCCAATTCCTCTAAAATCCCAATTCTAGAAAACACCCTATCCAATTCCACACAAGAAATTGGATATTTCTCATAGTGAATCTTGATAAAAATTGTGCGTCTTGTACCTGATTATCACTTGTGTGCTCTTGATAATCAATTGGGCTGCAATAACCAAGTCTCGTAGCATCTTTCTCGACAAACACCGGTTGTAAATTTGAAATTTCAAGACGAAGGAAAGCCGGCTCGGGTCCTTTAGTTGCATCAAGTTCCATCTGTGAATCATCCCAAAGCTTGGATGTTGTTGGGCTTGTTTGTCTCACCTTAACCAGATTCCTCACCAAATCAAACAATTCTTCCCACTTTTCATCCATACTCTTCGGCATAAATCGCGCATGGTCCTCCATGGCCAGATCTGGAACTCAATCAACTCGATCGATGTTTAGATCAAAAAAATTGGGCAAAACGAATCCAGAAAAATCGCACGAGAACCGAATAGCTCTGATACCAATTTGTCATGTCCTGGACATGACAAGGGATGATTTGATAAAAGGAAGGGGAAAGATAGAGATTGAGGAGGAATAAGATGAAGAACAGAGGAAGAGAGATGTAGGAAAGAGACAGAAAAAGAATATAAAAGAGGGGAGGAAGAGAGATTAGAAAAGGGATTATTTTGATATTTCATTTGATAGCCTCTCAATTGCATATGTGATGGGTATTTATACTATTCTACTAACCCCCTAAATGTCATATATGACATATAGCCATATTTTGTTGGACTTGCATATAGCCCAGTAGGATGAAATCATGCTGAGCAATAAACTGGTAAAGGGCCCATGGGCCACACATATATATCCGGACCACTTTGAACTATTCCTTTTGCCCAATCTATGCAACTGCAATTAATCGCCCTTTTTTATTATTCGAAATTCATGAAATATAAGTTACAGCCTGAACATTTGACATGTCAACCATAGACTTTAGTACATAGTTCCATCATGAACCTATAGATGATCGATTTACTCGCATTTACTTTTACCCTATCAATAAATTCCACTACAAATTTGAATATAAGTCGATCCAAAAACTATAGTCTATATATTAAGGTCCTGTTTGGTTGTAACTTATGAAAACGGTAACAGAAAGAAAACGATCTTAGTTCATTTTAACATCATGATACAATAATTAAAATTTTCATCTTAGATTGGAATTCTAAAATTTGTGTGTCAAGAAAAATGAGAAAGAGAATAAGTTCATTCATTAATTTAAAACCCACCCTAGTATTGGTAAAATGAATACATGTATTTGGATAATTATGATAATTAATGTATTGGTTAACTCACAAAATTATTGTAAACTTTTTGGTATATGATTAAGTTTCCCCCCAAAAAAGATGTATTGGTTAACTCAAAGATCGTCCACAATCGCTTGGTAGTTAGAGATGTATGGATTCTAATAAAACTAGTATAATATACGTGCCTTGTATGAGATTTATTTATTTTTTCTTACATTTAAAAAAAATAGTATATCAAAATTATAAATTTCATCTATATAGAATTGTTATAGAAGTAGATGAATGATAATATAAAAAAGAATTAATTGAATAAAAAAATATTAAAGATATTGACAAAATATTATCGAAAGAGAGGTTGTTACCATTTATCGTGTATTTTCAATAAATTATATTATATTAACATATAATATAAAATTTGGTCAATATTTTAATATTAAAAACTATAAGTGATAATATTAGTTAAACATAAATATATGTACTTATAGCAAAATTCTAGCTTTAAAAGTGACTTGTTGAAATGCTATATTAAAAATATGTTAGTTTAATATTAATTATTCAAAAATATCACAATATCAATCATATTAGCTCAAAAATGAAAATAAGAAAAATAGAAATAATTTAATGACTAATTGTAAATCATAATTTAAAAAACATCAAAAATATTGAAATAAATAAGTTTGAGATAGTTAGAATATACCAAAGGTTATTCATGTTTGTTATGATTAGTTTATTTAAATGTGTATATGTATTTTAAGAGAAAAAAAAGTTTTAAAATTCAATTTTTTTGGAATAATTGAAATATACGTTAAATAATTAGTGCTAATAATTATTATATCATTTTTTCTAACCTATGCCCTAAGGCCATATGTTAAGAATTCTCGTTTTGAAAACCATTCCCTAAAAAGTAATGTTTAAACCCTTTTACAGAATATTAAAATTCCTGATATAATCACATCTAACAAAATCCTTCTAAAATTAAGTGTTTAACCTATGCCATAATCATAGTTTAGAAAAAAAAAATTGTATCTAACATGTTCTTAGTTATTTTATGGTGTAAAAATTATCATTGGAGTAGCAACGTAGTTAATACGACGATTTATATCGGAAAGAAGAGTGAAATTATTATAAGATTTGCCATGTTATTAGAATTAAGATAAAATTGCCATGTTCTTAAAAATAAGATTTGCTAAAAAATAGTTGAGGTATTTTCTTCACTTTTTAAATTATTATTATATTAAATAAAGAGTAAAATATACATTAACAAAGAGATCTTAACTAGCTATCCCATTAGGAACATTAACATTTCTACATGATTTCTAATATATTTCTATATTTCTTTTTATATTTTATTAAATTATCTATTTTAAATTTAATTATGATATATAATCAAATATTGAAGCAAATATGAAACATAAAACATCAATAGTCTAGCCAAATAGATAAAAAAAACTTAATAAAACTCAAACTTTGAATCAATTTTATTTTTACTTTTTATTGATAAGAGATCCAACCTATTACAAATAGACTACCACGAATATATAGTTAGTCACGAAAAATGATATCAACCTTATGCCCTTATTCACATCAAGCCAAAATCACTATTCCATATCAAGCCAAAATCACTACTATGGAATACGAAAAATTATCAATAATAAATTATAATTTAAATATTTTTTAATGATACGGTATTATCTCATATATATAATTATGTTCAATTTTAAAATTTTCTTATATATATTTATGAAAAATGATCTTTGACGCTTTACCACATAGTGACAAAATTATCAAGTAAATATATTATATTTAATATTCGACAGTAGTCTAAAACAAACTCACTAAAATAAAAACAAAAAGTTTTCAGTATTGTATAACTATTTTTACTATTTATCAACCACCAACAAATAACAATATCTTTATTTTAATGAAGTATCACTAATTAAGATAATTTTATATACATACAAAAATTATAATAAAGAAACAACAATAATGTATTATATCACCTATGAGTATATATTAGTTAAAAATTATCACTAACAAATTCAAAATGTAAAAATAATTATATTAGCAAATAATATCAAATTCACATAATAATATCCACAATAACTATAAAATTGACCATTTATTATAATAATATTATATAACAAAAATAGTTTAATTAATTATATGTATACATTACTAAATAGATATAAAATCATGTAATACAAATTCTATAAGAAAAGTATTTTTTTGTTATGATAATTTTTTTATTATATTTATTGTTCTAGTATGTGAAAATATTATTTAAAAGTTGATCATAATTTTTCTTAATAATTAAAATAGATTTATTAAGTAATATTTATAAAATAAACCCAATGTTTGGCTCGGGTGAAGATCGTCCACAATCGCTTGGTAGTTAGAGATGTATTGATTCTAATAAAATGGATCGGCCTATCTACTGGTACCTAATCCATTGATAAATTGTACTTAGTGTAGCTAGCACGGGTTATTTATTACACCACCAACAATAAAATATGTACGTAGCACGGGTTATTTGTTTAATTAAAGTTTAATTTGTTTCTCTTTGTGAAGAAACACAGCGATATTTATTGAATTTAAAAATCAAAAGAGAATTGTCACTAAATGATGTAAAGACGGAATATAAAAAAGCATAGTGCATAATATTGAATGATTGATGCCCAATTGCCCACTTTTAATTTGGTCAATAATTCGTTCGTCAAAACTTTATGAATTAGTAATCGTGTGCCTCATTCTAGCTTTAGCTCGTTTCTCACCATTCATATTGGAGTTCAAATGGCGCCTTTTCTCCCACTTTTGCTCTAAATGAAAATACTTAGTGTTACACATACATACACAGAGAATATGATACACCGTTGATCGATCTTTGCTACATGATAATATAATTCAAACTTAATTCATTGTTGTTATATTTTGGCACCTAAATTATATTTGACATTATTTCTTGGATGGATGAAGTTTGGATTAGACAAAATTAACAAAACGAAACTAATTGAACTGAGGCGATCATGTTGATGACTGGCGATCATGTTGATGACTGGTCAGTTTGGATTTCCTCATAAAATACATTAAAATATATTATCTTATATTAAATTATCAATTTAATATAAAATAATGTATTTTAATACATTCTAACGAGAATCTAAATGGATCTAATTTAATTGAGATGGATTGCAATTGTTCAACCCCTGCTGATTTGTTTTTTCACTATATGCTTTTTATCCACATTCCAGGGTCGGGCGTCAGCCCACTACATGTGGGTGACTGAACAGGGCCCCCAAAATTTTGGGGCTCCATATTTATAATTTTTAGGTCCAGTCTAATATGTATATTTTTTTTCTATCAGTAAAATTGTCCAAACCCTATAGAAACAGCCTCCAAGAAAACATGTTCTTTCTTTTCCCACTCTTCATCTCTTCGATTCCTGAATTCCATCATTGATTTTGTCCCCACTCCCCAAATTCGACTTCAATTTCGCCGACTCCTTATTCTTCGATTCCCGATTCAAACCTAAACATTTGATCTCTCCAAAGCACAATTACAATGAAGAATCATGTATCTTGATCGATTTTTGGTGTTCATAAATTAGGGTTTCCCCTCTCTTGCTCGTTCATCAACAATTCAATTCAATTTTCAATCAGACCTACTTTGGTCGAACTCTTGTGTTCAATCAGACCTATGTTGATCGATTTGGGTTCATTGGTTCAATCCGACCTACTTTCTGCACAATCTGGATTTTGGTCAAAATTTTGTGTTGCTTCAAATCAATTTTCAGGTATGGTTTGATTGTCGTTCCTGCGAAATAGTCTGATTGTTTGAACCACGATTAACTGAATTAAATTGGATTTGTGTCTTTCTTCTATAGGATAACTGGATAAGTGGTCTACTGTTCTTCACTCTTCAGCAAACTGCATACGCGTTAGAACCATCCTTCTCTCAATTCAAAGCCTTTTGGGAGGTTTGTATTTGCTATACTTTTTAATTATTATTCTTCCCCTCTTTATTTGTTCAAAAGTGCCTTTTATAATTTGGAGTTGCAGAACCTAATAGGCTAATAATGACACATAATTTATTAATTATTTAATTTAGATGGTAATTAGTTTCACTTGTTGCCTTGTTGGATGTAGATTTGAGGTTTTGAGTAATTTTATTTCTGTTTCAATTGTAGTGTAATTAAAAAAAGAAAATTGGAGAAAGAAGAATCATGGCTAGAATTGTAAAAAGGGCCTCTAAAATAGATTACATATTAGAGTTGTAAAAGGGGTCTCTAAAATAGATTGTAACAGGGTCTCCAAATAGTAAGAAACGGCCCTGCCACATTCACTTCCAGATCGACAAAAAGTTAATTAGTGGGAATCGTTATAATAAAGTATAAAAAGATATATATTCAACCGGCACAAACGATCCCATCCCATCCAATTCAGTGAAAGAATATATAAATGGGTTTCGACAGCACAATAATTTAGCACTGTAATTAAGTACAGATCAAAGAAGACCTATATAGGATAAACGAGGTTTGGGTATTGGATGGAGGGTGTCGTGAAAGTGAATTGTGAAAGCAATTACTTATGAGATATACATATATATATAATTCCACAAAATAATCCTTTATTATAGTGCAAGTTGGGTGTGATTAGTGACTTGTATGAAGAAAAAGGGGGTGTTATTAGTGTGATTAGGTCAAAACATTCACTCTCCATTATAGAATAAGAAAGCGATGTTTGATATATATGTAGCAATCATCCTGGCCTAAATAATGCACAATTTTCGATATCCATGGTTATCAAACCATATAAGACTATATATTATACCGAGCCCACTTCAACACGTACGTGCGATTTGTACGTGTGCTTACTTAGTGTTTTTATGACTTCGAATATATATATATGATGCTATGTATCCTTAATTACTTGAAACTATATTCGGGGCTCTTTGCATTACCAAAATTTAGGATTTATTAAACTCGTAGCTAAGCTGATTAGTATAATTTTCAGCCCGGCAAATCCATTGAGCATTTTATTTAACGTGACATTTCTTCAGTTTTTCCTATGTGTAAAATTTTCTTAGCTAGGTTACAGTCCCACAGAGAAAGCAATATATTTTATACTTGTTCGAGAAAAAAAGTTTGATAAAAAAAAAGTAATTAATGTTTGAGATGGAGACAATCAACTAAAGGCATTGAACATGCAATAAGCTAGCAAGCAACGACAATTAGGGACGGGCACAAAAAACCAAAATCGAAAAATTGTTTCGAAAAACCGGCATATTTTTAGATTAATTGTACTAATTTTTTTTTAAAACTACGGTATGGTTAACCGACTGAAAAAAATATGGTTATTTGATACGATTACGGTTAGTGATAATTTTTAGTTTGGTTAACCAATTAACCGAACATATAGATAATATGTTTTTATAAAGAGAATAAGTTAATTTAGTGACTATGGATACATTTCAATGATTCTCTTACTGTTTGGTTAATGGTTTGAATTTTCTTAGTCTCCTCTCTTTCTAATTTCTATTGTTGTTTTTTGACTATTCTTCTATGCTTTGAATAATCTCTTTGTCTTTAGTTGAATTAATAATGATTTAGATTATATAAAATAACCAATAAATGAACTTATAACAATACCAATCTAATCTTGTGGTATTGTGTAGTGACTTTTGATATATAAACGAGTGTATTTGTCATATTTTCTACAAGTATAATAGAATAATTTATTATAAGTTTATTGGCAAAGAGGGTCTTAGGCTACGATCGTATTACATATGGAAACTAATAGATTAAAATTTGTCCATACTTTAAACCATATTGACTATGTGAAGGATATTTTTATTCTAATCAAAGTTGATTCGCCTACCAAATTAACATTATAGTTTAAATATCTCACTTGATATTAATGGTTTATGCTTTAATCAACCCAAAAGAGAGAAGAGTAATGAAATTAGAACGAAGATAAGTATTTTTTTAATGAATTAGTAGTTAAGAACCAATAAATAATAATATATTTTTGTTAAAAAAACAAGTGTTTCGTCAATTTTTAAAATCTTGATTAACCAATTAATCGTATCGAAATATTGGTTAATCGATGCCCGGTTAACCGGATATTACAGTACGGTTATGTTATTGAAAATTAAGTAATCGAAATATCGGTTAATCGCACTCCGGTTAACCGAAACACGGTTAACCGCCCACCCTAACGACAATGGTTCAAGGAGTGGATTGTGCAGTCTTGTACATGGACCGTGCGATCCTTATTGGAGTATGTTCTACTCCATTTGTTTTGGCGCGAGGGCCGGACAATTAGTGATTTCAAGAATTTCCGAATACCATTTGTGTTAACATTTTAAGACAATATGTAGGGTTTTTAATATCCGTTCTTGAATTAACCTAGTTAACTCTTTTTCTTATATATACTCTCTCATATCAATTATGAAAATCAATTTAAAGGATTTGAACCAAGCTAGTATACGTGGTCGAGTCTTTCTTTATACCAAAAGCTGTCGGCTTTTCCTTGCTTTCTAATTCTTATATTTGTTCGTGTGATTTCTTCCATTGACAAAGGAGACAAAGTTGCATTGCCTTATAGATGGGACCGAAGCGACAAGCGAAAGAATTAGTCACGTTCGCATCAATCACTTAACGATGCCACTTCAAATGATGGAACTCTAAATTTACATAATTGCGTAGGTGGATAAAGGCGAATTCACGCATATGAACAATTAAAATATGATGAGCTGAGCTGAGCTGATAAACACAAGGCCGTGCATGTAAGAACGCACATGCTTATATAAGTTTAGTATGTTCATTTCTAAAACCAATTGATAATATATTGGTAAAGTAGCCCATTAAATTTATAAATTAAGCTTGTGTTTCTAGCTCTCAACTTTATGGTAAGGTTATATATGCATACGCTCTCTCAAGTGTAAATTATAGATCAATTAACACTTGATAATATATAAAGGTTGATAAGTCAAATAATATCTTAAGGCCGATAATTAAACCGAACATATTTGTTCATATCACGTCCTCATAAACAAATAAGCCAATACAAAATAAACTTAACCAATATAAACACATGCAAATGTGCATATTATTCCAGTACATGAACCCAATATGATTTAATTCCTAAGATCAACTGACAATAACTAAAACAGCTCACTTACATATATACTTGGTTTTCTCACTTTCAATGTGAAGAGGTTTTATATATTCTGAGAGGAACAAACTAGTAGTGAACTACATGGAAGTATAATGATAATCTAAAGGAGTTTTTGTAGGAAATTATCCGTTATATGTCATTTTTTGCACGAAATCACCCGTTATATCGATATTTATTTTAAACCACCCAATTATTTATCTCCGTTAACGCAAAGCCACCAAGAGCCATATGTCGTCCACTTTGCCGCTTAAATGTGTAAAATGTCCCTTTTGCCTTTTTTTTTTTAAAAATTTACGGGTTTCTACCAGGCTTCACGAGATGATATGGGCGATAATTTGAGGACATGAATATCTCTTTCTCCCTCCCTCCGGTCTGCTATTTGCCCCAAAAAAGAGAGCGAAGTCGAGGCGATTTTCAGTCGATCGCGAGGTTCATCGTGGGTGATTTCTGGGTGAATATCGGGAAATTGGGGTTTAGGGTTCTCAGTTTCTCAGTTTTCTAGGTGGAATTTGGGATTTGGGGTTGTTGAACAATCGAATTTGGGGTTTAGTGTTCCGAACGGGAATTTAGGGTTGTTAATTTGGGGCTTTTTTTCCAATTTGGGGCTTTTCTCCTAGCGAAGACGATTCCAACAACTGAAAGAAATGCGAGGAAGAACCGGCGAAGGGAGCTAGAGCGAGGAAGAACAGCGAGGAAGAACTGGCGAGGAAGAATTGTAAGCTTCGTTGATGGTCTCCTCCTGTCGTGTCTTCTCCTCCCTCTCAAAATAATCTGGCCATCAGGTTCAAAATAAGGAGACAGAGGTTTTAGAAGAGATATATCAATTTGTCGGCACAATATCGCCATCCTTAAATTGCGATATATCATCGGGTTCAAAATGACATATATTCCCCTAAATTAAAAAAAATGAGGGCAAAAGGGACATTTTACACATTTAAACGGCAAAGTGGACGGCAGATGGCTTTGAGTGACTTTGCGTTAACAGAGATAGATAATTGGATTATTTTAAATAAATATCGATATAACGGGTGGTTTTGTGCAAAAAGTGATATATAACGGGTGGTATCCTGCAAAAAAAACCCTAATCTAAAAGGTTAAATTATGATAATGATATCTCACGGCATGATCGACCTTAATAGTATAATCCTTTTTTTCAAGAGAATTCGGATTTTCGCAAACGTGGACCAAACTACGGGTTTGTTTGGTAAGGGTATTTATAAAGACTTGTTTGGTTAAAAAGTACTTTTTTGGGAAAAATAGTTTTTGAAATTTGGATGGTATGGGAAAATGTGTAAGGAGGAAAAAAAGTACTTTTTGTAAATAAAGACCTTATAAGTACTTGGCCAAACAAGGCCTACAACAGAGTGAACAAACAATCAGACATACCATATAATTAATATTCGAATTTGGTCCATTTTGTTCTAGGTTCCGTTTGGCAAAACTTTTTTGAGATTCACGGAGCTTGATTTTATTTTTAATCTACTCGATGAGTGTTCGGTAAAAAAATGTCAATCTAGTTTAGGGAGCTTATAGTAGATTAATGTAGCTTAATTTTTCCATTTTTTTAATGTGACCCCCTAGATTGTTGAAGATTAACAAACTGGATTTTACATTTATCTCATTTCAGCTTGTAATACCGAACACCAACTACTCCCTCCGTCCCATATTATAAGCAACATTTGGGAACGCGCCACTGTTCACTGTTGAAGCTTCGGTTTAATATTTCTTCCAATATATAAGAAAAAACATAGTCATGTGGAGTCTTGTTTGATTCGTCTCAACGAGTACTTTAATAATATCAAAAAATTATAAGTTTTAGGGTTATGTAATTAGAGATATTAACGATACAAAACCCGCCTCGGTGGATGTGTCCGAGTCAAATGGGGCTTATATTTTGGGACAGAGGGAGTATAATTTTTAAATAATTAAGCTAATAAATTCAGCTTCAACTAGTCATTCAGTTTCAGCTACTTATTCAGCTTCAACTCTCATTTCTGCCGGATTTACCGAACAGAGCCCTACTCGTGTTCATTTACGTATCTTGTTGTCTATTTATCCAACCACCGAATTTTAACTTGGTATCAAATTTTGAATTTGTGTTTATTTTTTAGTTTGTTTAGGCTTAGTTTATCACGATGACATGATATGAACTAGCTTCTTAGGCTTTTTAAGACACTGTTTGGGCTTAGTCCATCACTATGAAGTGATTTGAGCTAGTTTGTTGGGCTTATCGGACAACAGTTGCACTTGAGGGACGTGTGGAGACACATCGGAAGTTGGAAACTAAACAAGGCTAGTATATAAGGTTGGTGATTACTCGTCCTTTAGTCAATTGATTTTAGGATTGAACCCAACGGACTTATAAATAGGATTTATATCTACTCTTTAAGTATTTGTGTATGCACGCACCCAGTCTATCGATTCACCGATTTTCACACGATTGATTACACATTTATTCTCAACAATACACTAGTTCACATATGAATGTTAAATATACTTGCTAGTTGAGCCATTTAATGTTGAGTGATTTTGGTAAATGTCCTTCTATAAGATGAAATTAAGATAATAACTCTCAAAATAAATATATTAGATCAATGATCGAAGTGTCATCAGAAGGTCTATGATCGTTGACCGACGATCATCAGACTAATGAAAGTGATCAAGGGTCAACGACCGATGATACTTTTAAAATGTCATTAAAAGCTTGTTTGTTATCGATACCAAAGATATGAGATATCGGATATCGGTATTGATATCAAAATATGATTATGAGTGATATCAAGGTATCGGATATGAGTTTAGATATGAATGATATTTATGATATACCCAATTCACGAGAGATATCAAAATAACACTTTGGTATCACTTTGACATCACTCATACTCATACCTTGATACTCATATCTGATACCAAACAACATATATCATTTTGGTATCGATATCAGGATTATAACAAATACAGATATTGATATCAGTGATGTTCATACCCATACATAATATCAATACCAAACGGATCCTAAATTGATGACCCGTGAGAGTTAATAAGCAAAAACTAAAATTTTGAAAAAATAATTAATAAAATAAATGATTTTTAAATACTAATAAGCCAAAATCAGTGTTCCATAATCGACGTGTCCTACCCAAAATCGAAGATATATGATCGACATCGAATATTATCTTTATAATGGATTAATGATAAAGGAATACGATATTGTCTTTCATATATTAATGATAAAGGAATACGAATATTATCCATAATCAATAAAATTTACGGGTGAGGAATTTTGGAATTAGAGAGTTGGGGGGATTTGCCTTTAATTTTTCTTGATTGTGATGATGTAATTATACATCATGCATCACGATTCACAACATAAGTGCAGTGGCAGTGGCATGGACTGTACCGTTACCTCACTGTATAAATTATCACTCATTATTCAATTAATTAAATCAACTACTCCGTATTTTCCTAATGGGGATCGGGAGGAATATAATCCGCAAAATCAAAACCAAACCCCACCTGATTATAATTTAATTCCTAATATATCCCTCTCAAACCCACAATGAAAGGGAAATGAAGAGCGACAGATTCAAATATAAAATACATCGGATTACATATAATTCAGTCACTAAATTAAGATCAAGTGGATCTGGTTCGCGTGTAGCATTCATTTTTGTTCGTAATATAATAATTAAGAATCAGGTACTGATTACAACTAACAGGCTGTTATAAACTAAAAGAAAGAAAGAGATTTGAGAAAAGAAGAGAGAACAATGAAAGAGTAAAAATATGTATTTTTAGACTTCCAATGATGATATATATAGGGTTTACAATATTTAACTCATAAATCAACTTTAGAATTTAATGGGTTTTATCTTATGTACATCCAAATACATAATATTATAACACTCCTCCTTGTATGTACATCACTAACTGCCTCGTTAAAAACCTTGTCTGAAAAAACTCAATGAGATAAAAACCAAGACTAAGGAAAAAAGAGTGCAGTTGTAATTCTTCCCCTCAATTAACATTGTTTCACTGAATCTGCTGAACTGGTCCTCCCCTCGACTCAAAGTTCATGAGTGTAGATTTTTTTTTTTTGGTCTTGATCGTCTGGTTTGATCGGGCAAAGCCGTTCTACGTCCAGACCGGGGTACTGTTGGCACACAAAGTGGTAGACCCCTCCCAACATCAGTGTCTCCATACACGCCTCCAGTAAGAATCGAACTCGAGACCTTTGGATAGAACGCTTAAGGGAGCTAATGTCAAACCACTAGACCAACTGAATGTTGGTAGCTCATGAGTGTAGATAGATATCGTCAATATGTAAGTGATTGAGTGTGGAGTGATGCATGACCTTCATATATCTCTATTTTCACATAAATCTCGGTTCTTCAAGAACTTGCATGTACATACCTGTATCAAAAATATAAATACAAACCAATACAGATAACTATTTCCAAATCAATGATTTACATATGTAACTGGTCCAAAACATATCACTTTTAATATACAAAATTTAACTTTGCTTGAATCGCCTTTTTCAGTTCTACCAATCATCATTGTCGACGTATTTCCATTGATCAAGAATCATTAACCTTCTCGTATGTCACTTCTGGTGCAAGTACTTATTCAAACAGCATTGCTAAGGACAAGCGCATTTGAGTCCTTCCGAAATGGATTGTAACAAACATTTCGTACTTGTCCTTTAAAGTCCTTGATTACGATGTGTAATCTGAGACAAGATTTTCTTGAAGAACTTATCTCAAGAAATGTCACGTGTCAACAATTAACAACTTGTTAATTTGCAATATATTATTCCTCTTCAGAAAAATTGAGCTTCAGATATAGTTTAATAGTCTCTCACGCTTCTGGCGTAACTAAGACTCCCTTGTAGTGGATTGGTCTGGAGTTACTACAAGAACCTCCAAATGAGTTGGGCATTTCAGTTGGTATATGTGACTCCGTCACATTCTTGGCTTTTAGCAAATGCAATTTATATCATCCTAGCTATATCATTATGTATACGATCCGTTGAACTTCTGGTTCATGTTCGTTTAACCAAGGATATAAAATTATCGAGCATTTGCATTCCTTGCAATTTCTTATACATATTAGTCTCATTGTCCGCTCTCCCTAAAGTTGGGATTTTATTTCTTCAAAATGATAATCTTGATACCGAGCGATCACCCAATATAAGCTCTAGGTATTCAATAATCTACAGAGACTCCTACCCTCGTAGAATCCCAACTTTCCTTGTGGCATTAATTTAGTTCATTTAGGGTGAGAATGGGACGTACACCGCATATCTATATACGTTCGGTTCTCTTCTAGAGATAATTTTCAATTAGGGGAATACATCATGGTCAGTCAAAGTCAAACTTAATTCTCGACATTCAAATTTTATATGACCCCTTATGGTCAACGATTCTTCTAGATCGTTTCATGTATTAGCTTTAACCCAGCTATGATTGATGACCATATAAATAACGATTGTACTTTGTCGTCCTATTAAATAGTGTGAGCTACCCGATGCTCGACCGTTACACTACTTGATTGATTTCTTTCTCCCACTTTATGTTTCGTTTGACCAATGTGTTGAGACATTAATCAACATAATAAAATATATGAACAATTAGCATTGGTCCATATGACGGTGTTATTAGTCCTCATATGTATTCTTGAATATGTCAAGAAACATGGAGACTATGCATTTACTCTTTACATAATCGACATTGTTACCAAGAAAACAAGTCGTGTATTTACGATCACTCTAAGACAAGGACTCCATGTCCTAGGATCCTTAGGTCCTTTAGTAGGTGTTTGTGGTGAATTTCTAATGATCCCGCACATCATTGTTTCACTTGAGTGATCGAATCCATTTTTGCCACAAAGAAATAGTTTTTCCATCAACTAACTTCTAGTTAGAAATTTTTATATGATTCAATGGGTTATCGTATATACCTCGTGTGTGAAGTTTCCTATGAACTTTTAGATAGATATTCGATATTTTCCTCACTCATGAATTCTGCATGATAAACCATTTGTTGAATATCTTTTCAAATGATCAACAAGTTTGTCATGAACTTGTAAACATAGAGTGTTACTCATTTAATATATTGTTCTTTCCAATAATAAGATAAACCTCTTCTGGAGACATGAATGAGAAACTATTTCTAAACCTTATATTTCACACTTGGTTTTTGCCATTTTACAGGATAAATAAACTTCTGGTTTATCAAAATGGTATAAGTAATAATGGCATTATCGACAATATTTCCCACCATTGAAATTTCCATATGGGTGATCCTTTAATATTTGGAATATCATCAACTCAAAATTAGATAAATCTCTACCTTGATTTCTAACTTTTGAATAAAAATAGATGCCTTAAAATATGTACTACTACCATAGTACAAAATTGACATATGATCATGAAACTATTCGGGAGTATATAGTGATCTCTAAATTGTCAAAATATTGAGTCTTAATACTCTAATAGAGTTGATGATGGTATGATATAATCATTAGTTTAGCACAATTTCACAGGAATTCCAAGTGCTAATTCTTATCCCAAATTCGTTTAGCTAAATGAATTTTAACACTTAAACCACGTGTTAAATTGTTTCTTCTGGAAACCCTTAAAAATTTGGCGTTGCAATCATAGCAACTATTCCAAAATAAATTAAAGAACTAAAACACTATTAAAAGAAGATAAATTCATCATTCTTTCATTTCGAGGAATCATGTCACTTCAGGGACAATTTGATTTTATGTGTACATCCACTCCCAAGGATGAATTTATTATTTTACTATAAATACATAAAATATGTAAAAGTAAACATATTTAATGAAACAAAAAAATAACACAAACAACATTACTTAAATAGATAGGATTGTTGTCAATTTCGGGTGACTAGAAATTAAAACACCAAATTTATTGATCCGTTTATAACCTACTACAAGAGGTTCTTTCTAATATATATTTTTATTATCTGCTTCAGGAGATGATATTTTCTATAGTTACTCACTATAATGAGTAATATGGTTTATTGTTTCGTTTACTTCGGGAGATAGAGCTTATCACTATAGGGATGATTTTGGATTTGTCTATACCTTGACAAATATATATGTGTGCATCCACTTCAAGGAATGTCAATTATCATATCAATTTAAGAACTATATAAAAGAACACATAAATTATAATCAACAATGAAATAAACAAACTAGTATATGACAAGAATAAGTTAATTTGAGTCTTTTATTTATATCTACTTTCAGGAATAATATACGTTACTACGGGGACATCGTTTGACTCACAATGTGTATCCACTTCAAGAGATAAAGTAAAGTTACAAAATAATATCACTTCAGGGATTGAAAGTTAATCACTTCAGGGACTGACAATTATTCACTTCAGGGATTGAAAATTATCACCACTTCAGGGATTGAAAATTATCACTTCAGGAATTAAAAATTATCACTTCAGGGACTGACAAGTAATCACTTTAGGGATTGAAAATTATCACTAAAGGAAGGATTGAAAATTATCGCTTCAGGGACTGACTGAAATTTATCTCTTCAAAGGCTGACCGAAAACTATCGCTTCAGGAACTAAAATTTATCGCTTTAGGGACTAAAATTTATCGCTTAAAAAATTGAAACATATATCACTTCAGATATTGAAACATATATCGCTTCAAGGATTGAAACATATGACAATAACAATTACGTAGTATATATTAATACACAAAACAATTACATAAAAAAAAAGTTCATCAAATTACATACAGTAAACAAGAAAAATAAAATCATCAAATGTGACTCCATACTAAAAGTTTGGTTCAAATTCCAAGATACATAATGTCTAGCTATTAAAAAGAAGACGATAAAAAAATCTAAGATCTGCACAATCAAAGTCGGGACTAAAATTCATCAAATGTGATTTTTCATGTCTTTCGAGAAATAAATATGATGGCCACTTCATCGCAAAGACGGTTCAGAAGAGTTTCTTGAAGATATTCGAGCTAATTTAGAATTTATAATTATCATCCGTAAGGATGCTATAGACTGAGAAACCGTCTCTTCTGTAGTTTTCAGTCTAATTTTTACCTAATAAAAAATAATCGATAATAGCTAAACCGATGCAAATCTTTAACCATGATCAAACAATCCGATATAACCCCATATATACAACTCCCAAAACAGCAGCAAATAGATTTCACACGAACAAAATTTGAGCATCATCCACCAGAACACATCACCTTCTATTAAGTAGAGCATGCCGCAAAGAGAGATCATATCTACAACCACAATAAAAAAAAAACGTTCCAACATATAGATCTACCATCAAGACTAATATCAATCGATCGAAACCGAAGAACAACAATATGAGCAAGAACAGAACATCAAACAAGGAAGCAAGTAAAATTATATACATGTAGCAATCATGTTGATAACGTGATATAAACTAAGAAATAGAAAGTGATTTGAGAAAAGAGGATAGAACAATGAGAGAATAAATATATGTATTTTTAGACTTTTAATGAAGGTATATATAGGATTTACAATACTTGACCCATAAGTCAACTTTAGAATTTACATGAGTTTTATCTTATGTACATCCAAATACATAATATTATAACACATGCTCCAGTGTCAAAGTTAAATTAGACTAGTTTAGCTGGCCCTAACAAAAAATAGACTAGTCTAGGAATTTGTTTATCTTTCTTAAAAAGTATATAGAAATTTAATAATTAAGATTTAAGATTTAAGGTTTAAAATTTATGATTTAGGGTTTAAGATTTATAATTTTGAATTTAGAATATAAAAAATAAGGTAAAATCTAGAGGGTTGGTGATCCTAAGGATCATCCAATCATCCTACGCTAGTTTAACATGGTAGGTAAATTTTAACAATTTTGGAGCTAAAGTAGGATTGATTAATAACTTTTTTGGATAATTTAAAGTTTGTTGAAATATAAAGTTCATCTCACGATGAAACTATAGCCAATTGATTTTATAATGGAACTCAATGAGCTTTTGTATTGAGTTCAGGGACGGACGCAGGATTTTAGTCCAGTGGGGGCTAAAATCCTGAAGAGAAAAAAATATATCGTTTATCTTAAATAAAGACTTAATTTCAAAGTTTATTATCTATTTAAGTCTAATTTCTACCGTACAAAGACAAATTTAATTTCAAACAACAAACACTATATTCAAATCTCAAATGAAATTTTATTTAAAATTGATTAAAAAAAAATACACAAATCTAAAACAAATTTCATCATTACTTACTACTTTTACTGTGTAATTTCAACAAATTTGTATAAAAATTGAATTTAAAATTACAAATCTATAAACCCTAAATTTAAAAAAATTAACAAATAAGAGTAGATATAAAAAAAGTATTACATTTTTATTGAATAATTTGTGTGCAATTTTGAATAAGTTGTGTTTCATTTGTATTTTTTAGGATTATGCATAACAAATCCTATATATAAATTATATTAAAAAAATTAGAAAATATATATATATTATTTTGAAAACTTTTAAAGAAATTTTTAAGAAAAATTTACAAAAATGTTTGAAAAAAACAAAAAAAATGTTTTTTTTTTATTTTTTTTTTCAAAATCCCAGTGGGGGCTACAGCCCCCACTAGGCCCCACCTGTGTCCGCCGTTGATTGAGCCTAACGTGCATATGCGCTTGTATGTTCCCGCGCCTAGTTTATTAGCCCATGGACTTTGACATGGTATTAATGCTAGTTTTGTTCTGAATCCTTTTGTTAAGTCAATTACTCGCCCGTTACACTTGTACTAGCATGTTGGAACATAAAGTCCATCAAATATCGAGTATGTGTGGATATCAATATTTGATATATAAGCTTAGTGAATTACGTCTATAGTCAGTTAATTTTAATATGAAATCCCACTAAACTTACTATAAGGCCTTAAACTCCTATGTACTTGTACGTTCCTGGCCTCGGTTTATCATCTATGTTTCTATAAGTTAAACCTATATTCCAACGAAATATGTAACTTATTCCTCTCCAGTGGTAGATAAATCAACTAATGAAGTATTTAAGGAAAATGTGAGTAAATTTTCTAGAATATTTGAATGAGAACTATAGTATTATCAAATTCATATTGATGGAACGCGCTATTAGTAAATAGCACTCAATGCGTTGAAGTATCCTCGTTCATTCCCTTCATGACACTCCATCAATGAAGAAGATCGCGCGTCAACAAGAAAGATCAGGAGCGAGCCAACACAAAAGACTGCGAGACAACGCGTCGTCTCGTCCGCAAGCCACAATGTCATTCGACCAATGAAAAGGAGCCATGAGCCAACCACCATTGGACACCACCTCACCCATCCACGACACGTCATCTCATGCAAATCCTCTACGCGACACGCCGCTCCATGTAGAGCCCCGTTGAGTGACATGTCGCCCCTCCTTGCCAGCCGCCACAAGCAGGACTCGGACACTATAAATAGGCTTGATATCGCATACTTGAGGAGACCTTTGGTTGGATCTCCCATTTTTTGGGAGGAAAACAAGAGGTCTGTGTATGATTTTCGTATAAAGACTTGTTGAAATGTAATCGTCAAATGAGGTTATCGCGCCAATTATGAATAAACTGTATTCTTTTCAAATGTGTTCGTGGTTTGATCCATCTTGTATTGATCGCGTTCTATTTGAGGGATGGTCTATGTCGCAACGAGTTTACATTCTAACAGCTCTGAAATGCGGGAACCATCACATATAAACGACGAATTTACATTCTAACAGCTCTGAAATGCGGGAACCATCACATATAAAATGAGAAGTAAGTTATTTTATTAACCAAGCTCAAATAAAATAAGAAAAAATGAGATTTTTCTTCTGTCTGTTTTCAACATATAGGAAGAACATGAAATTGTGTAGCATATCATATCGTGAGACTTGTTTCGACGGACGCTGTAATTGTCTCTCAATCTCTTCGAAATTTGGCGGATACTGATCTCATATAGTTTTATGTTTCCTAAAAAAAATTATTATCCAATTTCCTCTTTGTACAATGTAAAATTTAAGATATCATAGTCAAAATTGAAAAATAGTATAATAAGATATCTTCTATCTTACATTAGTTTTTTTTAAATATATCTTACATTAGCTATCAATAGGGGTGGGCACGAAAAACTGAAAATGAAAAACCGAACCAAAAAAGCGAATCGAAAAACCGATCAATTTTTTGGTTGACCTTATCGAAGAAAAATCGACTTTCGGTTTCGATTAACCGACCGAAATAACTTTTGGTTATCTGATATGGTAATGGTTAGGGTTTATTTGGTCTCGATTAACCGACCAATTAATCAGATGATTTTTAAAATTATAACAAGATAACTAATGTGGCCTACTAGCAGTGGGCACATTCCAAAATAAAATGGGGTGTTTTGCCTTGGTTTGAATCTCTCTAAACGCAGCCATCTTTTTTTTTGTTATGTATAAATAAAATAATGATTGTGACTCATAAGCACAAGAAAATAAAATTGAGTGTGATTTAAGGCCCGTTTGTTTTAAATTGTGGAAACAGTAACGGAAAAGAAACGAATCTAGTCCAATTTAGTGTCATTATTCATTGATCAAAATGATAAAATCATTTCATTTCCCCCTTCATTTGGCACTATGATGGAGGTATTTGTATCCCCAATACAATGATGGATTGTAAAATAATGAAATGGTTTTCTTTCCCCTTTCTCTTTGCACACAAATTTTAAAGCCCTAAGCCAAGATAATTTTTTTTTATCAATGTATCATGATGTCAAAGTGAACTAAATTCGTTTCCTTTTCATTACCATTTTCATAAGATCAAACCAAACGAGACCTTAGAGTTATAATTTATATTGAAAGAGAAACAAATAATTTTGTTAAGTGAAAGGGACAAAACTCATAACAATATACTAACGATTGATTTCATATTCAAAGGGCTTAGTTATTTTACTTATTTGTTAGAATATTTAATATATTTCTAGGATATATATTATAATAGTTATATTTGGATTTAAAAATTGAGAAATAAGAGCAAATACGCAGTTTATCAGCACAAGATATTGGAATTGAGAGAGATTTAGGCTAGAGTACTAATTAATATCGAAGGGAGATTAAAATAATGTGATATTATGATGTTAATATTGTTTTAATTATATAGATGTGAAACAACAACTTAATGGAGATAATTGGTATAAGAGATGAAAGTAAGGAAGAGGGTGTTGAAAGGGTCACCTAGGTTGAACGAGTCTATTCGTTCTTCGAATTTAGTATTACTAGTTCAGTGCCCGTGCCAAGCACGAGATTAAACTTATTGAGTTTTTCTAATAATATGAATGCGAATTTTCGAAGTTGAATAAGTTTTGGGGTACTAACGTTTTTTATAAATCAATGTTCATAAAAAAAATGTCGTACTATAGGAAAGATAACAATAATACGAAATGTCACCATAGTTTCTAACCAAATTTAGACATATATTCAACTATGTTAGTAAACTTTTGGGAAATGAAACTGTTAACCTAATATTTATTACATATTGTTAATAACATTCGAGTGCATATTTGTAAAAAAAGTAACTTAATATATTAAAATAAATTTATAGAATCTAAAAAACAAAATTGATTAAAATAAAAGAAGAAAAAATTATTTTGGTTATACGTACAACTTAAAGTATATAATTTTTTAAAAAAAGGTTAGATTCATATTGGACATATAATTAATTGAGTTATATGATATTATATATACATATATGGTGGAAGTAGATTTATGAAGTACATCTATGTGTTATATTTTATGAGTTTTTACAAGAAGTTAAGTGCACGCATTTTCTTGGATTTTTCAAGTAGTTTTCCAACAAAAAACATATATCTAATGAATGATATGTATTGCACTTCTAGAAAATTGAATATGAACAAATGACCTATATAATTGAGTAAACTTTTGAGGAGTAAATGTTTAATAATTCTTAAAGAGACTACAATATACAAATAATAGATAACCTAAAAATATACTTAAAAATGATGAAGATTATAGCCATAATTATCATAAAAATATCAATAAACTAAATGATATAAATTGTATTTGTTGTAAAATAAATGTAAAAGGCTAAACTATAGATATAATTATTTTTGATTAGTTAGAAAATGACATCCGACGTTATGGGCCAGAATCGTTCTGATTGCTTAAAATGTGTTAGGTTTAATATATATTTATAGATTTACAATACTATCAAACTAAAATGGTAAAATCAAAATTTTGTTAACCATATAATAAAAAAAATGTAGAATATATCAGGATGTGCGGATAGGTTTGGGATTTGATTTTTTCTTTTATTGTAAATATTAGTCAACATTAAAAAACTAAAAGCCTTATAAACATTTTAGTTCAAATTATTTAGTCTTAGGAGAGTAACAATATATAGAGTATGTTAACATACATATTTAAATTAATTGGTAACAACTAACAACTCATTGACAAAAACAAATTAACACGTGGTTATTTGATATATGTGAATTTAACAATGAAAATATTAATTAACAATATCAACTTACATTTTCTGTGCGATATAGAAAAATGACAATCAAATTTTTATTCAAAGTGATATTGGAGAATCTTACTTCAATTTGCATCTAATTAGACCATTTGATTTAAAACTAATATTTCGGTGCGTAAAAAATATGGTTATCTGCTAGATAGTAGATTAAATTTCAACTAAGAAAATAGTTTGTTAACATATCTGATTTCAAATATTAAGGTTTAAAGTTAGCTCAATTATTAAAACAAAATATATACTAAACAAAAAAAGGAAAAAAAAAACATAATTTAACACATCGACATTGTCGCACCAGAATTGTTCTAATTGCTTGAAAGGGGATAGATTTTATATATAAAAATTATATAGTTGTATTTTTCTACATATGACTTATATCTATAATTGACATGTTATCGAATAAATAGATTATAATATCTTTGTTATTGCAGCTTAATTATAATCTAAAAAGAAATAACAGTTATAATTAAACAACAACACCCTATTTATTAAAAGTTTAAAACTAAATTAATATGGGTTGATTTGAATAACTATTTGATTGTAATTTTAAATCATGTATATCAAACTCTTTCAAGAGATTTAAATTTTTTTCGCAAAAGCCCACTATACTAATCATGTACGGGCAATCTTATCTTATCATAATAAAATAAGATTGCACAAAACATTAAGGAAAATGTTAATTCATATATTCATATTAAAAAATGAACTATAGATAATTACCAAAGAGTTGCGACTTGGTGCTTACAAAAAAGGTTAAAATAACAAAAAGTATATTAAATTAATAATAATAAAATTAGAAATTGGAAAATTCAAGTAAATATTTTGACACATACATTTGTGATATCCCTATTAAATAGGTTAAACCACCTAGATTCAAGTAGTATTTTGTTAAAATTCAGCCATATTTAATATAACTTATTTATAACAAAAAGAATTAATTAATATACATTTATAATTTTTTTTAAAATAAAATACCATCTGCAAGTTATAAAAATTAGATAGGATTTCTTTGAGCAAATTAAATTAAGGTTTAACCTTATGCTTAAAATATAGTTTATAAGAGGTCAATAAAACAAATAATTAAACTGGTAATGCATTAGTAAATTTGTGTAAAATAATATGCAGGATAACTTCGTAACACATTTAGTTATATTGTATAGCAAAATAAAAAAAAGGTTGTTAAAGATTAAGAATACAAAAATATTTAAAGTTAATTTAAACAAATAAAGGATAAAATACATAATTTACAAATGGGATTTGAAAATTGATAAAATTACAACTTATAAAAGAGAAAACTCATAATAACTTAAATGAAAACATTAAACTAATCATACTAATTTTATCAATAAATACATTTATGAAAAAAAATTATAGGCTGCTAAAATAATTGATTATGAATTCATCTAGTTTGAAGTAAGCTAAATTATCAATGTGTTATAAATGATTTTAGATTTTAAAGCTATTTAACTTTAAAATTATGAGGATTTGTTGTGAGGATTTGCTAAGATTTTAGGATTTAGAGTTAACTAATTTAAAAATAAATAAATAGTAAAAAAAGAGTTAACCACAAAATAACACCTCATTATTATGGATCCATAATCATTCTGGTGGCTCGAAAGGAGAGAACTTTAATATATAGATATAGATAGATATTGTTTTGTTTTGTGTCAAAAAATTTGTTTTGTTTAAAATTAAAGATCGATGCACTTCTCTTTCAAGGACTAGGGCCGGACCAAAAAACGCTCTCTTTCTGAAGAAGCTGGGGAGCGCCGACCCTAACTAAGGGCTGATGAGAAACCCTTGGCCACCGCCCCCTTGGCCACCGCCCCGACGAACTCCGCCACCACCATGACACCCGCCTCACCGGCACCAGCAGCGTCGCCGAGCCGCCGAGCCATCCCCAGATCCGGCTAGCCCAGATCCGGTCCCGGTCCGTGCGTCGTCGTCGGTTTGCTATTTCCCGACCCCTCCCGCCTCCTCGTCGCCGCCTCTCCGGCTCCGCTACTCCGTCCGAGCCCCGCCCCTCCTCGCCGCTCTGACCGAGCCTCCGCCATTGCCGCCCCGTTGTCCGAGCTCCCGGCCTCCGCCTCCCTCTCCTCCCCAACCTCCCCCCCGCTGCATCCCTTCTTTCTCCCCTCCGATCCGGTTTCTCCCCCCGCTCCGCCGCCCCCCGGATCGTCCCCTCCTCCAGATCTGTCCTTCGTCCTCCTTTGTCCCCCGTCTTTTGTTCCTTTCTGTTGATTTTGTTGATTGTTGGTGTGGGTTCTCGGCTGTGCAGGTGACCTTGGTTTATGGGAGACTGTTGTTCCGGTTCGATATTTGATAGTGATCGTGTGATCCCTGGTGATTTCTTCTGACGAATTGCCATCAGATTGTGTCTTATCTCTTCTTTCCGGCTGCATCAAACGACCTTGTTGGAGTTTTTTCAACCCCTGTTTGAAGACTTTCTCTTTGTTCTGCCTTTGGTTTGTTTGTTCAGTTGTTTACTGGTTTTTGTTTGTGTCTGTTGTTTTGTGCTTTGTTTTAGTTTCTTTGTTGTTTGTTTGACGTTGTTGTTTGGTTTCGCCGTTTGATCGGCCTCTCGAGTTTTCAGAGATTTGTCCTGAAATCTTGAATTCTTACCTTATCAAAAAAAAAAAAAATTTGCTTTGTTTTGTTTTATTTTACTTTTATGCATTATATAACAAATTGCAATATTAAAAAAATTGAAAAAGCAACTTATAGTAATAAGTTTCACTGAAGCACCAAAATACATATATTTTCTAACATTATGTTTTTTTGATAAATCGAATAATCATACCGAAACCGATGACTAACCAATGCATAATTAATCAAGATTAACGATATAATTAATAATATGATAAATACACTAATCAAAATCTCGATTAACCGAAGTCCAGTTAAACGAAACCGACTATGCCTACTCCTAGTCATCAGATCTCATTTATGAAGTCATTATCCTTGACTATTAATGTTTCTTACATAGTTTTATTTGACTTAATTTTTTTAATTTCTTTTCTTATTTATAGTTGGTGAAAATATTGTGAACACTCGTACAATTATAAAGGGTACAAGAATTCCGCCTAATCCGAACCGACTTTCCTCCTGTTTGTTTTTTGTTTTTATTATAAACAAACATTAAGACCATCTAAATATGATAACAATTCTAAATCATTTCAGTAGATATTTTTTATAAACTTTATATTAAAAAAGTCAAAATTAGAGTTCAAATTGATGAACTCATATTTAGAAATAGGTCGAGTTTGTAAATTACGAGAAATGTCAAGAAAAAGGAAAAGACGCTGAAAATTGAAAAGAGTCAAATGAGGAATAATATTTCTGACAAGGAAATTTGCTGTCAAGATTGATTTTGCGAAAGCAATGATGTACCTGAAAAATAATAAACGACGATAAAAGCAAAATAATATCTTGAATAATCAATGAATTTCCCTTTTTTTTCCAAATATCTCTGATGTTTTGTTTGATCTGTTTTGATTATATTGGCTTGTATTTAATGTGGCGACTCTGACATATGCACAAAACAACTAAAACATAAACGAAAATTATAAATTACGAAAAATTATTATATTCGAAATTACATAACAGAAAAAAAGAAAAGTTAGGTTCCTTGCCCGACACGTATCTGGCACAATGAAAGAGAGAGGGGATAAGCATAAGCACAATCCTTTCTCTATATAAATCTCAAAAGAAGTTTATTTACATAAAACTACCCCTAAATTTTATGATTTTACACAAAACACCTACATTTTATATGGTAATTGTATTTATAAAGATTTGTTATATTTATAATGTATTTTTTAATGAAAAAAATAGTTTTTTAAGATTTTAAAAATTATAAGAAACTATAATTGGTGAAAAATAAATATTTTTTATAAAAAATTATACCAAACATAGCCTTGATAATCCAATAGTTTTTCAAAATTTCTCATAAAATAACACGTTATAAAAAAATCCATTCAAAGCCTGTAAAATATTTATTTGTCATCAAAATAAGAAAATAACCAACTTTGCTTAACGAAAATGATTATACATTAAGACTAGACAATCCTACATAACATAACCCCTAATATTGCTCAATTCAACTTTATAAAACATTTATAGTCTCTTTATTGTCCTAGTATCATCTCAAGCCAATTTTTTTTTTGGTAGAAACCAATATTATTTATAGTATACACAACAATACAACTCGCAATCCTTACAAGAAGATTTTTTTGTGAGAAATCACAAAAAGCTTCTTAATACATTAAATTTGAAAAATGTTTAAACCTATAGGCCTAAATTGACAAAATGTCCTATTAATTAAAAAATATATATATTTTTATTACCCGAGTAGGCATTTTATGCAAACTTATAATTAACGAGTTTGGTAGTATTGATATTGCCTCAATGGATAGTTTTTGTTAAAGCTTATATAAAAGGGGTGATTTGTGTAATTAACCAAAAAAGAAAACCCACCTTACGCCATCTCCCACCTTCTACGACTAATATTATTACACCGCTCCTCCTCTCCTTATAAGTTTCTCTCACCGCCTCCCACTCGCCAAAAGTTGCCCCCTTTTCTTCCTGCTTTCTCCCCTCAAAAACAGGGCTCTCTGTTTTCTCCACTTCATCTTCTCTGCTCTGTCAAACTGGCGATCGACAATCAAGAAACCCTTGTCAATCCGAAGAACACTAGAATCATGGTACTTAAAAACAAATGGCTTCTCCTTTTCTCCTTTCAAATTGCCTTACAATTTCTCAGTTTCAGTCTGATTTTGATTTTTTGTTTGTGTGAAAACAGAGTTCAGAGGTAGGGGATAATAGGTGGCCGCCATGGCTGAAGCCTCTGTTAAAGGAGAGGTTTTTCCTGCACTGCCAATTTCATGCTGCTTTTCACAAGAGCGAATGTAATATGTATTGCTTGGACTGTATGAATGGCGCTCTTTGTTCTCTCTGTCTTGCTCATCACAAAGACCACCGTGTTATTCAGGTACTCTAACTTAGTAAAGATTCAATCTTTTTTTTTTCAAGTTTTCCCCTTCACATTTTTTTTGTTTCTGTGGCTTGTCTTCTTGCAGAAATGGGGGAAATAAAACTTTCTCATTGCTATTTGCAAAGCTTCTCTGTCTACATTGCTTTAATTTGGGGGGTTATATTTTTGGGTTAAGCATTAAAAACTCCTTCAAATCTCCCAACAGTGAATTCTGGGATTTGATTTGGAGTTGAGTCAAACAAAGGGATTATCTACCTTTTTTCCAAGAAATTCAATTAACCCAAACCTTTTCTTCTTCTGTAAGCGTTGCTATTAGCACTCCTTTTCATCTTTTTTCCTGCATCACATTAAAGTTGTTGACTTTTTCTAAGTATACATGTTCACTCCCAAAAGCTTCAAATTTTTTTTAAAAAAAATAAAATCCCCAAAGGCTCAAATTATTTGACTCAATTATTGATTGTATTAACAGATTAGAAGGTCAAGTTACCATGATGTGATAAGGGTGAATGAGATACAAAAAGTATTGGACATAACTGGGGTTCAAACCTACATTATAAACAGCGCCAAGGTTGTTTTTCTGAATGAGAGGCCTCAGCCTAGGCCTGGTAAAGGTGTCACCTACACGTGTCAAGTGTGTGACCGCAGCCTCGTTGATTCTTGCAGCTTCTGCTCTCTTGGATGCAAGGTAAACAGAAAAGTAGTCTAATTCAAGTTTCTGTATTACAATTTTGACCCTCATATCACACAATTAACTGTCACATTCTGATTGCTTTGGTGGGCTCTTCAATTGAATAGTGTTATTGTGGAATTTGGGTCTTGTTCTAGGATATTATGCAATTATTGCTTGGTGAATTGGGTTTTGTCAATTGTGTCTTTTGAATGGTGGGGTCAAGTGTGACATTATTTCATTGCTGACCAATTCCAATTCCAATTCCAAATGTATAAATGATCTTCTTGGGTTGGCTGTGTGATCTTTGAACAGTCAATTGTGAAATGAGTTTCCTTAGGTTTCAGTCAACCCAAGATGACTCCTTTAATCCAGAGGGCTGTGGATTCTGATGAAATGTGTTTTGGTGTTTCTAGATTGCTGGGACATCAAAGGACTCTGGGCAGAACCCGAAAAGGAAACCGAAGGCGTTAGTCATGGAATCCGAGGACTCGTACAGCAGCAGCAGCACAAGCAGCCATGGAAAGCAGCAGCACAAGAACAAAGCTCAGAGCTTCAGCCCGTCGACGCCGCCTCCAACTGCTGGGAGTTTCAGGAGTACTCACAAGAGAAGGAAGGGAATCCCACACAGGTCTCCTTTAACTGCATCTAGCTTGGACTACTAAGACTCAGAACATGTCACAAAATCACAGTATTGGTATAGTAGTACTCCTTAGCATATTTTCTTCTTGCTGCTAAGAAATTTACAATATAGACCCTGCATGTTAGGATGTAATTACCTGCAATGCCACCAGCACACCCACCTCTCGATCCTTGTGTTATTTAGCATTATGCTTTTGTATATAGACCAATAGGATGGCTCATGGGCTTGAAGTGAAGCAATTAACAAAGAAAATAAAAAGGTGGCAAGTTATATAGTTAAGTTTAGTGGTATAATAATTGTGAAGAAATGTCGTGTGTGAAAATATATAATAGTTTGATGCATTAAGTATTTGGGGTTTTTTCTTTTATGTGGTGAAGAAGTGTATATAAAGGTTTGATGTAATGTTGTATATTTATAATAAAGTAACAAGAAACACTATGTAGTGGTATTTGTATGGAATTTCATGGTGTTGCTTTTAGGTTTTTTGCTGCCTTTTGTAGAGCACTTTACTATCGTTATTGCTTATGCCACAAAAACTTATGGTGATACAACACTTTTCGAGATTAATTAGCATAATTACATAGGTTAATATACATACTTTGATCAGATGGGGATGACTTAAGCATGACAATTTTATGAGGTGATATACCAAAGTTATTTTTAGATATCATTTTTACCGGGTTAAACTGAGAAGTCGGATCGATGTCCTTATCTGTAGAGTATCTAGCTAAAGAGTTCCGGAAATTGCCTCTTTCCCAGTGGCCCCCTTTATGGTGGGCGAATCTAGGGTATTGAGGGCGTATGATCTCGAGGGACGAACTACACGTGGCACCTTATTATTGGGGTTGGATGTAGAGTGCGAAAGCAAATAAAGATTCTTGGAATCTTAGTCTGGGCTTAGCTTTGATGGGCCAATGGGCCTGCTAATTGTAAACCTCATTTCAACTCTTAAATGTACATTCATTTTATAAATAAATATCGTACATATTTGGATGATTAAACATTTGGGAGGTATTGCATGTCTGAATAGGAATCCAATAGATAGATAATGTAATTCAACTTTAAGAGCACCACTTGTATTGATGTAGTACACCATCGCAACGTTCATATAAAATATTTAGCAAATTTTATGCAAGATGTTGGCATTTTTAATATGATCAAAAGCTATACACAAGATCAATAGCCTTTTTTTTTGTAAATAATTATCGTAACTACCAACATTTTTTATACATTTGAATATAATAATATTTCAAGTACTGTGTATAGATAATTGTAGCAAGTTAAAATCATGCCTACACATGATATCACATCATATGCCCAATTGATAATACCGACACTTTTACATATGAAATAATGAGTCACACTATAGGTGCTTGTCAAGCTCTGATTGGTGCATTGGTTGATTGTGAGTCACCAGCATACATATTTATACAATTATTGGTTCTAAATTAATTACTCCATCTGTCCCACTTTATAAGCCCCATTTGACCGGACACATCCGCCGATGCGAGTTTTGTATCGTTAATATCTATAATTACATAATCCTAAAAATTATAATTTTTTAATATTATCAAAGTACTCGTTAAGACGAATCAAATAAGACCCCACATGACTATGTTTTTTCTTATATATTAGAAGAAATTTAAAGATTCCCTTCAACCGTGAACAGTGATAAAAATGCAAATGAGGCGACGGAGGGAGTATATAACTAATTAGTTACATCGATTGCAGAATTACGTCATTATCCACTTCGAATAAGAAAGAAATATGTCATTATCTGACGTACGTGTTTACATTTATTCACTATATATAGTCAATTGTACCAAGTGTTTGCTTCACATAGACGCAATTTTGTGCATTGTAAAGTAATCACCTTTGCATAACTACATGAAATTTCTTAGACTATACAGCAAATCTCAATTCAAATTTTGATAATTTTGAAGCTTCTGATCTATTAATTGGAATTTTATTTTCGATCAAATTAATGCAAAATTTTAAAAACTCTTAATAGTTACAATTTGTATTTGCAAATGTATATATATGCAAATTGCAATGCTTGAGATATTACTAGAAATTAAACTAAAGGACATCAACATTATGTATGATGCGAACAGTTTTGAAAATGACTTGATTTGAATTATTAGTGATCGGATATGTAGTTTCATCAATTGTGACGGCCAAGTAGTTAAGAGACTTCATGATTTTGTTCTCGATCTTGATAAGAAGTATACAAACACTTTCTATTTTTGTGTTGCGTGCATTATTTCATATCAGTATATTATATGTTTAACTATTTACAAACGAAAAAAATAAAATGAAGTGAGAACAATCTCATATATAGGGATTAGTATAAATAGGATAATATTGTATATAGAAAGAATATCAATGAACAATATCAAATCATGTTTCTAATCTCCCTCTCCCTTTACTCTACAAACTACTCTTCTTCTATCCATTAACTCTTCTCTTTCATGACGGTAACGAAAAATAAACAAATCTAGTTCAATTTAATATCATTATTCATTGATCAAAATGATGAAATTATTTTTTTTTTCCACTTATCTTGATACTATGATGAAGGTATTTATTTTCCAATACAAGGATGGATTGTAAAATGGTGAAATCATTTCATTTCTCTCTTCTCTTGACACACAAATTTTAGAGCCCAAACCAAGATATTTTTTTTTTATCAATGTATCATAATGTCAAAGTGAACAAGATTTGTTTCATTTCCGTTATCGTTTTCATAAACTCAAACCAAACGAACCCTCAGTCTCTACCCCATTCTTCCCTCAAATGTGAATCTCCAACTAAGGACATGACAAGCAAATGCTTGTATGCAAACTCAAGAGCAGTTTCTGTGTGCATATGAACACATTACACATGTAGCCTGAAAATGTGTATATATACTTTGTATCACGTTGCATGTGTTTTGTATTGTGTATGCATCCATATTACTAAAAATGTGTGCATATGTTTGTATTAATGTGCGTATATGATTTGTATTATGTGTATATAATTATTGAATATATATGTTTTGTACAATATGTGTATATATTTTATATATATGCAGATATTTTGTTAGTATGTTTGTATATGACCCCTTCTCAAGTTCGTATATACACGCAAATTCTCACCTAGTCTTTGGCCTTTATACAAA
Source organism: Rheum nobile (assembly GCA_027886185.1). Lineage (NCBI taxonomy): Eukaryota > Viridiplantae > Streptophyta > Magnoliopsida > Caryophyllales > Polygonaceae > Rheum > Rheum nobile. Next base: position 79,284 of record WOAB01000738.1, on the reverse strand, counting down.
ATTTATTTTCATACACGAGACAAGGCTTGATCATCCACAAGCCACCTCCAGACCCCCTCGATAAACTCCGTCAAAGATTGTTAGACGCATATAGTGTGTGGTTGGGTGTCATGTGCCAGACACGTGTTCTGTGGCTACTATATAGCCTTGCATTCTCTCTCCATAACAAACTAATGAAATAGCAGTTTGCGTAACAAATTTTCTCTCTTCGTCTTCTCCAAGCTTTGCTTGGCAGCCATGGTTTTGCTTTGTTTTGCAGCTTTTGCATATGCTCACATGTAGCCTTGTCAAAAACCGACCCAACCCGAAAACCCGACCCGACCCGAAAAGACCCGAACCCGACCGAACGTCACTGGGTCAAGAAGGACCCGAACCCGAAGGACCCGAACCCGACTCGACCCGAACGCAAATTCGAGCTCGTGGGTCCCCTTTATTTTGTATATTTTATTTCATTTATATTAAATATTTTAATATACTTTATTAAATAATAATATAATATTAATTATATTATTTTATTTATTTTATTAAAGTTAAAAATCATAATAATAATCATAAAAAAAGGACATGTTCGACCCGCCAGGTCAACCCGAACCCGCCCGACCCGAAAATTTTACCAACCCGATCGACCCGAACCCGATTTGATCTGAACCCGACCAACCCGACCCAGTTGACAGGTCTGAGTCACATGGTATCAGAGCACATGCTCTAGATCCAGATTTTCCACAAACATATTTTCCTTCCAGATTCTCTGTTTTCCCCTTTTCATTTTGAGCTTTGTTTCGCTCTTCTATGGCGAGTCTAGAGAAACAACCAGGGAGCGACCATAATGACCCCTTACATCTGCTTTCCAGTGACCATCCAGGTTTGTCGTTGGTACCAGAAGTGTTCGATGGACATAATTTTGGAGTATGGAGGATTTCCATGAAAATCGCTCTTTCAGCGAAGAACAAGACATGTTTTATCACAGGTTCCCTTGCTCGTCCTGAGAAGGCTGATCCCACCTTCGATCGATGGGAGAGATGCAACGACATGATCCGTTCATGGCTTCTGAATGGACTGAGCAAAGAGATAAGGCAAAGTGTACTCTACACGGAGACGACACATGGGATCTGGGAGGAGCTAGGTATTCGCTTCAGACAGTTGAGAGGAGCATAGTTGTACGCAGTAAAGAATGAGCTCAACAGCCTAACACAAGGTTTGGATTCTATTTCCAGCTACTATACTAAGATGAAAACACTGTGCGATGAACTTAGCAGCTTGCGAAGGTTGCTTGTGTGCACATGTGGTGTGTTGAAAGACTACATTAAATTTGAGGATGATGAGCGTCTTGTGCATTTCATTATGGGGCTTAATGATGCTTATTCCACCATAAGAGGAACTATACTCATGATGAAACCCTTGCCTAGTGTTGCTCACACCTATTCCTTGATACTACAAGAGGAGAAACAAAGAGAAATTAAAAGTGATTCACAGATTCATGGTGAGTCTGCATCTATGAATGATGTGGCTAAACAAGACACTAGACCTCCAAAGAACTCTCCATCCCAGCACCAAAAGGGGAGTGGTGAGCGCAAACCACTTTTCTGTTCAAACTGCAAGAAGACCAATCACACAGTCGACAAATGCTTCTTTCTTCATGGTTTTCATGAGAACTATCAGGACATGAACATAAACAAGGCACCAGAGAACAAGTTTTCTAGCTCCGCCAAGGCAGAATCTGGAGGAAACACAACTGAATTAACACCAGACTAGATACACAAACTCCTCGGTTTGTTGGATGTGAAGAAAGGAAGAGAGCAACCACAAGATGATTTTGCAGCCTTTACATGTACTTCTTTTGCCACTCGAGTTTTTAACAAAACTACATAGATATTGGACATTGGTGCTAGTTGTCATATGTGTTGTGACTTGAGTATTTTTGAGACAATAAGAGTGTTGTCTAAGCCCTTGATTATCACCTTGCCTAATGGAGATAATGTCACTGTGGGTTCTATTTGTGTGCTGCCCTAATTGTGCTTGCAGAATGTGTTGTTTGTTTCCATGTTCAAATGCAATCTGTTGTCAGTGGGAAAGTTGATCAAGGATATGAGCTGTATAGTTTTATTTACTCCTGCAAAGTGTATATTGCATGCTCCTTTTATGAAGACTCCTCTGGAGATTGGTAAGGTGTTCAAGGATTTGTTTTTGATGGTGTTAGCTACTGAGCAGCATAGTGGTGTGACAACAGATTTGGCAGCAACAGTTTCCTGCATAGAGGATTGTCATCTTTGGCATGTCAAACTAGGGCATTTGCCATTTTACAAACTCAAAACTTTGTCCATAGCTAGAAACTTTTTGATAGATAAAACACAAGTTGTACCTTGTGACATTTGTGCCAAATCTAGGCAATCTAGACTCAGTTTTCCTACTAGTAGTATTACTACTCAATTTCCCTTTCAACTTGTGCATGTGGATGTTTGGGGTCCCTACCATACCTCAACTTATAATGGTTATAAGTATTTTTTACTATTGTGGATGATTATACTAGGTTTACTTGGGTGCACTTGCTTTCAACTAAAAGCAATGCCTTTCCCATGATTAAAAGCTTTATTGCTATGGTTTCCAGACAGTTTGGTAGACAAGTTCAGGTGTTGAGGAGTGACAATGCCTTGGAATTGGGTAGCAGCAGAGAAACTTTAAAAAAATTGACAGCTCAGGGCATAGAACATCAGACTTCTTGTGTGGCAACCCTATAACAGAATGGGGTCGTGGAGAGAAAGCACAGACATCTGCTAGAAATTGCTAGAGCTCTTGTGTTCACCTCCAAGCTGCCCATGGAATTTTGGGGTGAGAGTATTCTCACTGCAGCTTATATCATCAATAGACTGCCATCTAGATTACTGCATAACAAGACACCATATGAAGTGTTATACCACAGACAACCCTCTTATGCTCATATGAGAAGCTTTGGGTGCCTTTGTTTTGCATCCACTTTATAGGCAGGAAGAGATAAATTTCAAGCAAGGGATGTGCCTTGCATCTTTTTGGGATATCCTTTTGGTAAGAAAGCATATAAACTGTTTAATTTAGAGACACATCAGCTTCTATTGTCCAGAGATGTGGTCTTCCATGAGCAGATCTTTCCTTTCCATGATAAAACTCTTCCTGCACATTATAAACCTCCTTTTCATCCTTCTGGTCCTTTGGCCACAGATGACCCTATTTGTCATGTCCCATATTCTTCATCTGCACCACCTCCTCTTAGAAGATCATCCAGGACTCATGCTCCACCATCATACCTGAGTGACTATGTGTGCAACACAGTTGACAGGGTCAACAATGCTTGCTTCTGTGGTCATACACTCACTTCCACCATCCGTTTTCCCGACCATACTTTTCCTGCTTCTTCCTTGCCAGAAATTGAGCCTCTCAGTTATGATTAGGCATGTAGATATATTGTGTGGCAGCAAGCAATGCAAGCTGGATTCACTGCACTCGAGCTTAATCACACTTGGGAAGTAGTGGATTTGCCTAAAGGGAAGAAGGCAATCGGTTGTAAATGGGTTTATAAAGTAAAATGCAAAGCTGATGGAATAATTGACAGATACAAAGCCCGTTTAGTTGTCAAGGGTTTTACTCAAAGGGAGGGGGTTGACTATACCAATACATTTTCACCAGTCATAAAAATGAAATGACTACAGTCAAGTCATTGATTTCTGTTGCTCTAAAGCGCAATTGGCAGGTTTTTCAGCTTGATGTTAACAACGCATTTCTCCATGGGGACTTAGATGAAGATGTCTTCATGAAGGTGCCTCCAGGATTGTTGGTCAGTAAGGCTGATCAAGTATGTAGACTCAAAAAGAGCTTATATGGTCTCAAACAGGCCTCCCGACAATGGTATGCAAAATTATCTCACCCACTGAAAACTAAAGGTTCACTGCTGGAAAACGCGGCCATAGCCACAAGCTTACCCAAGAAAATAACCAGGAAATTAGCCACGAATCGTGTTAGCCTCAAATTTCCCATCGAAACTACCCATAAAACCAAATTCCTGGCTAAAAGGCCCGTGGCTAAGCTTAGCCTCAAATATTAGCCATGAAAAACCCTTTTGTGGCTAATTAGCCATAAAATATAGCCAGAAACTTATTTGTTGGTAAGTTTGTTCCCAATAGCCATAAAGTTATTTAAGACTAATTTTATGAATTTTAGCCAAAAACCGAGTTTGTGGCTAAATTCCTACCGGTTTAGCTCTAAAAACATTTGTGGCAATAATCTAGGCTATACCAGTTCATGGCTAAATATTGAGATTTTAGCCAGAAATAACATTATTTTAGCCATAAATGACATATTGCTAAATTTGATGCTAAGTATGAAAATAATATTTAAATACTTTCTTATCAATCATTAATACAATAATAATAAAATAAAAAATATGTAATCAATGTACCAAACAAGCTTGTTCTTTAGACAATATTACCATCAAAGATTTACTAATACCATTAAAATGACAAATATTACAAAATTTTGATATTCCATATGCATTACCAAGTTCTCTAAACCACGCACATGGTATATCAAACCATCACCTGAGTTACCAAGCATAAAAACTATCCAAAATACCAAAAATCATCAGCACTACACATTCACATGCCTACTAAATTGTTAGTTGCTTCTTGCTAGGCTTAGAAAACATCTAGCCTGTTGATCTGTTCCTTTTGCTCCTCTGTGCTGAAAATCTATCCAAAGCTGTCAATGTTTATCCTAAACGTGCTTTCAGGTGCCAGGTAGGGCAACTTGCAGTGCATGGCGTCCAATTAGGGAAAGGGCGCCATTAATTCCTTCACGACATAGTCATACATATGCCAATTCTTCCACTTCTCCTGTGTAGCATTCAGATAGAATCCAACTTCTGCATGCATATGAAGACAGATGGAAAACAAAAGAGCCAAAGGACATTAAAATTAAGACTTCCGTTTAGTACAAGTTTAGAAAGAAACCATTTTCCTCAAAAGAAACAATTGTTAGAGTTTCTATGGTTCAATGTTCTTTTGTTTCTTTCCAGAGGAAGGGTTACTTTCTGAACTTTTCAGAAACTGAAATTTCGATTATAAGCCTCCATGAGCAATATCTTCAGATAAGATACAGAAATAGTAGTAGCAATGATCAAGTTTAAGAGATAAGATAATATTATAATATTGTTATATTAGGATGCAAAGCAACTAAAGACAAGCATGTGATGCCAAGTTATCGTATATGTACTAAAACGTCTCCAAAGAAACATTTATGATGATGCTATTGGATCATGTAGTTATCCTTAGAGGATTCTACATTACGCCAAATTTCAAAGCTACTTACCTACACCAAAGTCCCGACTTTCAGCTTCTCCTTCAACATTCAGTCCTCCTAAAGCAAGTTTAAGAGATATTCATAACAAACCCATGTCCTCACTGAATTGGAATAGGTGCTTACTGTTGTGAGTTCAACTTCATGAATCTCCATTAACTACGGATACTTTATATTGGCAGCCCAAGTGCAAGGGTAAAAATATGAACATCCTAGAAATCACCCTTGAATACAAACATTAGAAGCCTGTAAACAACACATCAGAACATGTAGTTGTATTTAAATTTTGTTCATCTTCAAGAAACTCTAGAACCTTCTAAGATAGATATATAACTCAGACATTTTGACTAGAAAGGACTATTAAGATTCACTACAAATATAGTGCACCTTAGAATAATTGCAGCCTGCTTCTAAGATGAAGACCTAGGTCTTCAATTTCATTTTCTACTCAATGGCCAGAGCTTTTAATCTCTATAATAGCAAAGTCACAGACACTGGAACCTAAGGTTTAATGGATTTTGAATTGATCCATCCCCAAACGTCATCTACAATTCCCAATTGTTGTCGATATGCACCGTCAAATCATAGCAAAAAAAACGACAATCAGCAAACAAGCAGTAAAGAAACGAAAAAAATAGGGATACAGGAAATCGAATAGGCGAAGCTAGAACATACGATTGGGAAATCGAGAGGAGAGCGACACTCATCTTTTCTTCTTCCGGCGCCATACGAACCACCTGTCCTCGTCGGCGGTCGCTCCTAAGTATTCTCGGCGTCGCATACAGACCGCAAAGAGCGATAGGAGCGCTGTGAATTCCGAATTGATTGTCGGCGGAAGTAGAGGAGAACGATGTGGACGGCAAGGAAGAAGATTGCGAAGGAAGCGAGGAAGAAATGGAAGGTGAGAAGAAACAAAATGGGGATTTGGTGCAAACCTGAGAGCTGTGGCGGACAATGGCGGCGGTCGAGCAGAACGGGGATTTAGTGCAGACAGTTGCGAAAGGTGGCGCGAACGGTGTTGGAGGTGGCGGAGGAAGCTAGGAAAAGAGAGGCAGAGAGGAGAAGGGGAGAGGAGACATGCGGGTGCAAACCTGAGACGACTTGCGGACAGTGGCGTAAGATAGTGTGGACGGTGACGCGGACGGTGTTGGAGGTGGCGGAGGAAGGATGGAGAAGAGAGGCGGAGAGGAGAGGAGGAAAGGAGACAGCGGAGCCGCGGAGACGAGCGGCTGAATTGAAAGAGGGCTTTCAATTTAGGGTTTTTTTATTTTATACGATATATGGGTACAAAATTAGGGGAAAAAATAAGGTGAGGATGTAGGCTTAGGAAATGAGTGAGGATATCCCAGGACCGTCGGATCAAGAAAAAGACCGTCCAGATCAGACAAGGAAAGAATTCGAAAACAATTCGGCACGGCCGGATTTTTCGCGGAAAAAACGCGTTCCGTGTACACACGCATTTTGGTCCGTATGCACACATACATTGTTTCGCATGCACACACACGTTTTCATGTGCACACACAGGTCATTCCGTATGCACACGTACGTTATTTTTGTTGGTTTTTATACGTATGGACACATGTTATTTCGTACGCGCTTTGAGTCATTTTCGCATGCACACATATGTTATTTTCATGTGCACACATGCACACCTATGTTGTTTCGCATGCACACATGTCTATTTCACATACACACATAGCACATAGTGCATTTCGTATGCACAAATAGGCCATTTTCACATGCACACAGTAGTATACTTCGCATGCACTCGATAGTATACTTCGCATGCACACAGTCGTGTTTTCATGTGCACACGTTTTGTTCATTCCATATGAACGCACGCGTTTTATGCATGCACGCAAAAATAAATTTCATGTGCACACCGTAGTGTATTTGGCATGCACACAACAATGTATTTGACATGCACACAGATATGCACTTCATATGCACGCGAATCCGTCTTTTTCGCGAATAATTCGACCGTGTCGATTTTTTGCTGAATTTTTCCCAAAATTTTGAAAAGCAATCTGAGCACTCCGTTTGCTTCCCATCCAACGACTCTCATACGTCCTCATTCCTCTCCTCCCTTCCCATCCTCACCGGATCTCAACCCCAAAATTAGCCACGAACATTTTTTATTCCTAAATTCGAGACTAAAGTTGAGAACCCGGAAAAATTTTACACCAATCCCGCCATGTGAAATTACTCTCACTAGTATTTATTTGGGGGGAATTTTGTTTTAATTTTTATTACAGCATTGTTAAATCCTTAAAAGTAATTCTTTTAAGATTAATTTGTCAAACATATGACATAGATAATAATAATATAAAAAATATAAAAAAATATAAATAATAATAATAATACTACTAATAATAATAGTTCAATCATCATCATCATATTTTTTGTCGATATCATTTTTATTTTTTATTTCGGTGTATGTGTCAGAAGGAAAATCATCCTCTTCATTACCATTTTCATGCTCATTGCTTTCTTTAGTGTTATCTGAATCATATCCTCCTTTGTCCACTTGGATCTGATAGATTTCTGATTAACTCACCAATTGATGCTCAAATGAATTGATCTCCTTGAAATTCGTCTTGTTGTAATGGCTCGTGATTGGCTTCCTTCTCTATATATCTCTGCTCTATTCTACATCGAGGTTTTGTTTTACACACGGCCCTCCAATCTGCACGAGTACGACTTGCTCCAGGGTAGTCTATATAGTAAACTTGGGTGCATTGCTGAGCTATGACAAAAAGCTCGTAGTTGTTGTATCGTTTTTTCACATTAATCTCTTGTAACTTGTACTAAGGGTGAATGTTTGTCCTTCTTTTTCTAGTGGGATCATACCACAAACACTTGAATAATACAATCTTTTTACACGGTAGACTAGTGAACTCAATATCTAAAATTTGATCTATCATCCCGAAGAAGTCTGATTGAGATTCACCAACTGAAGCTTTGACACAAACACCACTATTCATGGATAACTTGTCAAGCGTTCTTCATATCTCGGACTTTTACAAAATTTACACTCCGTGGCATCAACATCCTCCTTCCAGAATAACATACAACCGTTGGAACATAAATGTATTTTTTGTACTGGCAATCCCAAACCTCGAATCAACCTTTTAGCCTCATAAAAGTTCTTGGGGAGGTTGTGGCTCGGTGGTAAGATCTCCCCAACATCATGAAGAAGTCGATCAAATCCAACTTGTGACAAGTGATAATCGGTCTTAAACGACATGAAATTGCTAACTGCATACAACGTACAATGTGATGGCACAACCGGAATACACTGGATCAGTAGTTTCCTTTAATACATTGTAGAATCGCTCAGATAAAAATGAAGAGTCATCATGGTTGGGAGTAATAGTTGTGTGGCTTAGGGTCATGCCCCTCATTAGTAGGATTAACTGAAGTGCTAGTGTCGAACCATTGAGGTGGAACGAAATCATGTCCAACGACATCAAAAACCATTCTTTGACAAGGATTCAAATTATCCAAAATATACATCCCAACTCCAAATATATATTCAGTTGGGCTAAACTTAACATATAAAGCATGAACTCTTGGCTATTTGTGTCTTCTTTTGTAGTTAGCTAGATCTATAAGTTTAAGAAGAAAACAAAATCTTTCATATAAGTAGTTTGATTACAAAACGAAATACAAATGTATAAATTTGTAATAATAAACTATGATTGTTGTTACAAATAAGAAACTTACCCGATTAACGAACCTCAATTCGAATTTCTCTTATTGTAGATCTAGTGGAATGTAGAGTTTGAAACTTGAGTGAGGGTTTGAGTTTGAGGATATGGCCGAGTGTTTGAGTTTGCGGATTGGTAAAGTAAAAAGAAAGTTAATGCATGGTTAACAAGGTTGGTGTGAGGAGCATTTAATGAATGATGGGTTTTAGCCACGAAACTCGCCACAAAAATAGCCTTACCCTGAATTTATGGGTAACTGGCTACGAGTATAGCCACAATTTTTTTAAGGGTATACACCTTCGAATTTAGCCACAAAGTTAGCCATGAAATGTATTTAAGGGTATATTAGATTCGAATTTAGCCAGAAAGTTTACCATAAAGTGTATTGATGGGTAATTGGCTACAAATATAGCATCGAAGTCCAATTTATGGGTATATAGCTTCGAGTTTAGACACAAAGTTAGATGCAAAGGGGTTTTGTGGTAATATAGCATCGAGTTTAGCCACAAAATATAATTTCTAGGCTAAATAGCCATAAAAGTTAGCTAAAAAAGTATTTTCAGGCCAGATAGCCTGAAATGACATTTTACGGTAAACTTTGTGGCCAATACCCAAAAAGTTACCCTCAAAAATTTCCGTGGCTAACCGTTTGTGGCTATAGCCGCGTTTTCCAGTAGTGGTTTTCTACAATCATTGAATGACTACTCCTTGTTCTATAAAAGGGAGCAAAGTTCAGTGGTTTATGTTGTAGTATATGTCGATGATATTCTGATCACTGGCAATAATATTGATGAGATCAATGTTTTGAAAGGGTTCCTGGACATCGGGTTCAAGAATAAAGACTTAGGTGGTCTACATTATTTTGTGGGCATTGAATTCATCTCCACACCATAAGGCTATTTGATGAGCCATAGGAAATACATTTTTGAACTCTTGGCAGAGTTTCCAGTCAAAGGTACACGGGAAGTAGCCAATCCTCTTGATTTACGACATAAGCTTTCCCATGGTGAGGGTGAGTTATTACCTGATGCCTTGCCTTATCGACAACTGATAGACAAGCTGGATTTTCTTATCAATACTCGACATGATCTAGCCTTCTCCATCCAGTTTCTTAGCCAGTTCAACCAAGCTCCTAGGAGACCACATTTTGATGCCGCCCTTCATGTTCTGTCATACCTCAGGGGCACTCAGTCTAAGGCCCTCCCGCTCAACAACACTAATGACATGAACTTGTTGGCATATTGCGATGATGATTGGTCCACATGTCATTTCTCTCGTCGTTCAGTTAGCGGCTATGTTTCCTTCTTTGGTGGCAATTTGATCTCCTGGAAGTCGAAGAAACAACACAGTGTGTCACTCTCCTCCCTAGAAGCAGAGTACCGTTCCCTTCGCCGCGTCTGTGCAGATTTGGCATGGATCAACAAGCTTTTGGTTGAGATGGGTGTTGACAATATCACTCCCATCCAGGTTAAATGTGACAATCAAGCGGCGATTTACATTGCCCGCAATCTTGTCTTCCATGAGAGGACTAGGCACATCGAATTGGATTGTCATTATGCTCGGGAGAAATTGCTCGAGGGTCTCATTAGTTTGACACATGTCCCCACACACTCACAGCTAGCAAATTTCCTTACTAAATCTCTATCTGGCACTTGTTTGCAATCTTTGTTCTCCAAGATGGGCATGATAGATCTCGCTCGATCTTAAGGGGGGTGTTAGACGCATATAGTGTGTAGTTGGGTGTCATGTGACAGGCACGTGTTCTGTGGCTACTATATAGCCTTGTATTCTCTCTCCATAACAAACTAATGAAATAGAAGTTTGCGTAACAAACTTTTCTCTCTTCGTCTTCTCCAAGCTTTGCTTGGCAGCCATGGTTTTGCTTTGTTTTGCAGCTTCCGCATATGCTCACAAAGATCGGTTAATCGCGGGAATCCCCACACCACCATTTGTCTTCTCAATACAAGGCTAACATCTTCATGTCCGTATATATATACCTTCATATGTATAGCGAATAGTCTAATAATTTGCGTTTTGAATTAATACAATGAGTATGGAGTATAATCCATTTTGGGCTTGAAATCAACACCATCCACATACAAGGCCCACTAAACTGATATTGGAAAAATGAGGCGAGCCCATTATTAAGTGTATAGGCCAGCCCAACAACTGTGAGAATGATGGGGCGAGGAATATTTTGGACATTCCAAGGGCAATTAGTTTAAGTGCGAAGTATATATAAGCGCATATAATACCTCACACTCAAAATAGTTATTCGCATCATTTTTTAACGGTCCTATTATATTTCGTTTTTTAAACTTTCGCACTACAAATCACTTTGGCGTATTGCGTATACCTGCGTAGAAGGGTATTTCCAAGAAAAGATGTAGGAAATTTTTTTTAAAAAAAAATCTCTACGCCAGTATCTTGCGTATGCAAGATCCTGGCATAGAGATAAAATATGATTATTTGAGATATGGAGTTGGGGCATTTTTTGGAATTGGGCTTCTACGCCAGATTCTGACGTACGCCAGATCCCGGCGTAGGAGGGGGGTGTTTAATTCTGAAAGCAACAAAGTGAATAACATGTTTTTTAAAATCTGCATTTGACTGTAGTAATAAACGTTATCAAGGTTACATGGCAATAAATTTGTCTGTATCATGAGGTTTCAATATACTTTTATTCATGTACATTTCTCCATCAATTTATTTGATATTAACTTTTTGTTATTATTATTCTCGAAAATCACATATAACTATGGTTATATCTTATAACTATAAGGATATAACCAAATTGAAAATAACTATACTATATAATCATAGTATATAACTATATAATATAACCATAGTATATAACTATATGATATAATATATTATATAACTATAGTATATAACTATAGAATATAACCAAATTGGATATAACTATAAGATATAATATATGATATATCCATAATATATAACTATAAGATATAATAATAGTATATAACTATATGATATAACCATAGTATATAACTATAGAATATAACAAAAGTATACAACTATAGGATATAACGATATGATATAACCAAATTGGATATAACTATACGATATAACCATAGTATATAATTATAGGATATACCCATAAGATATAACCAAATTGGATATAACTATACGATATAACCATAATATATAACTATAGGATATAACCATAGTATATAACTAAAGGATATAACCATAGGATATAACTATAGGATATAACCATAAGATATAACCAATTTGGATATAACTATAAGATATAACCATAAAATATAATCAAATTGGATATAACTAAAGGATATAACCATATTATATAACTATAGGATATAACCATAAGATATAACCAAATTGGATATAACTATAAGATATAATCATAATATGTAATTATATGATATAACGATATGATATAATCAAATTGGATATAACTATAAGATATAACCATAATATATAACTATAGGATATAACCATAAGATATAACCAAATTGGATATAACCATATTATATAACTATAGGATATAACCATAAGATATAATCAAATTGGATATAACTATAAGGTATAATCATAATATATAATTATATGATATAACGATATGATATAATCAAATTGGATATAACTAAAGGATATAACCATATTATATAACTATAGGATATAACCATAAGATATAACTAAATTGGATATAACTATAAGATATAATCATAATATATAATTAAAAAAAAACTATAGTATATAATCATATATCACATGAAATATAAAGAAAACTTTACCGGTATGAAGCGACCGTGGCTTGCTCTTTATGGCTCCAGCGAATTCCTTCAAAGGCCGCGATGCTGCCCCCATGGCCGCGATCGCGGCTTTGCCTATAGTATAGTATTTCATTAAATCTAGTATACTTAGACTTATATACTATAGTATTTCATTAAATCTAGTATACTTAGACTTATATACTATAGTATTTCATTAAATTTCATATAGTTACACTTATGTAATATAGTATTTCATTATATTTCATATAGTTACGCTTATATACTATAGTGTTTTATTAAATCTAGTATACTTAGACTTATATACTATAATATTTTAGTAAATTTCCTATAGTTACACTTATATACTATAGTAGTTTATTAAATATAGTATACTTAGACTTATATACTATAGTATTTCATTAAATTTCATATAGTTACACTTATGTACTATAGTATTTCATTAAATCTAGTATACTTAGACTTATATACTATAGTATTTCATTAAATTTCATATAGTTACACTTATATACTATAGTATTTCATTAAATCTAGTATACTTAGACTTATATACTATAGTATTTCATTAAATTTCATAAAATTACACTTATGTACTATAGTATTTTATTATATTTCATATAGTTACACTTATATACTATAGTATTTCATTAAATCTAGTATACTTAGACTTATATACTATAGTATTTCATTAAATTTTATATAGTTACACTTATGTATTATAGTATTTCATTATATTTCATATAGTTACGCTTATATATTATAGTATTTCATTAAATTTCACATAGTTACACTTATGTACTATAGTACTTCATTAAATCTAGTATACTTAGACTTATATACTATAGTATTTCATTAAATTTTATATAGTTACACTTATGTACTATAGTATTTCATTATATTTCATATAATTACACTTATGTACTATAGTATTTCATTAAATCTAGTATACTTAGACTTATATACTATAGTATTTCATTAAATTTTATATAGTTACACTTATGTATTATAGTATTTCATTAAATCTAGTATACTTAGACTTATATACTATAGTATTTCATTAAATTTTATATAATTATACTTATGTACTATAGTATTTCATTAAATCTAGTATACTTAGACTTATATACTATAGTATTTCATTAAATTTTATATAGTTACACTTATGTATTTTAGTATTTCATTATATTTCATATAGTTATACTTATGTACTATAGTATTTCATTAAATCTAGTATACTTAGACTTATATACTATAGTATTTCATTATATTTCATATAGTTACACTTATGTACTATAGTATTTCATTAAATCTAGTACACTTAGACTTATATACTATAATATTTTATTAAATTTCATATAGTTACACTTATGTACTATAGTATTTCATTAAATCTAGTATACTTAGACTTATATACTATAGTATTTCATTAAATTTCATATAGTTACACTTATATACTATAGTATTTCATTAAATCTAATATACTTAGACTTATATACTATAGTATTTCATTAAATTTCATATAGTTACACTTATATACTATAGTATTTCATTATATTTCATATAGTTACACTTATGTACTATAGTATTTCATTAAATCTAGTATACTTAGACTTATATACTATAGTATTTTATTAAATTTTCTATAGTTACACTTATATACTATAGTATTTCATTAAATCTAGTATACTTAGACTTATATACTATAGTATTTCATTAAATTTCATATAGTTACACTTATGTACTATAATATTTCATTATATTTCATATAGTTACACTTATATACTATAGTATTTTATTAAATCTAGTATACTTAGACTTATATACTATAGTATTTCATTAAATTTCATATAGTTACACTTATATACTATAGTATTTCATTATATTTCATATAGTTACACTTATGTACTATAGTATTTCATTAAATCTAGTATACTTAGACTTATACACCATAGTATTTCATTAAATTTCATATAGTTACACTTATGTACTATAGTATTTCATTAAATCTAGTATACTTAGACTTATATACTATAGTATTTTATTAAATTTCCTATAGTTACACTTATATACTATAGTATTTCATTAAATCTAGTATACTTAGACTTATATACTATAGTAGGAGGCCGCGCCCGCTGCCTTGTTGGTCACGACGCGGCTTTGCTTCTTGGCATCTTAGCTGAGTTCTTTCAAGGCCGCGCCTGCGGCCTCCTTTCCGCGCCCGCGTTTTTCCCCTTTCAATTCACCTAAAATGCAACATGTAAAAACATATAAATTAAAAAAAATAAAATCCAATCCACTGGTCCGGACCGGTTTTTTTCCGGGTTTGGACCGGACCGGATTAAGGAAATTATCTGGACCGAAGACCGGACCGTATTTTCACCGGTCCGGTCCAGATTTGAACACCCTATATTCTATAGTTATATCATATAGTTATATACTATGATTATATTATATAGTTATATACTATGATTATATAGTATAGTTATTTTCAATTTGGTTATATCCTTATAGTTATAAGATATAACCATAATTATATGTGATTTTCGAGAATAATAATAACAAACAGTTAATATCAAACAAATTGGTGGAGAAATGTACATGAATAAAAGTATATTGAAATCTCATGATACAAACAAATTTATTGCCATTAAAACTTGATAACGTTTATTACTACAGTCAAATGCAAATTTTAAAAAAAATTTATTCACTTTGTTGCTTTCAGAAGAAGAAGAAGAAAAGAAAAAATAAGAAAAAATTATGCGCCAGATCCTCGCGTAGAAGCCCAATTCCAAAAAATGCCCCAACTCCATATCTCAAATAATCATATTCTATCTCTACGCCAGGATCTTGCGTACGCAAGATACTGGCGTAGAGGTTTTTTTTTTTAAACAAAAATTTCTACGCATTTTCTTGGAAATACCCTTCTACACAGATATACGGAGTATGTCAACATATAGTTACACTTATATACTATAGTAAATAAGTGTAACTATATGAATCAAACTCCGCTCGTCCTCTTCCGCTCCACTGCCACTCAAGAAATTAAGATCTCTCATAGAACCTCCCAATCCACCGAGTCTGCCCCTCCGAAGCACCGATCAAATATCTCGCCTATGGTTTCTCAAAATCGATCTTTATTATCATTACTTTTCACAAATATCAAACACTTCAATGAATCTAGTTACTCTAAACTATCCTCCTTGTGTCATCTAACGAAATCAATCACTAGAATCTCAATAAGCACAACAAATTATATATTTACATGAGAAAAAAAATGGTAAACTTTGACGGGTTTGGGCTTAGTGAGGGTCGTACATCCCCTAATTCAATCCATTAATGATGACATGGTTTTTGGGTTACGTTTAACACCACTCTAATTTTAATTTGAAGTTGAAGCCTCATTAATTTCGGGGCAGTGGCATGCTTCTTCTTCCCCCCAATAATACAGAGCATCATTTTATCAGCTTCTTCACCAAAAAAATCCCCCTTCCTCCACCATCAACATTTCTAATACACAATTCAAGTGTCGGAATTTCAGAGCGGGTAGGATTTCCTGAACGGTGACCGGAAATTTGAGATTCGATATGTATTTTGATTGTTATTTGGGTAAGTTTGTCAAATTATATATATTGTGTGCTGCTATATATGATTTCAATCAATAGAAAGGACGTGTATCACTTTGTATGGGTTGAAGGACTGTTATTTGTAAACATGGGATCAAAAGAAATTGAGTTAGTATATAAACATTCTGAAATTAAAGCGACTGTGAACGTGGTTTATAGTTGTGACAAATGGTTCCTCGTTCCAATTCTCGACTCTCAAATGTAATTTGTCCTCTTTAATTAGATATGATTTCAATCAAGTTGCAAGAAGTTATTATACAAATTGCATTTGGACTGTTTTTTACTAAAATATCATATAAGATAAATTGCGTCCTTTCCCGCGATCGATAATATTCTTGTACAAGTTGCTCTTGTGTAGTATGCTTTGGGGGATTGATTTTGTGATTGAATTTCCATGAAATCATATGGTTGGCAGGGACGAAGAGTGCTGGTGGCCGGAAATCGTGTAGTTGGGAGGCACAAAGAGTGTCGGTGGTCGGAAAGGACGAAGATGGATGGTGGGAGAAATGATGATTGGGTTATGGAAGTAAAATAGTCTCCTTTTTACAAAATAAATTAAGTTAATTTGTATAAAAAAAAGTAACAGTTAATTGGTTAAAAACGAATTACACGGGTTGAAGTTTTCACCGTTGGATTAGAAAAAAAATATGATTCAATTTTAATATCCTATTCAATTAACAAGGATTGACTAATGTTCGATAACTATATATAATTGTTAGATATTGATTAATATTAGACTCCTTTACAAATTTAAATAGTAAATATCAAATGAAAAAAAAATATGAGAGTTATAGATATTAACTGATTTTTTTTTACTATCATCAATATGTTTGTAACTATGGAGTCATATTGATAAAAATCATATTTATATAATATTTAATTATTCATAATATATAAGAGTGAAGACTTCATATGTATTGGATGTACGATATATATTGCACATATTGAGAAATTTTCAAAATCAAATCATTGTTCGTATCGTTGAAAAATCTAAGTTGTACCAAACTTTCTAACAATATGATCATGATTAGCTAATTAAGATTTTATATAAAATTAGATACTTATTAAGGAGCAATGGTTGTTATAATATATGATATACGTAGTATCACAGTGTTGCTTGAGTATATGCAAATTAAGTAAGATATATATACGATGTACTAATTTAAGTTATATGAGGTATGTACTATTATATTTTAGGAAGTCATATATCTTACTTTAACTAAGATAAAAGAAATATGAGTTATGTACTATCACATAAGTATGTGTACCTTATATAAGTATAATATGAATGTAATAATCTAATGATACATCACAATGTGTCAATGTCAAATATAAAATATATGAGTTATGTAGATGATATTAGATTTGAAGTTTCTCAAATTAACTTACTTTGATATTCAAAACATTACTTATTTATGTTATTATTATTTCAAATTTTATGTGGTTTACATGTCTTACTTTAATATATTGTACATTATGTAAGATATGTATATGATATACTAATGTAAATTATATGAGTTACACGTACTATTGTATTTTAAGTAGTTACATATACTTCTTTAAGTAAGATAAAAGAAATTCGAGTTATGTATTATCATATTATTATTTGTACCTTAAATAATTTTAATATTAATTTAATAATCCGGTAATACGTCACAATACCATATATAAAATATATGGTCTATGTAGATAGTACTAGATATTAAGTTGCCCAATTTAATTAACTTACATTGATATTCAAATCACTACTTCAGTTATACTATTAGAATTTCAAACTTTACTAGGTTTGCATGTCTTACTTTAATATATGTGCATTATAAAATATGTACATATATGAGTTATGTACTATTATAAAGTAGTTACGTATCTTACTTTAAGTAAGATAAGAAAAGATGAATTATGCACTATCACATTAGTATATATAATTATAATATGAATGTAATCACTAAGTAAATTATAAGATATATAAGCTATGTAGATAGTATTAGATTTAAAGATGCGCAAATAACACTTCAATTTTTATTTTTATTTTGCTCTACATAGCTCACATAAAGATATGACTTATACTTATCTTATTAGGCAAATTATTTTATATTGATCGACAAGACACTTCTTAGATTATACATTTAAAATTGCATAAATAAGCTTATATAAAATATTCATGACATTCCATTAATCTAATGATACTATATTATTCGAAATTTGCGAATTTACAACACTTAATTATGTTATGCTAATGTTATTCTAAACTTAATGTACTTTACATATCTTATAATAATATTATAAATAATTACAAAAAAATAGTATTTGAAATGATAATTCTATGTGAAATGATTCAACTTACATTATAATTAGACCTGTCAAAAACTGACCCAACCCGAAAACCCGATCCGACCCGACCCGAAAGGATCCGAACCCGATCCGAACGTCACTGGATCAAGAAGGATCCGAACCCGAAGGACTCAACCCGAACGCAAATCCGAGCTCACGGGTCCCCTTTATTTTGTATATTTTATTTCATTTATATTAAATATTTTAATATACTTTATTAAATAATAATATAATATTAATTACATTATTATAATTATTTTATTAAAGTTAAAAATCATAAAAATAATCATAAAAAAAAGGCATGTTCGACCCGCTGGGTCAACCCGAACCCGACCCGCCCGACCCGAAAATTTTATCAACCCGATCGACCCGAACCCGATTTGACCCGAACCTGACCCGCCCGACCCAGTTGACAGGTCTAATTATAATAATAAAACTTAATGTGAAATATTTCAATTAGTATTTTAAATGTCAAATCTATATGTTACCAAATTATATTAATTATACGGAGTATATGTTTAGTTATACTTACTAACTAAATTTCTAATCAATCTCCTAAAAAATAAATAAAGTAAAATTACGAATTGAAAAAAAATTAGAGAACAATTTTCAAATAGTACTAATTAAAAGAAAAGTAACATAACAATTTACAAAATTTTCCAAAAAATAAAACATAACAATTTACAACCTACTCCATCTGTCCCAATATATAAACTATATTTGAGAATTTGCACATTTATTAAGGAGAATAGAGAGTTTATTTGCAAGTACAAAAGTTGCTCAGAAAGATACATAAAAATTACAGGGGACTGAAGTTGACAAATTGGGACAATTAAGCTAAACCATGCAAATCCCATGGTTGATATTTTCAACCAATAGAAACACAGGATTAGAGTCACACGGATTGCCAATTCTCAGCTAAACCTTACATATTCCCTGCAAAACCAACCATTTACATCACTGTAACTCTTACATCTCTCCAAAAAACACCATTTCATCTCTGTTCAAGCATTTAACATTCACAACAGCATCACTGCCTGCTCCAGAATGTCTTCAAACTTTAATCTTAATATTCCAACTCTGTTTCCACATGATGATGTAGACCAGCTACATGATTTTCTAACTGATGATGAAGAAATGGAAGAAGACAAAGTTCTGTTTGATCTCAACCAGTCAGTTGGGGACATGAAAGAAGATGAAGTTCTCTTTGATCTCAACCAGCCAGTTGGGGACATGGAACAAGATGAAGTTCTATTTGATCTCAATCAAGAACCAGAAACAGAGACAACAAAGGCAATAATTCATGCAGAAATAGAGCATCACAGTGAAGCAACAAGTCATCACCAGACAAACAGAAGCAGACTCAGCAATGAACAAAGAATGAACATTTTGGTGTGGCTTGTAGACAAATCAGTAAATGGAAAGCTACAACATGGTGCAATGAATGTTGTTGCATCACAATTTAATGTATCAAGATGGTGCATAAGCAACATATGGAGCATAGGCAAGAGACAGAGGGATGCAAACCAAATGTACAATCTCACAACAAAATATCATAACTTAGGTAGAAAGAGAGTTACGTTCAGGTATCAGTTGAGTCTATTATAAATCTGAATATGGGGGAGAGATCATGCATCAGAGATTTAGCAAGCAACCTTAACATATCAAAGAGCACAGCTCATAGAATGATCAAGAGGGGAGAAATCAAGCCACACACAAATCCACTCCATCCAGGATTGAATGACAACAACAAAGTAACAAGACTGGATTGGGTGCTAAGGCTACTACAAGGTGATACAGCAGAAACAAAGAGAGAATATATTCCAATGTATGACTTTGTTCATTTGGATGAGAAATGGTTTTATTTGAGCAAGAAGTCACACAGGGTCTATCTAGCACAACATGAGAAAGGCAAATACAGAACAACTAGTTCAAGCAAGTTCATTCCAAAAGTAATGTTCACTGCTACAGTAGTTAGACCAAGGTTCAATTCAGAAGGGCAATGTACCTTTGATGGAAAAAATGGTATTTTTCCATTCATATACACAGAGCCAGCAAAGAGATCATCAAAAAACAGACGAAAGGGGACATTGGCGACCAAGCTAGTTGAATCAGTAAACAAGAAGGTGACAAGGAGTATGTTAATCAACCAAATAGTTCCAGCAATCAAGGCAAAGTGGCCACAAGATGGACATCACAAGGTGATATTTATACAACAGGACAATGCAAAAGCTCATATAACTCAACATGATGCAGAATGGCAGCAAGTATATCAAGAGGAAGGATTTACATTTATTTTGACTCAATAACCACCTAATATCCCCGATTTAAACATATTAGATCTAGGGTTTTTTAGGAGCATTCAAACACTGATGTACAAAAAGATGCCTAAAAATGTTGATCACATATTAGATGCAGTTCATGAAGCATTTTATAAACTAGACTCTAAAACATTAAGTAATGTGTGGATGACATTACAATATGTTATGAATGAAATACTCAAAAGAAAAGGGGGCAATGATTATGATGTTTCACATAATAATAAAAAGAGATTGGAAGCTCAAGGAATTCTGTCAAGAGAAGTTCATGCACCAATGTGGGCAGTTATGGAAACATGGGGCATTGTTCATGGGGGTGCACAAGGAATGCAAGCAGAAGCAGATCCATCAAATGCACAGCAACACAGAGAAGAAGAAACTCAAGAAGAAGAACAAGGTATTATTATCTAGACTAGCTTGGTATTTTGCACATCACTACATTTTGTAAGCATGCACATAGCAAATAAGTTGCATCTCACTATATTTTGTAAGTAAGCATGCAAGTGCATAGCAAATGTTTTGCACATCACTATATTATTTAGTCATGCAAGAACATAGTAAATCTTAAAAGCATGAAACTTTTGGCAACTTCTGTAAGCATGCATGAACATTGTAAGTCTTGGAAACTTTTGGCAAGTTCATCACTGAACATCAAAAGTCAAACAATAAAAACAACCTTTATAACATAAGAAACATTTAACAATTTAATCTCAGATGTCCCCAATCATCACTGACACAAGCCCATTGACAAAAACTAAGAATACCATAAGCCTCATTCAGTTATATCAACTGGTTTCTCATAGGACATTAATGCAGTGAATTACATGAAGTTACATCTCATTTTAAGAAGACTTCATCCTTGATTATAGACTTATAATCTCAATTGTCCCCAATCATCACTGACACAACTACATTTTCACAACACTAACATACCCATAAGCCACATTCAATTAATATAAATTGGTTTCTTATGGCAACTTAATTTACATGAGCATGCATCTCAGTATTCAAAGACTTCATCATTGATTATCAATACAGAAACTTAAATGTCCCCAAGCATCACTGACACAAGCCCATTTACACAACAATAACATAACAACAACAGAAACCAGGTAATAACAAGAGCATTTGCAGATCAGTGAACAAGAGAACATCAGATAACCAGAGCATTTGCAACATTTGCAGATCAATGAACAAGACAGAACATCAGATAACCATTTGCAGATCAATGAACAAGACAAAACATCAGATCAATGAGCATGCAGAACATCAGATCAACGAACAAGACAAAAAATCATAAAGAGCATTTGCAGATCAATAAGCATGCATCAAACTAATTTACAGATCAATGGCCAAGACAGAACATCTGATAACTAGAGCATCCAACACATGCATACAACAACAACAGAGTATAAATCAACAACAACAGAGTAAAATGTAATCCATCAAATTGAACATGCAATCAAAATCAACAGCAATAGAATCCCGAAATTGAACATGCAATCAACAGAGGACATGCAAATTGAACATGCAATCAAATCAACAACAATAGAGTAATCAAATTGAACATGCAATCAACAGAGGACATAGTTTAGAAGTCAACCATCTGATTCATCATCAGAGATTATAATAATCTCAACCTCAGGTGGGATATTTTTTCTAGAGGGTCCTGCTTCTTTCTCCGGGGACTTGGAGAGCTGATCTACAACTTCTTCATCCACCTTGGCTTCAGGAGTGTAATATCCCGCATTTTATAAGGGTATTTTGAAAGTTTTCTTATGCCCGTATTACTAGACGGATTAAATTCAGAGAAGATCGGACATTCTGTAATATGTTTGAGCTCTGTATATTTTTCTGAGTAATATAAAAATACAGTTGAAGTATTTTCGGGGTTAATTTGTCGTTAGTGTACGAATATATTTAACCCGGAGTTAAGAAATTTAACCCAAAGTGAGTTCGGATAAGACGAAGCATTTCTGGGCTTCACCGCACCCAGCGGCAGACGCCACCGCACCCGCGGCAAGGACCAAAAACAGAGCGTCGTCTTTGCGATAAGCTTCAGCTGTAAGTGGCACTGTGGCAACCGTTTGAGCAGTCAAGTGGACATCCAAGTGGCTCTTTGCCTTGTCCCCTTGTCCCTTAGCTTGTCCCCTCTGAGGAAGCTCGAGTTGAACTATAAAAGGAGATGGAATCCGAAGCCACATATCGTCTTCTTCCTCCTCTGTTTTCCTCTGTTTTTCTCCATTGTTGTGCAAGCTTTTGAGCTTTGTGAGAGAGTGTTTGGAGTTTCCTTTTGAGTGATAAAGGTGCTCTTGAGTGTTGTTAAGAAGTATAAGAAGGTTGGAGAGCAAACCAAGAACAAATCGAAGTCGAACGAATCGATTTGGGTAAGTTTTCTCCATGGCCGCTGTCAAGCTTCTCGCCTCTGTGTCGTCACCGCACCCCGCGGCAAGCTCACCGCACCCGCGGCGAGCCTTTTCCGAGTGCGTGTTCTCGCCACTGTAACCTGGCCGCACCCGCGGCAAGACTCCACCGCACCCGCGGCGAGCCTTGTCCGAGTGTGTGTCTTTAGGTGTTGGGCTTTGGGCGAGGCTCGTTTCCTTCGATTCTTTTCGTATTCTTTTAGATTCATATATAAGTGTATTGGATCTAAGTTAGGATCTTGTTATGGGTCGTTTCTTAGGGATTTATTACCCAAGATCTGTCCCAGTTTCAGACTCAGGAACCCGTTTCTAAGCTTTGTTCAAGCTCTCGTCGGATTTAAGGCAAGTGGCGGTTCGCTCTTGCTCATCATTCCATATTTCAATTATTTATCAATCGTTTAGTTGTTAAATAATTTGGGATGATTCTTAATTATGTTGGGAACAGTTTTGATAACTATGTGCGATTAAGATCTGATATTATAATAGGTTGTATATTCTGCTAGAATCGACGCTATTGTTGATATATTGTGTAGGTGTGGGCCGTGTTGGCTTTGATGCGAATTGTTGTGTGTTAACTGTTTAGTTAGCACGAGTATTGTGTGTTAATTACCGTGATGATATTATTGTGAATTTAATGTTAACTGTAATGCTAGTATAGCACGTGAGTTTGCAGGAACGCTAAGTCCAAGTAAGGATTTGTCGTGTCTTTATAATTAATAATCGTGGGAACGCTAATCAGGTTAAGAGATTAGTGGCTTCTTTAAAACTTAATGTTCGTAGGAACACTAATCAGGTTAAGAGATTAGTGGCTTCTTTAAAACTTAATGTTCGTAGGAACACTAATCAGGTTAAGAGATTAGTCGTTTCTTTAATACAATAATTCCTACCACTCGTTAAGGTAGGAGGGGTTTAAGCGCCTAGCTAGCGCCACTGGGTGGACGTAATACCACCCGGGGTATTAATAATCTTCCGTTGTTACTCAGATTAATTTAAAGGCGGTAAATTAATTAAGCACCTCGCCAGTGTATCTGGGTGAACGTAAGGTCACCCAGTGTAATAATCTTCCGTTGTTACTCGGATTAATTTAAAGGCGGTAAATTAATTAAGCACCTCGCCAGTGTATCGGGGTGAACGTAAGGTCACCCAGTGTAATAATCTTCCGTTGTTACTCGGATAAATTTAAAGGCGGTAAATTAATTAAGCACCTCGCCAGTGTATCGGGGTGAACGTAAGGTCACCCAGTGTAATAATCTTTCATTGTTACTCAGATTAATTTAAAGGCGGTAAATTAATTAAGCACCTCGCCAGTGTATCGGGGTGAACGTAAGGTCACCCAGTGTAATAATCTTTCGTTGTTACTCGGAGTAATAATTAAAGGTTTTAAATGTGTGTAGTTGTGTGTGTTGTAATTTAATAAGATAAGTGCAGTTAAGCACATAATTAATAAGTTTAAGCACCTTGTAAGTGCAATCTGGATGGCGTAGGATCATCCTGTGTAATAACTGGTGTGTTGTAAATTAATAAGGGTACGATTAAGCTCATAACTTAATAAGTCTTAATGATAAGGTAAGTGATTAAGTGCAGTTGTGATTAAGTGCCGTTGTGATTAAGATAAGTGACGTTGCGTTTAAGTTAAGTGCCTTGTGTGATTTATTTAATGTTCCCAACATTTGTCATTATTTCTGTTAAGGCTCAGTTCATTGGAGTCTCTCTTGTGTTCGATTGCTGTGAGGCTTGGTCTCCAGAATCTTTATCATGCCTTTTGTTGTATTCTAGTGGAGTATGGTGGTTGACTATCGTGCTCGGTTATTATTCGAGGGACGATGAGTCTAACCTAATACGTCTACTTCGAACCTTATGCTTTGTGCCCTTGCATAGTCTTTCATTAGACTAACCCACGTAAATTGTTCTCCGCATGTGGGCTGGTGTCATCCGTTCGATTCGGCACATCAGGTTGTTGCCCGAAGTCGAAGTAACCTGTGAAGGATAAAAGGCTTGCAGAAGGAGATTTAAGTGTCAGTGTTTGAAATTGTAAAGATTATTTAAAAAGACTTCCGCTGTGTAATTTAAATGTCTTCCGCTGTTTAAATTTTCAATTATTATGTTATGTATTTAAGCCTAATTGTTCTGGAAAAGCCTGGGGTGGCTTTGGACGATAAAGTCTGAGGTCACTGGCATGTGGCACTACCGAGGTATAAATCGGGGGTGTTATAGATTTGGTATCAGAGCAATGGTTTTAAAATTCCTGGCCTATTGTTAGGTTTGAGAATTTTCGAGAACTAATTTTGAAATTTATTTCAAACCTATCTTGTAATTTAAAAGAATTTTTAAGAATTCAATGATAAGAGTTATAAGTAACTCGGTGAATAATTTAAATGATTTAGCTTTTTGGAATTTCAAAAGCTATTTATCATCGGTTTATAAAAGTGTTGTGTTATAAATAATTAAATTAAAGTTTAAAGGTATGAAGTTTGAATCCACAGATTTGGTATCAGAGCATCGGTTTATCATTGTTTATTTGTGCAACAACTTTCTGCGCATTGAATCCACATCAAGCAAGTGAACGGACATATTTCATAACATCTTCGATACACGTCAAGAGAAACTAGTATAGCATTTTGTGAACAAGACCATGACAAAAAACAACCCAAACACAGATCCTTGAAGACAAGATACAAAGAGACAACATTCAAGTTGTTGTTGTTGAGTACTCGGTTTAGTTTCCACTTAATCAAAATTATGATGAAGAGCCTTGAAGGAAACTGACTTCATTGGCTCCTTCTGAGTATAAGATTGCAGAACAACTAATCACGATAGTGTCAAGATATAAATTAGCCTATGTGGCACTCGAACCCACATCCACGTACTTGAAAACACGTTGCTCTACCATTGAGCTAATAAGCTTAAATGTTAATACATGAAAAATCATCTTCAATAGCATGAGTCAAAATTACATATATATAAGATCAAATTGAACTATGGCTAAAATAATGGATAAATCATCCAGATCCACATTCATCAAAGACAGCAGTGTCTTGGTTCTCACTGCTTGGATCTCTTTTGGAAATTGGTACATATGACTCTGCATAGGGGTTCAGAGCTGATATAGAAGAATTCATTGTCCAGGTCTCACAAGAGAAGTCACTGCAGCAAATGGGCAACTGTTACATTCGGGGTAAACAAACTTTATGAAGCTACTCAGGAGAGGACATCTATCTAAATGGAAAAAGGTAAATCTAATAATTGAAACTTTCCTCCTTCAACATAATTTGGTCAAGCTCACAAAAATTGCTGCTAAAGGCCTTGAAAGTACTGCATTATATGAGATTATAAGCCCTATTTGTGTCCACTAATAGGGCTTAGGGCATGAATAACGGGGGTCTAAAATAGGGGCTTTTAATCCAAAATATAATAAAAAATAGGTAATGGGCTAAAAGCCCCATATCAGGTCTCAAAAATAGAGTAAATCTTGGGATCGTCCCTTATGGGGCTTTTAGAGTATTCAGTGCCACGTGTCGTGCTGCGATTGGCGCGCACCCGATGTGCGACGCGTGGCGATGTAACCGACGACCAGGATTAATTCCTGGCCGTTCGGTATTTAAAAAAAAAATATTTAATTTATGAAAAAAATACAAGTTAAAAAAAATACCATAATTCTAGTTACATTTTTCTCTATCTATAGATATCAATTTTGGATATATTTGGTAGATTTTTTTTTATTTTTTTTGTATTATAAGTATCATTAAGTGAAAATAAATCATTTTATTATTATTATTGGTGGTTTAAAATAAAATAAATATCAATTTAATTTCTTTATATTAAAATTCTATTGTAAATAATTTTGGCGCGGGGCGGTGAGTTCCACCGCGGGACGGCGGTGCCTTTTTCATCTTCTGCGACACTTTCGTAAAAATGCCATAACTTTTGATTCCCAACTCGGATTGCGCTCATATTTTGAGGACTTGCAGTAGACTTCAAGATCTAACTCCTCGAATTGGGATCACTTCATTTGGATATCTGAGTAGAGAGAACGAACCATTTGAATTCAGCACTTTGTCATTTGGTTTAGTTTATGTTATTTTCGCATGTTGTTTAGTTTTCTTGAATGTATATGCATCCCATTTTATTGATTTTCCATCAATGTATGTTTTTTCCCTTAATTTTAAATAAATATTATAATTATATAATTAAAATAAAATATAAATATTAAGTTTAATGTATGATTTTATCCATAATTTAGTAAATGACATTTTTATAATTTCAATCCAAATCAAGAATATAATTGTACATAAAATTTATCTAAAAGTCCCATAAACTTCCCACTAAAAACCACCAATATACCATAAGACTTTTAACAAATAAATACATTAAAATCCTTCTAAAAACCCTAACTAAAACCCCCCATTAAAACTGCCCTTATAATTGAAAATATTCTTGTCCGCTTTAATGGACCCAAAAGACCTTGATTTCAACACTTTTGTGTCCACTAAAGTGGACAAGAATACATACTCAAAAGCTTAAAGGCCTTGAAAGTACTACATCTATCTAAATGGAAAAAGAAAAAGGTAAATCTAGTATTCTTGTCAGCTTTTGTGTCCACTAAAGCGGACAAGAATACATCCTTTTCTATTGTGCAAATCAAGACTGTTTTATGATCATTTGTTACTGTTGTCATACTCCGTAGTTACTAAGGTCTAATATTAATCTATAACAATATATCTTCATATGGTTTTGATTTCAACACTTCAAGAAAAAAAGGACATTACACTTTCTACTTAATCAACCAAAACCTGCTTACATAAACGTGAAAATCCTCAAACATCTTCATATAATAACCAAATACTAACACATTCCAAAACCAAACCATACTCAAAAGTCAAACCTATTTCTTCTAAGATCAACATCAGTCAATGAAGTCCATAATCTGAGCAAGAACATGCTTGGACTCCTTAAGCAACTCGACGCTACGAGTAAGCTTCTCTCGCTTGATCGCCACCGAAGGCGCCTCCTCCAGCATGCGCTCGATCCCTCCTCCGCCGGGCCGCATCAGCTCCTCCACAACCGCCCCCTCCAACTCCTTGTTCACCAGATTCTGCACGCTGAAGAGCACGTGCATCGCAACCGAATCCACAACTCGCCTCAGCACAACCGCCCAATACGCTGTAACCCGCATCTTCATATCAAACGCCTGTTGCGCCACGCTCTTGTGGGCCCTCATATGCGCCACGTCAACCTCCCAGAACCCGTCGATCTTCAGCACCGGGGACGCCACCGTGCCCTCCACGATCCAAATGAACTGCTGCTGGTGGGCCATCAGCTTGTTCCACGTGGACATGTACTCGGGGTTACACGTGTAATCCGTCATCTTCTCCATCTCCAGCATCTCCTTCATCCGCTCCATCCCTTGCCTCTTCATCCTCGAAACGACGCACTCCGCCGCCCGCCTCATCATCGAGTGCACCTGCGGGTAGTTCACGCAATGCTGCATCATTACCCTCACTACAACGGCCTCCAAGTAGTCCCAAACCTCGTCGATGAACGCCGCCGGAGTCGGGTTTATCCCCCTCACCTTCCTATGAAGGAACGTGAGGAACACGCTCCTTGGGAGGAAATTCGGCAGCCAAATCCCCTTGGAATCTTCTAGAACCTTCACCTCCTCCATCAGAAACAAATCAGTGTCCACGTTGCTCGATTGGATCTTCTCCGAGTACTGATTGAGCATCTCCGCGAGGCGCGCCGTGCAATGCATCTTGTCGTCGTCGGGAAACTCGTCGTACTCGCCGGTGATCAGAATCTTCCTCAGCGAATCCTTGGCCGATCCCAGAATCCTCATGAAAGCAGTCATGGCGTCGGCAGTCGAAGTGAAGCTCCTCGGCATCTGATTCAGATCGGCGGCGTTCGAGTTCAACTTGTCGTTGATCTGCCGGACTATATTGGGAAGACAATTCCCGATGATTTTGGCCTGAATCCGGACCAATCTCCTCGCCAAATTCGGAATCCCGACGATCGATTTGTCGATCTTGGAAAGCAGGGGGTCGGTGTCGAAGAGCTTGGATTCGGCCGCGCGCGCCTCCGAGAAGGACTCGTCGCCGATGCGGTTACGGACGCAGACGTAGCCGAGGCCGATGCTGACGTCATCGGCGGCGACCTTCTCGAGAAGTCCCTCGGGGGACTTGTCGGATTTGGTGACGACGGCGAGCGTCCTCTGCCCTGTTTTGTCGACAATCTGAGACATCCGGATGGACTCCGACGTGGAGAAGTCGACGGAGGCGGAGATGACGTTGAGGATGATGCTCTCCTCCGGGGTGATGTACTCCATGATGATGTCACGGATCTGCTCGTAGATGTTCTCCGGCTGGCCGTGGACGGGGACGCGCGTGATTCCGGGGAGGTCGACCATGGTGAGATCGGGGACCCCGGGCTTCCTCACGATCAGCGTCAGAGGGGAGTTCGAGATTCCCTTGGAGTCGCCGGCGAGTTCGCGGGTTGCTTCTTCGATGGCGGCGGAGACGGAGGATTCGTCAGTCTGGACGCTTTTGCCGGAGTACTCAAGCGTGAGGGAGGCAGGGGAGCCGGCCTGGAGACTGAGGATGAGGGGGACACGGGTGCAGATTCCGACGCCGCGGGGGAGGCTGATGGCGGCGAGGGACTCGAGGACGGAGCTCTTGCCGGAGGACTGGTCGCCGACGACGACGATGGTGGGGAGTTGGATCCCTTCCTTGGTGACTTTGAGGGACCGGAGGCGGTCGACGGCGTCCAGGAGTGGCCGGATTCGCTCGTTGAAGGATGAGAGGAGCGGCTGCGAATGGAGCGGTTTGACATCGTCGTTGACTGGTACTAGAGATCCCATCGGAGAAAACGACCGGAAATGCCGGGGTAGTGGGAGTGAAAGCAGAGGAGAGTGGAGTTCGTGGAGGTTGCAGAAAACAGAGGACAATGGGGAACCGATATATATAACCAAGGCAGTTACAATAATCTAATCGAATGAAATATTGGACGACGATTTTGTACGGAGTATTTTATTTGTGGTAAATAAGGATTGCAAAGATTAGAAAAACAGTTATTCCGTAGAAATTTTGGAATTAATTACTAACCTTACTTAAGAAATTAAATAATTACTAAGATTTTGTACAGAGTATTTTAATCGTGTTCTGATCATAAGTTCGATCTTTCATTCCTATTATATTTCACACTGAGTGTATTGTTGGGTTGCGATCCAACTTAGGGTCTCCATTTGCTCATGTACCCTAATTGTTTATTATAATCATTATTATAATAGTTGATAGTGTTAAGTATTCTGTAACAAATTGAGTAAACAATTTGTGTGTTCTTTGTCTCATTTTCTATTCGTTACTGTATTCGAATCCTAACATTATATTGTCGTAGATAACAACAAAAGCAAAAATAAAAATAAAAATTGGAACGTTTCCGGTAGATATATTGAAATGGATGAGGAATTCACATGTACAAGATCACAAAGAGTGGTAGATTTCGTCAAAAATCAATCAATGATTAGCAAAGGAAACAAAAAGGGACTAATTCCTAGCTACTAATCTCCGAGGGTCCAACTTACCAATTCACATTGAGAGTTTCTTTCATTGATTGTTAGATATATTCTTTTTTTTTTCGGTTCCTCCGTACAATGGTCTTTTGAGTCCGTGCGTACAATTGTGTAATGAATTTATTTAGGGTTTCGTCCATTTGTTTATGTATTCTAATTGTTCATTGTAATCGTTATCACAAAAGTAAGAAAAACTCTGGCTTGATAGTGCTCCTAGACATAGTCATATTTTGTGACGAACTGGATAAACAATTCGTGTATTCTTTGTCACATTTTCTATTTGTTACTGCGTTCGAATCCTAACATGTATTACCAAGAAAATTAAACGAATCCTAACATGTATTACCAATAAAATTAAACGAGTTCTTAAAGCAAACCATAAAATGGACAATTATTTTCAAAAATATTTGTTACCATGTGTAACTATTCAGAATGTCAAAGAGGTTATGCTAAAAGAAACTTTATAAAATGAAATGAATATCTTATAAGAATCAAAGTTTTTTTTATTTATTTAAAAGATCAAAGATTGATCGATAGATAAAAAATGTCTTAAAAATGATGCTAAAATATAGAAAAAATATCCAAAGGAACCATTTATATTGGTGGTACAAAGAGTATCCTAAAAATCTTTATAAAAAAGTTTAATGTTAGAATTTTTGAAAAATCTAATATAAAAATACTACTCCCCCTCTGTCCCAATTTATAAGCCCCATTTGACCCGGGTTCAAATGTCGATGCGAGTTTTATATCGTTAATATCTCTAATTATATAATCCTAAAAATTATAATTTTTTGATATTATCAAAGTACTCGTTGAGACGAATCAAACAAGACCCCACATGACTATGTTTTTTCTTATATATTGGAAGAAATCTTAAAGATTTCCTTCAACCGTGAACAGTGACAAAAACGCAAATAGGGCTTATAAAATGGGACGGAGGGAGTAAGTGAGTATCACTTGTATGTTGTATGATATCTATTTTTTATTTTAAATAATTTTTGTGACTTTTTAAAATGTCTATTTTTTTTTTATTTTTTTTTGATAAAGTAAAAATTCAAGACTCCAGAACAACCAAACCTGGGGACTTGAGAGGCCGAATAAACGGTGTCGGAACACCCGACAAACAACCAACAAACATACCAAACAACATGTGATACCCCGTAATTTTGTAAGGTTATATTGGGAATTATGGAATTTTCCCGAGTACCCGTTGTGTACGTCAGATTTAATTCAGGTAGTTTGAGACATTTTGTAATGTGCTCTGTATCTGTAATATTTTTCTCAGTGAGACATCATGCCTTGGATTTTAAATTGTCGTTCGCGTACGATAATTTTTATCCCGGTTTATCGTCAAGCTCGTTCAAAGCTGAATGGGCGGGAAAAGGGAGAAACGGCGACCGCCGTTCAGAAACGGCGACCGTCGTGGTTGGGCCCGAGAAGTCAGCGTGTCAGCTTCTAGCTGGCCGCGACAGGCCTAGCGACGGCGACCGCCGCGTGCCCGCCGCAGGCAAAATCACGACGACCGCCGTGATTGTCCAGTGGGCATTGCCCGTCGGTCGCCGGCGTCGTTCGAGGCGCGCCGTTGTGTCGGTTGCCGCGTCTTAGGGTTTGCTGGGTACTCCTTGGGGTTTGCCTATATATAGAGGAGCTTGGGCATGGGTTTTGGGTCATCTACAACCCCGAATCGCTGCCAAAATTCTCCCTCAAAGTGAGTTGAGTTTCGTCGGTTTTCTTGTGCTCGCCGGAGGTGTTGTGGTGTGTTTCCAGAGTGCCTTTGTGAAGCTTTTGGTTAGCCTTGGAGGTTAGAAGCCAAAGCAAGTCGAGGGAGGCCGAACCGCTCATGTTTTGGGGTGAGATTTCTCTCGTTTCAGTCGGCCGTGTTCTTCACGGCGACCGCCGTGATGAATACGGCGACCGCCGCCAGTGCCCAGAACGCCTTCGTGGCTTTGGCTTGGTCGGTTGTCGTCGTGGCGTCTTTCCTTTCGTGTTCTTTCGCCGTGTTTAGATTCGTACTGTTTATGTCGGATCTAACTTAGGGTTCCTTTTATGGGTCGACTCGAAGGTTGTTGTGCTGTCGGAACTATACCGTGTCGAGCCCGGAATCCAGTGACGTCTTTAGACTATTCTGCGGAGTAAGGCAAGTGGCGGTTCGCTCTTGCTCATTCGTTCCATATTTACATTAATTATCAGTAGTTTATCTGAGTAATTAATTTGGAATGAATACTCTGTTTGTCTGGAAACGGTTTTGATAAACTGTTTTGAAAATCATATAATAGGTTGTATATCTGTTAGAACAACGCTATTATCTGTGATCGCCTTTCGGACCTTTATGTGGATTTATCCGGTAACTGTTGTTGTGTTGTAACTGTTTAGTTAGCACTGTTAGATAGGAACGCTACTCGGACTCAGTCCAGTCGTTTCTTTATAATCTGGTATCGGGGTGGCTCGTCCCCATCTGGTACTATTCTAAGATCATGATCGGTCTCTTTCACAAGTGTGTAGAGGCAGGACACTTAGCTGGTGTTACAAACCTTTCGGTATACGTCACTCTCGACGAAACGTATACTAAGATGTGTCGTCCCACTGGTGGGGTACACATGTAAAAGTCTATAACGTGATGTGTGTTTTCGGAACATAAATCAGATAAGTGCTACTCTGACGCACATAATTAATAAACCTTGGGTGAGTAGTGCAGCTATGTTATAGTGCAGCTAGGAAAACTCGTCTCGACTTTGATCATAGTACGTTCTCTTTCCAATCTGGATTCGCTATAGGCGATGAGGTTGGTCGTGAACCGAAGCATCTCAGTCAACTTTTAAATCATTGTTGTATGATTCTGTAACTCTCCAGATTTGTCATACTTCCTTAAAGACTCAATCTCTTGGAGTCTCTTTTCGATTTGATTTCTGTG
Organism: Rheum nobile; assembly: GCA_027886185.1. NCBI lineage: Eukaryota > Viridiplantae > Streptophyta > Magnoliopsida > Caryophyllales > Polygonaceae > Rheum > Rheum nobile. The sequence continues at coordinate 45,309 of WOAB01000738.1, read as the reverse complement.
AAGATTCAGTCTTCCAGAATCTTCTCCTGTGCATACCTCTTGTTTATTCCAGTAGGAATATGATGGTTGACTACCGTTATCGGTTATTATCCGAGAAGCGATGAGTCTAACCTAATATGACTGCTTCAAACCAGTCTGCTTTATACCCTTGTTAGTCTATTCATTTAGACTAACCAACCAATATTTTCCCTTGCATGGTTGGTTGGTGTCATTCGTTCGATTCGGCACATCAGTTAAGAAGTAGCTCAGAAGATTAGAAGGACTATGGAGTCGGCGGTGGTTTTTGAATGTTTTAATTATTTCTTTAATCAGGTTATGATCCTTTGGACATTAACTCCGATTGTAATGTACTTTCTTAGTCTTCTGCTGTGTTTGGTTTAAACTATGTTTTGACCTATTCGGGATTGGGTTGTAATCCCGTAACTCTTGTTTCCTTGACAATGTTATGTTTTGGAATTTAATGCTTGATCATTGTGTATCAATTGCATTTCATAAATTGTATTTATATGGTAAAGCCTTGGGTGATCTCGGTAAGGAACACTGGGGTCACTGGCGGTAATACATTTCCAAAAGGGTTAAGTTTTGGGGGTGTTACAGTTGTGGTATCAGAGCCAAAGGTTTTAAAACGGGTTTGGAATTTTTATAAACCATTTATCCGTTTTCGAAAATGCTTTAAAGAGGGCTCTGAATTTTCATTCTGAAAAGAATTTAAAAACACCGTTCATAGTCGTGTCTTCTTTATAGTCTGATATAGTAAGCTTGCTTCTATGTCTAGAAAGACTAATTCCTTCCTTATTGTTCGATAGGATGGGTGTCTGCTTTTCTATTGGTAGGGGGTCGGAAGACGCCAAGTCAGATCAGCCGAGGCTAGATTTTTCGTTACCTCAGCGATGTTTCGAGGTTGGAGGCTCGAGTAGCCCGCCCGAAGACGTCAAGCACGTTCTTCCCGAGTCGGTTGTCCTTGTAGCCAGAGATGCTATGGTCCTTGAGGCTGTACCTGTGCCGCCACCAAGGGTGGAGGAAGTACATGAATGGGAGCAGGAAGATGAGTTATCAAGGTATGAACAAGGGGTTTACCAAGACGACTTTTTACTGGGACCAATTCCCGAGGAGATCGAGTACGAGGAGGAGGAAGAGGAGATGCTTGAGCAAGATCCTGTCAAGGAGGAGGATATGATCGAGGATGATTCCGAGGATGAGGATCCCATCGAGGATGATCCCGAGGATGAGGATCCCATCGAGGATAATCCGGAGGATGAGGATCCCATAGAGGATGATCCAGAAGAGGATCCAGAGTTGGACCTTGGAGGGCAGAATCAGGAGCCCGGTACAGGATTGTCATCAGTGCCAGAGTACGCACCCATGTCAGAAGCTGATTGGGAGGCACTGTATACCGAGTACGGTATTAGGAGAAGTGATAGGGAATCTCAGCCTATCCCTACTCCAAGAAGATGGAGGTCGGAATCCGAGCTGCAGGAGATCCTCCGCCAGAGCGAGGTAATCTCTGCAGAACAGCATAGTCAGTGGTACTCAGAGGAGGGCTGTAATGGGAGGATCAGTCATGAACGACCCATACTTTACCATGACTGAGCTAGGACTATGTGCTTCAGGGTCAAGCAGGGTGCGAAACCCATCGCCAGAGCTCGATGGTGAGCCTAGCCCGAAGAGACCATGCACGAGTAGCCAGTCGTGTGGGAGACATTTTGGAACGCCTTGAGGAGGAGTGGCGTTGCCTATCGCAGTTGTTTCGTTTCTTAGTATTCCAAGTTGTACTTTGTGTAATATTTCAGTATTACGGCAAGTACTCTGAGAAAAACTTATATCTTCGAGCAATGTTGTCCAAACGCTCGAATGATAAACTTATGTGTAACTTGTGTAAGAATTCGAAGGTTCATCTATAAAATGCCAAGTTGATCTATTCTGAGTGATTTATTTACGTTGATATATTGCATAATATTAATGTATTGAATGCTTGGAATTGGATTGGTAATCAGATGGTGAACCCAAGAAGCACGAGGAACTCGACTCGAGCCGGTGCTGGGACTAGCCAAAACCCCAGGCCAGCAGGAAGAGGTGTTCAGGATGAACACGAGTCTGAGTCTCGCATCCAACAGAGGCGTGAAGGTCAGGATCAGACCCAAGCGCCGACGCTGTTTGACGCCGCAGTTGTGGAGGCGATTCGTGGAATCGTGGTGCAGGCTATTGCAGATGTATTGAGACCAAGTACGCCTCAAGCACAAGAAGTGCCTACTCACGCAGCGGTTCCTGATGTTGTGGAACCCAGAAACCCTGTGATTCAGGAAAATGCCTCCAGGGCAAGAGACAGCTATGGTCGCGCTCTTAAGACCATTACTTCCATGAGACCCGATTGCTATAACGGGAAAGGGGAGCCAGTGGCGGTGACTCATTGGTTCTCCCATATGGAGAGGCTGTTTAGGAACGTGGAGTGTACGGAGGCCGAGAAGGTCCATATCGCTTCTCTTCAGCTGAAGGAGGAGGCTAGCGAGTGGTGGGAGAGCACTGGTTTGGCTGAGAGCCCAGTGTTGACTTGGTCGATGTTCAAGACCAAGATGGTTGATCGCTTTTTCTCTCGTGCTATGAGAGAGGAGAAGCATAAAGAGTTCTTGTACCCACAGACTGATGGTCTGAGAGTGACCGAGTTGGCATCTAAGTTCAACCAGCTTCTACAGTATGCCACTGCCGAGATCACCAACGAGGCCCAAAAGATCTGGTACTTTCATGAGTGGATGAACCCGGATATCAAGCCATTAATGGTGCACCACACATGCTCTACCTTAGAGCAGTATGTGGATTGTGCCTATAAGCTGGAGGTAACTCTGGAGGAGTCGACCAAGAGGCGCAACCGACAGAAGTCGATGCAGAATCAGAACCAGGGAGGTGGTTTTAAGCGCCCTACGCCACCGTCTAACTTTGCCAAGTCCGGCCGAGCTAAGACGGAGATGACGCAAGGAGGATCGACTCAACAGTCGGGGCAGACCAGAAGTACAGTACAGTGTTATAAATGCGGTACTGTTGGGCACAAGAGCACTGAGTGTCGGAAGGAGAAGAGGTCGTGCTTTGGGTGTGGGCGTGACGGTCGTCTGCAGAAGTACTGCAAGCAGGGAAAGCAGAAGGGGGTAGAGTCGCAGCAAGGGTCAGTTCATCAGAGCAACCGACCTAGGTTTAAGCCTGCCGAGACTCCTAGCCCTTCAGTGCAGACGACTGCTCAGAACAGGGGAAATGCCCCAGCTGTTTCTGGAAGTCAGGGCCAACGCTTGTACGAGATGTGTGAGGCAGATGGACCCAATGCTCCGATTGCTCAAGGTACTCTATACCTTCACTCTACTTCAGTGTGCATTCTGTTTGATTCTGGTGCTATGTATTCCTTTATTTCGGATAGCTGTGTTAGCAAGTTAGACTTAGTGTGCAATGATTCGTGCGACCCTTTCGTCGTTAATCTTCCTAATGGAGAACGTTTGGTGGGAACCAAACATTTGTCCGACTTTCCGATTACCATTCAGGGTAAGGAATTCGAGGCAGATTTAATCTGCATAGCCATGGCTCCATACGACATTATTCTCGGTATGGATTGGCTGACGCATCACAAGGCGGTGATCAACTTTAGTTCAAGAACGGTGACGGTGTCATCTGGGGGCCAATTCGTGTGCAAGTTCAAAGGTCGAAATGACGTTGATAACGGCAAGCTGATCAAGGCGATGACTGCGTTTAAGCTACTACGACAAGGATGTATCGGGTACCTTTGTTACTTGGATTCGCCTGCGAAGGATGGACCTGAGGTTCTTGATATTCCTGTAGTTAGAGAGTTTTCGGATGTCTTTCCGGAAGAAATTCCTGGATTACCCCCAAATCATGACGTAGAATTTTCAATTGATCTCGAGCCTGGTACGGTGCCGATTTCCAAATCCCCGTATCGGATGGCTCCAGCTGAGATGCAAGAATTGAAGAATCAACTTGAAGATCTTCTTGACAAAGGTTATGTCAGGCCGAGTGCATCGACGTGGGGTGCCCCGATTTTATTCGTCAAAAAGAAGGACGGATCGTTCCGACTTTGTATCGACTACCGAGAGTTGAACAAGGTGACGATCAAGAACAATTATCCTTTGCCTAGGATTGATGACTTGTTGGACCAATTGCAGGGAGCAAAGATTTTCTCCAAGATCGACTTGAGATCTGGATATCATCAACTCAGATTCGTGAGCAGGACATTCCTAGAACTGCGTTCAGGACCATGTATGATCATTACGAGTTCGTAGTGATGCCTTTTGGGCTTACAAATGCTCCAGCTGTCTTTATGGACTTGATGAACCGATGTTTTCACCAGTACTTGGATAAGTTTATGGTGGTCTTCATAGACGACATTCTGATCTACTCTCCGAGTGAAGAAGTCCACGAGAAACATCTGCGGATTGCCTTGTCAATCCTTAGACAACATCAGCTTTATGCTAAATTGTCTAAATGTGAATTCTGGATGAAAGAGGTGGCTTTCTTAGGCCACGTGATCAATAAAAATGGGGTTATGGTTGATCCCCAAAAGATTGAAGCGATGGCTAAATGGACACAGTCCCAGAATGTGAAGGAGGTGCGCAATTTTCTTGGACTTGCCGGGTATTATAGAAGGTTCATAGAAGGATTTTCAAAGATCGCTCTACCTATGACCAATCTACTCCGTAAGGTCCACAAGAAGTTTGTCTGGAATGACAAGTGCGAGGTCAGTTTCCAAGAGTTGAAACGACGGTTGACCTCGACACCCGTGCTAGCACTCCCAGAGGGGAACGACGATTATGTGGTCTATAGTGATGCTTCCAAGTGTGGTCTTGGTTGTGTTTTGATGCAAAGGGGCAGAGTCATTGCTTACGCATCTAGACAACTCAAGACTTACGAAGAAAACTATCCGACCCATGATCTTGAGTTAGCAGCGGTTGTCTTTGCGCTGAAGATTTGGAGGCATTACCTCTACGGTATAAGATGCCAAGTCTTCACCGACCACAAAAGTCTCAAGTATATATTTACTCAGAAGGAGTTAAATATGAGACAACGCCGCTGGCTAGAGTTGCTCAAGGACTACGACATGGAGTTGTTGTATCATCCGGGCAAGGCTAATGTAGTAGCTGATGCACTAAGCCGGAAGACAACGTATGAGACTGTAGTTGCTCTACTTACTGCTCAGACCAAGCTAAACCAAGAGTCATGCGACATTGAAGTCTTGTATGACCAGCGTAGAGGGTACCTGAGTATGATGGAAATTCAGGCTACACTGCTGGATCAAATCAAAGAAAAGCAAGTCGATGACATCATCTTGGTAAAGTTAAGCAGTGAAGTGATGGATGGGAAAACTCCCAGTTTTGTGGTTCAGGATGATGGATCGCTTTGGTTTCAGGATCGGATCTGTGTTCCTAACACAGAAGGTCTTCATCAGTTGGTGATGAGAGAAGCTCATTCATCTGCTTACTCTGGGTATCCCGGCTCTAGCAAGATGTACAAGGATCTCAGGAAGAAGTTTTGGTGGCCAAACATGAAGTGGGACGTAGCAGACTTTGTGGCAAAGTGCTTAACTTGCCAGAAGGTCAAGATCAAACACCGCAGGCCAGGTAGTGAGATGCTACCTCTCCCCGTACCAGAATGGAAATGGGAGGACATTTCCATGGACTTCGTCACTGGGCTACCCAAGACTCGAAGTCAAAGAGATGCTATCTCGGTAATTATGGATAGGCTTACGAAGAATGCTCATTTCATAGCCATCAAGACCACATGGGAAACCCAGAAGCTAGCCGAAGTTTACAAGAAGGAGATTGTCCGCTTATATGGCATTCCTAAGACCATTGTATCGGACCGAGATGGCCGTTTCATGTCAAGATTCTGGAAGGAACTTCATAAGGCTATGGGAACCGAGTTGAGGTTCAGTATATCGTTTCATCCTCAGACAGATGGCCAGTCTGAAAGGACCATCCAGACTCTGAAGGATATGCTTAGAGCTTGTGTGCTCGATCATCCGACTAGCTGGGAGGACAGCTTGAGTCTGATTGAGTTCACGTACAACAATAGCTGGCATGCTATAATCAAGATGGCTCCGTTTGAAGCTTTGTATGGTCGCAGATGCAGATCTCCGATTTGTTGAGACGATAATGCCGACAAAATTCTGCTTGGACCAGAGTTGGTCGAAAGGACGGCTTCAGACATTGCTTTGATCAGACAAAGAATGTTGACCGCTCAGAGTCTACAGAAGTCCTACGCAGATCGGAAGCGCAGGACTGTCGAGTTCGAGGTCGGTGACAATGTTTTTGTCAAGGTATCGCCATCCAAAGGAGTTTTCAGATTTGGTAAGTGTGGGAAGCTTAACCCTCGCTACGTGGGACCATTCGAGATTCTGGATAGAGTGGGATCTCTAGCGTATCGCTTGGCGTTGCCGCCATCGGCTCACCCGGTGCATAACGTGTTCCATGTATCTTTACTCAGAAAGTATGTACCAGATGAGTCTCATGTACTTAGTTACAAGGACATCGAGATTCAAGCTAATGGTACTTATGAAGAGTTGTCCGTGCGCATTTTGGAGCGTCGGGAGAAGCATTTGCGCAACAAGATCGTACCATTGGTACGAGTGCTGTGGTCCAAGTCAGGGACCGAAGAAGTTACTTGGGAGACGTGGGAAACCGAGTCAGATATGCTCAGGCATTTTCCCGAGTTATTCTCGACCTAAGTTTCGGGGTCGAAACTTCTTGTAAGGGGGAGGAGATGTGATACCCCATAATTTTGTAAGGTTATATTGAGAATTATGGAATTTTCCCGGGTACCCGTTGTGTACGTCGAATTTAATTCAGGTAGTTTGAGACATTCTGTAACGTGCTCTGTATCTGTAATATTTTTCTCAGTGAAATAATATACAGACAGCATGCCTTGGATTTTAAATTGTCATTCGCGTACGATAATTTTTATCCCGGTTTATCGTCAAGCTCGTTCAAAGCTGAATGGGCGGGAAAAGGGAGAAACGGCGACCGCCGTGGTTGGGCCCGAGAAGTCAGCGTGTCAGCTTCTAGCTGGCCGCGACAGGACTAGCGACGGCGACCGCCGCATTTACGGCGACCGCCGCGTGCCCGCCGCAGGTAAAATCACGGCGACCGCCGTGATTGTCCAGTGGGCATTGCCCGTCGGTCGTCGGCGTCGTTCGAGGCGCGCCGTTGCGTCGGTTGCCGCGTCTTAGGGTTTGCTGGGTACTCCTTGAGGTTTGCCTATATATAGAGGAGCTTGGGCATGGGTTTTGGGTCATCTACAACCCCGAATCGCTGCCAAAATTCTCCCTCAAAGTGAGTTGAGTTTCGTCGGTTTTCTTGTGCTCGCCGGAGGTGTTGTGGTGTGTTTCCAGAGTGCCTTTGTGAAGCTTTTGGTTAGCCTTGGAGGTTAGAAGCCAAAGCAATTCGAGGGAGGCCAAACCGCTCGTGTTTTGGGGTGAGATTTCTCTCGTTTCAGTCGGCCGTGTTCTTCACGGTGACCGCCGTGATGAATACGGCGACCGCCGCCAAGAACGGCGACCACCGCCAGTGCCCAGAATGCCTTCGTGGCTTTGGCTTGGTCGGTTGTCGTCGTGGCGTCTTTCCTTTCGTGTTCTTTCGCCGTGTTTAGATTCGTACTGTTTATGTCAGATCTAACTTAGGGTTCCTTTTATGGGTCGACTCGAAGGTTGTTGTGCTGTCGGAACTATACCATGTCGAGCCCGAAATCCAGTGACGTCTTTAGACTATTCTGCGGAGTAAGGCAAGTGGCGGTTCGCTCTTGCTCATTCGTTCCATATTTACATTAATTATCAGTAGTTTATCTGAGTAATTAATTTGGAATGAATACTCTGTTTGTCTGGAAACGGTTTTGATAAACTGTTTTGAAAATCATATAATAGGTTGTATATCTGTTAGAACAACGCTATTATCTGTGATCGCCTTTCGGGCCTTTATGTGGATTTATCCGGTAACTGTTGTTGTGCTGTAACTGTTTAGTTAGCACTGTTAGATAGGAACGTTACTCGGACTCGGTCCAGTCGTTTCTTTATAATCTGGTATCGGGGTGGCTCGTCCCCATCTGGTACTATTCTAAGATCATGATCGGTCTCTTTCACAAGTGTGTAGAGGCAGGACACTTAGCTGGTGTCACAAACCTTTCGGTATACGTCACTCTCGACGAAAAGTATACTAAGATGTGTCGTCCCACTGGTGGGGTACACATGTAAAAGTCTATAACGTGATGTGTGTTTTCGGAACATAAATCAGATAAGTGCTACTCTGACGCACATAATTAATAAACCTTGGGCGAGTAGTGCAGCTATGTTATAGTGCAGCTAGGAAAACTCGTATCGACTTTGATCATAGTACGTTCTCTTTCCAATCTGGATTCGCTGTAGGCGATGAGGTTGGTCGTGAACCGAAACATCTCAGTCAACTTTTAAATCATTGTTGTATGATTATGTAACTCTCCAGATTTGTCATACTTCCTTAAAGACTCAATCTCTTGGAGTCTCTTTTCGAGTTGATTTCTGTAAAGATTCAGTCTTCCAGAATCTTCTCCTGTGCATACCTCTTATTTATTCCAGTAGGAATATGATGGTTGACTACCGTTATCGGTTATTATCCGAGAAGCGATGAGTCTAACCTAATATGACTGCTTCGAACCAGTCTGCTTTATACTCTTGCTAGTCTATTCATTTAGACTAACCAACCAATATTTTCCCTTGCATGGTTGGCTGGTGTCATCCGTTCGATTCGGCACATCAGTTAAGAAGTAGCTCAGAAGATTAGAAGGACTCTGGAGTCGGCGGTGGTTTTTGAATGTTTTAATTATTTCTTTAATCAGGTTATGATCCTTTGGACATTAACTCCGATTGTAATGTACTTTCTTAGTCTTCCGCTGTGTTTGGTTTAAACTATGTTTTGACCTATTCGGGATTGGGTTGTAATCCAATAACTCTTGTTTCCTTGACAATGTTATGTTTTGGAAATTAATGCTTGATCATTGTGTATCAATCGCATTTCATAAATTGTATTTATATGGTAAAGCCTTGGGTGATCTCGGTAAGGAACATTGGGGTCACTGGCGGTAATACATTTCCAAAAGGGTTAAGTTTTGGGGTGTTACACAACAAACACAACAACAAAAATAAAACAAAAAACAACAACAGACACAACAAAAAACAAATTACAGACACAACTGCGCAAACAACCAACAAGGCAAATCAACGAGAATGTCTTCAAAAAGGGGTTGGAAAACACCAACAGGTCGTTTGAAGCAGTCGGAAAGAAGAAACAAGACACAATCTGGAGGCAAAACGTCAGAAAGACCACCAAGGATCACACAATCACTATCTTGTCTCGAACCGAAATAACAATCTCATATCAAAACCAAAGGGATCACCTGCAATAAAACAGAGATGAGGAAGGCGGGGGACAAGGGAAAGAAAACACATCAGGGGACAAGGGAGGGAGAAGGGAAGCGGAAGAGGAGGAGGGAAAACAGTTTTATAATGAGTTTTTACTTTAAAAAAGTTGGATCCGTACCTAAAAAGTGGATCAATCAAATACAGGGCTACTTCTACTTCTTACTTTTAGGCTGTGTGTTTTAGGGTAGGAATGCAGTGTTTTGTCCACTCAAATCAAATCTCCTTTGCAATTGTTTTTAAACTTTCTACTGGTCTTTTTTAAAGGCATAGTCTATATGCAAACCAATTTCTGTCTAATTGCAAACCAAACTGTGCGCTTAATGTAAGCGCACGACTTTTGTGCGCTTACATTACGCGCACATGGGCATAAGCGTATTTAAAAAAATATACAGGGGACAAGGGCCAAGCCATGTGCGCTTAGTATAAGCGCACAAGGCCAAACCAGGTACTATCTTGTGCGCTTAGTATAAGCGCACAAGATAGTACGATCCGGCCGTTGGTACGCTTACACTAAGCGCACCAACGGCCTGATTGCAACGGCCCGATTTTAGTCTATAAATTGCCATGAGGTGCGAGATTGGATTTGCAAATTGAAATGGATTTGCAAATTGATGATGAGGTGCGAGATTGGATACAAGCTCGAGAAGACGAAGAAGTGGATGAAGAATGGAGCGACTCGGACTCCGAAGATAGAGGATATGATTGTGATTTGTTCAAGGTTAGTGTTTAATTCATAACCGAACAATTTTTAAAGTATGTAAATTTGCTATGAAATAATGTCTTTGCAAATTTGTTGTATTATTAGTTTGTTCTAATTATAATATAGACCGTATAATAAATCATAATTTAAAAATAAATATAGGGTGAATATTATACGAGACATTTTCAAAGTGGCATAATTTGGGAGAGTATGGATGATATGATTCAATGGGCGAGAGGTAGAGCAAAAGAGTTAATGATAGTTTTGGTGAAACGTGCCTCAACTTCGTATTTAGTTAGTTTGATATGCGATAGATATGGTGAGCCTAGATCTGGGAGGCCGAAAGGTAATGTAGAAAATTCGGAGTTGTCGGTTCCAAGGATTCGAAAACGAAGATCGAAGAAGTGCGGTTGTAAGTTCGAGTTGTATAGGTGTCTTGTGAAAAGCGAGCAGCACGGGTTTCTTACATCAAGCTGGGTATTGGATGCTATACATGGCACCCACAACCACAAGCTTCAGACTAGCTTTCATGGGAATGCATTCATGGGACGAATGACAGAGGAAGAGAAGGCCATAGCTAGGAAATTTGGCGATTCTCGGAAGACTGCGAAAGAGATTGTTTCGCATTTGAGAAAAGACTTTCCGGGGAATGTAACATCAATGAAGCAGGTTGCCAACTTTTTGCAGAAGCTCCATTTCGAGGATCGTGGTGAATTGATGGTTACTCAGTGGTCCCTTCAATTTTTGAAAGACAACGGGTATCTTTTCTATCCTCTTAGGAATGTGAAGAAAGGGGACGAGGTAGAGATTTTGTTTTTTGCTCACCCAAAGTCGATACTGTTGCTGAAGAAGTTCCCGCACGTTGTGATCATTGATGCCACATACAAGACAAATAAGTATGTAATACATTTTAATAGTAGTTAGATATTTTGGTATGTGCTACAATTTGATTAGTTATATTCACTAAATATTGCTATTTTAATTTATTATGTCTATGAATAGATATGAAATGCCGTTGGTGGAGATTGTTGGTTTTACGTGCACTCACAAGACGTTCAACATTGCGTATGCATTCACCCGAGGTGAAAAAGTTTTCCATTACCATTGGATATTGAGGGCCCTTCGGAACTTGTTTGACGAGTTGGGGGTAATGCCAAAGGCTATAATGAGCGATTGTGAGAAGGCTCTCATCAAGCTGTTAAGATAGTTTTCAAAGACGTTCCGGTAAGACATCTCTTGTGTTGTGTCCATATTAGAAACAACATCAAGGCACATGCCGACAAGGTTATAAAAAACAGTGCCAAAGTCGATACGTTTACAAACCAGTGCTGGAGTCTTTTTTGCTCGACCATCGAGGAAAGCTACGAGGAGAGGCTCAGAGCATTGAGGACGTCGTGGAAGAGTGGCCTTGTTGGATACGTCGAGAGGGAATGGCTCACTCCTTACAAGGAAAACATAGTAAGAGCTTGGACGGATTCCACCCTACATTTCTTCACGAGGACTTCAAACAGGTATCTTTTCAACAATGTGTAGTTGATTGTTTGTACTTATCAGTTCCAAGGTCGTGCTAAGGCAATACATGTTTTTTGTTTTGATAGGGTTGAGGGGATGCATCGTGTCTTGAAAGGTATTGTGGGGTCTAGCAGAGGCGGCTTTAACAGAGTGATCGTGAGGATACACCATACAATCATTCTTCAAATTGACACGATTAAGGCAACCATGAACAAGTCACTGTCTACAAGACCAATGGAGTTCAACGATCCAGGGTTTCCGCCGGTTGCCCAAATGGTCTTTTCAAGACTCTTCTATAGAGTGTCAGATAAGTGCTTTGATTTGTTGTTGGCTATGTATGATAAGTTAGTCAAGGAGGACTATTCAGAAGTATGTGATGATCCTTGGGTGAGAGACTGCCTTGGATTGCCGTGCGTACACGATATTGCAAACGCCATCATTACGAGGACAACTCTCACTCCAGACGACATTCACGACTTCTGGAAGGACTTGCATTGGGAAGAGGATCCAACAACATTTGCACTTGCTGACGACAGTGTTCCGTTGTCCGTTCCAGAGTTGAGATTGCGTGAGATGTGGTCGAGAGTGGAAAGCCGAACTTTGAGCAAAGCAACGGCATGGCAACTGAGTGATTTGTACATGGCCTTAGAGCATCCGGAACAGAGTACGTTTATGGAGCCGACGGGCATCTGTACAAAGCGAAGGCCAATTGGTGCGAAGAACAAGGCAAAGGGGTCGCCGACTAGGGAAAAGAGCCGGCATGAGCACGTAAGAGAAGACCTACTAAAGTCCGAGAAGGCAAAGGAAAAGGCAAAGGAGAAGGTGAAAGGGCCAGGTCGTCCCATAAAGCAAGCAAGTGTCGTGGTACTCGACGCTGAGGACATGCCGACCCAGCCGGAACCAGAGGAATCACAAATGGAGGAGGTGTACATCGAGACCGACCATGTTGGAGTCCGTCCGTCGAAGGAGTGGCCTGAAGAACCCATGATTCATCATGGGGTGGACTTTGGGGTTCAGAATATAGATTACTTATGGTTTGGGTACATTAATGGTGCTATGGATGTACATCCAGACGGACATTGTGGTTATCGGTCTTTGGTTGTGCTTATGGGGATGAGTCAGGGTCAATATCCCTTGATTCGCAGCGCCATGGCAAAGGAGTTGCGTGTCAACCGACAAATGTGAGAGCCAATACTAGAGGCTACACGACCAGGGACATGGGACGATCTAATGGTTCAAATTAACTATGTGAAGAGCCCTTGCGGCCCGGAGTATTGGCTTGACATGCCATTCATGGGTTTAGTGTTTGCCACGGCGTATAATGTTGTTGTGATCGTCATATCTCAGTACCCTTTATTGTGCTTACCAATTAGGCCGTTTGGACCATGTTGCACACCTCCCATACAAATGACGAGGATAGCACACGTAGGGGATCACAACCACTGGATACCGGTAATGTTTTGTTTATGTACGCGTACTTTGATATATGATTTGCAATATAGTATATACTAATTTTGTATTTTTTGTTTGTATTCGTATAGGTGACGCTCAATTCCGACTCTCCATTACCACCCATTACGTATGCGTGGCGAAGACACTGCGATCCAAGAATCATGTGGTGGGAACAAGTGTATGATTCGAAATTGCGAGAGTTTAGGGAATGCCGCAAGGCAGCCGGTCTGAATCCAGATTATTTGGCTTACTTGATTCACTCCTATCATATACTTCATGTAAAACTCTAAGGCAGTTTGTAATGTAATATAACGTATTGCTTTGGTGGGTTTCATAAAAGATCTTGTTTCATAAAAGATCTCATTATATAGACTGAGGTTATACCTACGCATCTTATCCAGTTCTTGTAAAAGTTCTTGATTTTGCTTAACAAGATCTTGATTCTCCTTAACAAGATCTTGTTTTTCCCGCCATTGTTGTCGAATAACCGCGTGTGGCCTGTACTCGTACATAAGATCAATATACTTCTTGTATGAACACCGCATTTTGGGCATCCCCAATACCTCCTTCCGTAGTTCCACTGCAAATCCCAAGTATGGACAACGACTTTCAAATTACACTCGCATTGTGGATCACTTATTTGTTGATGCTGCCTATTTGGCTTTGTTGATGATTCGGATGAAGATGCCATTATTTGTTGTAGTGATTGGTTTTCCTACAAATATCATTAATCCATTAATATAATAAATTAGGGTTAATAAATCGAAAGAAACTGGAATAATAAGCTTACCCAAAGATATATCTTCAAGCGCGACTTGAGATCGGAAAGTTCTTGACACCGGAGAAGTAAGTTGTATTTGGACCCATGTATATGTGCGCTTAATGTAAGCATACAGATATGTACGCTTAATGTACGCGTACAGATATTGTGCGCTTACATTAAGCGCACAATATCTGTACGCGTACATTAAGCGCACATAATATAATGTATTTCATTCAATTTTATACTATAGTTACACTTATCTTAGTATTATTTAATTACATTAAATCAAGTATAGTTACACTTATGTTAGTAGTATTTCATTATATTTCATATAGTGTTTCTTATATACTATAGTATTTCATGAAATCAAGTATACTTAGACTTATATATCATAGTATTTCATTACATTTCATATAGTTACACTTATATACCATAGTATTTCATTATATTTCATATAGTTACACTTATATACTATAGTATTTCATGAAATCAAGTATACTTAGACTTATATATCTTAGTATTTCATTACATTTCATATAGTTACACTTATATACCATAGTATTTCATTATATTTCATATAGTTACACTTATATACTATAGTATTTCATCAAATCAAGTATACTTAGTCTTATATACCATAGTATTTCATTACATTTCATATAGTTATACTTATGTTAATAGTATTTCATTACATTAAATCAAGTTTAGTTACACTTATGTTAGTAGTATTTCATTACATTTCATATAGTGTTTCTTATATACTATAGTATTTCATGAAATCAAGTATACTTAGACTTATATATCATAGTATTTCATTACATTTCATATAGTTACACTTATATACCATAGTATTTCATTATATTTCATATAGTTACACTTATGTTAGTAGTATTTCATTACATTTCATATAGTGTTTCTTATATACTATAGTATTTCATGAAATCAAGTATACTTAGACTTATATATCATAATATTTCATTACATTTCATATAGTTACACTTATATACCATAGTATTTCATTATATTTCATATAGTTACACTTATATACCATAGTATTTCATATAGTTACACTTATATACCATAGTATTTCATATAGTTACACTTATATACCATAGTATTTCATTACATTTCATATAGTTACACTTATGTTAGTAGTATTTCATTACATTAAAGTGTTATTGGGCCTAGAGTGGGCCCATATTGCGTTTAGAAGTGTTATTGGGCCTAGAGTGGCCCATTTCACCATTTAGAAGTGTTATTGGACCTAGAGTGGGCTCATATTGCGTTTTTGGTGTTTTTGGCCCATTTCACCATTTAGAAGTGTTATTGGGCCTAGAGTGGGCCCATTTTGCATTTTTTGGTGTTTTTGGCCCATTTCACCATTTCCACCATCATCAGAGGAGGAGTCACCGCTGAGTTATAGCCATCTTTCATAAGATTGAATAAATCTGACCGTTTGTGCGCTTACAATAAGCGCATAAACGGTCGGATTTATTCCCGTTGTAGTTAGTCGACCGTTACACAGGCATTGGGCCCGAAATAAGGCCCAATAACACGAAAAGCTAATATACAACTGTAACACGAAAATCTTGATTTTTGGAAAACTGAAATAAATTACGATAAGTCATCCAGGAAAAGTATCAAATAACATAAAATGTATATAATTTATAAGTGCTACATAACAGTTTGTGACCATACATAAGAACCCTACTCGCCACCCGGCTGACTACCACTACCCTCCCTAGCCTCGTGTGTAGAATGCGTAAAAAACTGTGACTGAGACGCACGAGGTGAAGGGGCGGCCATCGGAGGAGTGTCATGAGTCAACATATGCAATAGACGCCCCATGAATGTCCGAACCTCCTCGACGGTAATAACGCTCCTATCCATCGGCCTGGCTAAATATGCACGGAGCTCACCTGCAACCAACTGGTTCCGCTGCATTCGTAATGACATTACCCATTACATTGTATATATAATATTTATTTAATAATAATAAACATTTATTGAATTAAGCAAATTAAACATACCGCAAGAGTGTCCACAGTAGGTGTGGGATGGACAGGGCCGGCAGGACGATCTTGTCTAGTGGATCTGGGATCCACCAACACGTGAGAATACTTGTCCAGCCAATCGAGGTAGTCATCTGTCACATCCCAATACTGTGTGGCAGGTGGATCGTCTATCCGGATCAGAGGCCTCGGATCCTCATCCCACGCCCCCAATAGATCAGCATGGAATGTGACGCCATAGTATTTCAGGTTGAACGCACGGGTGATTGCTATGGGCTACGGAGGTAAGGCTGGGATCTCTTGCACGTGCCTAAACTGTCGCAGGATGCGGTCTGGCAAATACGGCTCATGTACATCACAGACCTGGATGATACCTCTGAACATGGAAGGAGCGTACTCTGGCCGGTCGAATGATACACGAGCGAAAGGAAACCACTGAACCTGTAACATGTAATTTATATGATATTAGTTACGTTAATATATATTATAAAATAAACTATTCATTTAAAGTAACAAATTACCTCCTCATATCTGATGCTATCTAGAATCTGACGCATGTATACCAAACGACCAGGGTTCTTGCCCTGTGGAACCTTTTGGCCCTCTCTGAAAGCAGCAGCATCAGCGCCAATGGCAGCAGGGTCCATGACATAATGTCCACGAAAATGGGGAAAATACGCCCATATCCATGACTGCAAATCATGATCAAACGATAAGAATAAAAATGAATTTATAACTTTACAATAAAAACGATAAGAATAAAATGACATTACTTACCCTCAACAGTATGCCAGAACTGGCAATGCCCTGTGCATCTCGTCTGGAAGCCTGGCCTAAGTTCCTGTATAGCAAGGCCAATATACCAGCTCCCCATGCGTACCGATCGGTGGTCGAGTGGTCAAACAACAACGCCAACCACTTGTGCTTGATCGCCTTCATAGACTTGTCCACCATAACTGTACTGCCGAGCAGGAGGAACAGATACAGTGTAGCTATGGCGCTCTGGTCCTCATCCTCCTGCGGCGCCCTCATCCGCCGCTTCAGCTCATCCTGAAGCCAGTCCAATGGAATGCCGCCGTCCTTGTACCATCTCTGCACCTATGTCGTGTCGGGATGCCCAAAGAACTGCGCGACCCTCTGCATCAGATCTATACCAAGCAGACCCGTGTAGCTCCTCCCGACAATCGGCACCTTGAGAATCTCATAAACGTCATGTAATGTAATGGTCATCTCGCCTCATGGAAAATGGAACGAGGATGTCTCGGGGTGCCATCTCTCGACAAAAGCAGACACCAACACAGGATCCACTGCCCCAGTGCCTAGAGTGCGTAGATGGGTGAGACCGCTACGCTCTACCAGCTGAAACCATGTGTTTGGCCCGGGTCTGATAAACTCCTCGAGGGGAGAGGTCCAGCCGATGTGAAAGTGGACCTTCAAGACCTTGCGGTCCTGAAAATTCAACCAAGCAGTATAAGTTATCTACAAAAATTAAAATTTCAATTAATACGGGACTACACACTAAATACGTACCAAATCCTAGCGGCGCTGAGCCCCCGGTGCAGCCTCCTCTAGAGCAGCCTCCTCTGGAGCAGCCTCCTCCGGAGCAGCCTCCTCTGAAGCATCATCTCCTCGACCTCCTCGACGTCCTCTACCTCCTCCACCTCTCCTGCGTCGGTTGATCGGGAGGATGGGGGCAGCAATATGGACAGGAGGGCCAGGAGGGGTCATGTCCCAAATTGCCCTCGCAATGTGGGTCGTGTAGCCCTGGAGGAGGATAGGGACTCGTGGCCCTCCTGGCATCCACGCAGCCTGGCCTAAAACGGGCGCACCAGGAGGAGGAGGTGCATAGCTAGGAGCGGGTGGAGGGGAACCAACTGGAGAGGGGACAAAATCAACGCCCCCGACCGGGGATGTACCAACAGGAGAGGGGGAAAAAGAGGGGAAAGAGTGGGTGCGGCTGGAGGGTCGACCTCATCCGTCGACAAAATCGGCTCAAAAGTGACCCTGAACTCTCCCTCGATGCCCTCATCGTCATCTGACATCTCCCGGGTCTGATGCGCCTCCTCATCAACTGGTGCATCCTCAGCACACACATCCTCCATGGTATCATCATCGGTCTGAACAAGAGGCTGAGAAACCGCGGCTGCGTCACCTATGATATCAGCTCGTACCATAGCAGCGCGCCGACGGACGATGTCTGATATATGTTTTCGAGGAACGACACGTCGGTCCGCTACCGGAGCCGGATGTGTCATCCCCTCGGAACCTCCTAAAGACTCTCGTACCAACTACATTTTTTTAAAAAGATTATTAAAGGCGTATTTGTTTGAAAACAATATTATTCAGTCGAATTAGAATGACATAAATTAAATTAAATTTCATATTTTCAAATTCTAATCAAATCTAATTCCTAATAATCTAAATTCAATACTGCGTATATTCAATAAATTTTTACGTACGACAATAATAATAAAATTTTCATTTGCACAACATTATTCAATCTCAAATAGATTGCATAATTCTAACAACATTATCAATCTAAATTCACATCTAAAATCTAACAAATATATACTTTCAATTGTAAAATCCTGTATTTTCAATTTTAATTTTCCTAAAATACTTTATTTTGTAATTCAAATTATATATTTTATATTCTAACAAATCTATATATTTTTTCTTCCTAAAATCGACAATCTAATGAAATTAAATTTTAATAAAATCTGATTAAATTAAAATTATACCTGATGGACGCCTATCGGTGTGAGAGTGACGGTAACGTCTACCGACACGTCTGGCAAGGGTGTCGATCGGGCTGTCGGTCGTCTGCCACCACCCCTCACTCGTCGTCTGATTGTCGAGTCCTCGTCCTCGTCTTCCTCCTCCATCGCCACACATACACTGCCGAGACCGCCACCACCGCCACCAATCGGACCACCACCACCGCCACCACCGCTACCAGCCCATGGCCGCACATCACCACCATCTGTCGCCAACCCTCGCCGCGCATCACCGGCCTCCTCCGCAAGGCTGCCGGAAATCACCGCCCCCGCTGGAGAAGCCACGAACTCGCCACCGCCGCCGCTTGAGTCACGGATTGGGTCGCCAAGTGGAGGGGAAGAAGATTCCATCGTCAGATTTGGGATTAATTGGGAAGAATAGAGGGAGGGGTGAGGTTTGGGGTAGCGCCGCCGCCGCTGTTCGAGCGAAATGGTTTAGGGTTCAGCGAAGAGCGAGGGAGGAGGAAGAAGAAGTTGTGCTCTAAAATAGACGCATATCTGTGCGCCTACAATAAGCGCACAGATGTGCGCTTAAAATAAGTGCACAGATTCCTCCAGGTTCCTCCCCTTATCGCTTCGTATATTTTTTTTAAATACCATTATACCCTTGTGCGCGTACATTAAGCGCACAACTTTTATGCGCTTAATGTACGCGCATAATTTAATTTACATTTAGACAAAAACTGGTTTGTATATAGCTTTTTCCTTTTTAAAAATGTCATCGTGGTCATGTGAAGCGAAAGAATATTACGAAGAACCGGCTCAAGTGATATGTCATATGTGTATATTGATTATATCTAAATTGTTAGGGTAGTACATGTGATATTTTATAAAATTGGTTTTGTAAATCGACATTGCCAAGTTTTGAACTAGTACGACACTATATATTATAGTGAAGTCGATCAACCACTTTCGTTATTAACCAATTGGGTAAATTACAAAAAACCACCCCTTATTTTGGGGTGTTTGTAATAAACCACCCCTTATTTTGTTATTTATAGAAAATCACCCCTTATTACAATTATTTTACATCAAATCACCCTTTATTTTGTTATTTACAGAAAACCATCCCTTATTACAATTAGTATGCATCAAACCACCCCTAGACCTTTCACATTAGGCTTTTATTAACTTGTCAAATTTCTTATCCTTTGTACGGTCTATAGCTCATTACTATGGATATATCATTGAATGTTGAAGGTTTCAACTCTTAGTTTCATTCTAAAAGAACAAGTAGTAGGACTTTGATAAAGAAAAAATATATGACAACTATCCTACATTTGTTTGCATTGATTCACTAGTTTAAAGAAGTGAGGGTTATGTAAATTCAATAACCGAAATTTCTTTTTTATATTCAATTAAAGCCTTTAGACCTTGCCTCCAACTGAGGATCTGAACTGAGCCAACCTCTTCAATATCAGTCCAATGACGACAATGATTTGCTTGGTCCTCGATGATAAAAAATCATGGATCTCATAGTTCGTCATAGGCCTAGGAAGATTTGTCCTCTTAAAGGACGTTAGGGAGGAGGACACCATTGAGAAGGGGCAGATTATTAAGTATAGAGAACTATTATTAATTGAGCGTGAGAGAACTTACGCTTAGTGAATGCTTAACGAGAAATGAATTGGTGGTTTATTATAACATTAACTATTTAAGGGGTGATTTAGTGTAAAAATCAAGATAAGGGGTGGTTTAATGCAAAATAATTGTAATAAGGGGTGATTTTCTGTAAATAACAAAATAAAGGGTGGTTTGATGCAAAATAATTATAATAAGGGGTGGTTTTCTATAAATAACAAAATAAGGGGTGGTTTATTACAAACACCCCAAAATAAGGGGTAGTTTTGTATAGTTTACCCTAACCAATTAGATAAATTGAACTATGTAACCTGCAAAAGTTTTGAAGTTTTTTAAGAGTATGCAAATAACTTCATGGATGAGCCTCTATCCTTCTCTTTTTTTTAATAAGAAAATAATCCAAAACAACAAAATCTGAATTATTAAGAGGCCAAAAAGACGACAGTCGAAAACAATCGACAAAGAAAAGTCAACAACAAGGAAATATAATAAGAAAAAACAGCAAAGCAAATAAACAAAAAAAACAACAAGATTCAATGAGACAATCTATGTCGAAGAGGAGTAGCGATTAGATAAATTAGTGAGAGAGGTTCAAACATGGGTTGGTATACACCAACACGACGTTGACACAGCTGAAAAGCAGAAACAAGACACCGTCTGGAGACACTACGTCATAAGAAGTCATCAGGGATCACACGATCACTATCTTAATCTCTAACCCGAAACAACAGTCTCAAATCAAATCTGATTCAAACTCCACAATGGAAATGATGAACCTCTATCCTTGATTGCTTGTTTAGAGTATGCAATTAATTAGTTCATTTAATTTAAATAGATATCTATTTGTCTTGTATATACATTCTAGAATTTTAACATATTGTTATATACATAAATAGATTATTACTCGTTAAGCCATTATGCAATGTTGTAATAATTGTAGATGTATTAAATAATATTGTTTAAATGGTAGAAGTATTACACAATTTTGTAATAATTGTTTTGCTGAATTTTTATATATATAAATTTATAATGTTTAACTATTAGGGGCATGATTTTTCTTACTACTTTCAAACGGCTTATGAGTGGCCCGATCGAGAAACGATGTTAGAATAGCGCGTTAGTCAGGAAATTTTTTTGAATGTATTATGTGAATATCATATACGATATAACAATAGTATATAGTTATAGTATATAAATTATATAATTAGCTAGAATTATAAAGGTTTTGTTTGAATATATATAGCAATCGTTGATTTGCACTGTCGTTCCATCATATAATGTGTAATATAAGGTTGTGACGTTATATATTGATCGATCGATTGAAAGGTTTTTATATGCTTGTATTTGAGTATTATATATGTATACAAAATTAAGAGAAACTTGTTGTCGTAGTTATATGTATAAATTCCGTACGTACTTAGTTTGAAACCTTAGTAATGCATAAGTGTTCATTAAAGATTATAGTGAATGTAATATTCGTTAAAGATTATAGTGAATCTAATATTTGTATAATTATAATTGTTCAAGGTTATCTTGGATGAAATGCTTGAAAATGGAACCAATGTGGATATTTTTTAATTGTATACTATGGTTATATCGTATAGTTATATACTATACGTATATCGTATTGTTATATACTATTGTTATATCATATATTTATACACTATAATTATATATTATGGTTCTAACATATAGTTATATACTATAGATATATACTATTGTTATATCGTATAGTTATATACTATGGTTATATTGTATAGTTCTATATTGTTGTTATATTGTATAGTTATATACTATTGATATATCGTTCATTTATATACTATAGATATATACTGTGGTTATATCATATAGTTATATACTATAATTATACATTATGGTTTTATCGTATGGTTATATCGTATAGTTATATACTATAGGTATATCGTATAGTTATATACTATTGCTATATCGTTCATTTATATACTATAGCTATAAACTATGGTTATATCATATAGTTATATACTATAATTATATATTATGGTTCTGTCGTATAGTTATATACTATAGCTATATACTATTGTTATATCATATAGTTATATACTATGGTTATATCGTATAGTTATATACTATTGTTATATCATATAATTATATACTATTGATATATTGTTCATTTATTTACTATAGCTATATACTATGGTTATATTGTATAGTTATATACTATAATTAAATATTATGGTTCTATCGTATAGTTATATACTATAGCTATATTGTTTAGTTATATACTGTATATATCAATATTGTTCATTTATTTACTATAGCTATATACTATGGTTATATTGTATAGTTATATACTATAATTAAATATTATGGTTCTATCGTATAGTTATATACTATAGCTATATTGTTTAGTTATATACTATAGATATATACTATGGTTATATAGTATAATTATATACTATGATTATATCGTATAGTTATATACTATTGTTATATATTATGGTTATATCGTATTGTTATATACTATAGTTATATACCATGGTTATATCGTATAGTTATATACTATTGTTATATCGTATAGTTATATACTATTGTTATATACTATTGTTATATCGTTTAGTTATATACTATAGCTATATCATTCATTTATATACTATAGCTATATACTAAGGTTATATCGTATAGTTATATATTATAATTATATATTATGGTTCTATCGTATAGTTATATACTATTGTTATATCATATAGTTATATACTATGGTTATATCGTATAGTTATATACTATAATTATATATTATGGTTCTATCGTATAGTTATATACTATAGCTATATACTATTGTTATATCGTATAGTTATATACTATGGTTATATCGTATAGTTATATACTATTGTTATTATCATATAGTTGTAATATCCCTTAATTTTTAGTAAGGATATTTGGGTAATTTTTTCCATCCTTCGTTCGATAAATTTTTCGCTTTCAGTGGAGTTGGATTTTCAGTAATATCCATGATCTCCGTAATAATTCTCTGAGTGGTATAAAATGCATTCGATGTATTTTCGGGACTTAGAATATTTGTTTGGATACAAACATATAATTTCCGGGGTTTAAAACCCATACCCAATCTTATCCTCCAATCCATCTTATCCTCCCGTTACCACTTGTGCCCACTTGGGCTTTCCACTGTTGCATTGGTCGGCTCCCTGCGAGTGTTGTCGGAGCTTTGCCCCCTCTTTGGGCTCCCTGTTCTTGGCTATACATAGTGGTGTTGGTGAAGGGTAGAAAGGCACACCAGACCGATCTCCCTCTCGTCTTTCTCTCTCTCCCTCTCGATTTTCTTCTCGCCGAAATCCATGGAGTTCGCCGGCGTTCCTGGGTTCGTTGGAGTGTTGCCAGAGGAGCCTTGGAGGTGTGCTTGTTGCGGTGGTTGAAGGCAACCCTCGTCCGAGCCATTGCCGTCGTCGCCGGTCTTGCTCGAGTTCGCCGGAGCTGCTGCGGTTCGTCGGGAGCTGCTGCTCGAGTTCGCCGGTGTGCCCAGGTGGTGGAGGTGCCTCAGAAGCGCAGTGGGGAAGGGAGTCGAAGCCTCGCCGTTGGAGCCTTGTCGCCGCCGGTGCTGTGCTGGTGTTGCCGCCGCTGTGTTGGAGTTGCGTCGTTATTGTTGTGCTATTGTTGTTATTTGAGGAAGAAGAAGCAATGTGCCCCCCCCCCCCCCCTTGTTTAATTGTTGTTGGGCCGAGAGGCCCAAAACCCTTTCACTCCAATTCAACCCGAAATTATTCGAGCGTTAGAACGTGATCTGCTGGATCGCGTGTGGACTCGTAATCTGTTGGAGCTATCTGAAGCTTAAGCCATATCCTCGGAAAGGATATCTTCAGTTGTCGTCTCGTCTAGATTCATCGCCGAATCTACTCCGGGCAAGTGGCGGTTCGCTCTTGCTCATCATTCCATACTTCCATTAATTATCAATTGTTTGTTGTTAATTAATTTGGGATGATTCATCTGCTTAAGTTGGGAACAGTTTTGATAAATAATTTGATAAAAAGAAGTGCTGTTATAATAGGTTGTATATTGCTAGATACATCGCTATTATGGTCATAATGGTTTTGTTGAGGATTTTAAATGTGAATTTCATATGAAAGATTATAATAGGTTGCATATACTGTTAGTAGCAACGCTATTTTGATATATATATATATTGATAGATCTATGATGTTGGCCTTGATGGCTTTGATCTGATGTGATTTATAGTTGTGTTGAACTGTTTAGTTAGCACGAGTATTCGTAGGAACGTTACTGGGACCATGGGGTCCAATCGTTTCTTGATAATTATTGGTTGAGAGGGCATCAGAGACCCTGACACCAACTGGCGGATCATGATCGTCCTCTATCCGAGTATAGAGGTGGTGCACTTAGCTAGTGTCACAAACCTTGAGAAGGATTCCCTTCGATATATGTCCCTCATTACGAAATATATATCTAAAAGCTTATAACGTGATGTGTGTTTTGGAATTAAATGAGATAAGTGCCGTTGTCGCACATAATTAATATATCTTGGGCGAGTAGTGCAGCTAGGCGCTAGTGCAGCTAGGAAAGCTCGTCTTAACTTTTAAATCGCTCGTATGCGATGCTGTGATGCTGTGATTATTAAAGTTCCCCAACATTTGTCATGTTTCCGATAAGACTCAACTCATTGGAGTCTTCTTTTGGGATTGATTGATGTGAGACTCGGTCTCCAGAATCTTCTCTTGTTCATGCCTTTTCATATATTCCAGTAGGAGTATGATGGTTGACTATCGTCATCGGTTATTATTCGAGAAGCGATGAGTCTAACCTAATACGACTGCTTCGAATCACTCTGCTTTGTACCCTTGATTAGTCTTTCATTAGACTAACCAACTGCATTTGTTATCTGTTTTGTTGGCTGGTGTCATCCGTTCGATTCGGCACATCAGATAAGTTGCCGTCCTGTGAAGGCTAGAACGACTATAGAGGCGAACGGTGTTTTGACAAGTTGTTTTCAGGTTAAGATCCTTGGTGGGTGATCATTGCGATCAAGACCCTTTTGTTGTTATTTTAAAGACTTACGCTGTGTTAAATATGTTTTATGTAAAGACTTCCGCTGTAATGATTCTGATTATGTATTTCTGATGTATTTTGTCGTATTTGGAATTATGTTGTAATTCTGAGACTTTGGTTTAAATGAAAGTTATGATATTTTGTATCATAGTTGTCGTTTGATGATTTATATCAACTGGTAAAGCCTTGGGTGACATCGGACAGAACGTCTGAGGTCACTGGCAGTAATGCCTTTCCAAGGGAATATTTGGGGGTGTTACAATAGTTATATACTATTGCTATATCGTTCATTTATATACTATAGTTATATACCATCGTTATATCGTATAGTCATATTTATGGTTAGGGTTTAAGGTTTAAACGTCATGCTGTGGCGTTTAAACCATAACGTATAATTTTTTTTTAAAATAAAATAAAATTTTAAACGCCATAACATTGCGTTTTATTTTTATTTTATTTTTTTGAACCGTTTTTTTTTTAATGTATAAAAAGTTAAACGCTACGTCGTGGCGTTTAAACTGATCCGGTTCAGTTTAAATGCCACGACGCAGCGTTCAACTTTTTTTTTAAACGCCACGTCGTGGCGTTTAAAAGTGGTGCGAAACCAAGAAAAACTTGGTGCAAACAAGATCCCCGTTAATAAAATAGAGTGGTATAAAAAAATATGTTTGATAAAAATGTAATTTTTATTGATATGTGTATAGTTTATTTAAAAAGTGTGAGTAATGGAAAAAAATAAAATAATTTCATTACACGTTTACCGAAATGTATAAAAGTAGGTTTTGTCGGGAGAATGCTTAATCGGAGCAAGATTCCAGCAGCGAACAACTTCTAAACAGTGTGACAGGACGTGAATCGTCGTTTCCGGCCTCCCACAGACATCGCACAAATCATCGTCGGTGATCCTCCTTCTTTTCAAATCCAGCTTTGTCGGGAGAATGCTTCGACAGGTGTGTATTGAGTTTCCATAGTCGCTTCCACACCAAATCAGCAGCAGACATGGAAGACGGCGAACCAGTATGGGTCTTCTCAATTTACTATGAAGAAGCATATTATACGTTGTGCGCACTGAGAAGAATCCGTCTTTGGAATAGTACCAAATCAGTTCATTGGGTCTAGATGGATCCAAAAGCTTTTACTGCAAAATCAAATTAGCATCACATGGAAGAAACACCTCACGAACCAACTCCGCCCACCAAGTATCACTATTCCAGTCGATGTAGTCAATTAGCCTGTCACTAGGAGCTGCTACATGTGGTGTAATGACTTTGAAGCTAGTGGGTCTTGGAATCCACTTATCACACCAAATATCAATAGAACTACCATTTCCAATACTCTAATAAAGGCCTTGGTTAAGGGCATCTCTACTGTAAACAATGCTTCTCCACATATAGCTCGGTGCATATCCAATAGAAGCATCCATAAAATCTGACCCCGGTAAGTATTTGGATTTGAGGAGCCTTGCAAGCAAACTTAAGGGATCCCGTAAAAATCTCCAACTTTGTTTAGCCAACAGCGCCCAATTGAAATTCGCCATATCACGAAACCAAGCCCGCCTTTTGCCTTTGGCAAACACACACGTTTTCAGCTTAACCAATGGATTTTTGAAGAGCCATTAGAGTCACCCCACCAGAAATTGCATAAGATTTGTTCAATCTCCCTACACAAGCAACCAGGAAGTCGAAAACAAGACATAGTATAGTTAGGAATTGCTTGTGCAACTACCTTAATCAAAACCTCCTTGCCAGCTCTAGACAAATTCCTTGAATTCCAGCCCCTAATCTTGTGTAAGATCTGCTCTTTAATTTGACCAAAAATCACCTTCTTTGATCTCCCAACCATGGTAGGAAGGCCCAAATATCGCTCATGTTTCTCAACTTCACGGACATCCAAAATTGCTTGTATTGACGCCTTCCTCTCCACACAAACATTGATGCTGAAAGATAGCTCTAACTTTGCAAAATTTGACGTTGCTCCGTACACTTGGAGAATATTACAAATTTCCATGCTCTGTTGACAGGTAGCTCTTGCAAAAGAATACTATCATCAACGAAAAACAAGTGTGAAACTGAAGGAGCAGAACGAGCAATATGAATCCCTTGAAGCCGACCATGAGACTCATTGAATCTCAACATACCAGAGAGCCCTCAGCACATAGGAGAAACATAAAGGGAGAGAGTGGATCCCCTTGTCTTAACCCCCGGGAAGGACGAAACAAAGAGGTGGGTCGTCCACTGATCAAGTGGAGAATGACACAGAAGACACACATTTCGTGATAAGAGAAATCCACCTCTCAGCAAAACCCAACTTTCTCATACAGTGCTCCAAGAAAGGCCATTCCACCCTATCATACGCCTTCGCCATATCCAGCTTCAATGTGAAGAAACTCTTTGTGCACGTTCGTTTGTTCTTCATATAGTGGAATATGTCAAAAGTGAAAAGAACATTATCGGAAATCAATCTTCTTGGAACAAAGACACTCTGACTCTGGGCCACCAGTTTATGCAAGCATCTCTTCAATTTGTTAGAAAGGATCTTGGAAATAATCTTGTATAACACGTTATATAAACTAATAGGTCTCAAATTCTTCATCCTGTAAGGTTAAGTAACTTTTGGGATCAAAGAAATAAAGGTGTGATTTAAGTGAGTAGGAAACTCAGCACCATTAAGAATGGACAGAACAAATATTGTGATATTGATCCCAATAATATGCCAAAACTTTTAATAAAAAAAATAGACATCCGACGGAAGATTTTGTGGGATGCATAGAAAAATGCCTTTGATAAGAAAAGGATTTGTAGGTAAAAAGGATGACAACTAAGTCTAACGGCGTTTTCACGTTGGGGGCAGTACCAAAAAGTGTTTCTTTTTATCATACCCTTTTTCATTGTACATTTTTCATATATAAGAAGTGCGACGTATTGACTCATAAATTATGAAAATTAAACCCACTACAGAAAGCGAAACATATAAATGGATTTGGAGAAGAAAGTAACTGGATTCTGCAACATGGTAGCCATATAGAGTGGAGGATTGCAAAGTAGGACAAAGGCAAACTAGCTTCTTTTTTTTTGGAAAAGGGCAAACTAGCTTAGGAGAGAAGAAACCACGTTGTTTTTACCGTATCATTTCTTCTTGATAAGGTCCTTTTTAGCCGTGGACACGGTTGGTTAATCGGTCAGTTAACCTCGGTTAATATTTTTTATAATTGTAAACTGAATCGTTAATTTCGGTTAATCAAAATTTTGATGTGATTAATCGGTTAATCAAATGACTCTAAATTAACATTATACTAACTTAAATAATTAAATAATCACATTTTTATATATTATAATGATGATTTAACATATAAAAATGAGAACAATCAAAATAAGTTATTATATGTACTAAGTTACATATTTATTTTAAATTCAAATCTAATTTTAGTTATCATATAACATTTAGAACATGGTTATTCTACGACATTAACTTTATTCTTATTTGTGTACGTATATTCGCTATAAATACAAACTATACAACTTGTTCGACGTGTATCTAAACACCTTTATTATAAACATGTTAACTAAATAAGATTATTCCATTACTAAAAATATAGTATTTATGTCATGGATTATTCGATTAAGCAAATATAGATAACAACTAATCGTGATCATACTATAAATTTTTGGTCAATAATTGTATTATAACTTTGGTTAATTTTCAATCGATTAACCTAGAAAAAGGCACTTTTCAATACAATTTTTCAATTTCAGTATTTTGTGCTCACCCCTAGTCCTTTTACGCATACATTAAATATACACTTTTTTTTTTTTTGCTATTCATTATACACAAGTGAAATACGCGTAAGCATGGTCACATGATGATTGATGAGTGGCATCCCCATCATATATCCCCTTAGTACACATAGCTCCAGCGTGTATAAGTTAAACACGTTCCTTAAGAATATTCGGAAAAAAATAGACATGCATTTTATACGCGTGTCAATATATATATATAAAGTTGCATTTTAAAAAAATATAGTACGCATTTTGGATGCATGCCTATATTAAATTTTTTTTAAATAATAATAGTTATATAAAACAAATTGAAAAGTTACTAACAAATATTTGTTATAAAAAATACAAATTACTTATATGTTTTCCTCTTAAAGTCGAGCAATATAGGGTATAAAGTGGGAGAAATGTATGAACTTAACCATTATGACTTTTGAATAATTGTTTTTCATATTTATAAATATTTGTCTTATATTCAAACTTCAACTCTAATGAAAATTATATTTTTGTCACAATTATAGTCTTATGTGAAACCACATTAAGAAGCTTATAAACAAATTAAAATGAGTATTAAATTGAAAGGTTGAATATTATCTTTAACTAGCTTAGTACATGTGTCATGCACAGTGTGATATATTTTAATCTTGTTTAGAAAAATATAAAAATAAAGTTTATGATAATTCTGCTAACAATAATTTTGGATATAGAAATATCGAGATATAATTACATATAACATATATAAAGTAACTCTTACAATTCAGAGGTAAAATATGTAATTCATAATTGATGATTAATACGTCTTTTTCTAACGTGAAATTATGAACGGACAATAAGATTAGGTATGTAAAGCATAATAAGATATATTTTTAAAAATTGTGTTTATGGGCACAAGCTAACAATTTCAAATTTAGTTTGCATTTTAATTTATTATTTATTAATTTTTAGATTGTCTTCTTAGGGTTTATTAATTTGAGTTTAGGGTAAAGTTTTGGATATTAAAACGTGTTCATGGTCTATTGGTCTTACATCAGATATAACAAAAAGAGTTCGCTTCTATATATTATTGATTCAACCATAAAAACAAACAAAAGTAATAAGTGTAAAAATAAAATAAATAATACATTGTTTCTCTAACCAATATCTATACTAACTTTTTATATATGATTAAAGTGTTAGGATAATAAACCTCTATCATTTAACCATCTTAATGCATCATATATTAGTCACTATAATTGATAACACATAAAAAATACAATTATTATACAATTATCAAATAATCTATTATTGAAATTGAAATATGAGAAAAAATATAATTAAATCATTTTAACAAACAAAAATCTATGTAGTGGATAAAAAGAAATACATTTGAATGCCATATCTCACTACTTTTACTTTATCATCAATAAAATAAATTCCATTGTGAATTTACATTGATCATAATAAAAAATAATATTGAATGTAATATTTCATTAGTAATAACATTACACATTTAAAATAAGAACACATATATATACAGATATGGATATCTTAAAAAATTATATAAGAATATTTGGATCATACTAAAAAGCAAAGCAAGATAACTTATAAATTACATTGAAAATCTATTATCAAAATAATAAGGGCAAATCAAATCATGATATGTGGTGCAATATATATTAGACAAGTGGCAAAAGTCTAGGTGGCTTAATATGTGAGTGACATGTGACCTTAGCCACTTCTAATTTAGTAATTATATAGTAGATTAAATTTTTAGAAAATTATTTTTAGACACTTGGTAAATGGTTTGTCTTAGATTTTGTTACTTTTATTTATAATTATTTTTAATTTCTAAATTAAATTATTAAAAAATATTTTAGGGGATGGTCTAAATTAAGAATATTTTTGTTGAAATTGTAAAAAGTGTAGACGGAGATTTGATTTTAAATGTAATATAAAACAAGTGAAAAATTACGGTGATGACACGTACTAAATAATGGCATGACTTATTTTGAGCTAAAAATAATACCAACTTTAAAATTTTAAATTGATATTCAAACTATGTCAATATTTACAAAAAAAAATGATACAATTCTTTTTTTGACGTTTTTGCACACATGGATATCTGAAATTGAACATGTAAATAAAAATATTAAACGTCGCCATTTTTGTAAAGAGATGAGATATGGCTGGGGTTAAAAAAATATTGCAGTTCTTTGGTTCAGCCTAATCTAATTATGTATACACCCTCCACCTTGTCGTCTTTGATGAATCTTCTTCCTCCCGTCGTCGATATCATACTCGCAATATCAGAAACCTTAATGGCAATAGTCCTTATGATATTATCTCCTTATTTCTCAAAATATGCACTCGTGAAGACCTTTTAGGCGTTAATCGTGGGTGAGGCATCCACCATCACCTCCAAGTCTGAGCCGACGTGACCGAAGGCGTTCTCTTGTGCGGCATGGCCGAACATAAATTTCGAGATCTACAGTTCCATGTGTGCAAAACTGTCCAAAATTAAGATTGTGTTATTTTTTATAAATATCAACATAGTTTAACCATTGATTTAAAAAAAATTCAAAGATAGTATTTCGTTCTAAACTATAGTTTATAATATTTTTTTATAATATCAACATAATTGACTATAAATTTAAATTCTAAAATATTTAATTTTAATTTTTTTATTCAAATTAATAAATCATGTTATTTAAAGTCAACCTTCCTTTTATATATAAAAGAACTGCGACTTATTGACTCATAAATGAATAAAGTTAAACCACTCGAGAAAGCAAAACATATAAATGGACGAGGAAAAGGAAGTGACTGGATTCTGCATTTCTGCAACATGGTCGCCATATAAAGTACAAACTAGCTTAGGAGAGAAGACAACCACGTCGGTCTTATAGCTTACCAATGCTCTATATGCAGTTTTATAAATTGATATCTTTTAGAATTACGGTATGTTTAATAAATCGAAAGATAATGGTTATTGATTTTTTTTTATTTGGTAATCGTTTAACCGTTTCAATAATTTTCTTAGTTTTTAGTTCATTGTCCAAATTTCTTAAGCCTTCCTTCTTTCTAGTTTTCATTGTTTGTATCTTTATTATTTTCTATGTTGAAGTTATATCTCTTTGTCTTTAGTTGAATTAATAGTAATTTAGAGAGTATAGATGACTTTATAATCATACTAATCTTGTGCAGTGACTTGATATATAGACGAGAATGTATTTGTCTTATTTTCTACAAGTCTAATTAAACAATATATTATAAGTATATATATTGGACCAAATGAGTCTTAGGCCATCATCATATTATTTATGAAAACTAATAAGTTAAAACTATTTCTCATACTTTAGAAACCATATTGACTATGTGAAGGATAATTTTCTTCTCATCAAAGGTAATTCACCTACTAAATTTACATCTTATGTTTGGTTGTTGTTGTTTTTAAAAAAGGAAATCCTGAATAATTTGTACGAGGCTATAAATTAATTTGTACGAGGCTATAAATTTTGTGTCTTCGTCTTTCAATACTACGCCCATGTCCATTCGGGATATGTAATTTCTTTCATTTTGTACCTAAGTTGTTAACCATTCATTTTTTTTGCTCTATTAAGTTCTTTAATTTTTTAATTTTTTCGTTATTAATTTCATTTGTGGTATAATATATTTTGTAACCATTACTTTAAAATCATGTGAAGCAATCCTATTATGTAAGCAACGTAAGAGTGATGACCATTTTACAAGAGAAAGTAATCTTTTTCGTCTCCATTCATCGAACATATGTCATTGAAATTTGCATCTCATTTTTAAGCCATTCATGAAATATCAAAATTATTTTGTCGCTTTTCCGTTCATTTGGTCTCATATCCCCTTAAAATCATGAAATATTTATCATAGCTTGCTATGATAAATATTGGTTTCGTAACTAATTTTTAGTATATTATTATTTTCGTAAATATTAAGAAATAATTATTTTATATTGTGATTTTTACAAGTATCGTTGAGGGTGTAACAATAATTTCGGATCCCCAATGTTTACCTATATATATATTATCTTGAAAAACATAAATATTATTTTAATATAATTTGTTTTTTAAAGATTTACATTGGCGTTCTTCATTAATTATACATATAATTTTAATTTTTATAGTTTTAAAATCTTCACTTCACTTTATTTTCACCTGACTTTTATCCATGTTTAACAAAAAACTTGATTTGAAGGTATAATATAGTAGTTAAGATTTGAAATTTTGATTATGAATTGTTCAAATATCAAACTAAAAAAAACATAAAAAATAAAGATTTTGTTATAATATTCATCATAAAGAGAATCATGTTCACGATTTTGTCAATTTTTTTCCTTTAAAAATTTATACTATAATCCAAACATGTGTTATACATATTATGAATATTTCTGGCTTTCTTATTCAAAAGATATAATTACTAATCTAATAGTTTTTGTATGAACCACGCATTAATTATTTGTTTAAAATCTGTTTAAATTATTTTAAAGACCATCTATTATATATCTCACGTATAAATAATTTGTAAATCGGGAATAATTTTATCGAGATTTTTAGATTAATAATCATTATAATATTTCTATATTAACTATTCTCTAAATGAGTCTACATAAATTTATATATTCCATAGCATATTATTTTCAATGATCCAGCGAAAATTATATTTTTCTAAAAAATACTTCGATATAACATTAATTTAATTCAATCATAATTTTTTTTGATTTTTTCAAATTACATTTACCCGTACAAGGTACGGGTTCTACACTAGTTTATATAAAAAATGATCTCTTAGACCGAAAATTAGTGGGTGAAGACTTTATAAAATTTTGCAATAATCCAATATATTACACATTTGATTATGTTGGTATAGACGTGTCAAAACATGGCCTGAACTGATAACCTAACTTCATTGTCCGAAGTTTTTTAAGGTTGAGGTCTAACGCAAAAATTAGTGGGTCAAGAGTACTGACTCGTAAATTTTATGGACCACACAAACCAAACACATACTTGACCTAAATCGACCCACTTGACATCTAGACCGGCAAACATTTGTGCTTACAATGAAGATATGATTTGTTAATTTGTGTATCAATGAAATAATTAAAAAAGATTAAAATTTAAGAAATATTATACTAAGAGTATCTAGTTACACAAAAGTAAACCCAATTGAATTCTTTTTTTTTGGGTCTGAAAACCCAATTGAATTCTGGTAATTAATACATATATGGCGAACTTTTGTCTTACTCTATTTTACACACTCTACCAATATTACTCATGTTCAATTAAATCTAATAAGTACATTATCCTAACCAGTAATAGGATTTGAAAAGATATTTGGAGCAACAAAGTCATATAAAACTTTAATATTCAATCTATAAAACTCAAATATTTTTTCTTATCAAATATATATAGCAAAAACAGCAACCACGGTTATCTTAGAGGAGGAGAAGAGCAAGATTTAAAATGATATAAAATTTGTTAATCAAATTGATTTAAATGAATTAAAATTCAATATTTGAAGTTGTTAAGAATTACAAATATACTAGAAATTGAAGCCCATGCGAAGCACGGGCCTTTTGTGTATATGTAATGTCGCGGTTTAAATGTGAGTTTATAATATATGGATTGTTGCTGCATGTTTTATCTTAGACGATATATTGTTTGATATGTATT
The DNA here is from genome assembly GCA_027886185.1 of Rheum nobile. NCBI lineage: Eukaryota > Viridiplantae > Streptophyta > Magnoliopsida > Caryophyllales > Polygonaceae > Rheum > Rheum nobile. The sequence goes on along the minus strand of WOAB01000738.1, from coordinate 10,567 downwards.
TTAAATGTAATATCTAAGTATTTAAGGTATAAAATGCTATGATTGTACGAAGTATAATTTTATTTATTTATTTTGGTCAGAAGTTCAATTTAAATTTTGAATTAGGTGATAGTTATTTTTTTGTAGGGATGCATTTTTTTTCCTGTAAAAATATTTGGGGGATATTTTAGAAATGCCTATCTAATTATATGTTATGCTTGAACTCGAGTATTTGTAAGAAACTTGCTACAACAACTCTTATTTCTTACATGCTCCACTACCCTCCACATTTCTAATTTTTTGCCTTTATCTTACAAATTTATTGCCTTTTACTAATATTTTTTTGTTATGCTTTAGTTATTAATTAATATTCATTAATATATCATTTATTTTTTTGGTCTGGAATATATATCGTTTTATTAGTCACATTGACTTTACATATTCCTAGACATTAATATCATTTTAATTAAAATATTTTAGTCATTGTTTCCTATTCTAATTAAATACGGAGTAATAGAAATAATTGATGACTCTGCATATTCTTAAACCTTGTTACATTTTATATAAAAGTATATTAGTTATTTTATCGGTACATGCTTACTCTTCTTAGCGAAATTATAATTCATAACTTCTTTCTTGTACATTTCATATGTGAGAGTGAGTACATGTCTATTATTTCGGCTTCCATCCTTGATTAATTCCTCTAGACCAAGAAAAATGGGGCTAAATTTAGTATATATACACGATGAGTGTAAAATGAATATGTATAAAACAGAACAATAAAAATCATCCTTAACCAAAATAATAACACACTTACCTAAATCGATTTAGTACAAAAAAGGAACTAAAAATACAAACCTAATTGAATTTATGCTACCAATAGTTGAAGGGTTTACATCGTCCATAAAATAGTTTGCTTTATTCGTTACTAACAATCAATCGCCCTAAATCGATTGTCTTTGTCCTCCTTCTAGTGAAAGCTACCCGTGCATGATGTAAGCAATCGATGCCTCAATAATGCTATTAGATTATCCAATTCTCTGTCATCTTCACATAAAATTAACCTATCTCAATCAAAAGACAATTATATTCATAAATTTAAACCAATATATGTAAGTATTTAGTGCAGGTGTAGACTACAAAAGAGATCCAAATACATATAATCAAGGATAGTTTACCGTGATGTGGATATATACTTGCATCCTCGACAATCGGGAATCCTCTTTCACATCTTTCACATAATAATTATATTTACTTCAGCGACCATGTCTTTTTAAGGTATTGTCACTATCTCCCAAGCTTCACTATATGGCTTTCTAAAGCCAATTTCCATGTAGAAGAATGAGATGATGGATGTCCAGAGCAAATGAACGGAATACCACCGTTTTTGCCCTTTTATAGATGAAAATGTTACTTGGAAAGTGAAGTCATTTTGACATATAACCGTTTAGACATTTTGACTATAATTTGTTTCCAACCATTCATTGTGTACTAAATACGGGAGTTACATGTAGTAATTGGATAATATTAAAACAGGAGTAAATGAGAGCAAAATATAATGTATACACTATGTAGTAATCTACTATATAATAACTAAAGCAGAATCGCGTCTGCATAGGCACGCGCCCCGAGAATGAATCCGAAAATTGCGGTGCCACGTGTCGTAGCGGAATTTCTTTGTACACGTGTCAGTTTTTGCTTCTTTTGGTAGTTTAGTAAAATACATCGTTTTAGCCTTATTTAACAGGATTTTCTTTGTTCCATTTAAATTTTGGTAGATTGTAAATCTTTCTAAAAATTATGCAATTAATATTCTAACCTAATTTTTTGATTGCAAATCTTTAAAAAAAAAAAATTATAAACCGATCTATTTTTTGAATATTGCATACAATTCAAATATAATAATGAAAATTTTGCAATCAATAAAAACAACAGAATTGTATAGTATATGATTTATACAAAACATTATAAATTTTAAACCATAAGAAAAATAATAGAATCTGAACACAATCAAAATTTCAAAGACCAAAATTAACCTAAAACATAAATTAAATGCCCAGAAATTAAATGCCCAGAAAACACAAAGCACAACCTGCCCAGAATGAAATCTCTAAAAATAACACATTGCACAAAACTGAACCTGTGCAATTAAATGCATAAATTGAAATTAACTATGACCAAATACAAATGCAAAACACCTGCAAAAACTTGCAAAAAACTTGCAACACACATGCAAAAACATGAAAAAAACTTGCAACACACATGCAAAAACTTAATACACCTGCAGAAAACTTACAAACTCAAAAAATAACACATTGCACAAAACTGAACCCGTGCAATAATAAAACCTGCAAGGCTAAACCTGAACCAGACACAAATCACAATAAAACTGACAATAATACACTAATACACAAATTATGCAATTGCTGCCTCGACGCCCAAATTCTGCAAACCAATCCTATGAACCTGTCCATAAACAGACATATGACATAATATTTTAGCATTTAAAATATCTGCACAATACATGAATCATATCAAAGGAAATCACAGAAATTATATTGCAGTATATATGACAGAGACAAAAAATGTGATTTCTGTTTCCCAAGGACAGAAATTCGGCATATCTTATAATCTGAGAAAAAAAATATGTGCTTTCTGTTTCCCAGTGACAGAAATTTGGCATATCATAAAATATCCATAAAAAGCAAAACTTATTATAAGATCTATGCATTCCAAAGATACAAGACTACATCTCTTTCACATAGTCGACTATAAATCTATACCATCTCAGTTATTGTAAAACCCTAAACCACAGCAGAATAGAGACATTCAAGAGGTAATGCTTAACTAAAGCAGAACTCGATCATTTAAGTAATTCTTATGTCATTGCAAACCGAACTGATATTGATTCTTTTTTACTTTGTTTCAGTTTTATTCAGGATATCCAGAACTCAGTAACAAGGTAATAATTCATTTACTATACTTTGTGCAACATTGAATATCTATTTTTCATGTTCATATCAATGTTAGTATAGTATCCGTACCTTCAGGTTTTCTTTTTTAGATCTTGGAACCCCATGAGTTGCCAGAACATCATCCCCTTCCATATCTCTTCACCAAACTGCAGATCTGTTCATATGAAAAAAATTGTCTCAGTTTATTTACAAAGTAATGCACCATGACATAAATCAAACTGCAGATCTGCAGAGAAAGGGATACAGATAGAAATAAATAGACACGGAAAGACATAGATTGTGCTTACATTTATCACTTGGAACTGGGCAGGACATCTTCCTTCCATATCTGTTCTCAACCTCCAGACATCCTCATCAAGAGAAAAAATGAAACAAAAATGATTTTTAGAGATAGACAGACTAGATAAAAAGAGAGACACACACAAATAGATCCTGCATAACTAGCAAATAAATTAATGTTTTTGTTCTTTAATGATGCATGTTTACCTAAGTCGGTGTAGAAGATGCTCCGAGAGACTATTATATTAGTCTTTTTTCCAATGAAATAAATACTCTCTCGGAGCAACTCCACACCGACTAATAATAGCCCCTCTATTTTCAACAATGTCATTTGAAAAAGATGTCTTTCACATATACATCGGAGCCAAGAGCAAATAGATATATAGACAAAGAGCTTACGTTTATTCTTTCTTTGATGAGGGTATGTATATAGACAAATAGATATGTGCAATCCTCACCAAACTCCAGATCTTGACACCATGACAAAATAGTCTGCAACACACCATTTTTTCAAAGAATTCAGTATTTTTCAGTAAATCCAGAAATCATATACAAGGTTAAAACTGAAAGTATACCAAGTATTTCAGATGAGGTTTAAATTTTGTTGTATTAAAAACTGATTCTATTTCATAAATTCATTTTTTTTGTTGTAATTCAGATTTTATGTTGATGTTAATATAAATACTGAAAATTGTTTATTCCGTATTGTAGATGTCAAAAATTATACAGCACGTGAATGATATTACAGGTACCCGAGGTAATCATGAACTTAAGGTTCGTGTAATCCGTTTATTTAAGTTCCAAAGAAAGACGATCCAACTCAATACGGAACGACTGAACTAATTCTAATGGATGAGAAGGTACTGATTAGTAGTTTATATGTTAACAGATTGTTTTGTGTATTTACAAAATTGTGTGCCTAATCTTGCAATTAAATTCAATTCTGTGATTAGAATTCTGTGATATTATTTTTCAGGGTGACAAAATCCATGCAGTCATTAAAGAAGCTTTTATGGTTAACTTATCTTTATTAAAAGAAGGAGGTGCTTATTTGATTTCAAATTTCGGAGTTGCCCTATATGATATACCATTTAAGTTTTCTGATCACAAGTATAAGGTCATATTTTATCGCAACACTACCGTTAAACTATGTTCGACCATTTCTGTTCCTGTTCATGGATTCAACTTTACTGCATTTGAAAAAATCCTCGACGAGTCATTGGATAAAATATATCTTTACGGTAAGTTGTTTTTGAATATTTTCATATTAAAATCCTTTAACTATGTTGTTTTTATGTGTATAATATGCTTCATTAATATTGTACATTTTATATGTAGATATTATTGGTGAATTGGTTGGAATCGGTGATCCGATAGTGACCTTTACTAAAAGCAATGGCAAAGATGGTAAAAGAATTAATTTGCAATTAATGGATGCAAGGTATTAATTATTTATCATTATTTATTAATTTTTAATATCATTACACAAAATAAACATTTTCTGTTTATAAAATGATGATTTCTAACTTTTATTTTGTTTATATCACAGTAACAATATCATTAATTGTACTCTATGGGATGATTTTGCTGATTTATGTCGTCCATTTATTGGCGCATCAAATCAAAATACGGTCGTGTTATAGTTCAGTTCGCGAAGCTTGGAAATGGAATAATTCACCTAATGTGTCAAATGGATATTATGGCACAAGGGTGTATTTGACGATGAAAGTATTAGCGAGATTTCAAAGTTCAAGGAAAGGTATATTCTGATTTTGTATTTTTACATATCTGTTTATATAATTGTAAAATATTCTATTATATTGTTCAGCAGACTGTTTCTGAATTGTTTATTTTGGATATTTGGTTATATTAATTGTAAATAATTTACTATATTGTTTCTTAAACTTTAGTATATCAAACAATCTGCTTCAAAAAGGTGGTAATAGTTGTGTACAACTATCAAGTGAGCGATCATATTCTTTTGCTGATATTTTCTGGATGTGAGTGCAAGAAAAACCTTGGATGAACTTTATGAACATCTCATGAGCGTGGACCGGTAAGTTAAGAATAGTGGAATTTCTAAACATTTTATATATAAATATTAAGTTTTTTAGAGTTACTTTATGAGTTTTTAAAGATTAAGTTTTTAGGTTATTTATTTTTATTACACTGATCATTACTACAGGTTCTCCAAGCTATGGTTCTTGCCACCATTGACCATATTGAAGATTCATTTGGATGGTACTATAATTCTGCAAACGGTGTAAAAGCAAAGTGCAAGCACAAGAAGAACAGTTTGGGTGAGGAAATGTGATGCATTAGTGAACTATGCAATTTCTAGGTAATTAATTTACGACAAATGAATTTTACTATTTTTTGTTTATTGAGTTATTTATATATGTTTTTTTCTGTGCAGATTTTGTATTCAAGTTAATGTTATAGATGGATCTGGGACTGCTCAATTGACTATTTTGATAGAGAAGCTACTCATTTTTTAAAGAAATCAGTCACAAGCATTATTGAGTCAATAGATAAGGTAAATTTTTTGGTTTTAAATTAAGTATATAAAATGTGAAGTGATACGTATATAATGATTTATTTCATTAATTCATTTTTTCATTTTTATTTTCAGGATAAGGACATTAGTATCATCCCAGACGATCTAAATGTGTTGTTAAATAAAAAAATGTTGTTTAGGGTTTCATTTCCCAATTTAATATTAGTAGACTTCCATCTGCAACGGCATACACAGTAACAAACATGACGGATGATTTGACTTTGATTGAAAAGTTTTACAATGCAGTTTAGAATCAGAGGTATGCATTCTTCATTTTATTTGTTTTTATTTTCAGATTTGGGTACTTGAATTGATCCAAGTTTTTTTTTGCTTATTATAGGAAAATCAGGCATCACTCGATGTAGAGAATGATGAGGTGTCAAAAGTGTCATCAAATGAAATGGCGACACCCCGTAAGCGCGAGTATATAAACATTAATGATGAGGAAAATAGCAATTCTGAGGAGGAGAGTGCTAAATCTGAAGATAGTCATATTACGAATCATGGCAATGGATCAACCACAAAGAAGAGGGTTACTCTAAAGAAAGTGAAGAAGGAAAAGTTAGACTAACTTATATTGTTTTCTATTATTTGAGCCAGTACAATTTAGTTTTTCAGAGAATTCATGTGTTTTGTTTCAGTTTTTACATTGGTATGATGTTGCTAAACCATTGAATGAAATTTATATGTTGGATTTTTCCTTTCATCATGTTATACTTTTGTGTGGTGAATGCGTTTTGTGCTAAACCATTGAATGAAATTCAATTCAGTCAATAAATCTAAGGTATTAAATTTGTTGATTAACAATCTGTTATGAATCAGTTATGCAAATTTATTATTAACATTAAGTTCTAATTTTAAAACACTTTGATTATTGAAAACACAACTGAATATGGATAAAATTAAACACTTTTTCACGCTGAGTATTCACATAAATGATAAAGCAGTTATGCAATTTTATTAATAGCATTCAGTTCTTGAACATTACATAAGTATTCACAAAAAATGATTAGGCTGAAACAACTCGATGCAGAATATGCTTGGAGATGGTAGTAGAAGAGTGTTTGCTCTTAACACCCTCTCAGAGCATACTCTGCAGCGAGCATACTCTGCATAATATGCTTAGGGTGTTTTAACAGTCTGCTTTTCTTACGAAAGACCTTAGGGGTGTTTGTAAAATTCTTTAAGGAATGTATTAAATTAATGTGATAAATATTACAGAATATGGAAAAAATAGTATATTTTTATATACATATGGCCAATATGTCTCCTTAAATTTGATTTCATCCCTGAAAACTTAAAAAACTGTATATTTAATTTATAGTATATCTTTTCAATATGCATATATGTACTATTTTTTTAAATATATCTTAAAGTATACATTTTTGCTACATGTGTCTATAATTGTGATAAGATCTTTTAATTCTTTCTCAAATTTACAACCACAAGTATAATGTATCTATAAATGTGATAAGATCTTTTAATTATTTCTAAAAATTTAAGACGAGTACGCTATAAAACATAGCCTCTTACTTTGTTTCACACATCACGTTAGAATCTCATTTTACCATTTATATGCTTTCTAAGAATCAGTCATGGTTCATCCTATTTCTCATGACATCTCAGTTCATACTGATGTTGTTTTCTTTCCGACATGTTACCCGAAAGCCACTTTTTCAGATTTCCACGTATGGCTAATAACTTCCACATGAGAATTTGTTACCTATTGATCTATCTGACGAGGTGAAGTACATCAAGTGTTCGATTTCTATGCCAATTGGTCTTGCAATTGCTACAGAAAGGTACTATTTTATTTAATATAGTTTTAATACATTATTCCTATCAAAATTCTTTCGTATTCATACGTTAGGTTCAAATAATATGTATATATATAATGATTTTTATATAAAATGTGCTATATGTACATGTCACTGCGATTCCATTGTAACTTAATACAATGTTTTAAACATGCTTTAGATGAAGTTAAGCCATATATTTTCATACCCTATCAATGTATTCAATGTATTTGTTACAGGTTTAAACATGCTTTAGACGAAGTTAATAAGCGATTTTGTCCCTTCATATATGAGAGAGCCCTATTTTGTTCCCGAACAAACAGCTAAACTGTGCAGTCAAGAATGTCGCTGGCTATTTCGGTCCAACTGAAGAGGCAGATTTTCATTCAACGTTTGGTTCTATAATCCTATGATTATTGTTCTTACACATGCTGAATTGAACAAAACGGGCTTGAAGAAATGTTTCTACAATATGGCCATGATCGTTATTTACGTATCGATTCATTGTCTAATGAAGAACATAATTACATCACATGGCGCAACAATGATGTAAATATATGGATTGAAGGTGAAGGGAGAGAGTATATGTTGAAATTCAGTAGTAAATGTGTGTTAGCATGGCAACTTTCGTGTATTTACGATATGGAGTATGAAATATCCGGACTTCAACTTTGGGCTGTATTGGATGAATTTGCAAAGATAATCGTCTACTTGGAAAACTTGAATGGGAGGCAGGTTGTTATTAATTTGTCAGTGAAGAAGGAGAAGACGAAGAAGAACAAGCAGAAGAAGAAGAAGAAGAAGAGAGAAGAAGAAGAAGAAGAAGAAGAAGAAGAAGAAGAAGAAGAAGAAGAGAAGAAGAAGAAGAAGAGAAGAAGAAGAAGAAGAAGAAGAGAGAAGAAGAAGAAGAAGAAGAAGAAGAAGAAGGAGAAGAAGAGGTTTAGAAGAGAAAGAAGAAGAGAAGCCTTTTGAGAAGAATATGAATAATAAATTGCTAAGAATTTGTCATGTTTTATATTATTTTCAAGTTATTTAGACTATTTAGAATTATTCTATGCCATTTCTTGTCATGTTTGTTATTAGTTAAAGTTATTTAGAATATTAGAATTATTCTATGCCATTTTGTTTTTGGACAAGTGATGTGTTGTTATATGCATTTCTTAAATACATTTACTAAACCAATTTGTTTTGTTATTAATCCAATCATTACAATATTTAGAAACAGAGTTATAATTTATTTACACTAATCTGAAGCAGTGCAAAATTATAATCTAGATATATTAAACATTATGAAGATCGTTTCATATCCAATTTAAACTGAGTTTTATTGGCCCAATAATGAAAAAAAATATTATTATCTTAAGTATAGCAGAATTCATTAAAAACAGTGTTATGCAATTAATTTTACTCATCAAACATAATTGCATAACTGTTTAATTGAAAATTAATTAGGTTATTCTGTGGTATACAAATTATGAATAAAACTAAAACTGAAATTCATTATGAATAAAACTAAAACTAAAAATTACTTAGGTTATTATTTGTCTGAATTCGGGTAAGGAAATTATAGATTGATCTAAATTGTAAGTAGACAAAAATAATAAAATTTAATAAATTTGTAGTTTTTATATGAGCAGATATATTTCAATTAGAATCATTAAAAAACATATACAAGGATAGTATATAAAACTTCTATGTATATAAGAGGTCGGTATATGTAAATATATGGAAGATCATTTTAAAATATATACATAGATATATAATCTGAATAATTATAACTTCTATATATCCTGTGAGATTTGACAAAGACTGAGGGTTGTGGTTTTATGAGAAAACCTAAGATGCTGTTCATCGTGAATGTCAAGTGAGGGATGTGGTTTTATGAGAAAACCTAAGATGTTGTTCATCGTGAATGTCAGATGTATTGCTGAGTTTTGTTACAGGTATACCATGTTTAACTTGTGTTATTTATGAATATTTGTTGTGTTGTTTAGATGTAAAGAAACCAGCATAGTTCATAAGTTGTATATACTTTTAAACCTAGATTTTCAGGATGGGTTTTGCTTAAAGTTTTTTGCATGCTTTGAAAAAAAATGTGCAAGTCATAATAACTAAAGCATATAATCTATTCATATACAATTTTAAAATATTACTACACTAAAAGTTAGTGTATAAAGCATACATTTAGTTCTTCTTTTTTCTCTATATATATGATTATCACTTTCCTTATGAGATCACCATAAGCTCCCAAGTTTAGTTGTAAGAAAAATAATTTATATAATAAGTACAGCGAAAAGTAAATCAGTTAAGTATAAATATTAACAGTATTAAACCATGAATTCTTGTAATATTGTACTCATACCTTTACTTATACTGTATGAATGATCCTAGGATATGACAATGTTGTTTGTGTCATCCAAATTTTCATCCTGCATTACTGATACAAAAATACATCAGTTATAGTTAGAAAAAAATGTACCCAATTGTTTATATCCAATTCAAAACTATCAAACAGATAAACATTACTGACTGTGTGCATAACATGTAAATCTAACTTCTTGAGATGATACCCTGATATCAGGATTTTTATATATTACACCTATAAGTGAAAAATTATTGCCATGTAAGTAATTATTTTGTAAACCAAAAAAAAAAGTTTGATAGTACTAATTATACATCAGAATTACACATGCCTTTAGAGGTTTGTCATCCTTAGGATAATCATGATATCAGGTTATGAATCTCATATCAGAAGAATCTACATTGGAGCTAATATGTTGTATTTAATGCATGTAGAGAATGAGAATTTGTACACAGAATAGGAGTTAGAATATGATAAATACACTATGTAAACTGTAGAGTTGGTAATATGAAATATTGACCTTTCAGAATATGAAACTATTGAATTATTCTATTTCTATTAATTTTAATTCTCTATCATTTACAGTTGGAGTGCAAACCTAGAATCATAGATAGGAAAA